>CM060901.1:744000382-745250382 GCA_030737815.1 Allium fistulosum | reverse complement strand
TACCTATCAACTCCTCTGGTTTTATAGTAGAGATATCATTAGCTTCTTCGATAGCTAAAACTTTTCTCTCCCATTCATCCGCGAGTGAGTTGAGGAGTTTTGACACAATATCAAAATCTGTATATTTCTCTCCTAGTGCTAACAATGAGTGATATATGTCTTGGAATCTAGAGTACATATCATTTATAGACTCATCTTGTTTCATTCTAAAGTTTTGAAACTGATTTTTAAGCATTGAAATCTTACTTTTCTTAAATTTGTTTGTACCTTCATGAGTTATTTTTAGTGTTCTCCAGATTTCATAGGCTGTAGTGCACATGCTGACTCTATTAAACTCATTTTTGTCTAAAGAAAAAAATAACATATTCATAGCTTTTGAATTATTTGTAGCATCTTGTTTCTATGTGTGTGACCATTGTGCATATTCAATATTTGGTATATGATCTTCAGTCTGAGTGATATTCCAGATTTCATAACTGTTTGACTGCATAAATATTCTCATTCTAGTGGACCAATAACTATAATTTAAACCATTAAGTAGTGGTGGTCATGCAGTAGACTGTCCTTCATTGAAACTAGTGTTAGTGTTGTTTTCCATATTATCAAGATATCAAATAACCGTGTTATAGTTATTTGATGACCTTGCTCTGATACCAAATGAAAGTATGTGTGGATCGACAGATATGGAATATATATTAAACTAAGTGCGGAAGCAGTTAATAGTAGTAAAGTAAATAAGAGTAAGCACACTAGGAATTTTTATACTGGTTCGAACTCCCGTTCTACGTCCACTCCCAGACTAACTTCTGGCTTTAACTAACAATACCCTCACTTAACCCGGAGGAATAGGTCTGAGCAGTAGAACAGACACCTGAGCAACAGAACATGATTTTTGCCTCAGCAGCCGAAGAGGACTTTCCCTTGCCTGAGCAGCAGAACAGGACTTAACATAATATAAAAGTAGTTGACACAATGTGTTCTTGATAACACTGATTTGTCTTTAAGATTACAAACTTCCTATAATCAATTCCAAGTATATAAAGAGTATGCGAAGATTTGAAAGGAAGAATATTGCTAAGAATCAAAGTATATGAAATATAATTCAAAGATTCAAAGCAATGAAGAGTATGAATGCACTAGAATAATCACAAGAGAGAATAGAAAGAATTAGAATCAGAATTGGTAATTGTGAAGTGTGTGAGAACTCCTATATATAGTTTTCAGAGAGATGCAACTCTTAGTGAAGAGTTTCAGCCAAGAGAGGCATCTTTTCCTGAAGTGCAAATCTTCATGGGAGAAGATGTCTATCCAGAATTTGACAGTTGAAGCCCGGTCAGTCGACTGGTCGATTCCGGTCAGTCGACTGAAATGAAAAAAATAAAATATTTTATGCACAGTCAGTCGACTGGGCATGCACAGCCAGTCGACTGGCTGTGCATATATTGCACAGTGAACTTTGTTTTAAAAGAATTTTTAGAACACTAAAACTTTGAGGATTGATTTTAACATATATCTAAGACTCAAGACATATAATAATTATTTTAAGCATAGAGTTGAAGTCTTGATCCTCTGATGTCTTCTTTTTGTCATGTATGAGTGCATATTCTTCTTTAGCTTCTGAACCGTTTTGTCATGAATCAAAACTAGTGATTCAATAGAGTTCATATGACCTCCAAGCAGCTTATGGAGCTGGTGAGGAGCATCCAACAATCAACTGCTTCCACAACTCCAAACTCTCCCACTTCCCGATTTGATTTTTCCAAGCTGTGTAGTGATTATGCTAAGCTTGGAGGAAAACCTTTCAAGGGCACAGAGGAAGTGATGGGAGTGCAGGTTGGCTAAAGACGTGTGAATGCATCTTCATACGTATGGGTATTATGGATCAATAGAAAGTCCAAATTGCTTCCAGCCAACTGCATGAAAGAGCTCTTGATTTGTATGAGTTACTCGTAGCAGAGATCGATGAATCAGAAATGACTTAGGAGGAATTCAAGAATCTATTTGAGAAGAATTTTTTACCAGAGGTAGAGAAAGTAGCTATGGCCTGGAAATTCATTAATCTGAAGCAACATACTAAGTTTGTGGCTGAATATGCAGCAGAGTTTGAAGCTTTATCAAAATATGGAATGGAGCTCATTGGCACACCTATAAAGAAGAATTAGAAGTTCGTCTATGGCTTAAGGAAGACTCTCAGGAAACCCCTTCTTATTTAGTTAGAATCCTCATTTGAGAAGCTTGTAGATGCTGCATCGAGGCTTGAGGAAGAAGAGAAAGGTAGAAGTGAAGAGGAATATCCGAAGAGCAAGGCATTTGTCGGGCAGAAGCATAGATTTCCTTTCAAGAAGTAGAAGCTAAGGTTCTTTAGGCCAAAGCAAGCTAAGGCAGATAAAAAAGAAGTTATGAAACGATTCAGAGATCATATAGTATGTTATAATTGTGGAGAGAAAGGGCATTTCTCTAAGGAGTGCACCCAGCCACATAAAGCATCTTCCCAACCGATATGTAACATTTGTAGAGCTGTTTGACACTTTGCTAAGGATCGTGAGAGAGGAGTTAGAATGTTTAATGCTATTGAGATTATGGTGGGTACATCTCGTAGCAAAGGGAAGACACCTGAAGGTACGATTCTACTTAAAGATTTACCTATTGGAGTTATGTTGGATACGGGTGTGTCATACTCATTCGTATCGAAAGAGCTAGTGGATAAATTCTGTCTTGATGTGGTTTACCTAGTCACATCTTTGAGGATCACAAATCCCATTAGGGGATATATGAATCTCAAGATGTTATCCAAAGACGCTGAACTGCTTTTGGATAGTTATTCCTTTTATTGTGATTTACACGTGTTTGAATACTTAGGTTTGGTATTATATTCGATATGGATTGGCCTAAGTGTTACGAATCACATCTTCTATGCCCCAAAAGGAACTTTGACATTAAGCCATCCAAATTTTGAAGGGGGAATTCGTATAACCCTTGGGAACATCAATGAGGATTCTGGAGGATCCCTTTTTGCTATTGAAGCTCTAGATAAGGATGCTATCACTTTAATTCTAGTAATTAAGGAATACCCTGATACCTTTGAGCCGATTATAAATTTATCTCCTATACGAGCTACAGAGTTCCGAATTGACTTTGTCCTTAGAGCTCAACTAGTAAGTTGACCTCTTACTAGAATGTCAACAAAGGAGAGCGAGGAACTTAAATAATAACTGACAGATCTAGAGTCAAAGCATTTCATAAGATCAAGCAGTTCACCCCTGGGGAGAAGATGGTTCTCTCAGGTTGTCCATCGATTGTAGGAAGCTTAGTGAGCCGACGATCAAGAATAAATATCCCCTCCCTAGAATCGATGACATGTTTGATAAATTGAGCGGAGCCAAATTCTTTTCACAAATGGAATTAGCTATTGGATTCCATCAAATTAGGATCCCTGAAGGCAACATTCCATTGACAGCGTTTCGAACCAGACATGGCTCATACAAATGGTTGATGATGCCATTTGGTCTGACGAATGCTCCAGTTTATTTCTTCGACCTAATGAATAAATCTTTAAGGATTATTTGGACAAGTTCATCTTAGTATTCATAAATGACATTCTAATTTACTCTAAGTATGAGGAGGAGGAAAAGAAGCACCTTAGGACGGCATTGGAGATACTAAGGCAGAATAAGCTGAAAGCTAAGTTCCCCAGATACCATTTCTACCAAAATATAGTAAAGTTTCTTAGCCATGTTGTCTCTGAAGAAGGTATCTCAATGGACCCAACTAAGGTTGAAGTGATACCGAATTGGAAAAGGCCAAAGACAATATCTAAGATTAGAAGTTTCAAGATTAGCTAGTTACTATCGGCGAGTTATTATGGACTTCTCAAAGATAGTATAGCCATTAACTAATCTCACCAGAAAAGGAGTTAAGTCTGTATGAACGAACAAGTGTAAGGAACTTACTAGAAGTTAAAGGTGCTACTTAAAAATGCACCTATGCTAATTGTACATAAAGGCAATCAGGATTTGGTGGAAGTTGGGAAGATTATCTCTATCTTGTTGAGTTTTTAATAACAATAGCTTCCAACCCAACATTGGCATAGTACTATTCAAAGCTTTGTATGGAAGGCCGTGTTGATCACCAGTATATTGGTTGGAGACAGGAGACAAGTTTGTTATGGGTCTTGGTTTTATGAGAGAAACTACATAAATGATATAGCAAATCAGACAAAGGATGTAACAGGCCCAGGATCGACAAAAATCTTATGTAGACCGTAGAAGGAGACAATTCTAGTTTGTAGTTGGAGATTGGGTATATGTGAAGATATTGCCACTAAAAGGAGTAGTGAGGTTCAACAAATTAGGGAAGTTGGCACCTCAATATATAGGACCATACTCGATTATGGAACATATTGTGTAGATGGCATATAGAGTTGCATTGCCTGACAACTTCTTTGGTATTAATAACATCTTCCATTTGTCTTGGTTAAGGAAGTGTTTAAGAGACAGCGAGACAGTTATTGAACCTTGAGACATTCCAGAGATCGAGATATCTCATGACTTGACTTATATGCAACATCCAATTCATATGGTCGATTTAGAAGTTCGTCGGCTTAGGAGTAAGAAGGTCCCATTAGTGAAGATGCACTGGTCTGACAACCCATCATATTGTACCTAAGAGATCGAGGAGCATGATGTAGAATTACCCTAAGTTATTTAGAGACGCACATGAGTCGGGTATAGAATCTATTCATTTGTTATTTATGCAACACCCCATACAATTCAATAAGAAATTAATAATTAAAATAAGGCTAAAAATGAAATTTCTGTAGATGTCATAGTTTGGTCATGGAAGTTGCACCATTGCGTCCATGGTGATTTTTTGATGAATTTTCATATATAATATGCTGAAAACGGAATCCGTATGGAGAAGTCACGGACATTTGAAGTTTTCAGATTTAAAATAATTTAAAATGAATTTGAAATTTAAAATTTGAACTTTAGGAGAATTTTAAATATTTTAAATTTGAATTGAAACATATAATTAAGATAGAACTAACGTTAAGGAGAAATTAAAGTTAATGGTGATTTAATTGGAATTAAAAACGGGTAATAAGTCAAAACAGAAATAATCAAAAGTCGCTAGCTGAAAGGTGGCTGGTCGACCGTCTTCATAGGGCCGGTCCAATCCTATGATAACAGTTGACCAGTTGGGTCAGTTTAGCTAAGAAATTAGCTGGCCGAACGGTCCAGATTCATTTGGTTTCGATCTAATGGTCCTTGTTTCTTCTTATCTCTATAAATAGAGCAAGAGACTTTCCCATTTTCCACACAAAATTTTTATAAGTACGCCAAGACTCTGTCAAAATCATTTCTCTTAGGGTTTCAGAAAAAAATAAACTATAAGTAATTGATTCTAAATTTTAACTTCTATTTCAAATTCAATCTTCAATCTTCCTTCTTTCTATCTTTTGAATTTTGAAACCTAATCTGTCTGTATACAATCTATTTATGTATATCAAAAAGGGAGAGATCTGTTAGAGGTTTGAAAGAAGTTAAAGTCAGATCTAAGCCTAAAACAAAGGAATCTTCTATGATTGGAATTTCACTTTTTCCCATTCTGGAGTTGTGTTGTACCTATTTGAATATGATATATTCCTTGGGAAATTCTAGAAATGCAAAACCCTAAAACAATAAAACCCTAGAATTTTCCTAAGTAGATATTAATCTTTGTAATTGTTGGAATTTTAATTGTCCTTGGTACTGGTATATTAGAATCTAATTAATCATTAGAATTAGATAATATATGGTCAATTTAACCTATTTGTCTCCGTTTTAAATTGAAGTGTTAATGGATTCAAAATGAACATAATTTAGAAATGGTGTGTAGATTATGAGTTGAATTGTTATAATTTGCACCGTCTATTTCTACCACTTAAACAAACAAAGAACTCCTTTCTCACTTCAAAATGTTGTATAAAAAGGTTGAATTGAACATAGGCGATCTAGTTTGTGAGGATCTATTCTTTAAAACAGAAAAGGGGGTTCTAGTGTATTAATATGGGACAAATGTAGATATTCAATGTTTGTACAAAACTATTTTATTTGGCTATGGTAGTAGCAGTTTATGTGGAAATTGTAGATTTATATGAGATTGGTATTTCGCATTACCTTAAACGAATTGTTGAAACAGAATAATTAGACCCAAAATTCCACGCATAAATATAATATATGTACATATAATATAACATAATATTATAGCGTATTAATTATAGTGTATTGAACGTAATAATAGCATTATCCGAATAGTTAAGTAATATTAATATTAGAAACATAGTTAGAGTAAATTAGGGAATCAATCCTAATTAGGGGCGAAATACGAAGATACCTTATACGTCATCAATTTGTTTTCCTGTAGAGTAATATATATGTAGTGGACATACATATAAGTTATGACTAAGTTATAGGAATGCGAGGTTAGTCCAAAGCTACATGGAAGTCTACCCAGTTAAATATGGCTACCCGCGGTGTGGCTTTCCGGACTAATATGGGACATCACCTATAATAAATAATTCCGGTGGATGTGAGGTTAGTCCTAATTCTGTAGTAAATCTGCCTAGTTAATCTAGCTACTAGTTCCTACAAATAGTCGGACTAATTGGGACGTCACAAGTGGGTTATGGGTCATAAATTGCGCTTTGGATTCGGTAGGTGGAATTCTTAGGGTTCGCTTCGGGTTTGGGTTATTAAGTGGTCATGGTAGAGTCTGCTTCTTTCTTAGTGAAGTATTAAGTGACCTATTAGGATTTCTTATGGTGATAGTGAGGAAGAACCATATGGGGACCCGCCTTTGGGTTAGGTCTTAAACATAACGAGGAGCTTCCTATTTCATAGGTCTTAAATGTTCAGAGTCTGTCAAAGCACCACTAAAAAGGCATTAAGTGGTTTAGATATTTCCTCATACATCGTATGCGCTAGTTATGAAAAATGTAGAGTCAGATTGGAAGAGCTTACGGGCTTACGGTTGACTTTTGTGTAGTTGGGCTAGAAGGGCCTTTTGGACTATAGTTGTCTTCATACGTATATGAAAATTTTAATATGTAAGACATATTACATTTTCGAATAATACTGCCCATACTACTATTATGGTAAAACTATGAATTTCTTTCACCAGAATTTGTTATTCTGATTCCCTACTTATTTCAACAAACAGGTTAGTGGGGCAGGGTATTGCTAAAGAAGCACAAGGTGGGAAGGCTGACGTTATGGCAGTGTTTATCCGCTATTACTTGTTTATGTTATTTTCTTTCATGTACCAAGACTTTGAAACCATGTTGTTGCTATTTTTTATTCAGTTTGAGACTTGTGTATTGAGATGATTAAGTTGGGATATTTTGAGATTTTATGACAATGTTTATGTGTTTTCTAGAATGGCTTTTATTTATGGTACATGTTTTACTATTATATTTTATCCATTCCGCTATGAGATTCTGAAAGTTAATAGATAGCTATGTGTACCATGTAATGTTTTTAATTTTCACCAATCAACAGCCAGTCTTGGATGGTTCTAAGTTCCGATGGGCCTTTTCTGGATCAGTATTTTGGTCTATTTTGGAGAGGGTTTTTAAATTTGGTATCAGAGCATAGGTTACCTGATTAAAAAGGAAAATAAGTATACATATGAGAGCATACTTGTTATATTTGAAAGTTTTTTTTCAAATGTTTTCCAAAAAACCCCTATATATGTATATAAATGCCCTTTAAAGAACATATGCAAGCACATTAGGCAAAATTTTCCTTTTAGCAATTAATACTATCTTAGGAAATTATCACTAAACAATTTATAAACCTACAGATAATTGATATGGCCGAGAATTTAGAAGCTAGAAACTCATCTCCTCAGGGGATGCCCAACATTTATGGCATGCTTGAGTGGTTCAAACAGTATTTGAGACATGTAGGAGAGGTTCCACTTCCATAGCAACTTGCTCCCATAGTATCACCCGTAGATGCAGCACCTAGACCTTTAGACTTCCCCAAATTATGCAAGGACTTCCAAAATATGGGCAAGCATGCATACATAGAAACTGAGGATTTTTTGAAAACCATGGCATTGATAGTTGACTATGACCACATATTTAGGGAGCTTGGATGGGAGGATGGAGTTAAGAAAAGGATTAGTGCTTGGCATATAAATATGGAAGCCTTGGATTGGTGGACTATTGTTGTAGGAGAAACGAATGAGGTGAAGATTACCTGGGATGGCTTTAGTACTCACTTTGAGACAAGATTAATGTCTAGTGCAGAAGTTAGTTTACAGTTATAAAGGTTCAATCAGCTGAAGCAAGTGAGTTCTACTCCTAAGGAGTACATTAAAAAATTTACGGAGTTGGAAAAATTTAGGATGGGTTTGATAGACACGCCAATAAAGAAAGCTATGAAATTTGTCATGGGTCTAAATTCACTACTTAGAGAGTTGCTTTTAACTTAGATTCCAATCAGCGCTACCTATGAGGTCATTGTTGAGATGGCCTTATTACAGACCACTAGTGGTGAAGAGAAAGGGAAGGAAAAGGAGAAGGTTGAGTCAGAACCAAAGCAAGGAGGAGCTAAGAAAGGATTTTGGGCAAATAATAAGGCTAAGGCTAAGCCGAAGAAAGATGGGATAGTTTGTAGAAGGTGCTAGAAAAAAGGACACATTGCTAAGGATTCCAAGTTTAGCTTAATGAGGGAGGAATTTAAGGGAAAGTGCTTCAATTGCTTTGAGGAGGGGCACTTTCAGAATAAGTGTCCAAAACTTGCTAAAGGTGGTCATAGTGGGCATGCGTATGCTATAGAGGTGGTTCCTATTTCGAGTAGGCCACCTCCAACGGAAAAAAGGCAGGCTGTTTTGGAAGGTTCACTTATTATTTTCGAAAATGTTATTCGTACCTTGTTTGATTCTGGAGCATCTCACTCATTTATAACCGAAAGAGTAGTTAGATCCTTAAACTTGAAAACCCAAGTTATCACTAACCCAATAGTGGTATCAAATCCTATTGGGAGGTCGACGTCTCTTTCCTCATTTTGCTAAGACTTAGTTGTGGACACATGTAACATTGAGTTTACATGCAATGCGTATGTTCTTGGCATTTAGGGGTATGGACTTATCTCAGGGATGGATTGATTATCTTACTATGGGGGTGTCTTAGATTATGAGAGGAGGATAGTGTGGCTAAGGAGTTGTTCAGGGAAAGATATCGATGTTCATTGTTTGCCCCAAAACTTAGTTGAGTTGAGCTATGTATATTCTCTTAGCTTATCACAAAATGAACTCTCATTTGTACCCACAGTCCGAAACTTTGCTGATGTTTTTGAAGAAGTCTCTGGTCTTCCTCATTTTGCTAAGACCTAGTTGCGGACACATGTAACATTGAGTTTACGTGAAGTGCATATGTTCTTCGCTTTGAGGGGTATGGACTTATCTCGAGGATGGATTAGTTATTTTACTATAGGGTTGTCTTAGATTATGAGAGGAGGATAGTGTGGCTAAGGAGTTGTTTAGGGAAAGTTACCGATGTTCTTTGTTCGCACCAAAACTTAGTTGAGTTGAGCTATCTGTATTCTCTTAGCTTATCACAAAATGAACTCTCATTTGTACCCATAGTTCGAGACTTTGCTGATGTTTTTAAAGAAGTCTCTAGTCTTCCACCCCATAGGGAGATCGAGTTCAGAATTGATTTGGAGAAGGATGCTAGATCTGTTGCACACCACTGAGGCATATGGCTCCCAAGGAGAGGCGAGAGTTGGACAAGCAGATTTCGGAATTATTGTAGAAAGGATTCATACGCCGCAGCATTTCTAAATAGAGAGCACCAGTTGTCTTTGCCACCAAGGCAGATGGCTCATTAAGGTTATGTGTCGATTATTGAGCACTGAACAAGTTGACCAAGAAAAATAGGTACCCTTCACCTAGGATAGATTACTTGTTTGATAAGCTCGTTGATGCCCAAGTCTTCTCCCATTGGACTTGGCCACCAAATTTAATCAGTTAAGGGTAGCCGAAGATAGTAAAGTGAAGACAGCTTTCTACATGCTGGATGGACTATTTAAATGGAAGGTAATGCCTTTCGGTTTGACTAATGACCTCACATACTTTGGGATTTAATGAGCAAGGTTTTTAGGGGACAATTGGATAAGTTCGTTGTGGTATTTGTGGATGATATTCTCATATACTCCAAGACCGAGAGCGAGCATGAAAAGCACTCAAGGGAAGTATTAGAATCCTTGAGAAGTCACCAACTAAAAGAAAAATTCTCTAAATGTCATTTATGGCAAAGAGATGTGAGGTTTTTAGGTCATATTATTTTCGAAGAAGGATTGCCTGTTGATCTGGCTAAGGTAGAAGCTGTTTAAAGCTGGAAAGTACCAAAGAATGCTACGGAAGTAAGGAGTTTCTCTGTTTTGCTTGGTTATTATCAAAAGTTTATTAAGGACTTCGTAAAGGTAGCAGTACCCTTAACTCCTCTAACCAAAAAGAACCTTGTTTTACATGGGATGAAAAGTGTGCAAAATCCTTTGAGACTTTGAAGAGATTGTTGACTTGTGCACCAGTGTTAACGATTCCTGACATATCGAAACCTTTCACCGTATACACTGATGCATATGGTATGGGATTGGGAGCTGTCCTTATGCAAGAAGGGAAGGTGGTAGCTTATGCAAGTAGGCAATTAAAGGATCATGGGAAAAGATATCCTACTCATGCTTTGGAATTAGCAGCTGTTGTTTTTGCTTTGAAGATGAGGAGGTATTATCTTTTAGGGGAGAAGTTTAAGTTGTTCATCAACCATAAATCTTCTAAGTACTTCTTTTCCCAAAAAGATTTGAATCTTAGGCAGGAAAAATGGATAGAGTTTATAACATCATATGACTTTGAGATTCAGTATAACCCTAATAAAAGGAATATTGTTGCTGACACCCTCAGTTGGTGGCATGCTATTCTTAATGCTATTTATGAGTGGAGGCAGTTGGAGTTTCTCTAAAAATTTAATTTCCAACTACCAACAGTACTCGCTCACCGATATCCTACAGTGATGGAAGTAAGGCCGGCATTAATGGATCGTATATGACTAGGGCAGAAGGAGGAAGCGGTATTAATGGAGATTTTCAACAAAATTAGTAGAGGTGAAAATTTTCCCCATGATGGTAGATATGCTTTGGATCAAAGAGGATGGCTAAGGAGTGATGCACGTTTATGTGTCCCAATGAAGGAAGATGTGTTGGAAGAAGTTCTAGCAGAATGTCGCCATTCTAAGATGACTATCCACCTCGGAGGAAATAAAAGGTATAGAGATATGAAAAGGATTTTCTATTGGCTCGGAATGGAGAAAGTGGTAGCGGAGTATGTCTCTAAGTGTCTGACATGTCAAAAGATTAAGGCAGAACAAGGAAAGTCCGGAGGATTTTTGTTGACGTTAGAAGTGCCAATTTGGAAGTGCGAGCATATATCTATGGACTTTATAGATGGATTGCCTAGATGTCAAAGAGGGAATGAAGCTATTTAGGTTATAGTGGACAGGCTCACTAAGAGCTCTCACTTTATTCCTATTAGTAGTGATAGGACTGCAGCATCTCTTCACCAATTTATGTTAAGGAAGTGGTGCGACTTCATGCAATTCTAGTCAGTATAGTTAGTGATAGAGATTCCTTGTACATAGTGAATTTTGGAAAAGTTTGCAATCTGCTTTGGGAATAAGTTTGAGTCTTAGTACCGCTTATCACTCTCAGACCGACGGGCAAACATAGAGGGTTAATAGAATCTTAGAAGACTTGTTGAGAGCTTGCATTATGGATTTTGGTAGATCATGGGAAGTATACTTGCCTTTGGGAGTTCACATACAATAATAGTTATCAAGAAAAGATTGGCATGGCACCCTTTGAAGCCTTATATGGAAGGTCGTGCAAGTCGCTTAGTTGTTGGTGGGAAATTACTGACAAAATCATACTTGGACTAGACTTGATCCATGGGACCTCAGAAAAAGTGGAAATGGTTAGATAGCGGAATGAAGGCCACACATGACCATCAAAATCCTATGTTGACAGGCGAAGGAAATAATTAGAATTTACTTTTAGCGACATGGTTTTGGTCAAGGTTTCCCTTCTTAGAAAGGTTATGAGGTTTGGTACTTCAGAGAAGTTGGCACCTAGGTTTGTTGCGTGTTTCATGATTTAGAGAGGGTAGGGAAACTTGCTTATAGATTGGAGCTTCCAACCAAGTTAGTGGGAGTTCATGACCTTTGTCATGTTTCTCATTTAAGGAAATGTCTACATGACACTACCACTATGGTAGAGCCTGATTAGTTAAAAGATGTTGAGTCAGAGCCGATCGCCCCTCCGTGTCATCGCATGTATTATGGAAAACGGTATCAAGAAGCTTCATAATAAGGAAATCAAGTTAGTCCGAGTTCAATAAGGAGATAACCCAGTAGAAAGCATGTGGCAAATCGAAGAAAAGATGAAGGCTTCTCACCCCGAGCTTTTCTCTGGTAAATTTCTCTCTCCAAATTTAATAATTTAGTTACATCGTGGTTGCTAGATTGGATAATAGGATATGATTGCCACACTTTTATTTATTCCATCTTTGCACTCATGTAGAACTTTATGTATATCTAGGATGTTTGCATACATGCCGATATGTCACGACCTTGCATCCACGCTAGGACTGAGATCACCTATAATATGTTTGCATACATAATCGCATTGCATTTTTAGTTGAGTAGATGGTTGTATAGATTATTATAAATAAATTGGTTGTATAATATGGTATTTGAGTGCGCATTACATTAGCTGCCCTCGGAATTTGGGGAGATATCCATTTTAAGGGAGGAGAATGTACACTCAGTAAAATTTAATAAGAAATTAATAACTAAAATAAGCTAAAAATGGTGAGACGATCGCCCTACACCGTCGACACCCAAAAGACATGAATCGTGCACTGCAACGGTGATCGACCGATGTAAGAAGTCATCTAAAGGTAAAATAAACAACATAACACAGAACCTGTCGTATATCTCACAGCGCAATGGGCAAAATATAATAACAACATCACATATATAAAACAGGTGAGACAGTAAATGATGAATAGATCACATCATCATAGTAATAGATCCATATAGTACAATAGTAGAAATAGTCATACATCCAAAATAACTCCTAAATAATTGTCTCACAAATAAGAGTACTAATAAGCTCTATAGTATTAAGCAACGGAAAGCACTAGAGTAAATATAATAATATGAGAAATAGCCTCCTGCTCGCCATCTGAATAGCTACCCGTGCTCACCAAACATGTCTCTAATCTACTCATTTAAGAGTACCTAGAGTAATAAGAAGCAACGCATAAAACCCCAGGTCCGACAATAGTTTGGTGTGAGCAATAGAAATCCCAAATACTATAAAAAGATAGAATAGGACAACCGGTACAAGAAATCATACCTGACCTATCCCTGCATCCACAGAGCTAGCACATAAATAATATAAGCTACTCTATGATCATCATCATGGGTGTAATGTGGGTGCCAAGGTATCAATGGTGTTTAGATATCTATATCGGCAGTATCTACATCATATGATATCCCTAAGGTGATAGAAACAAACAAAACATCCATCATCCACCCTTATATTCACTCACTCAGTGCATTGGGTATATAATAACTAGCAAACTCGGGGACTAAGCATGTCACCACAGCAATCCCTTCTAATCATCATGAGAATAAATGCATCCCCACATCAATCCATCCTGAAGACTAGACATGTCACCACGTCAATCCATCTCAGCACTCGAGACTAGATACATCGTCGTATCAATCCAGCTCAACCCCATGAGTATCATCGATCCCCTCCCCTTGCACATGCCATCCATAGCAGAACTTGTCACGGAACTGTCCACCCAACTTCCTTCTGAAGTCGCTATGGTTGAGGACTACTCTAGACAGTCGTCATATGTCATAGAGTTTCATCGTGCATCCCGTAACCCGCCTCCATCTGTTCCCTAAATCTGACTCATCATAGCCTTCTCTGCCTCCTGCAGTAAAGTTAGTCATTGCTAAAGTCGTTCCTCGAGAAGTAGGGTTGCAATCTGACCAAACAATAGAGCGAACAACCGCGCCACCATTGACGAACCAAACTCCACCAGAGGACTCTTCCCAAAACCCTTGATCTACCCTAGGGGTCGCTCCCCTATAGGGTGAAACCTTAGGGGTCGAGTTCGACCCCAATATGGAACCAAGCCCTCCCCCGCCAACCCCTATCCCTTAGCTATTTATCCCCATATTTCGCGCCATGCACTATCTCCATCTGATCCCAAACTTCACACACCAACTCCAACACATCTTATCACCTCCCACTATTCATCACACCCCTCTACAATCCATCTCTAGCGGTCGTAGTCGACCCCTATAGCCCCCTCCAAATGAGCCGATCCCTATGATGGTCCATCTTCAATTGATCGTAACTTGAGCATAAGAACTCCAAATGACTTGAAATTTGACGTGCTACTTCATAGGACTTCCTTTGTTGTTCCCTATTGATCGCAACCCTCTACAATCCATCTCTTGGGGTAGTAGCCGACCCCTATAGTGTGACCTCTACCGGACAACCCCTTTCTAACTTTCTACGGCTATTTTCGCCATTCAATCAGTGTTTGCATCCATTCAAGCATGTTTACAACAATCATATAACATGTAAAACACACAACAATAAGCAAATGGTCAAAACATAGTAGATCAAAGCATAGATCTAAAGGAATAGCCATATATTCATAGGGTACAACCATGGATCCCTAAAACCACAATTCGACAAACTTAACCTAAATTAATCCAAATTCATATATGTGTCATAACATGATTTAAGATGATTTATAAAGATTTTTTAGGGGATTTTAGAAGGTGTTTATAGCCTAATATATGCTAATAGGTAAGAGAGACTACTAATCACTCACCTTAACCCAAGCTAAGCCCTAGATTTTCTTATGAACAATAGATGCATGGATTCCAATATGTTTGCATCAGTAAATCTTCAAGCTTTAGGATGGATTTCACCAATCACTTGCTAATGATAAAATTTGGCTAATTAAAGTAAGGTTTTGGTGGGTTTTTGGTGAAAAGATGATTAATAGAGTTAAGGAGCTATTTTGGGAGTTGTGCAATTGAGAAAGGAGATGTCCCATTAGTTCCTATAGCTCCTACTTACCCCCTAACCCAAAATGGGTCATGGGTCCATCAATTAATGACCCTAATTACCTATTTAAGCCGCCTAAAACTAATAAAAACTTCAAACAACCGTATCTCTCAAACCATAAGTCTGATTTCTTAATGTGGCCACTTTACGGAAAGGAAAATCATCATCCGGATCCAATGGAAGTGGTTTTAGGACTAATTCCACTCCTATCAAAAGTTATGGACCAAACAAGATTTTCCAAGGGTAAAATGGTCGTAGAAAATTTAACAAATATTCTAAGAAAAAGAAACGACCCTAGTAGTCATTTGCTAAAATTATAGAATCATAAGACCTCGTATGAAAATAATATTAATATTGTACGATCCTCTGATACGTAGAATACAGGCATTACAAATGGAATTTCCGAAAATTTTGGAATTTGGTCACGGAAGATACACCATTGCATCCACGGTAATTTTCTGATGAATTTTCATAGATAATACGCTGGAAACGGAGTCCGTTGCTTGAAGTTTGAATTGAAACATTTACTTAAGCTGGAACTAACGTTAAGGAGAAATTAAGGTTAACAATAATTTAATTAGAATTAAAAATGAGTAATAAATCAAACGAAAACGGAAACAATCAAAAGTTGCTGGCTGAAAAGAGGTCCGCCCCTTTGATACCAACTCGACCGGTCGATATAGCCCTGAAATGAGCTGGCCGAACGGTCCGGATTCATTTGGTTTCGATCTAACACTCCTCGTTTCTTCTTACCTCTATTAATAGACCAGAGACTCTCCACTTTTCCATACAAAATTTTATAACTACGACAGGACTTTGTCAAAATCATTTCTCCTAGGGTTTCAGAAAATAGTAAACTACAAGTAAGTAATTCTAAATTATAATCACTATTTCAATTTCAATCTCCACTCTTCCTTCTTTTTATCTTCTGAATTCTGAAACCTAATATATCCGTATGCAATCTATTTGTGTATATTAAAAAGGAGGAGATCTATTGGAGGTTTAAAACTAGTTAAATTCAGATCTAAGCCTAAAACAAAGAATCTCCTATGAGTGGACACTACACCAAATCAGTGATTTTGCAACAGTTTATATCTGTTAATTGCTAACACTTATAAACGCTACAAACTCCTAACGGTAAAAAAGTGTTAGGATACCTGAAAAGTGTTGGTGAAAATAAATATTTTTCTGAATAAACTTTGCAACACAGATAAGTGTTACCGTAGTTGGTAAAAATGTAAATAATTTATTAACAAGAGGAGTCTTCTGTAATTTAAACATATGCATTCTCTTCTCACACTTACCCATTCCTAGACATATTTCAGCCGCAAAAAATTTAATTTAGGGTTTTCTCTTCCTCGCCAAAATTAACGTCGATTTCAACCACTTCCTAAAATCAATTCCGACTTCATCCACTTCCCAATATCGAACGCCGACTTCAACCACTGCCAACTTCAATTCGCCCAGTCTCATGGTCCTCGTACCTCATCGCGAAACTGAGGCCAAACTGAGGCACTGTGTGTGTGTTTTGTTGATTCCCGTACCTCATCGCGAACCCATTAACTATCGATCCCCATACCTCGTCGTGAACTCTTTCAATTCGCCCAATCTCTTGGTCCAGCATGAGTTAATGCAAGTATGTTTTGTTGTGTTTTTCTTTTTAATACAATTTCTTTCAACTATACATATCCATGTTTGTGTAGAAATTTACACTAAAAATCAAAAGATGCAATTTTGGTTGATTTATTTCTGAGCAAGTGTTCCAGCTCGCAAGCTTGTACCATCTGGACATAATATTTCAAGGATCGTTTACTTTATTATATATTGTTTACTAAATAAATGAGATTTGTGGATGATGTTAGAAATGTGAACATGAAGATTTTGAGTTTGAAGATCGTGTGTGTGTATTGCTTGTTCAGTATTGAAACATCCAATATGGTTGAGGGGAACTGTGTTAAGTTTATATATTTTTGACTTAGATATGATTTCATATGATGCATGTGTTCATGATAAATTTCCAAATAATAATCATTTTTACTTCATCCTTAAGGTGAAGCAGGGCTAAGATGCTGACAAGGTTGATCGGTGATTCTTGGTGGCTACAGGCTGGAGTATTTGGTACGGTGTTGGTTGGTACCTTAAGAATAGAACGGAGATGGAGGAGATTGATGTGTTTGGTGATGCTGGATCTATGTGTTCTTGTAGGTATGTATACGAGTGATGAGATATGTGTTTTAGTATTTTGTGTGTTCAACTACATATGTAAGCATGTGTCTCTATGTTGTGATTGGTGTGTGTCATGTAGGTGCTTATATATAAATTTTGGTTTCATAATTTGTTGTGGTGCCACTACCTTGTGCTTTTTGCCTACAAACGTGAACTTCTATGTGCTTGTATATCCTCATGTGTGTGTAAGTGGTGGCGGATATGTAGGTGAGTGTGCATATATGGTAGTCTGCATTTTTATGCTGCCAATCTTGCAAATGTGCACATTGTACTCTTCTCTATGTATTGAAGTATATATATCTTACGTGTATGGACTAGTTAACTTATTTATCTCATTACTAAAAAATTATTGTAATATCATTTCTCGTATGTAAGTGTGAGTTCATATATTCATGTGATTAAGTCTCGTAGTTGTTTATGTTTGGGGTACCTTACCTTAATTGTTGCGCATTTCCACGATATTGGCTTTACTGCTTGACCATTTTTCTTATTGTGAAACTACTGGTATATTATTTCATGTTTAATTTTGTTGTATTAATATAAAGGAACATTTATTTGTTGAGTTTCAACTTCCTATGAGCACGTGCCACTATATACATATTTATATATACACGCTACAGTAATTCATAATTCATATATACATATACATATATATGTGTGTATATGTGTGCATATACATATATATGTGTATATATACATATATGTGTGTATGTGTATAGTGCGTTTCTTAACTGGGTATATTTCAGTGTTTTGGGTCTCTGTGCTTATTAGTATAAATATATATAAACATAAATATATATATATATATATATTGTATGTGTATGTGTATGCCTTTGTGTGAATGGGTGTTGAGTTCCGTGCATGTAAACCTGGTAGTAAGTGGGTGAGTATTGACGCGCGAGTGTGCGTTAATGATGTGTATAGTGTATTGTGTTTATGTGGTGTGCATGCGAGTGTTTGTATGTGTGAGTGTTTGTGTGTTTGAGTTGAGTATATATGTGTGTATGCTTGCATGTGTTTGTTTCAGCATGTGAATAAGTATGCATTTATATGTATCACGCTTGGTTGATTTATAGGTATTAAGTGATTGTCCATGTATTGCACTGTTTTCAAGTTTTGAATTAATCAATTTATTATCAAAGCTGCTACTATTTTACATTTTGTTTAAACCTATTATATCAGTTCAAAGCATATCTAAATGTGTATATATACATTTTGTTTAAACCTGCTACTATTTTACATTATTACAAGTATTTTATGCATCCACATGATTATAATTATCTACACTTTTCAAGTTTCTCATCCACAATGGTTCGCACCTGAGTACATAAGTTTAAATTCAAGTTTTCAACTAATAATATTTTTAAGTTGCATGTGTCATGATATAATGGGATTGTTTGTTAGTATTTCAGTTATAATTGAGTTATTATTTCAATAAGTTTTAATTTAGTTTGTACATTTTGCTCTTTCTTATATTTTCCAGAGATTTATATAATGATGATGATAATCAATATATATACAAATTTACAAGTTTGTGTTCATTTCTCCAATTGATGCTACCATTTACAAAGGTAATTTAATACCCATGATCCTACTAAGTTTTAATCTTCAGATAATTTATGAACTAATAAAAGTAATCAAGTCATTTTTCAAGTCCACTAATCCTGCTTGTCTTTTGTGTATTCACTACCAATTTGGTATTATTGCAGTAATTTTTTTCCAGACTAAGGTTTAATTTTCAAAAAATTTTGACAATGTATAATTGTGCTTGTATTTGAATTGACACAGACATAACTCTATGTACATTCAACCATATATTAAAGCCACAAACTATTAAAGAGAACAATTGTTACAGCTTTAAGATAAAAACAGCCAACGTCTCATTTTTTTTCAATTATTAACCCCATATTAAAACATTTTTCTAATTATATTTTTAATTTGTTATTCTGTAGTAGTGCAGTTCGATAACATATATAGATGTATGTATGTTGGTGATGAAGCAAATCTTTCTGATTTCGCTCGATAAGAGTTGACCAAGTGAAAGTGGTGGCACTCGAATGTGGAAACTCACAAATTAGTGCATGTTACATATTCTTTTTGGTTTCTTAAAAAATATTCCCAAATATGATTTTAACTGTATCAAAACTATAAACAACGTGATATCTGTAGAGTTTTTGTAAACTGCAAAGAGATTTCGGAAAGGGATTTGTACACTTTTAAGTTCTATACAAATAGTTGTTTTATTTTTATTTCTTCAACAACTATAGGACATTAGTTTGTAATTAGTGAATTATGATTGATTCATACTTACTGCTTCTTTTTTCTAGAGATCAATTGCCTGATGTTTGATGAGTTTGACCGTCACAACTTACCACCTGATCCAACTTATGGTACTAATTGTAATGTTTGTCTGTGCACTGTAAGAAAATCGAAATAGAAATGGTGTTACTTATGACACAAACATTGCGGTAATAGTTAGAATTCCTCTTCTCAACTTAGAACTTCGTGGGAGTTTCTAAAATTAAAGCATGAAAATTGTATGGTTAACATAGAAAGTGCATCAGTTTCATAGTATAACTTTTATTTGTTCATATTACAGACCAAATCGCACATGATGCATGAACTTAAGGCAGTAGGTGTTTGTACAGGCAGTGCTAAATTTGTTATGTAGTTTATATTATTTTTTTGAAATTTAAAAGAAAATTGATGTGCTTGAGTGACAGTTATCATTTAAAGACAGAAGTGGTAATTGCCTTGTAATAATTTGTACAAATATCAATTTGAAATTGTGATGGGTTAGCACTTTTTTAAGCAAAGATACTATACTTGAGGTGGTATTTTTTTTTACAGATATTAATAATTTTATATACTTATTTACCTCAAAATTGTAGGTTTTGGGTGTCAATATGGAGGGAGCCAGAGTTATTTTAGTAATTGCACCAAGGTATGAATTTTCTCACTATTTCTTATTTCTTATGCATATGTCCAATAGACGTGCCTACGTACTGGTTGTCATAACTACATAATCATCTACACCAATACCACTTTGTCCAAAACCTGCCCGTGTGCAAAGCACGGGCTTCATACTAGTTTATTTTCAAAGCTGCTACTATTTTACATTTTGTTTAAACCTGTTATATCAGTTCAAAGCATATCTAAATGTTTAAATTATTGAATAGGTGTTTGTCTAATGTGGGTAAGCGCAATCATATATCATTGCAAGTTAACTGTAAAAGTTCCAAACATGATGTTATGGCACCATGTCAGGCTCCATGATAAATGCTGAATGTATTGTCTCAAAAGTTGTATGGGTGCACGATTTCATAGGGGCGATGGTGATCATTCTTACATCTGTTAATTCAATACCTATCTATTATGACTGCAGTGCAACAATACAACTTGTGAATGAATTAAGAATTTGTAGGTAATCAATGCGTATTCTTCACAAGTTTCTCATGAGCAACGTGTACATGAGCTATGCTGTAACAACCCGCATATTTATCGATTTTATATTTAAAGCTTTTATTTAAAATATTTTATCATTAGTCGGATGTTAGTCCGAAAAGCTACTTTTTGCATACGGTCAAATTAGGACTCGAGACCACCTTCATTGAGTTCAAAATGACGTTTGCGATCTTTTTGAGTGTAAACTTCGATATGTTTGGAGTTAGTGAAATTCTTGCTACTTTTTCCCGCTTGTGACTTTGGTTTGGACTGCACCTTCTTTAGTTCAGCCCAACCCTCTTCCTCACTTGATTCACCATTTGTTTTAACATTCAAGCTTTATCAAAAATGGTGGTGGGAAGTGGAAATTAAAACTCCAAACTCAAATTCTATTGCAAATCCGAGATTCAACTCCAAATTCAAATAGAAGATAGTGGATTCAAGCTTTGGATTGCTTCTCCTTGCTTTCAATCTCCATCTTCATCCATTTTAGTGAAAAGGTGAGATTTTTATCTCACACTCTTGCTTAGAACTATCTTGGACTGTTGGGAATGGTTCCCTATCACTTTGGCATGCTCATTTGCATTTGGTTTGGATTGAATTGGCGAAGAACTCCAATTTTTAGCATTTTTGGTGAGTTCCATCCCTAGGTCGTTCTGCCCAGGTTAAGTCGTCCAGCCTGCTAGCTCACGCGCGTTGAAAAGTCACCGCCTTCTTAGGTCGTTCACGAGTTAAAGGCTTAGGTCGTTCACGAGTTAAAGGCTTAGGTCGTTCACGAGTTAAAGGCTTAGGTCGTTCATGAGTTAAAGGCTTAGGTCGTTCACGAGTTAAAGGCTTAGGTCGTTCGTGAGTTAAAGAGTTAGGTCGTTTGCGAGTTAACTCCTTGGGTCGTTTAAGGCTTAGGTCTTAGGTCGTTTGGCTTAATCACTCACCGTACTGTTAGGTCGTAAGACATTTTTCCTTAGGTCGTAAGACCTTAGGTCGTGCACCTTTAGGTCGCAAACTTCTTTAGGTCGCCTGACCTTGTTTCTTGTTAGGTCGCGTGACCCTGTTTTCGATCTTAGGTCGTTTCATCTTAGGTCGCTGGACCATAAGTCGCTCGCCACTTCTTTTCCATAAGTCGCTCGCGAGTCAAGTGTTAGGTCGTCTTCGACCTAACGTCCCTCGTCACTTTAGGTCGTAGCTCGTAAGTCGCTCGACCATTTCCACTAGGTCGTCTCCGACCTATCCTCCAGTTAAGTCGTTCGACCCTCTAGGTCGTTCGAGTTAGGTCGTTGGACCATTCACCTTAGGTCGCTTGTCTACTAGGTCGACCTAGTTTACCTCGTAGGTCGTCTCCGACCTAAGCCCCACTAGGTCGCGCCACTTAGGTCGTATCCCTTAGGTCGCGAACTCTTTAGGTCGTTAGACCTCATTTTGCTTTAGGCCGTAGGCCGCTTGTCTTCACTTAGGTCGTACCGTTTTGACGGGGCGCTGCCCCGCACCCCGCACCCCGCCGGGGGCGCTGCCCCCTGGACCCTGTACCCCCCTTCGTAGGGGATCTTATATGAAAAACATTCAACATAATTTCTACTATGATGGTTTTGGGATTGATTTCTTTGGACTTTACTCACGTCTTTGAACGTGAATTGATGTAATTCGATTTGTTTCAACAATCGTTTTGTGACTTGTCACTTTAAAGATATGAAGGTTTCAATACTAGTAGTAAATATCAAAACTCTTTCATCAAAGCGATTTCAAAACTATTTTAAATATCAAAAGTTCGTTTTCTCAAACCGATTTCCAATCTACTAGTATATACAAGCCTTTATTTCACTCGGATGAGAAATCGACTTAAACGACTTAGTAAAACGAGTGGTATGAAACGCTTGCGTTCATTTCATCGGTTAGCTCTTGGACTTGTTCGATTGAACCCTTTTTGTGACAATTTTCTAGTGAAGATTTACAGCTTGTTTGTAAATATTTAAGTTAAGTGAGTGGTTATGGGACATGAAGCTAAACTCATATATTTACTAGCTTGGTGTGATTGACACTTCCTTATGATCATGACGATCATTCTTGTGATTTAGACTAGTGATTGAGCGATGTCTCTTTGTCTGCGAGGGAGACTAGACCCCGCTTGGGTGATGTTTCTACTCACATATATGAGGCTGCACCCCATGGTCTTTGGGCCGTTTGTGTGTCAAAGGCCTTCGGGCCATCCGTGTGTTCAGAAAATTAAATGGATAGCTTCCATGAGATAGCTTCTCGTCCGTGTGCTCGGACTTCCCCCTTTTAGTGATTTTTGGATTTCGTGTGTTGATTTCTGGATTTAGTGCTTCACCAACTTTTGTGGTTTTCATTGATATGATATCACTTTTTGTGTATTGGTGAATTTGTGTGTCATTACCTGCTTATGGGTTTGGATCTTTGAGAAGATCCTTGTGAAATTGATTAATCTCTTGTTGATTATCATTTACGTACTTATAGTAGTACGACGTTATGGTTATTACATGTTCATGTCATGTCGTTTACTTTATACCATATCATCTGATATTTATAGCTAGACTGATCCGTTTATTATTTTCTTATAAATAATACTCGGGTCAGACCGAGATGTTACAGGTGCTTCTGCTTGACTTCTCTTCAGGATTATTCAGACTTTTGGCTAACTACATAGATTAGTAGTTTTTGGATGTACACATTTGAGATATAGACTCTATGTTGTGTACTTATTCTTTTGTATAGCACGTGATGCTATTCTTTTGTATAGAGGTGGGGCGTCACATATGCCATACAACATGATTGTAACAAAACACTTCTCCGGGTAAATACACTCCACATAAAACCAAACATATAACATGATGCATTGCATACTAACCTAAACACACAACATGGATGTAGAGTAAAAGTTGAGCCCCAAAATGCAAGACATGCAAGTAAAAATGTCTGAAGCCATGACTCGGTTTCACTACATGTAAATTATATGTCTGAAGCGGTGAGGTGTAGGTTTGAAATAGTGCCATTGTGATCATAGTATATGTATTCAGATTCACTCATCTGATAGAGTATAGAATCGTCTCATTTATATTCATTGCTTGATTCACGCTTCTGAAATTTATAAATTGTAGGATTGCCCTATCAACATTATCTTTTAACAAAATAAAAAGCTAATATCATCTTCATCTGAAACATTAGCTCGCCTGGTTTCTAAAACATGACGTGAATACAAACTTATGATAGGTAAATGTTTACAGTATATGCTTACAGTATATGCATGCATCCAGTTCTTATGATAGGTAAATGTTCTGGTATCAATTTATTGTGTGCGCCCCCCTCAAATTAATACAAACTTTTATGTCATTTGATATAATCCCAGCGTGTCCAATTGTTTATTATTTATCTTATTGCTTCTCAACCGCTAATCTTCTGTACGTATTGAATGCAGGCACTTGTGGAGGAAGAGGAAGAAAAATAGAAGTTGGAATGTAGCGGTAACGAGGAAGCAAATACATACGACCTTGACAATGATCCCATCTCTAAAGTTTTTGGGTCCGATAGAAAGAAAAATTATTGTTGTGCAATTAGCTCCACTTCCTCTGCAAAACAAGTAAAGTTGAGGCAAGCTTCAAAAGCAATTGCCGATAAGAATAAAAAGGAAGATTTTCATCAATGGTCATCGGAATTACAAAACCAAGTGGCAAATCAAGTTGCAAATCAAGTGGTGAATCAAGTGTCGAGCCAAATCAATGAGGCTCTTAAATCATTTGCTTCATCTTTCTTAACTATGGTACCGGGGTTACAACATAATCTTAATGGTGGTAATGTGACGCCTATGACTGAAACTGCTTCTAACTTAAATAAATCTCCTTCGAATATTGGAGTTGCTAGTATTCCGTCAAATGATGTTGGATCATCTACAAGAGGTAAACAATTTGTAATGCTACTATCACAGGATACAAAGAAGGATGTAGCAAAAGCTTATATTGGAACACAAACTATGTGTCATTTCAGAGAGATAGTTCCAAATATTGAGAAAGTTGTTTGGATAACAAAAGTTTTAGAACCGGAAGCACCAATTTACGATGGTCCTCAAAATGGGCACCACAAGCTTTATGAATTTTCAGATGGGGGCTTTGTGATATGGCCTGTGTTTCCTCTTCGCAGTATCTAAAATTCTATTTATTAGTAGCTCGTATTATATTGCATATTTAAAATTAGATATGAAATTGCTTTTTTGTAATTTGGATATGATATTGTGGTATTTTGAAATTGGAAAGTTTGTAGCTCATATTATAGTATTATCTAAATATGATATTGTTGCATTTGAGATATGGAAGCATTTTAGACTTCATATTGAATTGATATGATGAATTATATATGATATGGACATCATCATTTATGAGATATTATATTCATTTGTTTTAAGAATTTAATATTAATTGTGTATAAAATAGTGTAAAAACATAATTTCAATTAGTAACGCATATAAGCGTTACCGCATATTTCTGTACCAACACTTATAAGTGTTACCGGATATTTTTGTACCAACACTTATAAGCATTACCGTATATTTCTGTGTTACCTATATTTCTGTACCAACACTTATAAGTGTTAGTAATACGTATGTTCGTAACACTTATAAGTGTCACAAATTTGGCCGCTTCATTCCTCGCAGTCCATTAGTAATACTTAAAAAGTGTTACTGAAATTATTTGTAACACTTATAAATGTTAGGATTTGCCTGTTTTGGTGTAGTGGGAATTTCACTTTTTCCCATTCTAGAATCTTTGTTGTACCTATTTGAATCTGATATATGCCTTGGGAAATTCTAGAAATGTAAAACCCTAAAATAATTGTTATCCCGCCTTTTGGCAAGGCCGTGACACCAAAAAGTTGATTGTAAAACTAAAGACAGTTCGTCGTAAAAGTTCGTTATGCACTGCTTAACCATGGATATCGATGAATTTTGTTCGAGTCCGGATCGGGCTACAATTGATAAGACACGTCAAGCAAAGCCATAAGAGCCAGCATTCCAAATCTCAAGTCAATCCGAGTTCGTACGCTCAAGATATCATCGATGCAATTTAGAGTAGACAGTCATATGTTCGAATCCATAGAAGGAGCTTGCGTTCGAATCGATCTGGTGACCAGGCTTCATATCCATGAGACACTCTTTGTTCGACTCCATAGAAGGAGCTTGCGTTCGAATCGATCCTCGCATACTCTAGTTCGAATCCATCGAAGGAAGGATTCTTCGAATCCATGCAGGCAGAGGAGCTCCGACTCCATTCCAAAGCACCGACATCATCGATTCGAAGGAAGCTAACCTTCGACTCCAGTACCTTCGAATCCCCATAATAAGACAACTTCGAATCGATCCACGATAACGCATCTAGATCGATTCGAACAAACACAGTTTCCATCGATTCGAAGGAGGTAAACCTTCGAATCCAGCATCTCGAGTCCACCAGATAAACGCGGCCAAGAACAAGGATTCGACCCAGTCAACTTGGGGCAAAAGTCAGATCGATACGAAGAAGGTGCACTACGTCATCGCCTTTACATACAGAAGCCTGGATTCGACCCTATCGATTCGAACCATATCGATTCGAACGAATCCATAGGACGAAGAACACGAAAATCTTCAACTTGAATCGATCATAACTCGAGTTCTACAAGTCCAAATACCATGAAATTTTCACAAAAGCTTAAGCACATAATGAAGAATGTTCACACCAAATTTCAGCTCGATTGGATGATTTCTTGATCGATTCGAACCAAGGGTCGAATCGATCCCAAAGTGGGCCCGGATCTCCAGATTTCGGCCATGTGGGCCCCCTCACGTGCCAGAAGCGGTCTCCCCGAATTTTAGGCGAAATATCAGCCTCCTACACCTATAAATAGAGCCCCTGGTCATTCAGAAAAGAGGTCGGACAATTCTAAGTACTAAAGAGCGCCCAGATTTTGACAGATTTACTCCAGATCACCACCGCTGCTTTAGATCGAGACTTAGCATATAAATTCAGTTGTACTACAGTATAAACAATTGTAATCTTCAAGTATCGAGCAATAAAATCGTAAAACTTCATAGTGGACGTAGGCGAAACGCCGAACCACTCTAAATCGCTTGTCTTTGCAATTTACTTTATGTTATTTGGAGTTTTTGTTAGATAATCCTCAATTTTAATTTTCTTTCTTCACTTTTATCTCTTCAAAAACTTCCGAAGAGTGTTGTGCCCATTTTTGGTACAAACACTTTGGTGCTTTCACTGAGAAAAAACCCGCTTTTTTCTCCTGCTCCTTGGATCTACCATCGATACCGGATTGCATAAATCCAAGAGGAAGATCCAGATCTCTAATTCATAATCCTTCCATTCTATTCAGATTTGCATAAAGTCTAGGAAAAGGATTCATCATTCAAAATGGTTAGCACAAGAACCGCTTCTACAGCTGCTGGACAAGAAGGTAGGGATGGACAGAATCCTGCTCAACAGTAGCCATCCAACCAAGACAACGTTGCTCATTCAGATCCGTCTGGACCAGTCACCAGACAGGAGTTCCATGTGTTGCTTCAAGAACTGACTCAAAGTCGGTAACAATTGGCCGAACAGTTGCGTACTAATATTGAATTAACAAACCAACTGAACCGCCAAGGCCGCAGAAGGTCCAGACGGGATGATATCTCCCGATCATCTACTGAAAGTTCCGCCTCATCGGACCATTATCATAGATCTACCCATCCTCGATTAGACGGGAGTCATGCACAAACGACCGGATATCAACCCGCCTTGACTGTTGGACAGTTGAGGGCAGGACCGTCGACCAACTTTCAGGCCGGGCCCTCAACACAAGGAGGCCCTACTACACAGCATACCACGGACAATCATGCCGCAGCTGCCACAATAGAAACAAGGGTTGATACCCGAAATCTTTCAGAGCCAAATAATCAGCAACGTGGGCATACTCCTGAACCATACGTCCCAGAAGACGCTGAGCCAAGGAGGCGAAATTTGGACCGTCGACAGCGCCCGGTCCGAACTCGCGCTGTGGAACCCGACCACACCTTAGCTCAGCAGGCTCAAAATGTAGCAATGCCCGACATTTCGACTATGATACGTCAGATGATCCGCGAAAGCCAAGGTCTTACCAACGACGATTGGGGGATTTCTCGAAGTCATACTCCTTTCACGGACGAGATACTGTATGCTGAACCTCCTCGGCGATTCAGAGTGCCAACTCTCCCTATGTACGAAGGAAATTCTGATCCCAATCAACACATTTTGAAATATGAATGGTCAATGAGCGCCGCAAGGGCCGACGATGCAGTAAAATGTCGAAGTTTCCCCATCTCACTGGGAGGAATTGCAACAATGTGGTTTACAAGATTACCTCCAAGATCTATCTCTTCATTTGATCAATTGGCTAAGAAATTTGTTGAACAATTTCGCATGCATGTCGCAAGACCCAAAGATGTTAACACCCTGTCCAATGTTACCCAAGCTCGTGGGGAAACACTAAGGCGTTACTTGGAGAGATTCCATGCGGCATGTGTGGAGATTAGTAATCCCAACGATAACTCAATTTTAATGGCATTGACAAAGGGAATCGATCCCGATTTTGAGTTTGGAAACTGGTTAGCTGGAAAACCACCCGCATCGTTGGACCGTTTCTACTCCAAAGCCGCTCAATTCTTACGGCAAGAGGACGCGAAACAGTCTAGGAAGCAGGACGATGCGAAGCCCGAAAGTGAAGGAATACAAAGCAATGTAGCAGTTAAACAGTCCGGTGACAATTCCGGAAAAGTTCAGTTGAACATACAGAACAAGCAAACTCAGCCAAGAGGTAACAATGGTCAGAATAAGAAAAGAGACCAAAATCAAGGACCACAACGTAGGACT
Organism: Allium fistulosum; assembly: GCA_030737815.1. Taxonomy (NCBI): domain Eukaryota; kingdom Viridiplantae; phylum Streptophyta; class Magnoliopsida; order Asparagales; family Amaryllidaceae; genus Allium; species Allium fistulosum. Next base: position 745,221,629 of record CM060901.1, on the reverse strand, counting down.
CTAATGTTTGATAATTACACGCCATTGAATACATCGTTGGAAAACGTGTATCTGCAAACTTGCAACCCTGTGCAATATAAGAAGCTTGCTCCGAAACAATCATCAGAGAGGCAGATTCAAATAGGGAAGTTTTGTAGATTTCATGAAAGTTACGGCCACAATACTAATGAGTGTCGACACTTGCAGGACCTCATTGAGAAATTGATCAGGGAGAGAAAGTTAGATCAGTTTATGCAGGCGCCGTAGTCTGATGGTGCGGGTCCATCGAATCAGGATCGTGTGCAAAATCAGGAAAGACAAGGGGAACCCGCTCATACGGGTGGAAGACTGGTTATAAATGCTATAAGTAGTGACCCTCGCCCAGCGGACCGAAGCTGGGAAGAAATAGAATCATATGACAACTTAATCAAGCGTGCGAACCTCGAGTATGATGGAAACTTAAGAGAGAAACCTTCGACCAAGCGAAAAAGAACGATGACTAACAACATCATTTTCCAAGACGACGACGTTGATGGCGTCGGAATCCCGACTATAGACCCACTCGTAATATCGACGCAAATAGGTCCGGCTTGGATGAAGAGGATCCTGATTGACTGCGGGAGCTCTGTGAATATCCTGTTTATACATGCTTATAATCAAATGAGGATGAGAGCCAGGGATTTGAAACCTTGCCAAACTCACCTCCATGGATTCAACGGTAGCGCTACCATACCTATTGGGATGGTGGAGTTACCAGTTAAGTTAGGATCCGAAGAACATAGGAAAGTTCAAACATTACAGTTCGTTGTGTTGAATATAGTCTCGCCATACAATGCTTTCTTGGGACGACCTGCCCTTGCAGAGTTCAGGGCCATAATTGCCCCGTGGTGCTTAACTTTAAAGTTCCCTACCATCAACGGGGTTAGGGTCGTCCGGGGTGACCAGGTTGACTTGAGGACAATTATACCCCGGAATCGAGCCGCCCGATTACGCAATGCCAAGAACCGACTTGAAGCTTTCAAACTCAGTGAGCTTGTCACCAAAAAAGATTATTCGACATTCCCACACAAGAGATCATCATGAAGAGGGTCACACAAAATTGAGCAAAAGCTCGGGGATGGCAAATTTAAGTTAGCAACCGTCGATGGTCCGACTTTACCAAGGGCCTGGAGTAGCGAAAAACTTCATCGCTACTGCAAATAACAGGCTGTGTTTATTTATTTAGTTTAAATTCTATTTTAAAATTTGTTTCTGCATTTCAAAATTAGAATTTGTAATAAGGCAACTGACTTTGCCATGTTTTCTTATTTCAGCAATAAAATGCCGTCTCTTCGAGCCAGAGCTGTGATTCATTAAATACAATGTACAACATCACGATGCAAGAAGGGCTAAATTCCATCACACAGTGGAATTTATTCAAGTAAGGAGTGGCTATGAAGCAATCAACCACTCACTAAATGAAACCCGAGCTCGGGGGAAAGCCATCACATCAGGCCAGAAATGGGTTGATACACGACAACCCTTTACTTAACTCCGTACTCCCAGAGTGCGAGGCGGAGTATAAACATTTACTTAACTCCGTGCTCCCAGAGCGCGAGGTGGAGTATGAACATTTACCTAACTCCGTACTCCCAGAGTGCGAGGCGGAGTATAAACATTTACAAAAATCCCAGAGTACTCCGAGAGCGCGAGCTGGGTACAAACTTTTTACTTAACTCCGTGCTCCCAGAGCGCGAGGCGGAGTATAAACATTTTCCTAACTCCGTACTCCCAGAGTGCGAGGCGGAGTATAAACATTTTCCTAACTCCGTACTCCCAGAGTGCGAGGCGGAGTATAAACATTTTCCTAACTCCGTACTCCCAGAGTGTGAGGCGGAGTATAAACATTTTCCTAACTCCGTACTCCCAGAGTGAGAGGCGGAGTATAAACATTTTCCTAACTCCGTACTCCCAGAGTGCGAGGCGGAGTATAAACATTTTCCTAACTCCGTACTCCCAGAGTGCGAGGCGGAGTATAAACATTTACTTAACTCCGTACTCCCAGAGTGCAAGGCGGAGTATAAACATTTACTTAACTTCGTACTCCCAGAGCGCGAGACGGAGTATAAACATACGTCAACTCCACGCTTATCCCTGATACTGGGGGCAGAACCATAACACATAACAAGTTGAAGACAAAAGGGAATAAATTTTCATTTCCACTATCAACAAAAAGAATCCGATTACAAAGTGGTTCAAAAAATTTCTACTAGTGGGAGCCGAATCCACATCTATACACGGCTACAGAAAAGTCAACAAAATACTACCCCATGCAACGGAAAATTAAAGAAAGAGTTCAATCTTTCTTCTTCCTTATTTTCTTCTTCGGGGTAGCTCCGCCAGATCCGCTGCCTGATTTTCCTCTCACCCGCTTACTCTTTTCAGGCTTGTCCTCCGACAGCGACATAATATCAACGTCTTCCTCAGAGCTTGAGGCGACGGAAATTCTTCTGGGAGGTCGAGTTGAAGGCATGGGAGCAGCAACGGGAAGTGGGGCAGGAGCAGCTTCGATAACTACAGTCCCGCCTGGTGATATCATCATCAACGGCGCAGGCCCAGGCAGATTCATACCAGCAGTCCCTACTGCCATCTCGGCATCAATCTCAGCAAAAACTTCATCCTCCCGGGATGCTTGGGTCGCACCGGATGTACCAACGGCTGGCATAGATGAACTGACAGCTGGAGCAGCCCCACTCATCGCACCGGACGGATTAACTGAGGGATCAATGGGTTCATTAAGAAGCTCCTCAATCATTTGAGCACTAAAAGAAAACATGTTTGCATCTCCCTCTTCGCCAACCAAGGTAGAAGTCATGATGGCTTCAGTAACAACAGCCCCTTGCATTTGATATGGCACTGGCAATACAAGAGGCGCAGAAACAACGGCTTCAGTCACTGAAATACAACAAAGAAAAGATTGTTAGCCAAGTGTGTTGCTTAAGATTCTTCACACTAAAATGAGGGAAGCATTCAAATACCTTCCTTAGCCTGGACGGGAGCATGGGCAGGAACTTCGGCGGAAGATAATTGTGGCTGGTCGGGATTATATGCAGGGACGGGCTGGGGATCAACCGCACCAGTGGTTTCAGGTAATGTTGGAATTACAGCTTCAACATTTTCCTCGTGATGCGCAGTCCCCGAGCCCTCGCCTGACTCTAGGGATTGAACACCAAGCCTTTCTTTCGCCATAGAAATCACCGCCTCATGAAGGACATTCCTCTCATCCACGGTGAGCAAACGCATCTCCAGCTCAAAGTCATCAAGTGTTTCATCTGGATGCGCTGCTCTCTTCTCGTCCACCAGCCGGGTCCAGGCGTTGTATAGAACCATGGAGTCGTCTCCCAGCCATGCTAAATTTCTGTGCTCCAGCACATTTGCGTTGTACGTGACCAAGAGATCGTCAAACTCAGCATCCAGCCTGGACCTCTCCTCCAAAATCTTTTCTTGAATTTCTACTTCCGCAGACTTAGTCTTGACCGCCACCGCAGCAAGTTCGGCCCTGAGAGATACTGCTTGGTCGCAAGCCTCTTGTGCAGTGGCGTTTGCATCGTCCTTCTCCTTCACCATTTCAGCAAATTTGGCCTTGAGCTCGTTCAGCTCTTTAACGGCTAAGTCTCGCTCAGCTGCAATGGTGGTGTTGCGGTGGCCCATCTCTTCTACCGTGGCGCAATGTTCCTGTTGCATCCTCGCCATTTTGGCCACGGCATCCTCATGTTTCTGAAGTGCTTCAAGCTCTGACTTTCGGGACATCTCCATTTCGGATTGAAGAACCTGAATAATGCGTTTCTGTTTAACAATGTCAGCATCACGTTCCTCAATGATCCTCGCCCGGTCAAAAGCTACCTTCGATGCTTTCGCTGCCGCTTTGTGCCATTCTTTATACTGGGCATAGAAGTCGCGAATATAACTATGAGCAGTGGTCTCAGCATCCGAGGGAATTCTTTTAAGGTTAGGAGGGAAGACATAGCCATCCATACAAATTTCAGGGAAATCTCTTTTCATTTGCGCAAGTTTGATGGCTCCCTCACTTGTCAACTCAGCCGGAGTTTGTTCTATTATAGCGGCTGTTGTCAGTTCCACTCTTGGCCGCTGAGTAACAGGCCGAGAAGATTGAGAAGGCAGCAGCTGCTGCTGAGAAGGCCCGGGAAGATCAACTGGGGCCCTAGGAGGCGAAGGAGAGCGAGATCGGGATCGGTGCTGGTATCCCCGGTCTCTGTCAGAATAATCATGGCCAGAGCGGCCACGCGAATAATCTCTATCTCTATCATAGCGCTCCTGGCTAGAATAACCATGCCTGTAATCCCTGTCAGATTCCCGCCGACGGGACTCATAATAAGAAGACGAATGGCGCACGTTCCGAAGCCTGTCTAAAGTAGATCCTCTGCCTGACATCTCACCTGCGATAAGAAAGAATTACGGATTAAGATCCGATAAAGCAATGTTTACTATGCAAAAGTCATGAAGTGCTGTGGAAGTGTGTGTAAATGTGTAAACCCCCAAACCGACCGGAAGTGTTGACCGCACTTAAAGGAAAGGGCTCGTTCATGTTTAGGACATCTTGAAATTCCTCCAACCCAGGATTATGAGAAATCGATATATAATCTGGGATGGGAATATCGTCAAGCCCTTTGAAAGAATCTCTCGATCGAGAAGGGGCGGCCTTAGAAATCATGACTCCGGAAGTGGGAGGAGACACATCTACAGATTTCCACCCCTTGGACTTAAGTTTTTTGGAAACGGCAGCCTTGCCTTTCCGTCTTTCTCCCGACTCTTCAAAGTTTCCCGAGAGATCAGCCATCGGCTCCGAATCTGTATGGGTTCTTTCTTCATCACTCGCTTCGGTGATGGTGATTCCGAGCGGTTTCTTCGCCGTTTTCTTGGTTTTCTTCTTGTTTTCCTTCTTAGAGGCGGGCATTGCCAACCCTTCGATAACTATACTTTGATTGATTTTAATCAAACCAAGAGTTCTTAAGTTATAGTCATTCAGCACCGAGTCGATATGTCTCAGCTCGCTCGGAACTTCTTGAAGACTTCGGACTATGCCCCTGAAATACCCACCATCGGGTCTGGAGATAATGGCTGTAAAGGAAATGAGATGTCAGTTTTAATACCAAAGAGCTATTGGTCAAGAAAACAGGTTAAGGCGCTTACGTCTAGACAACCATTGCCTAGCGAAACCCGGAGGGCACCGAACATAGAACCATTCGTTCTTGAAATAACTCAGTCGGGTCCAGGCTCCAACAACAACTTGGCAATTCCTAACTGCCTCCAGAAATGTAAAAGACGGGCTATCACCCTACTCTTGAAGTTAAATATATGTCTAATCTCGGTTGGCCTTGGCGGGCGAAAGAGACAGTCCATAAATATGACAAAGGCACTGTTCAACAACGCGTGCCCGTTGGGATGAAGTTGCGAAGGAGCGATTCCTAAATATGATAGCATCCCTCTGATATATTGATTGAAAGGAGGGAGAGTTCCGGCCGCGCAAGCATGGCGATAGAAAGCTATATATCCTTCGGGCGGATTGTGCGGTCTATCATCGGCACTAGGGATCAAATGTTCATCTCGTCATAACCCAAACAGCTAACAGCCGGTCACAATCATACGACGGTTGATTACAGCGACAAAGAATACAATTTTCAGCAGAGCATGTCCTAATTGCCCAACGATAGATTGTAGCTTTTCAAAGCACGTCATGTTTACACAAAACGTACTTTAGGGGGCAAATGTTATCCCGCCTTCTGGTAAGGCCGTGACACCAAAAAGTTGATTGTAAAACTAAAGACAGTTCGTCGTAAAAGTTCGTTATGCACTGCTTAACCATGGATATCAATGAATTTTGTTCGAGTCCGGATCGGGCTACAATTGATAAGACACGTCAAGCAAAGCCATAAGATCCAGCATTCCAAATCTCAAGTCAATCCGAGTTCGTACGCTCAAGATATCATCGATGCAATTTAGAGTAGACAGTCATATGTTCGAATCCATAGAAGGAGCTTGCGTTCGAATCGATCTGGTGACCAGGCTTCGTATCCACGAGACAGTCTTTGTTCGACTCCATAGAAGGAGCTTGCATTTGAATCGTTCCTCGCATACTCTAGTTCGAATCCATCGAAGGAAGGATTCTTCGAATCCATGCAGGCAGAGGAGCTCCGACTCCATTCCAAAGCACCGACATCATCGATTCGAAGGAAGCTAACCTTCGACTCCAGTACCTTCGAATCCCCATAATAAGACAACTTCGAATCGATCCACGATAACGCATCTAGATCGATTCGAACAAACACAGTTTCCATCGATTCGAAGGAGGTAAACCTTCGAATCCAGCATCTCGAGTCCACCAGATAAACGCGGCCAAGAACAAGGATTCGACCCAGTCAACTTGGGGCAAAAGTCGGATCGATACGAAGAAGGTGCACCACGTCATCGCCTTTACGTACAGAAGCCTGGATTCGACCCTATCGATTCGAACCATATCGATTCGAACGAATCCATAGGACGAAGAACACGAAAATCTTCAACTTGAATCGATCATAACTCGAGTTCTACAAGTCCAAATACCATGAAATTTTCACAAAAGCTTAAGCACATAATGAAGAATGTTCACACCAAATTTCAGCTCGATTGGATGATTTCTTGATCGATTCGAACCAAGGGTCGAATCGATCCCAAAGTGGGCCCGGATCTCCAGATTTCGGCCATGTGGGCCCTCTTACATGCCAGAAGCGGTCTCCCCGAATTTTAGGCGAAATATCAGCCTCCTACATCTATAAATAGAGCCCTTGGTCATTCAGAAAAGAGGTCGGACAATTCTAAGTACTAAAGAGCGCCCAGATTCTGCTAGATTTACTCCAGATCACCACCGCTGCTTTAGATCGAGACTTAGCATATAAATTCAGTTGTACTACAGTATAAACAATTGTAATCTTCAAGTATCGAGCAATAAAATCGTAAAACTTCATAGTGGACGTAGGCGAAACGCCGAACCACTCTAAATCGCTTGTCTTTGCAATTTACTTTCTGTTATTTGGAGTTTTTGTTAGATAATCCTCAGTTTTAATTTTCTTTCTTCACTTTTATCTCTTCAAAAACTTCCGAAGAGTGTTGTGCCCATTTTTGGTACAAACAATAATAAACCCTAGAATTTCCCTAAGTAAATATCAATCTTTATAATTGTTGGAATTTTATTTGTTCTTGGTATTGGTATATTAGAATCTAACTAATTATTAGAATTAGATAATCTATGGTCAATTTAAGATATTTCCCCCCTTTTTAAATTGAAGTGTTAAAAGATTCAAAAAGAATATAATTTAGAAATGGTGTATAAATTATGAGTTGAATTATTGTAATTTGCACTGCTATTTCTCTACTCAAACAAAGAAAGAACTCCTTTCTCATTTCAAAACATTGTATAAAAAGGTTGAATTGAACATAGGCGATCTAATTTGTAAAGATCTATTCTTTAAAACAGAAAAGGGGATTCTAGTGTATTAATATAGGACAAATGTAGATATTCCATGTTCGTACAAATCTATTTTATTTGGCTATAGTAGTAGCAGTTCATGTAGAAATTGTAGATTTGTATGAGATTGATATTTCACAATATCTTAAGCGAATTGCTAAAACAGAATAATTAGACCCAAATATCCATGCATAAATATAATATATATACACGTGCTATATAACATATTGATTATAGCATATTAATTGTAGCGTATTGAATGTAATAATTAATATTATTAGAATAGATAAGTAATATTAATCTTAGAAAGATAGAGTAAATTAGGGAATCAATCCCTAATTAGCGGCAAAATAAGGGGATACCTTATATGGCCTCAATTAGTTTTCGTGTAGAGTAATATATGTATGTAGTGGACAAACACATAAGTTATGACTAAGTTATAGGAATTCGAGGATAGTCCAAAGCTACATAGAAGTCTGTCCAGTTAAATCTGGCTACCAGTGGTGTGGCTTTCTGGCTAATGTGGGACATCGCATATAATAATAACTCCAATGGTTGGTCAATGGTTTCGATCCTAATGTCACCTTCTTCTTCCTATTCGGTTGTTGATTCCAAACCTAACTTTTATTCCCTATGTGCAAGCCACGAAACTGAATTCGATTCGTGAAAGAGGGTAGGAATGAAGATTCGAAGTATGATCAGGAAATTCAAACTTGAAATAAGACATAGTTGTGAGCAATCTACTTACTCGAAATGAAAACCTTCACTATTCTTTAATGTTCCTTCGACTGCTCTTCTCCTTCCCTTACTCTTCACTATAAACATTTCCTTTTTCAAATTGATGATTAAACACTTGCTTACTTGGTAGCATATTAGTGTAGACGTTGAGAAGCTACAACAGAGAGTTGTTTTTAATTTATGGGATTTTAATTTGATTTTAATTTGAATTAATTAGGTGGTAGGGTTTGGGGATGGAGATGGATTCCCTAAAAGTAAGTTATTAAACCTTTAAGCCTAAAGTACATTTATACTTGCTTAGAAGTATCGGGAGATGGAAATCTCCGGATAATGAAGCATCAAGATACAAGAATTTGGGTTTGGGTTTGGTGAGAAAGTTGGGCTTTGGGCTTCACTTTTTTCTTTTCATTGTTTTTCTTCTTTTGTCTACTTTAAAAAGTAAAACATATAAGCCCAACCAAAATTAAGTTACTTCACTAAATCACTTCCCATTAAATATCAACTTTATATATATTATAAAAATGATTTTCTATAATTTTTATTTAATTAAATAATCATTTTGTTTAAATCGTTTATTAATTAATTAAAAAACTGGATTAATAAATTTATTCTTCTCAATTCCAATATCTCATTTTAATTTCAATATTATTACCATAATATCAATTACTTAATTCAAATCCAAAATAAATAATTTATTGTTATTATTTAATTTTAATTTATTGCTTCTCATCTATGGGTTGTCACAAACTCCCCCATCAAAGAAATTATGCCCTTGCAATTCCTACTTAAGGAGAATCTATAACTAGCTAGGTATATTCTAGCTCTCTACACCATAAGTTAATAAATTGTAACAACCAGCCTCGAAACAGACCTAAATCCGAACCCAAAAAAGGCCCATTGGAGCTTGGAACCATTCCATGACTGGTTGTTGTTTGGTGAAAATTAAAAACATTATGCAGTACACAGAGCTATCTATTAACTTTCATAATCTCACAATGGAATGGATAAAATATAATAATAAAACATGTACCAATAATAAAAGCCATTTCGAAAAACAAATAAATATTGTCATAAAATCTCAAAATATCCCAACATTATTATCTTAATACATAAGTCTCAAACTGACAATAGAAATAGCAACAATATTGTCTCAAAGTCTGGGTACATGGAAGAAAATAACATAAACAAGTAATAGTGGATAAACGTTGCCACAACGATTAGCCTTCCTACCGTTTGCTTCTTCAACAATACCCTACGGCCCTAACCTATTTATTGAAATGAAGAGGGAGTTAGAACAAAAAATTCTGATGAAAGAAATTCCAAGTTTTATCACAATAGTAATATGGGAAATATTATCCGAAAATGTAATATGTCTTATATATTAAAATTATCATATACGTATGAAGTCAACTATAGACCCAAAGGCTCTTCCAACCCAACTACACAAAAGTCAACTGTAAGCCCGAAAGCTCTTCCAGTCTGACTCTACATTCTTCATAACTAGCACATATGATGTATGAGGAAATATCCAAAACACTTAATACCTTTTTAATGGGGCTTAGGCAGACCATGATCATTTAAGACCTATAAAATAGGCAGATCTCCTTATTTAAGACCTAACCCAAAGGCAGCTCTCTATATGGTTCCTCCTCACTAACGCCATAAGAAATCCTAATAGGTCATTTAATACTCCACCTAAGAAAGAGGCGGACCCTACCATGGCCACTCAATACCTCAAAAATAAAGTGAACCCCTTCTAAGGATTTCATCTATTGTATCTGAACCGCAATTTATGACCCATAACCCACTTTTGACGTCTCACATTAGTCCGACTATTCTTAGGAACTGCTAGCCAAATTAACTGGACAGATTTATCCTATAGAATATGGGACTAATCCCCAAACTACCTCTGACCGGTCATGGTCGACTGGTGCACAAATGGAGGAAGGGGACATGCTAAGTTAAACTTGTATGTGCATGTCCCTTCTGTGTGTGTGTTCCCTTGAGTTGTAGCCGTGTGTGTGCATGAATACTTCCTTATGCATGAGCTGTTGAAGATATATGTGTGGAGGTGTGTATATTTATTCATATAGTAGTTGTGTTGTAAGGGAATGAGTAAGGAAATGTGAATTGGCGTGCAGTGTGCGTGTATGTTATATAAGTCTAGCAATATGAAAAAGAAACCATGAAGGAGCATTTAGTGTGGATAAATTAAAGTACCACAAACTAAAGTATATTAATAATACACTTCAATCTATAGTTCTGCATATGTGGGTATACTAAAGCATATAATAGTTCTAACATGGATAAAATAAGCATACAACAAACCAATAGTTCTGCATATGTAAACTTAAATTCATACATACATACATACATATATATATATATATATTAAAGTACAATGTACTAAAATAAATTTATAAGATAATACACCTAACTCCTAACATATAAGTCTAAGCAGTATTTTCATTCAAACTTAATTAATAAATAAAGAGAATTCTACGATAATATTTAAAAAAAGAGGAATTTAATAAATTAAAAATATTTCATTTATAACTATTGAATTTACGTATATAAATTGAAAAGATACACAAACTTATTTATTGATTACTTTGGATACTATTTGTACATTTTATTTCTAAGTGATGATAAATTTGAATAAATAGTTTAGTGATATCGTCTGATATGGGACTTTTGGTAATACTTTTATGGTTATTCATTCGACTTGTTATATAGAGATATCTACTATCTAGTGTGGATCGAGTGTAGTTATGGGCATTGAATAATTATTCAAGTAACAAGCAATGGTGTGGGACGCCGTTATATTATTTGTTTGATTATTCATTATAAGTAAATGTCACTCAAACAGGGATTATACTTATGTGTGTGTGGTGGTACTCTTAGTGGTGAGTATTCGATAGCTATGGGATGACTTATAAGTGTCGTGTGACGGCCTATGATTAGCGATATGTATAGTAATACAATGTGTACAATATGACCATCCATATAATGTCCAACTCCCTTCATTATTCGGGAGCGAACCAGATTGGCCAGAATTTACTTGGGCGGATTGATCATGGGGTTGCACCCAAGATCCACGGCACTGTACTTTTTGTTGGGTTAGGTGACCCATACGGTAGATACCCTATGGCTCCTTATGTCGCTTAGGTTAGTAGTCTGTTACCTATAGGGGCAAATCAGGGTCGTGATCGAGATTACGCATAAGAGTAATTGGTGGATATGTGTTATAATTTCCATTGAGGTAACTGAAGACAGTAGGAACATCTCCAGCTATAAACATACAGTAGTAGACCCTGGGTTCCTAGAGTGGGCATAGGACCATCAGTCTCCCCTCTGGTTTCAGTTTATGTATGAGTAGCGAATTGGCGTATATTGTTCTCATTCCTACAATGAGTTGGCTATACTAGAGAAAATGTGTCTAAAGTGTAGTCAGTTCTCGTTATATCCATACTTCTGATGATTTGATATTTTAAAGATAGCCTATATGTATTGATTGTGGTTTGGTTTGTGGTTACTTACCTTTATGATTTATGTAAAATTGAATTTTTTTGGATGATTTGATAGGCTATCTCATTTTGCTTTCTACCTTATATGATACTCATTCTATTATGGACATTACCTTGTCATTATATTTTTTGACACTACAAATAGATATAGTCTGACCCATGTGTTCTTTGTAATTCTCGGGTCAGTCCGAGCGACTTCTAGTGCAGGTACTTATTGAGGATGGTGCTTAGTATGGACTTATGGGAGGCTAGAGGAGATATAGGATGATACATTCCCTATACATTTTTTCAGCCTTATTATTGTATTTACTATGTAGTAGTTGATGATATATGATGTATTGGGCTAGAGACTTTCGTTTTGTAGCCCATGGACTTATGTACTGTATTATGTGATATATTATATTTTATCTGCTGCTTTCTGACTCTATGTTCTCTAATTGATATTTATCATCTGCGATTGTGTATTGTTCATTGTAGAGGCACACGTGTTTGTTGCTTTGTACCGAGAACTAGTAAAAATATGGTAAGTAACATATTGTTGAGATACATACCGTTTTTAGTCCAAGGAAATATTCACGTATGTGTCCCATATCACTTCATACTTCATATTACTCGATAACATTACTTAGTAGTACTCTTGTGTAGTATGGGTATAGAACTAGGGGCATTAAAAAATTTCACAGACATGAACATGTATATTTGATACACAAGTAGTTATATCTTTGATAAGTTCATAGAATTTAAAACAGAAGTAGGAAACATAACATGCAAAGGAAAAAACAGTTTTATTTGATAAAATAAGTGAGTATATTGTAAAGTGTTCAAAAATACCTAAAAATGAATAAAATTCAATGCCAAAGTAACTCCTCGTTATGATATATAATGATGTGTCGATAAGTAATAATCAAACTTTGTTGGAAAAAGTACTATTGATGATGAGTGATATCGAATTAAATTCTTTCTACAAAATTATGTACTTAAGGGTAAGAACATATGTTAAAATTTAATTTCACCTATAGCACTATTTACGAAATCAATAAACTATGAATTAACATGAAACCCCTGCATTTCCTAGGCCAAAGAGTAGGCATATTGTGTGAGTCGAGAGGTACATAAAATTTGATCATGAGCGATCTTGTGCGAACCACCCCAAAGGAGTTTGGAATTGAGCAACAATTGTTGACTAGTTTATGTTATGAACATAGGTTTCGTAAACTCAAAATTGAATCAATTTTATGTAAGAATTGGATATAATCACGATAACATGGAAATTGATTATATAAGATGAAAAGAAATTAACCGTGCTTAAAGTAGACACGCCTCACTAGAATGTTTACACATTAAAGAAAATCTATGATTTTCTTATCAGTGTCAAGAAAAATAATTATTAGTAATAATAACTTCCTCAATTGTCAATAAGTCATAAAGAATATAGCCTCTACAATATGGTACGGTCTTTAAATCCGAAGTATATTCCAAGTACATAATCGAAATAAGATTTTGCTAATTTTACCCATAGGGATATTATCCATCGGTCGTAGGTATCTTTAAAAGGAAGACCAATGTAATTGGAATATAGCAACATTGATGAAAATAACCTCATAAATTTCAATTGTTGAAATGAGGATAGCAAATCCGTCAATCAATATTCTTGAGTTAATTCAGATTCTACGTGAAAAATTATCGCCCAATACGATTTTGGATTTTGGTACATCTTTGTCGAAACAAAAATTCTGAATAAAAATTTAGAATATATATATTTGCACATGATAACTAAAATTCCATGACATCAGTGGGAGTAATGACCGAGTTTGTAAGTGTTGGATAAGATCTAAGAACTTATATGATAACATTTTTCAACAAGCATTTGGAGTTGAACAAATTTTTTGACAAATTAATCAGATAGTTTGATTTTCAGTCTAAACGTACAGGAAGTGTGTGTCTGTCAGAAAGAATATCAAATGTATTAACTTTTTCTAAAACTATAAGCAAGGATGTTAGGATTGTCCCAAATGATATACGTGGACACCATATTAAAATATGAGATGGATTTCTTATGCATCGGCAATACGAATTATCATATATGTTATTTTCTCTACTATATTGCTATTCGCATATGTATTGATGCATTAATCGAGTATTAAATCCAAATTAATATTTCTAAGTGGTAGTCATGAGAATTTATGAAATACTTGAGATCTGTTTATGGAAACAACGAACTCTTTATGAAGGATTATTCAGGCACTTCATAAGTGATACCAAATATAGTATGCCAACCTTAAATTCTTGTTCAACCTCAATTTAGGAGCTTTAAGTTGTAAATGTTCTAAAAGAAGAAGTGGTTGTTGATTCAATCGAAAGGCTAAGTAAATCACCTTGAATAGCTCAACATTAAAGGCGGTAAAAATATAAATGCACAATTAGTAAATGGGCTATGGGTGGTTCCAAGTATTGAGAATCCTATGACATCATTTTTTGAAAACAATATGGTGATACAAATCATAAAAGAAACTAGGGCTCACAAGATGTCCAGACACATAGTCCGAAAGTTCCATATGGCAAAGATAGTTTATCAGTGAAGAAAAGATATTGGCTTATAGAGTACATAGTAAAACAACATAATAGATTCGTTCATGAAGGGACTAGCTTGATCAGTTCTGAACTATTTAGAGGACTGATTTTAAAATTCCATCCCCAAGTGCAAATGGCAGGTTGAAAGAGTAAGCAGTATACCCTAGGGGCAATTATGTAATTGTTACTATATCTAACTCTTTAGTCAATCTTGTTTGTAATAAATTGTTTCATTTATGTTATATATATATACTTTTTATATTATGATATAATTAAATTACATAATTAATTTAAAGTATGTTAATAAGAAACTCCTTAAACAAATGTTATGTGATTGTAATTGTAAATAGTTGCAATGAGTAATTAATCACAAACTAAAATAACATTTTTTTTAAATATTCTCGGTCAAGACGTTATAAGAAAGGATATCGATACATCCTTTAAGATTAGATTACATAACACTCTCCAAATGTTGGGGAATGTGCAACTCATGACTACTGGGTCACCAAGGGGTTACTGTTAGGAAATGGAGATAGTGGTTTTGATGACAATAACCTTTGTAACTTATTTTATTATAACTTATATACTTGTCTAGATATATATGAATGTTATTATGCAGGATATATATAAGGCAGGTATTGATTATTGAAGACTGTATAGTATAAAGATCAAGAATGAAGAAATCAAGTTTGAAGACTCATGAGTATCAAGATCAAGATTTCAAGATAAGTATCTAGTTTTGTTAAAACTTCATAATAGCATGGAAATCTTCATTCCAAATTTCATTTGGGGTGGAACCGATTTCTTCCTTCTTAGTGGCTTACAAACCCACGATAAGTAGCTTACAAACCTACGACAAGTGGCTTACAAACCCATGAACATCCTGGTTTTGTACAAGTTCTCGAGTCCTAATGTGATGAGATATTCTGCAGGAAGAAGCTTGCAAAACTACTTCTAAATGGTTTTTCAAAATGATTTTCAAAACTGCTTTTCAAAATTTTTTAGCCTTAAAAATTATCTTTTCAAATGATTTTCAAAAAGATGTTTTAGCCTTGAAATATTCTTTGTTTTTGTTTTTAAATAAACTCTTGTTTTAAACTTCGTTTGTTTTTAAAACTATCTTCTGATTTTTAAATATTCTTTTATAATATATATATATATACTTGAGATTTAAAATCAAATTTATATATACATTCTAAAAATATATTTTTCTACTCTTCTTTATTTTAAAACATAGGAAAATTAGTTTATTTTATTCCAGAATCATTTCATCTTGTTTTCCTTTCAATACCATTTTCAAAACAAATTTTACATTGTTTTTAACTAAGGGATGTCGACATCATGGGATACCCCATGTTGACATGGTGGCCGTTAAATTCAAAAGTTTCAATTTTCAAAAGAAGTGTCTATTCGTTTAAATCTCTTCACGAATGGTTATGACCGTTACTGGTCTATAAATAGCCTTCACAATGAATTTTTTCACTAAATATTTTCTTATTCTCTTCACTCCTTCTTCTCCACAAATCCATATTCCAAAATTTTCATATTTTTAAGATCGTGCCGAAATTCTGCTGAATTCTCAAGTGAATCAAATTAGAATCTCATTCTTGTTTGATTCTCTGCCCTCTCTCGAAGATCAAAGTGCTATTCAGAGTTATAGGATCAATTTGTAATTAAAAGTTTATCGAGTCTCTCTATAAGGTATGGTTGTGCCTGGAAATCAATTGGGTGATCTTGTGTCCCGTAAATTAAGAGAGTTTGCCCCGGACTCGAAGACAGGAGGGTACCTCAAGGCCTTTAGAAATTGAGGATTGTAATCTCGACATTGGTATAATAAAAATCTGTACGAGGTGTTTGCCTTGGTACAGGACTGGACGTAGGGTAACTCCGAACCAGTATAAAATCCGGTGTGTTCTTTCCTTTTACTACTTTTTATTTACTTTCTGCATCTATGTTTGATTCTGTGATTGTTCTATGATTAAGTTCTGCATTTGTTTATATCATAATTTTTAAATTAGTCCATATAAGTCTTAGAATCCATTAAACACTATTCACCCCCTCCAGTGTTAAATTAGCCTTAAGATCCTTAATCCGCACTCCCTTTCAATTGGTACCAGAGCATAGGTTTTCATAGTCTGAAACTTGAAAAGTTAAAAATGGCATTTTTAGGAAATTTTGTTAATACTAGTTTGAATTTATGCATTTCATCAAAGTATCATAAGTCCACATATAGTTTTTATGAAAAATCAAGTTATTTACCGAATTGGTTTGTTATGGAGGAACAGACATGTTACATGGCTTTTGAAGACAACTAATGGACAAACTGTGCAAATTGAGAAAGATAAATGGATACTTGATAGTGGCTGTTCAAGGCATATGACTAGAAATCCCGAGATACTCAATGACATTATATATCAAGATGGTGGATTGGTCAACTTTGGAGACAACTCAAAAGGATATGTGATTGGCATCGACAATGTGGGTAATTCTAAAACTCCTCTTATTTCTGATATTTTGCTAGTTAGGAATTTAAAACATAATTTTCTTAGTATAAGTCAACTATGTGATAAAGAATTTAAAATTAAATTTGGAAAAGATAAATGTCACATCGAAGATAATAAGTCAAATGTTATCTTTGAAGGAATTAGGAAGAAAAACATTTACATCCTTAGTATGAAAGTTTCAAATGATAACTTATATCTTTTAGCTAATACAAGTGACCCTTGGATTTGGCATAAAAGATTTGTTCATTTAAATTTCAAACTGTTATCTAGGTTATCAAAACTTGACTTCCCAAGTTAAACTTTAAAGTAGATAGTATATGTGATGATTGCCAATTAGGAAAACTTAAGAAAAGTTCATTTAAATTAAAAGATATGATTTCTACTTCTAAACCTCTAGAATTACTTCATTTAGATTTATTTGGTCCATCTCAAGTTCAATCAATAAATCACAATAAATATGTTTTTGTAATTATAGATGATTATTCTAGATATACTTGGACAATTTTTCTTAAACTTAAAAGTGATACTTTTGAATTATTTAAGAATTTTGCAAAAAGAATTCAAAATCAACTTTCTTTAAAAATAAAAACTATTCGTAGTGATCACGGTGGAGAATTTGAAAATGAAAATTTTGAGAATTTCTGTAATAAAAAAGGAATTACTCATAATTTCTCTTTTTCCAAGAACTCCACAACAAAACGGAGTAGTAGAACGTAAGAATAGAATAATTCAAGAGTGTGCTAGAACAATGCTTTCTGATAGTAACTTACCTAAAAACTTTTGGGCTGAAGCAGTCGCTACAGCTTGTTATATATTAAATAAGATTTTAATTAGACCATTAACTAATAAAACACCATATGAACTACTTTACAATAAGAAATCCATAGTAGCTTATTTTAAAGTTTTTGGTAGTAAGTGTTTTATTCTTAATACAAAAGATAATTTAGATAAATTTGAACCTAAATCCGACAAAGGTGTCTTTATCGGATATTCTAATAGAAGTAAAGCATTTAGAGTTTATAATTTAAGAACTAACACTATTGAAGAAACAATGCATGTATCTTTTGATGAAAATTTTAAAGATACTATACAAATAGAAGATGAAGAAGATTTTGTAACTTTAAATAATGAACCTAATGAAACTAATTGTGAAATCATTCAACCTAATAAAAGAATTAGGCTATTAAAAGATCATCCTGTAGAAAATATACTAGGAAATATTGAATCTATAGTTAAAACAAGAAATCAACTAAATAGTATGAGTAATGTAGCTTTTATATCAACTATTGAGCCTAAAAGTCCAAAGGAAGCATCATCTGATGATTCATGGATTCTTGCTATGCAAGAAGAATTGAATCAGTTCACCAGAAATGATGTTTGGGAACTTGTTCCTAGACCTGAGGATAAAAGTATAATTGGAACAAAATGGATTTATAAAAATAAAATGAATGAACTTGGTGAGGTCGTGGGAAATAAAGCTCGTTTAGTCCACAAGGTTATTGTCAAGAAGAAGGAATTGATTATGACGAAACCTTTGCACCCGTAGAAAGACTAGAAGCTATCAAGATTCTACTTGTGTTCGCAAACTACAATAATTTCAAGTTATATCAAATGGATGTTAAAAGTGCTTTTCTAAATGGTTTTGTAAAAGAAGATGTTTATGTTGAACAACCTCCACTTTTTGAAGATAATAAATTTCCAAATCATGTATATAAATTAAAGAAAGCTTTATATGGTCTGAAACAAGCTCCTAGAGCCTGGTATGAAAGACTAAGATCTTATTTACTACAATCTGGTTTTGAAATTGGTAAAATAGATACAACTCTTTTTATTAAAAGAAACAAAAATGATATTCAATTAGTACAGATATATGTAGATGATATAATATTTTGATCAACTAATAACATAATGAATAAAGAATTCTCAGATATAATGACTAAAGAATTTGAAATGAGTCATATGGGAGAACTAAGTTTCTTCTTAGGACTTCAAATCAAACAATTAGATAAAGGAATTTTCATTAGTCAAAAAAAATATGCTAAGGATTTAATTAATAAATTTGGGTTGACCACTTCTAGTGGGAAACCAACTCCAATGACAACTAATGTAGCTTTAAGTAAAGAAGATAAATCAAAAGATGTTGATCAAAAATTATATAGGGGAATGATTGGTTTGCTGCTTTATATAACAGCAAGTCATTCTGACATCATGCATAGTGTCTGTCTCTGTGCAAGATACCAATCTCAACCTAAAGAAACTCACTTAAAAGCTGTTAAAAGAACTTTAAGATATGTAAAACATACTTTAGATTATGGTTTATTTTACCCTAAAAATGATGTATTTGATTTAATTTCATATTGTGATGCTGATTACGCTGGTTGTAAATCAGACCGAAAAAGTACAAGTGGAACTTGTCACTTTCTAGAACATTCTCTGGTTTCCTGGTTTAGTAAGAAGCAAAACACTGTATCCTTGTCAACAACTGAAGCAGAATATATATCTGCTGTTTTGGCTTATTCTCAAGTTATATATATGCAACAAACTTTAAAAGATTTTGGATTAACTATAACTAAATCATCAATTTATTGTGATAATACTAGTGCAATAAACCTATCTAAAAATCCAACTCATCATGCTAGAACAAAACATATTGATATTAGACATCATTTTCTTAGAGATAATATAAGTAAAGAAGTCATAACTCTTGAATATATTAATACTGAAAAACAAATTGCTGATATATTAACCAAACCATTAAATGAACAAAACTTTACTAAATTTAGAAGAGAATTAGGTATATGTTCATTAACTGAAATATAAATTATAAATAATACAAGTATAGTTAATAATTAATATAAATAAAAATTTCTCAAAAATTGAACTGGGCATGTCGACATGATCCATCCCTCTATGTCGACATACATGCCGAGATTTTCAAATTTAAATTTCCCTCTAAAATTAGTTATTAAGTTATATATTTATATATTTCGACTTTTACTCCTTTTCTCTATTCTATTCTCTGTAATAAACTTCTAAAACAGTAAATTAATGGCTTCCTCTTCTAATAATGAACCTTCTTCACCCACTTCTCCTCATTCTGGCCCTTTTCAACGTTCCACACACGTACGAGTCATCAAATAACAAGAGAAGATGAAAGATTTGCTTCAAACGATGATAGAAATTCAAGTGAGTCAACTGCGAATGGCTAGAGAACAAGATAGGCAAGGCAGAATTATTATGAATTTACCAAAATTCCTTATGGATAACCATGCCAATCCCATTGTCATCGAAGAATCATCACAAGCCATGTATTCTGAAGAAGAAGAGCCTCTAGAAGAACCACAAGAGGATCAATAAGAAGAACATCCTCTGCCGAATCCGGATGTTCATATGGGTGAAGACGATAGCGTGATTTGCGTTGGAGAGGTCCTTTTTGATGCTAACGGGAACTTGGTCGAACAACGTGGAAACTTTTGTCTCCACTATCCAAATTGTTCGGTCCGTAAATCGCCAATAGTTAAGGGTCCTCGTTAAGCGTTTTTCGTTTTTCTCTTTCTTGATTGTATATTAGTTTGTTAATTTGTATATAAGTGTTATCTTAATTAATGTTCTTCTAAAAACAATCTTTAGTGTATAAAATCTTGAATTCCATTTAATTTAGGATGCTATATTTTATATCACTCATACATAGTTATTATCCTTTTATCATATGTTTGTTTATCTCATTTTCTATTAAGTTCAAGGTTTATAGGTCTTTCTTTTTTTGTTGATGAAAAAGGGGGAGAAGTTATATACAATAGTAGGCTTGGAGTAAGGGGGAGTTGTTGGTGTAAGGGGGAGTTATGGTATGATCGAAGTGGTAAGTATATTTTATAAGGTTTTCATCATAAAAAAGGGGGAGATTGTTAGGAACTGGAGATAGTGGTTTTGATGACAACAACCTTTGTAACTTATTTTATTATAACTTATATACTAACACTATTGTCTAGATATATATATATATATATATATATATGAATGTTATTATGCAGGATATATATAAGGCATGTACTGATTATTGAAGACTGTACAGTATAAAGATCAAGAATGAAGAAATCAAGTTTGAAGACTCATGAGTATCAAGATCAAGATTTCAAGATAAGTGTCTAGTTTTGTTAAAACTTCATAATAGCATGGAAATCTTCATTCCAAATTTCATTTGGGATGGAATCCATTTCTACCTTCTTAGTGGCTTACAAACCCACAACAAGTAGCTTACAAACTGACGACAAGTAGCTTACAAACCCACGAACATCCTGGTTTTGTACAAGTTCTCGAGTCCTGATGTGATGAGATATTCTGTAGGAAGAAGCTTGCAAAACTACTTCAAAATGGTTTTTCAAAATGATTTTCAAAACTGCTTTTCAAAATGTTTTAGCCTTTTTATCTTTTCAAATGATTTTCAAAAGGATGTTTTAGCCTTGGAATATTCTTTGTTTTTGTTTTTAAATAAACTCTTGTTTTAAACTTCGTTTATTTTTAAAACTATCTTCTGATTTCAAATATTCTTTTATAATATATATATATATACACTTGAGATTTAAAATCAAATTTATATATACATTCTAAAAATATATTTTTCTACTTTTCTTTATTTTAAAACATAGGAAAATTAGTTTATTTTACTCCATAATAATTTCATCTTGTTTTCCTTTCAATACCATTTTCAAAACAAATTTTACATTTTTTTAACTAAGGGATGTCGACATCATGGGATACCCTATGTCGACATGGTGGTCGTTAAATTCAAAAGTTTCAATTTTCAAAAGAAGTGTCTATTCGTTTAAATCTCTTCACGAATGGTTATGACCGTTACTGGTCTATAAATAGCCTTCACAAATGAATTTTTAACTAACTATTTTCTTATTCTCTTCACTCCTTCTTCTCCATAAATCCATATTCCAAAATTTTCGTATTTTTAAGATCGTGCGGAAATTCTGTCGAATTCTAAAGTGAATCAAATTAGAATCTCATTCTTGTTTGATTCTCTGCCCTCTCTCGAAGATCAAAGTGCTATTCAGAGTTATAGGATCAATTTGTAATTAAAAGTTTATCGAGTCTCTCTATAAGGTGTGGTTGTGCCAGGAAATCAATTAGGTGATCTTGTGTCCCGTAAATCAAGAGAGTTTGCCCTGGACTCGAAGACAGGAGGGTACCTTAAGGCTTTTAGAAATTGAGGATTGTAATCTCGACATTGGTATAATAAAAATCTGTACGAGGTGTTTGCCTTAGTACATGACTGGACATAAGGTAACTCCGAACCAGTATAAAATCCTGTGTGTTCTTTCCTTTTACTGCTTTTTATTTACTTTCTGCATCTGTGTTTAATTCTGTGATTGTTCTGTGATTAAGTTCTGCATTTGTTTATATCATAATTTTTAAATTAGTCCATATAAGTCTTAGAAGCCATTAAACACTATTCACCCCCCCTATAGTGTTAAATTAGCCTTAAGATCCTTAATCCACACTCCCTTTCAGTTACAAATTCGTAGTTATTGTTTAATATGGAATGACTCGTCTAAGAGTTTCCTGTTGGTTGATAATAACTAGGTTAAACAGGAAATCTCAATATGATGATGTTACATACTTCCCCTGACTTGAAAATATCATGGAACATCAATGCAAATACTCCTCCTTGATTATAGTTAAATCATGGCATAAGGATCCATCAAGAGACCTTAGTTGAGTCTGATTTGTAACATTGGAAGTGATGCAATGTTTAGTAGAGAGTTCATCTCCTCGGATATATGAGGTTAGTACATAATCAACTGTAGTCAACTCAAAGTCAAAATCTCTAGCTAGAGTAGAACGGTTAATAATAAATGTTATTATTAAACCAAAGACTTTATTTTTGGACAAATTGAATTGAATAGGGATACTGTTGGAATTTTAACAAATACCAGGCTCCACACATCCGAGTGTGATAGTGTTGGTGAAGAAAACATGTGTAAATTACTGTCCTCTATCAACTAGATCTGAAATTATATTTTAAAATTTAACTTTTTTCCTTTGATGTAATATATTTATCAAAATTTTATTTGTACATATTATTGCCTCATCTTAATATAAAATTAGAAATATAATTCAAACAATTTGTTAAATGATTTGATCTGTTTTAACCTGATAAATTAAAACCAAGATTTTTTTATATATAAAACAATGTTGTATGTTATGAATCTATGTTTTAAATTTATCTATAATAATATGTTTTTAAATTATTTTTGTTTGATTTTTTCAATCAGTCCTACAATACAGATATTGTTGTTATTCTGTTTGATTTGATGTATGGATTTTTGGTTTTATAATATACTTATTGTTGAAAAAACAAATTTGTTATGTTTGTGTTGAAACTTTATATATGCGTGGGTATGTGTGTATTTGCAAATACATCAGAAAGGTTTAATGTAACATCGATGTTTATTTTTGAATTAGTTGGAAATTATTTTGGTTACACATTGTATATATAGATATATGTGTATACTTATATTTAAACATTTACATTTTATATTGTT
The DNA here is from genome assembly GCA_030737815.1 of Allium fistulosum. Classification (NCBI taxonomy): domain Eukaryota; kingdom Viridiplantae; phylum Streptophyta; class Magnoliopsida; order Asparagales; family Amaryllidaceae; genus Allium; species Allium fistulosum. Next base: position 745,198,258 of record CM060901.1, on the reverse strand, counting down.
ACGGCATGTCTTTTAGAAATATTTTTTTTAATTTTATTTTATTAGACATCTGGAACTAATGCAATAATATATGTATATGTAAATAGCTAATATATACATGGCAGATATAAGTTCCAATATCTACGCATGTATATACTGACCATGTTATCGGTTTCTTCTGTCGTTTTAAAATGTTGGTATAATATATTATCCCTTGTAAATTGATTAGCTATGTAGCAATTAAATGTTTGTAAAAAAGGAAAGGTGAAATCAATCAATGATGCCCCACAGAATTACGCCAACTATGTATTTAGATCTAATTTCATTCCTTAAAAACCAAACACTTATGCCAACTATATATTTTACATATTTGTCACATCTTTAAAACATGAATATATTTGATATATTCATACCTTTTTAAATTACGCACATAGCTAACATAGAAAATTAATTAATAAAAAGATAATATTTGTAACACCTTACAGAATTAGTTGAAAATTTATTAGGAGGACTTAATTAATTAATAATAAAGCTAAAAAATGAAATTTAGGCAAACATTAGAATTTGGCTATGAAACTTGAACCATTTTGTTCATGTCGATTTTCCGACCAAATTTCATAAATAAAGCTTTGCGATTGAAGTTCAAATGGAGAAGTTATCAACATTTGAAGATTTGGGTTCGAAAATAATTCAGAACATAGTAGAAAGGAAAAAAGTAACAATTAAAATAAAAAATAAAAAAGTTAACAGTTATGTTAATTATAATAATCGAGGACCACTGATCAATGGCCATTATAGGATCGGTCGACCTCTACAGTTGATTGCTCTTAAAGACTGGTGGACTGGTTGGCGTTTTATTATCTAGATTTTACTTAGACCTAAACAGTTCAGGTTTGATAATATTGATCAAATAGTTTTGATGTATTGAAGTAGCTATATATAAGAGTGTAAGCCTCTACTTTCCTAATTCAAAAACCCTACTCTAGCCTCCAATGGTACGTACAATTTTTTTTCTCTTTCAAAATTCTGGACTAAAACAAAATAAAATCAAACTAGGGGAAGGAAATCAATAAATAGAAGGGAAAGAAAGGAGTAGACGATTGAAATCAAGCTAGGAAGAGAGGAGCTTCAAAGGGATGAGTGTGTTGATTTCTAGAATATTTTGTTTCAAAGCAATCAAATTTATTTCATATAACCTGATCAATAAATGTATTATTTTAATTTGAGATAAAAAAATTATTCAATTTTAAAATAAGTCAACTCCAGCTATGTAGCGATATGATGATAAAGTCTAAATTTTGAATAATGTAATTTCAGAGAATTCAATTTTAAAATAAGTCAATTCAAATTATGTAGAGATATGAAAATAAGGTCTAAAATTTGAATATTATAATTTTAGAGAATTCAATTTTAAAATATGTTAATCCAAACTATGAAGAGATATGATGATAAAGTCTAAATTTTGTACACTGTAAAGTTAGAAAAGATAGACTTGATTACTTCACTCTAAACTCTAAATCGAATGGATTTAAACCCTTATTTTATAAATTTGAAGATGATTTAGAGTAGATAAATAAAAGGAATCAGATACTCTTCTATTTCACCTTGAATTGACCTTGAAATTTAAATATATACAAAACCTCGGTTAGGAGTATATAGTGGTATTGAACAAAAAGATATAAATATTCACATATTGAAAAGTTGATAGGTTAAAGCCACGTAAACAAATTATTAATTATACATGAAAATTCGCTTGAATTTTAAGTAAATGATGAAAATCTAGTCAAAAAAAGGATAAAACATTTCGACTTAGCTAATAATAAGATTAATGGTATAATATAATTAACCTTATAATAGAATTAACATAATGGTTGGTGGAATTAAGTTCCATTGGTCGACGGCTTACCTTAGCCAGTCGACCGGTTGGTAAATTGCATGCATAGACCGAACCTTGGTGTTAATGACTCAGGTTTATATATAATAATCGCATAAATATAGGAAAAGTAGTTCCCATCTCTTTGATATTTTGGACGCCTATGGAATTTAAGGAAGTTGTGCAGCGAGAAGGAGAAACATCATATTGGTGATGTCCTAGGTTCATATTTTACAAAGTTGTTAGGTGTGGCATTCAACATGATGACTACTTTATCATGATTGTGTGCTTGAGTACAAGATACTAACCGGAGGTTACTTGATGGTATCAAGAAATTAGGCGTATACATTGTTTGTGTATGCCTAATGCAGTGCACAGTTACAGGCACTAACAGGAGGTTACTCGATGTTATTGGGTTGTTAGACCTAAACATTGTTTGTGTATGCCCAGTGTGGTGCATAGTTACGAGCACTAATGGGAGGTTACTCAATGTTATTAAGAAATTAGGCCTAGACATTGTTTTTGTATGCCTAGTGTTGTGCATACGGTATCGAATGTGAACAGGAAGCTTGCCAAATGCTTTAGGAGCAAGTAGACCTAGGCACTTTGGAACAAGCTCAATAAAATGGATGGGTTATCAATTATACACTTAAGGCTCGTAATTGAGGTTGTCTACTTAATGTAAAAGTTTGTAGTATATTACTGGCAATGTTCATCATATGTTAATAAGCTTACGTGATTGTTATATTTATTGTCTAGGTGTGGTATAATGACAGGTGATTCCTTATAAGTTCACCTACAGTTCACAACATATAAAGAAGGAACGTAGGTCATGTAGGCTATAAACAAAGTTAATTGCTTTTGGGCACCAAACACTAGTAATACAATTCATTCACTAGACTTTTTTCTAACCTGCTCCCTTTCTTTCCTTTTTCCCACCATAGCAGGACAGACCAGTAGGTGTACTAGCCCAAACATGGTACATGGAGGAAGAGGCTAGGAGTTGGACTTATACTACTCTCATTTATTCTCTACATAACTATTTATCATATTTTATTATCAGTCGGACTCCATTTTGTATTATAGGAACTTTGTTTATGGATTATGTATTATTAAGACTATTATCTAGGATATTTATTTTCAGTATTTATATTTTATTTCTTTCCACTGTGAGATATCAAAGTGTAGAATGTTTTAGATTTTATCTCTATCACTACATCATGTAATCTTTTAAAACCTATGGCTCACACTTCTTGGCACGATGTGAGCTCGAAAGTTACTTTAGGCATTGAATTCGGTGTGTTCGAAGGTGCCATTGTCATAGTTGGTATCAGCTTAGGTTTATAACTACTTAAGGGTAAGGCACGTATTGAGAGAATGTCTTCTATATTTTCAAAATTTTCAAAATTTCTATACATACATATATAAGTATAACACCAATTCACCAACTAAATTCTAGTAGTGCTTAATACTACCCGAGGAAAGTTGCTAATAGTTCCTAATCATGGACAGCAAGAATAAGTAGTCAAGTTGGAAATGATTCTACCGAAGCAACCTAGTCTTCGCATGTGAACATTCCACTATGGTTTCGCTGGTATCTACAAGCTAGAGGGCAAGCTAGTATTAACCCTAATGAAGGGCCTATAGTGCAAGCATTAGGTATAGTTCCTATTAATCCACCGGTCGTGGACTTCACCAAGCTATGTAGAGACTTTTCAAGCTTAAGAGGAAAGCCTTAAATAAGAACTGAATCCTTTGTGGACTCGAATGAATGGTTGCATACTCGTGAGAGGATTTTTGGTTTGTTAGGTCTGAATGATGCCCCTAGAAGGTAGTTAGCTTCTTGGCTTTCACAAGGGAAAGCTTTAAATTAGCGGATGTGGTAGTGGTAGGGACTAATGAGGAGGAGATAATTTAGGGAGATTTTAGAAGGCATTTTGAAATGAAATTTTTTTCGTAGTAGAGCAAAGAGTTCTGTAGGAGAAATTTTGGTATTTTTAAAGTTTGATTTAATTTTGGGAATGGACTGGATAATAATGTATGGAGCAGTACTTGATTGTAATAGAAAGGTGGTCTGCTTGAGTACTTGCAGAGGACACGACCTAAAAGTTTACTACGATCCCCAAAGTTCGGTTATGTTGAGTTACCTATATTCCTTAGACCTATCACATGATGAGTTGGCTTAGTACCAGTAGTTCGTGATAACCCAAATGCATTTTTCGAAGTCACTAGTCTTTCTCTCATAGAGAGATCAAATTTCTAATTTACCTTGAGAAGAATGCCATACCTATTGCCCTACCTTTAAGGCATATGGCTCCTAAAGATAGAAGCAAGCTAAATAAGCAAGTGCATGAACTATTGGAGAAGAGCTTCATTAGGAGAAGTATTTTAGAGTGGACAACACCAATTGTCTTTGGTGCTAAGGAAGATGGCTCTCTGAGGTATTTCTTCGATTATCGTTAGCTGAATAAACCAACAAAGAAGAACTATTATCCATTGCCTGGCATAGACGACCTCTTTGATCAGTTAGTTGGTGCAAAGGTATTCTCTCAGCTTGACTTGGCTACATGGTTCCATTAGTTGCATGTAGCCGAGGGTAGTATTCAGAAGACTACCTTTTGCACACCTAACGGACTTTATGAGTGGTTACTCTACCATTTAGATTGGCCAATGCACCGGCATATTTTATCAATCTCATGAGTAGACTTTTTAGAGGATTGCTAAATAAGTTCATGGTGGTATTCGTTGATGACAAACTTATCTATTCAAAAAGTGAGGATAAGCACATGTTGCATTTAGCAGAAGTGCTCAATACTCTCCATAGGCATAAGTTAAAGGCAAAATTTTCCAAATGTCACTTTTGGCGTAAGGAGGTTATTTTTTTAGGACATGTTGTCTTTAACATGGATTAGTAATCGATCTTAGTAAATTTGATGTAGTTCAAGACTGGCATATACTGAAGAATGACATAGAGGTGAGAAGTTTTCTTGGAATGTTGAGCTATTATAGGAAGTTCATTAAGGACTTCTTTAAAATTTGCACTCCTTTGACATGCCTTACCAAGAATAATTTGGATTTCTCGTAGGACTTAGAATGCGAGAATGCTTTTATTAAGCTGAAGGAGTCATTGACTAGCCCACGTGTTTTAGTACTACCTGATGGTTCGAAGGCATTTATAGTATATATCGAAGCATGTGGTACTGACTGGACACGGTGTTGATCAAGAAGGGAGATTTGTAAGTGGTGCTATTCGACGAAAGTCCATAAGAGAAACTATCCTACCTATGATCTTGAGTTGGTCGCCATTGCTTTCACACTCATTATGGAGGCATTATCTTTTAAGAGAGTGGTTTTAGCTATTTATGGATTATGAGTCACCGAGGTATTTTTCTCCTAAAAAGATTTGAATTTAAGGCACAAAGGTGGATGGAGTTCTTGGCATCGTCTGATTTCATTATCTCCTACACTCCACGAAAAGGCAATTTTGTAATCGATGCCTATAGTTGAAAGCGTGCGATGTTAAGCCTTATATTCTTGGAATGGAAGCATTTAAAGTTTATTTCTACGTTTGATTTTTGACCTTCATCAGACATTAATCTAAGATTATTGGTAGCTTTGATGTACAGCCTACACTTATGGAGCGTATTGGTTCAAATCATAAAAATGATGCGAAGTTATTGGATATTTTCGACAGGCTGGATAAGGGAGAGCATTTGAGTTATTTATTCCATTATACCATTGATTTGAAAGGGTGATTGCATAGAGATTGTATTTTATGTGCTCCTCTCATTATGGGGTTGATTAAAGTGGTACTGGTTGAGTCCCATCATTGTAGGACGAGCATTCATTCTGATTGTGAAAAAACGTATTGTAATATAAGTAGAGTCTTTTATTGGCCTGGTATGAAGAGGCATGTGGTGGAGTATGTGTCCATGTGTGTGACTTGTCACAAAGGCATAGCAGAAGTAGCTAGGTGGATTGTTATAGCCATTAGATATTCCATAATGGAAGTGGTTGAGAATCTCTATGGACTTTATCGATGGGCAACCTAGGAGTAGAAGAGGGAATGGGAGTATTTGGGTCATAATCGACCCCCTGACTAGATGCACTCATTTCATTCTAGTCAGGAGTACATGGATAGCTGCATCTTTAGCGACTTTATAGTGAGAGAGATAGTTCAGCTACATGGAGTTCCTTCTAGCACTGTTAGTAACCAAGTCCTGCTTTTTACTAGTGAGTTTTGGAGGAGTCTTCAAGAGGCCTTGGACACTGAGTTGAATTTGAGTATCGCACATCACCCACAGATACATAGGAAGACCGAGAGGATGAATCGAGTATTGGATGGCTTACTTAAGATGTGTATTTTGGATTTTGGAGGCCCTTGGGAGGATCACTTGCCGTTAGTACAATTTTCAGATAATAATAGCTGTTAGACAAGTATTGGGATGGCACTATTCAAGGCATTGTATGGGTGGCCATGTATGTTACCTTCTTATTGGTGGGGCGTTATAGGCAGAATCATTCTTAGACCCGACATGATAAGGGAGACTTTGGAGAAAATAGACTTGATCCATAGAAGAATGAAAACAACATAGGATATGCAGAAATCTTATGCTTACAAGAGATACACATAATTGAAGTTCTCAGTGGGTGGGATGGTCTTTATGAAGGCCTCGCTACTTAAGCACGTTATGAGGTCTGGTAGTTCGGGAAAGTTAACACCAAGGTTTGTAGGGCCTTTCCCGATTACAGGTAGAGTAGGCAAGTTGGCTTACAGAGTGGAGCTTCCTAAAAAGTTAGCAGGAGTTCACAATGTTTTTTATGTATCACACTTGCGGAAGTGTATACATGATCTAGTTGTTGTAGTAGAGCCAAGTCAGCTTGAAGAGGTAGAAGTGGAAAGATGGTCGATTGTTCGCCGTGCATTTACCTAAATTGTTGACCATGTAACAAAGCATCTCCGCAATAAAATTATTAAACTATTTACAGTCCAGTAGGGAGAAGACCCAATGGGGAGTACATAGGAGCCAGAGGAGAAGATTCGAGCTACCCATCTAGAGCTCTTTTTTGGTACATTTCCATTTTAGTTAATATAATTGGTTATATACTTAGAGTTTAGCTTAGTGTATTTCATAGGTAAGATTGTTTAGATGCTAGGTATGGTTTTGAACATGTCACTACGACATGTTTTGGATGATGGTTCCTAATGGATATATTTATTAAATTAATTATAACACATGTGAGCTAATTTATTAGCCTACACATACACACCACCATTAAGTTTTTAATCAAGTTATACGTATATGGTTGTTGCATATGTATTGAATGGTTTCTCATATATATAGAATTGCGAATATAGTATATTGCATACATTTTGGACGCATGGCATAAGTATGGACATTTTAGGAGATCGACTAGTTCAAAAGACCGCCAAGTTTTTGCATTACTTATATGTTCATATGCATTCCATAGCTATATGCACATATCACATTAGAAATGGAAACTAAGGATAATGATTTTAGGTGGTTGATGATTGAGTAGATGGTTGCAGATATTGGTTTCTGCTTATACGAATTGCATTTTTCCATCCTTGAAGATTTCGAGGATGAAACCCTTTTAAGAAGGAAGAATGTAACACCCCATAGGATTAACAGAAAATTTATCAAGTGGAATAAATAAATAAATAGTAAAACTAAAAATGAAATTTGGACAAATGTCAGAGTTTGGCTATGAAACTTGCACCATTATGTTCGTGATGATTTTCCAGGCAACTTTCATATATAAAGCTTCACGAATGAATTTCAAACAGCGAAGTTATCAATGTTTGAAAATTTATGATCGAAATTAATTCAGAACATACTAGAAATGAAATAAATTAATAATTAACGTATAAAATAAAGTAACGTTAATAGTTACGTTAATTCTAATAAACGGGGACCATCAGTCGAAAGCCATTATAGAACTAGTCGACCACTTTTAAAGACAGATCGACTAGTTGGAGTTTTATCTGCTAGGTTTTGCTTAGGCCTGAACAACCCAGATTTAATAGTATTAATCAAACGGTTCTTGTGTATTCAAGTAGATATAAATAACTGTTTAAGCCTCCACCCTTCTCATTCAGAAACCCTAGTCTAGCCATCAACTATACGTACTTTTTTCTCTTCCAAAATTCAAAACTACAACAAAATAAAATTAAAATAGAGGAAGGAAATCAACAAATATAAGGAAAGGATAGAGGAGGAGGCGATTGAAATCAAGCTAGGAAGAGAGGAGCTTCAAGAGATGAGTTCCTAGAATACGTCATTTCAAAAGTAATCAAATTTATTTAATTTTCTACCCAACCTATAATGTATTCTTTTAATTTGAGATAAAAGTGTCTAATTCAATTTTAAAATAAGTCCATTCTTACTATGTAGAAATATGACGATGAAGTCTAAATTCTGAATACTATAATTTTAAAGAATTCAATTTTAAAATAAGTCAATTCCAACTATGTAGAGATATGATGATAAAGTCTAAAATTTTGAATACTGTAATTTAAAGAATTTAATTTTAAAATAATTCAATTCCAACTGTGAAGAGATATGATGATAAATTCTAAAAAAAATTAATGTAATTTTAGAAAAGATAGAATAGATCATTCCACTCTAAATTGAATGAATATAAACCCTTATTGATAGAGTTTGGAGATAATTTAGATTAGATAAATAAAAGGAATCGGGTAACCTTCTATTTCACCTTGAATTGATCTTAAAATTTAAATATATATAGAACCTTAGTGTAATACTTCGAAAATTCATACTAAATTTAAACAATAATAGTAAATAAATTTAAAAGTCAATTGGAGGGTATTTTGGTAAATTTAATGGAAGGGAAAAATAGTAATTTTTACAAATGGTTGAATTAGCTATTAGGAGTCACACCATTGCATAGCTCTCATTTTTCTGGTTAAGATAGAGTATTCATTTGCCCGAATTGGATAATGTATGGATGAGATATTGATGTTTTAATTAAGTGGGCAGGGTATGGTCTAAGCCCATATTTTTGAATTTGAATCAGAAGAACCATTTTAGATTTCCTTCCTAAAATCTGTTTAAGTAGTATGTACAATCCTGTTTCTCATTTTCTAACTTCTCATTTTTTTCTGAAACCACCGATTCCGTCATCTTCTTCCCTAGACCAATCAAACCTAAAACCCATAAATCTCAACGAAATTTGACGAGATAAATTGTATTAGACTCAATGTGGAAATCACTATCATCTGGAGTGAAAAGAAGAGGCTAATTCAGAGGTTTGAATTTCTGGAATTTTTGGACAGTGGAAGAAATTGGGTCTCTTTGGCTAAATTTGTGAGTGTGGCTTCTCCAGTCATGTTATAATACTCTGATATTGATATGGGATGCTTTAGGGTTATCTATAATTAAACTATATTGTAAAACTTGTCTAATTTATAGTATTTGGACTTAAGAAATATATAGAGAAATCAAAGATTTATAGATAATAATTCTTAGATTTAATTGGGTTTCGGGAAGGATTTAAATGAAATCAGTGTGTATAAACTAAATTAAATAAAAATCTGCAATCCTAACGATTTCATAACCAAAATTAGAAATTAAATAGTAGAATTGGGTATAGGAGACTAAAACTAATTTATATACACCATCTTCGAAGATTTGAGGTGAGCCAATGGCGATCATAGGCGGAAACAACAACCTAAATGAAGAAAATTTGAAATTTGGAAACTTTCAGGAAAAATATGCATGGTCCACCAGTGTACATAATTTCTGCCAGGTTGAACCTTGGCCATAAGGCTCATATAAATGTGAAATAACCGATTCGGCCTATTTTCTCTTGCATTATAGAGGGTGATCTAACACATAACAATACGAATGAAGTAATAAGGAATAACTGAATATATGAGATGGTTTTTGGTTGATATTTGAAGTGATATGTGATATGTAAATACTCACAATATGGTATATACGACCTTCGATGTCATATTTGATATAGTATATGTATATGGTTTGGATAGATGGATGAATATGTTAATCTTGGCAATGATAATATGATAAGAGTATAACGAGTATGGTTTGGAAATTGGGCAATAATGTAAGATCCATATGGAAATGATAAAATAAAAATATGGTTTATATGACTTGGATATTGGAGTTTTAAATAAAGTAAAATGTATGGTTCATGACAAATACCTAGATGTTGTAGCGTACACGACAGGTCCTTAATCTTAGAGTATTAGTGTAAAGTTCTCATATAAGGCATTGAGGCTGGTCCATGAAGGTTTTGATGTGGATAATAGTCGACCTATAGCACAAAAGGTAGGACCAAGCATGAGTCCAAGGTGTGATTATCCTTTACCACACGTGGCGAGACTGGATAGTCGTTGAAGTGTAATCCTTTATTGCAAGGTGCGAGACTGGATTATGATTAAAATTATTTAGATAGTATAATATTGTTATATAGCGCAGCACAGGCTGGTCCAGAAAGTATTATACTTATACTAATATCATGTTATATCACTGTCATAGTAGTATACTTGTATTAGATTTGTTTCATTCACACAGGTGTATGCCTGATCCACTCCTATATTTTTCTATTTATATTCTTCAGGTTGATGGAGTTTGGAGGCATGATGGATCTAGAGACGAAACTTGTATATACTATATATATTGTAAATAAGGTATGTATTAAAGACTTGATGTGACAATGTATGGTTATTTGGGTTTAGATTGTACATACTTATGTTATGGTATCAGATATGTTATTAAACATATGTATTTATGTACTATGATATTTTATATGACCATTTCACTGTGAGACTCTGAAAGTTTTAAGTTACTATAGTTTTATCTTATGCTCTCTCCTTGTATATCAAATGTATCATCACCTAACGACTCATCATTTTGGGACTTCGTTGAGTAGTTACGGGGTTATGAAAATGACGGGTTGTTACACTTAGCTATGAATATATAATGGTATTGAATAAAAAGTTATTGTAACAACACGCTTGTTCTACCCCGAATGTCGACACTAACAAATTCACGGTATTCACACATCGAACACCAAGTGCTAAAAAGGCAGAACGTGAGGGTAAAGGAAAAGAAGAAAAGAAAAGGAACAAGAAAGAGGAGAACAAAAACATCATACTCACGGTGGAATAATAACATATAATATCAAAAGACAGTATAAACTGTCACTTTAAGATACATAGCATTTTAGAGTTACAATTCTGAATACTATCATCAACCTAGACAGTTATAACAACATATCCTGTAATTACGAATATATACAATAGTAGTAATGTGGCGGAAATAAGAATACTTGGTAGGTGAAACATCCAGCTCGTCTCCTCGAGCTCTAATGAACAACAACGAAAACCTGCCTTTCTCAAACTACTCGAAAGAGCACACGAGAAATTTAGGCATAACAAAAGCCACATGTCAGACATAACTCTGGTGTAAGAAACTCAAGAAATATATGCGCAACATATAGCAACACCTTTTGAGACCGTCGTAATGGTTATCCCCTTAAAAGAACCAACCATCTAGTAAGTACATATTGAGAAATAATAGATAATGCCTAGAGTGAAGAATATAAATCAGAAAATAACTATTGATGCTTACATTAATCACACTACAACAATATCCAATTGGTATACAAACAAAACCGCTAAGGGACGTTTGCATGATGGATTTTCCACGGAGATGCCTCCAACTTAAAAACTAAAGCGAATCTCCATGACATTGATCAGAAATTGCCTTTCGAGTGTTAGATATCTCTAGATAAAAAATACCATAAGTTAAACGCAACAAGCCCGCGCCCGTACAAGCGAACCTGAACCACGTGGAACCAAGTATCATCAACTCCAATGCCTAACATCTATAAGCATGCTCTAGATAATTGAGTTGATGTATACTGCCTGGGATAGCTAAACTCCTGGATTGTGCATCCTACTATGTCTAAGTATATCTACACTTATTAAACAAGGTAATATACTTTTAATTAAATTTACAAAACCATTTATTATAACATAAGCGTTATTATTAAATGTTGAATATGCGTCTACGTGATTTTGTTTGATGATAATAAACATATATACATTCATTTAAATGTATTTGATATTGTACTATTTTATTTTTCACAGATAAAATAAATATTTGCTGAATAAAATAAATAACACAGAATTGGAATTCAAACGAATATTTTATTCAAACAAATATTTATTACAATTTTGATAGTACAATTTCAAGCTCTCACTATAACTATACAATTTCAGTCACAATACAATTACATCACAATTTCATAGTTACATCAGTTCCTCACTACATATCACTCACACTCGTATTTATCTTCAACTTCATTCCAATGTGAGTCCAGCATCTGAGCAATCTGCAGAAATATACATTGACGCAGTAAAATTGAAAATAAAATATTTTTGCAGTATAAAACAAAATATGAATTTTGAAAATAATATTTGCCTCAGTTATTTGGGTTGTTCGTCATCATATTTAAATTCGTCACACACGAACAATGTGACATGCACATGTATCACTGTACATGCCACAAGGGCGTGCACACCGATGTATGTATATACGCTTGATAATGCTACAGGGACAGGTGAGCACAGGTCAAACCCAAATTATCGGATTCAACTCAGGTGCAATAAAACAATGTCACAATTTTCTGCACAAGGTCAAACCCGAGTTGTGAAACTGGATTCAACACAGGTGCAAATTGTCAAAAGACTCAAGTGCACAGCAACAAACCAAATCACAAGACAAGTACAGAAAGACAGTGGCAATTACTCAAGAGAGTGCAGACATAATTATCAAGCCACAGACATGCACATACTCGAATGCTTCACAGTGCAACATGCCTCAAAGACCAGTAAACAACATACTCAAAGCAGACAACATCAAGTTTACATGGAACACTGATTTAAGTGAATGGCAAATACAACATGACTCGAAGTACAGTAGACAAGTAGACAATGCAATGCAGACCAAACTGCAACACTACAGAGAACCACGAAACTGTCACATATATATACATACATGAATGTGTGTATATATATATATATATGAAGTATCGAGAGCCAAAGCCACAGTAAAATGCTCAAGGCAGAAGCAAACAAGTGCAGTGAGTCTCAATGCAAACTCAAACTCGAAGGAACAAGTTAAGCTACACAATGAACTCAAGATCAAGTGAATACAAGTATAGCTAGCAAAACCAAAATGGACAGCAGCTACAACTAAATGCAAGCCAACATTGCAGTATCACTATATCATGGATATCTACATGCATGGTGACAAGGCAAAATATCATATAGCAAATTCATGTCAAAGCAGAAGTCAGGGATGATCACAGCCGGACAGAGTCGAGCACAAAGTCATAAGCAAGTCAAAGTCGAAGTCAACATAAATTTAAATACCAGAGAATTCGAAATCAATGTCGTGGTGGCCAAGTACATTGACCAAGCAAAGAATCAAAACCATGTGAATCAAGCTACCAGGAAATATATATATGGAAAGATTTTTTCTACGGCAATCAAAACAAATCAGAAGATATGGCAAACAAATCCTGGCAATATACGGAAAAGATTTTAGTTCCATATTTAAGTAAAGAATTCGAATACATATATGGACAGAAATAGTTCGAATATGGACCAAGGAAAAATCGAACGCTACAAAATCAACACCGTGATTATCAAGCAACGAAATTATATGAATTGAAAAAGTTAGATAAATCACCATCGTTCAAAAATAATCAAATGGGCCGAAGACAAATTCAAACAAATATGAACGAACGAAAATCAGGGGGTTCAAACCCTATATAAGTCAACAATCATCATCGGCAATAATCATCGAATTCAAGGAATCAATCCAGAAAGCAAAAGGAACAAATAACATACCAGAGAAAAATCGAATTCGATCAACTCGAAGTAACGAAGCCAAGCTTTAACAGCAACGAACGAATATATCAATCATCCCGAGGCAAGCAACTGATCACTAGAGGAGCAAATCAATCGACAGAGCAACAACTACAGTCGGCATCGTCAAAAATCAGAAGCCCTAATTTTAGTTGCACAGAGGAACGAGATCAAGCCGAAGCCCTAATTTCAGAGGAACGAGAGCCGAAGCCCTAATTTCAGAGGAAATAAGAAAGAACGACATCGCCATTAACAAAGAAACGGGCTAGATAAAAATAAAAAGGGGCCGACCTTGATAAATAAATTAGGGTTTTAGTTTTAGTGTTGATTTTATTTCTTTTGAGTTGAGTTTATTTTAATTAAGAGCAAAATTAGTTTTCAAGTTTTCTATTAAATTTTTGCTCTTGTTTTTTCTGTTTTAAAATCTGTACTTTTCAAATAAATCTTGGTAAATCACCACCTAGGTTTTAGGTTGTGTCAGATTGTCTAGTTAGGATTAGTTCAGTGAGCAGGGTTTGCGAGTTTGCAAAACTCTATAGGCGGTAGCAGGGTGTGCGAGTCTGTTAGAGTGTTTGTAAGCGGGAGACTGTTTAATTCTAATAGAAATCTGGGAATGCTGCAGTAGGCAGGGGTTGCCGAAGCTGGGTAAATTTTGTGTGTGATTTACTTTTCAGCATATTTACTTCTCTGCAGTTTGTTTTCGTGTTTAATTCAGTAAATTCGTGAAAATTTGCTATTACCCTATTCACCTCCCCCTCTAGGGTTAATCTAGATCCTACAAGTGGTATCAAAGCCCGGTATTTGTCTTTAACTCTAGAGTCATGAATCCACCAAATAATGCTTTTTCTAAGGGGAAATCTATTGTTAGGACACCCATGTTTAATGGGAATGATTATGCTTATTGGAAAGTTAGGATGGGTATTTATCTTAGTTCTGTTGATTATGATGTTTGGGTCATTATTGAAACTGGCTATAAATCTCCCACTATAACTGTTGGTGATACTGAGATTCCTAAACCTAAGGATAGGTGGGACGCTAACGATAAGAAATTAAAAACTACAAATGTGAAAGCCATGAATGCTTTGATATGTGCTCTTGATAAGAATGAATTTAATAGAATTTCTCATTGTACAACTGCGCAGGAAATTTGGCATACCTTGGAGGTGACACATGAAGGAACTTCTCAAGTCAAGGAGTCTTGTCTAGCCCTATTCAGCAATGAATACGAAAACTTTGTGATGGACAAAGGTGAGAGCATAAAGGACATGTTTGGACGCTTTTCAACTTTTGTGTACTATGCTAGAGCACTTGGGAAGGTATTCACTAAGGTAGAGCTTGTGAGGAAGGTGCTACGAGTCTTGCCGATGAACTTTGAGGCAAAAGTCACGGCAATACAAGAATCGAAAGATCTGAGTAAACTAAGCATAGAGGAGTTGATTGGCAACTTGATGACATAAGAGCTTGAGCTAAAAACAAAGGAGGAACGCAACAACTCCGAATCAAAGAAGAAGACGATTGCCTTAAAGAGCAAAGAAGAAAGCGATGAAGAAGAAGAAAATCCAATTGAAGAGCTTGCAATGGCTGTCAATAATCTTAGAAAATGGTCAAGATTCGGGCCACGCAAGAAGAAAACAAATGGTAATAGGTCAAAAGATTCTGACAATTCCGATAATGAATTGACTTGCTATAACTGCAATAAGCCTAGTCACTTCAAACAAAATTGTACACTTCTCAAAAACAACAAAGGAAAGAAAAAGAAGAAGAAGGTCTTTGCAGTGACTTGGGATGATGAAGAAGGAGAGGAAGGTTCGAATAATAGCTCAGAGGAGGCTAATTTGTGTCTTATGGCAAAATCAGATTTAGAAACAAGCTCAGAGGAATCTAGTGAGGTAAGGGACTATTCTTATAAAGAACTTGTTTTGATGTGCTATGATCTTACTAAAACAATTGATACTCTTGATTCTAAAATTGAAAAACTGAAATCTGATAGGAGAGAACTTGTCCATGAAAATACTAGGTTAGAAACTGAACTTGAAAATATTCAAAACCTAGACTATAAAAAATGCAAAATTTTAGATTCAGAATTATCAAGACTTAAGAATAGCTTTGAGAATCTTGAAAATGAAAACTTGAGTCTTAAGGAAACCATTGACACTAGGAAAAAGGATTTTATAAATAGATGCACCTCACTGGTGACTGAAAACACAACACTAAAAACCAAAGTCCAAAATCTTGAGAAAACTCTGAATAACTTTTCAAGAGGAGAAAAATCATTCAACATGTTATTGGGAAATCAACTTTTTGCTAACAACAGAAAAGGACTAGGCTTTGGAAAAACACAAGTTGATGATAATGAAAAAGGTAAGAGTGTCTTTGCTATTAGAATTAAACAGTCTCCCGCTTACAAACACTCTAACAGACTCACACACCCTGCTACCGCCTATAGAGTTTTGCAAACTCGCAAACCCTGCTCACTGAACTAATCCTAACTAGACAATCTGACACAACCTAAAACCTAGGTGGTGATTTACCAAGATTTATTTGAAAAGTACTGTAACGACCCGTATTTTCACGGATCGAAAAGTTCGTCAAATCTGGAGTTTTAGCATTTTTAGCCATTTCAGATTTTAGGCAATTTTTGGCTAAGTCCTAAGTCGTTCACGACTTAGCATAAGTCGTAAGTCGTATACGACTTAGGAGGTGGGAGTGTTGACTCAGGGCGAGTTAACGACCTAAAGACTGACCGACTTAAGAGGTCTAGGCGACCTAAGGAAGAGTAGTGGGCGACCTAAGTATTCTGGGGTTAGGTCGTGGGGTAGAGTTAGGTCGGCAACGACCTAAGGAATGTGGTGAGCGACCTAAGTGAAGTATTGGATAGTTAAGTCGTCTAAACGACTTAGTAGATAGGTCGTATCCCAGTTTGTTCGCGACTTATGTTAGGTCGCGTAGATGTTTAAGGGTTTAGGTCGTAGACGACCTAAGAGATAGGAGACTTAAGAGTTTCTGGCGAGTTAAGGTTTCGAGCGACCTATAGGATGTACTTAGTATAGTTAGGTCGGCAACGACCTAGAGGAGTTGGATAGCAGGTTAGCGACTTAGTAGTTAAGTCGTTGGACGACCTAAGGGGTTAGTATCTTGTTGTATTGGCTAAGTCTTAGGTCGCGTATTGGCTTAAGTGTTAGGTCGCGAGATTGTTAAGTCGCGCATAGGCTAAGTCGTTAGGTCGAAGACTGTTAGGTCGCGTGGGTTGCCGAGTTGTTAGGTCGCAAGGTTTTATAAGTCGTAGGTCGTAGAGAGGCAGTGTGTTAGGTCGCTGGGTTTCGTCTAAGTGTTAAGTCGTGCATAGTTAAGTCGCGCAGTGTTAAGTCGAATGGTGCTAAGTTGTTAAGTCGTCCAGGCGACTTAGGAGTGAAGCGCGCATAAGTTAGGTCGGAGGCTCTGTTAAGTCGTAGGGGTTTTTAGGTCGTAGGTCGGCATATGTTAGGTCGGCAACGACTTAAGGAGATAGCCGAGTTACGACTCAGGCAGTTTTCAGCTATAAATAGGAGGGGTTGTTCTCACTTTTTGGGATCCGGATTTTGAAGCGACGAAGTGCTGCCATTTTGAGAGCTCGACTTCTACACTTCTTCACTTCTTTTCTCCACTCTAATCTAGTGCTTCCATCCATCCAAATCGAAGATCAAGATTGAAGATTCAAGAGTTTAGATTGAAGATCTTCGTCTTTTCAAGAGAGATTTCTTCGTTTGAAGTGAGATCTTGTCGGATCTAGCTTAGTTCTTCGCTGTCCAGATCTGAAGTTGTTATCTTTTGGATTGTTTAGGTGATTTGGTGAGTGGTGATTATCTCTCACACGGATCCAAAGGAGTAGATCGGATTGTTGGCTCGATTTGGTGTTAAATTAGTGATTTCCATGCATTTTCTTCATCCTATGTGTAGATCCATGTAGATCCATTGTTCATGATGATGTTACATCCATTTTATCATATGTTAACCTATGCAAGTTCATTCATCAAGTTTGTAGAGATATAATCCATGTTTTCATGCTTATTGGACTTTCAACTCTTTAATTACGAAAATGCCATTATTGTTATAATTGTCTACTTAGATCATTTTTGAATGCTTGATTGCTTGGATTGATGTTTGATTTGATTGATTGTTATGAACTAGATGATTGATGATTAGATTTAGATCGAAGATGATTCAAAAGCTAAGGGAAAGGCTCTTGTATTGGAAAAGCTGCTCGTGGCATATGTAGCGGGATGATGAAGCTCCTATGCATAGATTTGATGATGTGAAGTTGAGATGAAGCTTTGCGAGGATGTAATGAAGCGAGGCATCATATGATGAAGACTTGGTCTAATCCAGGCGGGATCATTCCAAGCATGTTGATAACTCGGTGATATGATTCGAGTTGAGGATAATGGATGCTCGAGAGGCGCTTGAGCTAGTATGGCAATAGTCGTCGAGGAGGATGACTAGGAGGTTGAGATCGCATCGTTGTTGAAGGTTCTAGCATGCTCTAAGCAAGAGTACATGGGGACGCCCAAAAGACTAAGTTGATGGTCGAGTACTCTGGGTAGATTCGATAATCCTAGGCACGGGTCACGATGACGTGCGGGAGTTATGTCTAGAACCGGGGTTACCATTAGCCCTTGACGGACGGCTGAAAGAATGTGCCGGTCATTCAATTAACGGTGATATCGCAACAATGATAACAGTGATAGCCGAGTCATGGATGTTTGGTTGTATCGTCATTCGGTCTCAAGAGCGGTATTTCCTGGGTGCTTATCTGACCTTGGTTTTAGACCTTGGGATTTGTACTTGGAAAACATCGCTCTTGACTCGAGTGACAATTGCTTTACTTTAAATTGTATGCTCTGCTATGTTTGCTTCTGCTTAGTGTGTGTCTGGGGGCTATCACTGTAGAATGAGGTTGGAGTGGGAGGGTTGTATTCCTATTCCTTTTCCTTTATGCTCTTTTGGTATGTTGTTAGTTAATTTACTTCTCACTAAGACTGTTGTCTGACTCAAGGCTTTATGTTTTAATTCTTATTGCCTTGGGCTGTTCGTCCATTTTGGGACGGGCAGACTAGGTAACAGGTGACAGGTGCTGTTCTCTTCTCACGATGCTGATATCGAAGACGAGCTAGAGGGTTTCTTATTATCTTCTTATATGTACTGGATATTCCGCTGTTTTGTATTCTCTGAGAGATATGTAGTGAGGCTGGATGTATTGACTATGTGATGCTTGTATTCAACTATTATGGAGTTTTATATGATGTCATTTTGTTCTGTAAAGCTTCACTATACATATGTTCTATTGTATTTTGTCCATGCGCTGTGAGAAATACGATAGATTCTGTTGTTTTAAATCTTACCTTGACAATCGTCCATGGTCGCCTGGCACACTTTACAGCGCTCTATCTCTAGATTCGGTGCAGGGGTCATGGGCGGTCGTCACATTTGGTATCAGAGCATTGGTTAATCGATTTTACCCAACGCTCGCTGTCGTAACTACGTATGAGAGACGTAATTGTAATTTGATGGATGATTACTATATATAATATAGTAGTTTAGCAGTAAGTTAGTCCTTTATGCAGTTGTTTCTCTAGATGTTCTAATCATTCCTTTTTATAGATATTGAGAATGAGTCGAAGAGGGAGACCAGCTGCTAGGGAAGGTCGTGCTACTGAAGAGACTGCTGATTATGCAGCCATGTTCGAAGCTATGATGACTTCGATCATGAGAAGGATACCAGTTCCGGGGGCAGCAGTTGATGTTGGAGTTCAAGTCCAAACTCCGAAACCAGTGGATTTTGCTAAGTTGTGCAAGGATTATACTGCTCTTGGAGGGAAGGTTTTCTTGGGAACAGAATCTACTATTGAGGTCCAGAGATGGATAGATGCTTGTAGAAGGATCTTTGGTGATTTGGGAATTGATGATGCAACTAAGAGGAAGTTGGCATCGAGGCAGCTTCAAGGGAGAGCCTCTGATTGGTGGAACTCTATTACCATCGATACTGCGGAGGAAGAGATTACTTGGGAGCAATTCCAAGCTAGATTTGAAGCTAAGTTCATTTCTACAGCTCAGAAGTCTGTTCTGTTCAAGAAGTTTGTAGAGCTCAAGCAGGGTGGAAGATCTGTTCTTGAGTATGTTTCTGAGTTTGAAGCTTTGTCCAAGTATGCCCGGTCATATATTGAATCTGCTTATCAGAAGAACGAGAAGTTTGTGACCGGCTTGGATAGTTATCTTGGGAGACAGTTGGTGGATCATTTGGATGATTCATTTGAGAAGCTGGTGGAGAAAGCTCTTAGGCATGAGAGTCTGTTTCCTAAGGAAGGACCTGTTGTTGCTGTTACCAAGGGAGAATCTAAACCACCGCAGGGTGGAAACCAGAAGAGGAAGCAGCAGCAGCAGAAGGGTAAGGATGGCCAGAAGAAGCCGAAAGGTGAGGTGACTTGCTACAATTGTCAGCAGAAGGGCCATTTCTCTAAGGATTGTAAGAATCCGAAGGCACCGATGAAGTGTCACAACTGTGACAAGCCGGGACATTTCAGGAAGAATTGTCCGGAACCAAGGAAGGACAGGCAGATTGTGCAAGCCTATGCTTTGGGGGCTGTTCCGTCGTCTTCAAAAGCTCCTACTGCTGAAGAGAGGGGAAAGAGTGTGGTTGTGCAAGGTACTCTTTTTCTATGTGGTGTTCCAGTTAGAGTTCTGTTTGATACTGGAGCGTCGCATTCATTTGTTTGTAATGAACTAGTTGGCCGGTTAGATTTGAAGCCGGATATTGTTGATAGGCCATTGGTTGTGACTAATCCAGTTGGGGGTTCGTCTTGTTTGTGTATGTTATGCCGTGGTCTAGTTGTATCGAGTCATGGTTGCTCTTTTGTTTGTGATTGCTTTGTTCTGAACTTTGCGGGGTTCGGAATTATTTTGGGTATGGACTGGCTTAGGAAGTATGCGGCTAAGGTTGATTGTGAGAGGCTAGAGGTGACAGTCGAGAATGTGGAAGGGCGAAAGATTGTGATACGATGTAAGCATGAGGAAGGCGTCTTCATGAGCTTCATGTATTCGCTAGTTGTTCCACGGGATGGACTGTCTTTAGTGCCAATCGCAAATGGATTCGAGGATGTCTTTGACGAAGTCAAAGGGTTGCCGCCGCATAGAGAGATCGAGTTTCGTATAGATCTAGTTGAAGGAGCCAGACCTGTTGTGATGCCTCTTAGGCGGATGGCGCCTAGAGAACAGCAGGAGTTGAGGGTGCAAGTTGATGACCTTTTTCAGAAAGGATTCATTCGGCGTAGTGTGTCCGAGTGGGGTGCACCAGTTGTGTTTGCAACCAAGGCAGATGGGTCATTGAGATTGTGTGTGGATTATCGTGAGCTGAATAAGGTGACAAAGAAGAACAAGTATCCATTGCCGAGAATAGATGACTTGTTTGATCAGCTTCACGAGGCTAGGGTGTTTTCTCAGATGGATTTGGCAACGGGATTTCACCAGTTGAGAGTAGCTAAGGATAGTGTGCCGAAGACTGCTTTTAGGACACCATCCGGTTTCTTTGAGTGGCTGGTAATGCCGTTTGGATTGACTAACGCGCCAGCATATTTTGTGGATCTTATGAATAGAGTGTTCAGAGATCAGTTGAACAAGTTCGTACTTGTGTTCGTGGATGATATTCTGATTTATTCCAGAACGGAAGAAGAGCACAAGACGCACTTGCGTATTGTTTTGGAGATCTTACGGAAACATCAGCTGAAGGCTAAGTTTTCAAAGTGTCACTTCTGGAAGAGTGAAGTGAGGTTCTTAGGCCATGTGATTTCTGGAAATGGAATAGCGGTTGATCCCGCAAAGGTGGTAGCAATCCAGGATTGGGTTAGACCTAAGAATGCATCTGATGTGAGAAGTTTTCTTGGATTAGCAGGATATTATCGACGGTTTATCAAAAACTTCTCCAAGATAGCTGCACCGTTAACAGGATTGACGAAGAAGAACCAAGTGTTCAGTTGGGATGCTAAGTGTGAGCAAGCTTTCGGAATCATGAAAGAGCGATTGACGAGTGCTCCTGTTTTGACTATTCCAAGTGGGAATGATGAGATGGTGGTTTACACCGATGCATGTGGTACTGGACTTGGAGCAGTGCTGATGCAGAAGGATAAAGTTGTTGCGTATGCCAGTCGACAACTAAAGCCACATGAAAGGAATTACCCAACTCATGATTTGGAGTTAGCGGCGATTGTATTTGCTCTGAAGATGTGGAGACATTATCTGTTGGGAGTTCGATTCGAGTTGTTTACGGATCATAAGTCGTTGAAGTATCTTTTCTCCCAGAAGGATTTGAATCTTCGGCAGCAACGTTGGCTAGAGTTTTTGGCATCGTATGACTTTGGTATAGCTTATACTCCGGGAAAAGGTAACGCAGTGGCTGATGCGTTAAGTCGGAGACATGCAGGATTGGGAGCCATGTTTTCAGAATGGAAGAGTCTCGAGTATTTAGCTGGGTTTGACTTCAGGCCTAGATGCGAATTGGAACCTGAGATGTTGGCAAACTTATCAATAAGACCCACTCTTGTGGAAAGGATTGGTGAGAGCCAAAAGCGAGATGGTAAGCTTGTCAAGATTATCCGTGAATTGGAATCTGGATTGGATCCAGAAAAGGATAAAGGATTCGAGGTCGATCGAGAGGGTTGGCTTCGGAAGCAAGGACGACTAGTTGTTCCCGATATAGATGAATTGAGGAGTGTGGTTCTGAAGGAAGGTCATCACTCGAAGTTGACAATTCATCCAGGTGGAAATAAGATGTATCGGGATATGAAGAGAACCTACTACTGGGAAGGCATGAAGAAGGATGTTGGAGATTTCATTTCCAAGTGTATGAATTGCCAGTTGGTAAAAGCCGAACAGAAGAAGCCAAGCGGATTGCTTCAGCCCTTAGAAGTTCCTACATGGAAGTGGGAACAAGTGTCGATGGATTTTATTGATGGATTGCCTAGAACCAGAACGGGAAATGAAGGAATTTGGGTCATTGTGGATCGTCTGACAAAGAGTGCACGATTCATTCCTGTTCGATCGACTAGGACCGCATCAAAGTTGGCTGAGTTGTATGTGAAGTGGATAGTTCGATTCCATGGTATTCCGAAGAGTATAGTGAGCGATCGAGATCCATTGTTCACTAGTGGATTTTGGAAGAGCTTCCAGGAAGTTTTGGGAACCGAGTTGTGTTTGAGTACAGCTTATCATCCCCAAACAGATGGTCAGACCGAGAGAGTCAACCGAGTTTTGGAAGATCTTCTCAGAGCATGTGTTTTGGACTTCGGAGGATCATGGGAAGATCACCTTCATTTGGTGGAGTTTGCGTACAACAACAGTTACCAGTCAAGCATTGGTATGGCACCGTATGAGGCGTTGTATGGAAGACCGTGTAACTCTCCGACATGTTGGTTGGAAACTGGAGAAAAGCCGATACTTGGGCCAGAGATGATTCGACAGACTTCGGATTGCATAGAGATCATTCGGCAACGAATGAAGGCAGCCCAAGACCGTCAGAAGAGTTATGCTGATAAGCGTCGAAAGGATTTGGAATTCGACGTAGGAGATATGGTTTTAGTGAAGATTTCTCCACTGAAGAATGTTATCCGATTCGGGAAGAAAGGAAAATTGACTCCGAGATTTGTTGGACCATTCCCGATTATCGAGCGAATTGGAAAGCTCGCTTACAGATTGGAGTTACCAGAGAAGATGTCGAGTGTGCACAATGTTTTTCATGTATCATATCTACGGAAGTATGTGCACGACTCGAATACAGTGGTTTCTGCTGATAGCTGTGAAGACTTAGAAGTTGATCCAGTCGATAGAAGACCTCGTAAGCCGCTTCGTGTTGTTGAAACCGACACGAAACAGCTTAGGAGAAAGGTAGTTAAGTTGCTCAAGATACAATGGAGTGAAGATGATAACGACTGTACGTGGGAGGTGGAAGAGAGGATGAAAGCAGCTCATCCTGAACTCTTCAAGGTATGGCCCTAAGGTGTCGTGTCATCTCGCGATATTGTAACTTGTTCTAATTCTAGAATTCTGTACGCTAAGTTAGAATTGGATGCATGGTTTGTTGATTGCTATGGATGGTAGGCGTACAGAATAGTTTTTTGATTGCTTGGAATTTCGGGGGCGAAATTCCTAAGGGGGAGAGAATGTAACGACCCGTATTTTCACGGATCGAAAAGTTCGTCAAATCTGGAGTTTTAGCATTTTTAGCCATTTCAGATTTTAGGCAATTTTTGGCTAAGTCCTAAGTCGTTCACGACTTAGCATAAGTCGTAAGTCGTATACGACTTAGGAGGTGGGAGTGTTGACTCAGGGCGAGTTAACGACCTAAAGACTGACCGACTTAAGAGGTCTAGGCGACCTAAGGAAGAGTAGTGGGCGACCTAAGTATTCTGGGGTTAGGTCGTGGGGTAGAGTTAGGTCGGCAACGACCTAAGGAATGTGGTGAGCGACCTAAGTGAAGTATTGGATAGTTAAGTCGTCTAAACGACTTAGTAGATAGGTCGTATCCCAGTTTGTTCGCGACTTATGTTAGGTCGCGTAGATGTTTAAGGGTTTAGGTCGTAGACGACCTAAGAGATAGGAGACTTAAGAGTTTCTGGCGAGTTAAGGTTTCGAGCGACCTATAGGATGTACTTAGTATAGTTAGGTCGGCAACGACCTAGAGGAGTTGGATAGCAGGTTAGCGACTTAGTAGTTAAGTCGTTGGACGACCTAAGGGGTTAGTATCTTGTTGTATTGGCTAAGTCTTAGGTCGCGTATTGGCTTAAGTGTTAGGTCGCGAGATTGTTAAGTCGCGCATAGGCTAAGTCGTTAGGTCGAAGACTGTTAGGTCGCGTGGGTTGCCGAGTTGTTAGGTCGCAAGGTTTTATAAGTCGTAGGTCGTAGAGAGGCAGTGTGTTAGGTCGCTGGGTTTCGTCTAAGTGTTAAGTCGTGCATAGTTAAGTCGCGCAGTGTTAAGTCGAATGGTGCTAAGTTGTTAAGTCGTCCAGGCGACTTAGGAGTGAAGCGCGCATAAGTTAGGTCGGAGGCTCTGTTAAGTCGTAGGGGTTTTTAGGTCGTAGGTCGGCATATGTTAGGTCGGCAACGACTTAAGGAGATAGCCGAGTTACGACTCAGGCAGTTTTCAGCTATAAATAGGAGGGGTTGTTCTCACTTTTTGGGATCCGGATTTTGAAGCGACGAAGTGCTGCCATTTTGAGAGCTCGACTTCTACACTTCTTCACTTCTTTTCTCCACTCTAATCTAGTGCTTCCATCCATCCAAATCGAAGATCAAGATTGAAGATTCAAGAGTTTAGATTGAAGATCTTCGTCTTTTCAAGAGAGATTTCTTCGTTTGAAGTGAGATCTTGTCGGATCTAGCTTAGTTCTTCGCTGTCCAGATCTGAAGTTGTTATCTTTTGGATTGTTTAGGTGATTTGGTGAGTGGTGATTATCTCTCACACGGATCCAAAGGAGTAGATCGGATTGTTGGCTCGATTTGGTGTTAAATTAGTGATTTCCATGCATTTTCTTCATCCTATGTGTAGATCCATGTAGATCCATTGTTCATGATGATGTTACATCCATTTTATCATATGTTAACCTATGCAAGTTCATTCATCAAGTTTGTAGAGATATAATCCATGTTTTCATGCTTATTGGACTTTCAACTCTTTAATTACGAAAATGCCATTATTGTTATAATTGTCTACTTAGATCATTTTTGAATGCTTGATTGCTTGGATTGATGTTTGATTTGATTGATTGTTATGAACTAGATGATTGATGATTAGATTTAGATCGAAGATGATTCAAAAGCTAAGGGAAAGGCTCTTGTATTGGAAAAGCTGCTCGTGGCATATGTAGCGGGATGATGAAGCTCCTATGCATAGATTTGATGATGTGAAGTTGAGATGAAGCTTTGCGAGGATGTAATGAAGCGAGGCATCATATGATGAAGACTTGGTCTAATCCAGGCGGGATCATTCCAAGCATGTTGATAACTCGGTGATATGATTCGAGTTGAGGATAATGGATGCTCGAGAGGCGCTTGAGCTAGTATGGCAATAGTCGTCGAGGAGGATGACTAGGAGGTTGAGATCGCATCGTTGTTGAAGGTTCTAGCATGCTCTAAGCAAGAGTACATGGGGACGCCCAAAAGACTAAGTTGATGGTCGAGTACTCTGGGTAGATTCGATAATCCTAGGCACGGGTCACGATGACGTGCGGGAGTTATGTCTAGAACCGGGGTTACCATTAGCCCTTGACGGACGGCTGAAAGAATGTGCCGGTCATTCAATTAACGGTGATATCGCAACAATGATAACAGTGATAGCCGAGTCATGGATGTTTGGTTGTATCGTCATTCGGTCTCAAGAGCGGTATTTCCTGGGTGCTTATCTGACCTTGGTTTTAGACCTTGGGATTTGTACTTGGAAAACATCGCTCTTGACTCGAGTGACAATTGCTTTACTTTAAATTGTATGCTCTGCTATGTTTGCTTCTGCTTAGTGTGTGTCTGGGGGCTATCACTGTAGAATGAGGTTGGAGTGGGAGGGTTGTATTCCTATTCCTTTTCCTTTATGCTCTTTTGGTATGTTGTTAGTTAATTTACTTCTCACTAAGACTGTTGTCTGACTCAAGGCTTTATGTTTTAATTCTTATTGCCTTGGGCTGTTCGTCCATTTTGGGACGGGCAGACTAGGTAACAGGTGACAGGTGCTGTTCTCTTCTCACGATGCTGATATCGAAGACGAGCTAGAGGGTTTCTTATTATCTTCTTATATGTACTGGATATTCCGCTGTTTTGTATTCTCTGAGAGATATGTAGTGAGGCTGGATGTATTGACTATGTGATGCTTGTATTCAACTATTATGGAGTTTTATATGATGTCATTTTGTTCTGTAAAGCTTCACTATACATATGTTCTATTGTATTTTGTCCATGCGCTGTGAGAAATACGATAGATTCTGTTGTTTTAAATCTTACCTTGACAATCGTCCATGGTCGCCTGGCACACTTTACAGCGCTCTATCTCTAGATTCGGTGCAGGGGTCATGGGCGGTCGTCACAAGTACAGATTTTAAAACTAGTCTGGTTTACTTGTTTTCAGTCACCAGTGAGGTGCATCTATTTATACTTGAAAATTTACCACTGTATATTCTGCTTTTCCAAATCCTCCTTCTTTTCCTTGTTGACTATATCCTTTTTAAATATTGTTATTTATATACTACATGGTTTAATAGAAAATTTTAGTGTTATAAATATTTTAGAAGTTATTAAATTAATAAAACACATTTAAAGTAAATGATTATTGATTTATTAATAATATTTGAAAGGTATCTTGAGATAAAATGTATAAAATTTATGAATTATGGATTTAATGTTTTCAATAGCTTCTTTGTAAAAATAAGTAATGATGTAAATAATTGTTTTCAAATCGTATATTTATAAAGGTGTTGTTTAAGCATATAAATGGTATTTATAAGGGAAGCAAGAAATTTTACAAATGGGTTTTGAAAAGTATTAATGTATTAAAGATAATTGATTTGCAAGTGAAGTTTTCAAATGAATATTTCAAGCAAATTTATATAGTTTTAAATTAATTGTTTATCTTTGTCTTTCAACCTATTTTTTCCTTCTAGTTGTTTCTATTCTCCTACCTTCTTCCTTTTCGGGGATGAAAAGTTTTGAGTGGGGGAGAGTGTAACGACCTGTAAATTTTAATAGTTTAAATAATATATTTAACTGGAATTTTATGAAATGTTAAATACTTGAATTTGAAAACAAAATTTTAATATTTGAAATATGTCTATTTTAACATAGCAACTGGTAAATTTTCATCTGATAATATTGAAGTTTATTTTCTTGTGAAATTCTATTTCAATTTAAGTCAGTTAATTATTGATGAAAATAAAATGTTTTCCAAACTTGAATATTTTTATACAATAAATTTCTAAATCATCTTCTGAGTGAGACATCATTCTTCGTTTCGTCAAATTTGGACTTTTCTAGCTCCGTTTATCTTATTTTCGACTGAATTGCAGCATTTTCGGTACCGATTATCGACTTTTGATCGGATGATCGTACCACTGATATTTGTGTACCGTTTTGATCATCTCGTCGTATTGATCTCCGCAATATATCCATTTCTGTGTTGTGATGTCCGATATGCGATGGAAACGATAAAACGGATAGCCGTAGCGGTTACGAAATTTCGATCTTTTGGTTTCCTGTCCATTCGAATTTCCCAACGGTCGAATTCCTAACTATCATATTTGTCTTTATGATTTGTCCTGAATTCTCGTATTTGTTGGTCCCTCCATCTTTTCCGCTGATAATTATGATATACGTTACTTTTGATAATATATTAAACGTACGTGTACTATTCCTCTCATTATTTTGGACCCTGTTTTTTCTTGTAGCCATTTCTCTCCTCTTCTCCTAGAAGTGTAATGGTCGAACCCTCAGCACGTCCCCAGCCTCACACTTCGCCATCCAATCCAGATCCTCCGCCCCACTCTCCTCCTCCGCCTTCCACTGCTTCCCTTAGTCCACCGCTACAACCCGCCTTCCTCTCATTGTCTGTTGCTGAGCAACCACTCTGCCTTGATCCGCCCTTCTTCTCATCAGCCGAGTGTCCTTTTATCCTTTGTATAGGTTAGTCTATAATTTTGTGTATATATATTCTATAGTCTGTTAGTATATAGGTCAGTATAAAAGCATTTTGACATGGTATGTACATAAGTTGTTTTTTTACGTTAGTAATCCATATTTATATTATATTTATATTATATATATTATCTTCGTATGTTAAACAGTATGGTTCATCTTCTACTTATCACTATATATATGATCTAGTATATTCCGTTTTCATATAGTGTTTTAAAAATATATATTATTGTTAGTCTATATATTGTATACATGAGTTGAATTCCATGTTCATATTTTGTTTTACACGTAATGTATATACACATGTTTGTTTAAAACGGATAGCCGTAGCGGTTACGAATTTCGATCTTTTGGTTTCCTGTCCATTCGAATTTCCCAACGGTCGAATTCCTAACTATCATATTTGTCTTTATGATTTGTCCTGAATTATCGTATTTGTTGGTCCCTCCATCTTTTCCGCTGATAATTATGATATACGTTACTTTTGATAATATATTAAACGTACATGTACTATTCCTCTCATTATTTTGGACCCTGTTTTTTCTTGTAGCATATTCTGCGATTGATTTATTTACTGTATATGCTGAGTTTTGTAAAAAATTTAAATTAACATCCACTGTTTTGAAGTATTCGAGTCTGACATGTGTGGATTATTATCGATTTGAATGGTTCAAAATAGTGGGATGTTACAGTTGGTATCAAAGCTTTGGCTCTATGCAAAACTTAGCATATATAGTACATTTATTTACAGAATCACTTTCGTTCAAGTTTGAATCTCTTCCTTTTGACTCGATTT
The DNA here is from genome assembly GCA_030737815.1 of Allium fistulosum. Taxonomy (NCBI): domain Eukaryota; kingdom Viridiplantae; phylum Streptophyta; class Magnoliopsida; order Asparagales; family Amaryllidaceae; genus Allium; species Allium fistulosum. The sequence goes on along the minus strand of CM060901.1, from coordinate 745,168,972 downwards.
CCTTTGAACTTTGGAACGTTCCTTGCGGTTCCAAAATTCATTCTTGTCTCTCCCTATTTGTATTCTTTTGATTCTGGAGTATCCCATAACTCCACTTCGAATGATCTCTATAAGAATAGGCGATCCCGCCAATCTTTGAATGATTTGCAAAGGGGTGGAACTCCTTTTGTAACAACCCGGTTTTTCGCGTCAGTTTATAAATGACGATTAAATCATTGTTAATTGCTAATGTAGATTTTAATCGAGTCGGAATCCTTTTTGTAAAAGTTTGTTATCGTCACTAGACGATTGAAATTGATAACAAATTTCTATCCGCAATTTTGATCGAATTGAAATTCTTTTTAAGTTGTAAAATTCTTTAATAAATGTTTGGGTAAATGTTGAAGAGCTTTAACGTATAATCTCGGCCCACATTTATTTGGAATGCCGTGATAATATCAGAGAAACCCGTTCCCCTTTCATGTTTTCATTCGAACCCTAAACGAAGAAATAAAATGGCAGCCTCAAATCCATTTCCAGTCGTTCCAAGCCCTTAGCAAACATTTGAAAAGAAAATGGCGGCTCGATTCCTTCGCTCCTACTCGTTCGTTCTCTCGGCAGACTTAGGGCATGGAAGAAATCGAAGAGAGTGGCTGCTAGGGTTAACTTCGTTCGTGTTTCTCGAATCGCTATGGCTCTCGGCTGCCTCGATTAGACAAAGGTGAGTGATCTTCTTCACTCACATTCTAATTCTCTCTTAGTATAGTGTTTCGGCCATTCATTTGTGTTTCGCTGTTGATGATTTCGTTGATTTCTGTCGTTGTTGATTTTTGTTCGATTTTGGCCATACGGTTCAGTGCCTTGAGAAGTATTGTTAACCTAGTTTGATTTTGTTAACACTGTTGTTGCTTGCTCATGTCGGTTTCACGAATTTCTGATCACCTTGGCTTCACATTTCTGGCATGTGAACTTGAATTTGCGACTTCGGCATTACTGTGAATTTGATTTCGGTCACTCTGATTTAGCTTTGGAATTCTGGCTTTTGGGTTTGCAGTAGCCTTTTTATTGAAGTTTTCTTGAGTGATTTTCAGTTCTCACGCATCTCTAATTCATTTTGCAATCCCTGAATTCGTTAATTGATTTACTTGGCAGTTCGACTTGTTCGACTACTTGCTGCTTTGGCCTTTATGCCTTTACTGCCATGTCTACGTGATAGTGTACGACCATGACTTTATCCATCTTTGATTTATATTACACTCGACTTTGCATTAGCTTTGAGACTTTTTGTATACAGTTGCACTTGGGAACACTGATTCATCGAAGTGCATTCCTTGAGTTTCACTGAGCTTTGACATTGAGTGCTTCATCCCTTACCTGTAGTTGTGTTACCTCTGTCTAATTCCCTCTGGTTTCTTTAGTATTGTTGTAGACTGTTACTCTGACCACCTTTGTTTTAGCCTTGATCTCGAGCTCTTTGTCATGTGCACACTGTATCTACTTCTGACCTTTGAGCAAGTTCACGTTGCCTTCATTCACTGTTTTCATTCGACTTGATGGTGTTCTTCACTATTTGCATCACAGCTTTGACATTCGTTTACTGTATATATCACCTGACTTTGATCATCTCTGCAGTTTTGTACACTGATTAGTCGAGCATGATAGTTTCTGGTGCCTTCACTGTTTCATGTTATCACTTGAGTACATTATAGTCTTCATTGCACTTGATAATGATGTTGAACTTGGATGATCATTTCTGTAGTCACTGCACTGTGTTTTGGTGACATTTGTGTTGGCTCACTTGGTAGCCTTTGTTGTTGTCCAGTTTGTACTTGTCTTGTTGATGTTGCACATTCACCTGCTAGCCGAGCTTGCATGTTGCCTTCATAGTTTAATCACTGAGTTCTTCCCTGTTGATCTGTAGCTTCACTATGAGATAAGACTTGAGTTTTTCTGGCCCCTGTGAACTTTGTCTCTGGCCATCTATTCTTTGTTACACTTGTAGCTGTTGTGTTCACCTGATCACTTCCAGTTAACTGCTATTTGAATTGCAGTGCTTCATGTTGTAGCTTCTCTTGTATCTCTTGTGATATCTGTTGAGTCTGTTTTGCTGTCCAGTTGCACTGACACTTGTGATATTTGTATCAACTCGAATTGTTTACTTGATCCACTTGAGCATCTTTTTCATCTGGTCTGATGATATTTGTATTACCATATTTCTGTTGTAACTCTTGTAGTCTGACTTGAACATAGTCTTGTACTTGTTCACTATAGCTGCACTTGAGTTGTTTACTGGATCCACTGTCACTTTGCCATTTCTTTGCTCTATTAGAACATTTGCTCTGTTCGAACATGTATAGTTGATGTTGCTTGAGACTGTCATCCACTTGCATTGCTGAGTAATCTTTTATGTTTGTTGTACATATGAAATTTATTTATATGTATACTAAACATTCCTTCTCAGTGACATTCCACTTGCATTCTTATGCTTAAATGATTTAGTCATTGCTGTGGCCTTATTTGGGTACACATACTCGTTATCTCTGGATGGCATCCCTTTGATGTAGATTCATGTTGCCATCTCAGTTTGCTTTCACCACTTTGTACTGTGGTTTCTCTGACCAATCTGGGTTGGATATTTTGATTTTCGACTTATTAATTGCTGTTAATACTTGGAGTTGTGGCGACTTTATATTCTGTTGTGGCGAGGCAGTGCACGCGTGCGTGTACTGTAGCCACACACAATTGACAGATTTTAATTGATATTTCTTTCGTTCTTAATTCATTGACCTGTTGTGTAATTCGTAGGCTGTTTGGGCAAGGCAGTACACGTTAGCGTGTACTGCAGCCAATTAGCATTGATGTTTTTAAATTGGCATTTCAATTGTTTAAACTGCTTTGGACTTCTGTTTTGTGGATTAACACTGTTTAGTGTTATATCTGTCGTTATCCGGTTCTCTTATCGAGAAGTTGGGTATACGAGATTTCTGTGACTGTCGTCTATTTGATATTGGATTATTATTGCTTCTGTGTATTAATAACTGAGTTTGAATTAGACTGATCCGGGTATTATTTTCTTTTGAATGTAATACTCGGGTCAGACCGAGTATTTACAGGTAGTAGATTTTTAGCTTTGGGTTACTGCTAGAGCTATGAAGACTTTTTATATCATCTGAAGTGGTCTTCGTCGTGTTGTAGTAGTCAGTGTGTCTGTTTTAAGATGATAATGTATTCATGTATGTTAGTCGATAATGTACGTGTATATATAACTTCTTGAGTCGACAGTTGTAGTTGTATCATTTGTATTGTGTCAAATGTATTGTAACTGATATCAGTTATTGTATATATGAGACTTTTCGTTCCATCTGTATTCCGCATTTATGTTATCTGTGTTATTTTTATATCTATTGTCCTAAACTATTATAGCCACTGTGTAGTAGCTTTGAGTTTGTATCGGTATGTCGGATTTCCTCTAAAAGATGAAATGCAATGTTTTATTATCTGACATATCGGTGCTCGCCCAAAGCAATTACATAGATGGTCGCTCCTCAACAGCCTTATTCTCCGTGCTAGTTGACAGCACTACACCGTAGTGTTCTTGGCTAGCGTGGGTATAGAGGTGGGGCGTTACAGCTTGGTATCAGAGCCTGGGGTTTAGGACAATTATAAAACATAACTTACATGGAGCATGTGTTACAACTATTTGTCGATGCTGTATCTCTCATCTTTACATATGATTATTTTTGATTGTTAGGTATGAATTCCTAACGCTTATTCTTGTGTTTTCGGCTTTGAATTGGCTTAGCCGATGTTGATTTTGTTTTAATTTGGCAAATTAAAGCCATTTTGACTTTTGGACTTTGTTCCACTTTTGTTCTATGCTATGAGTGTCATTGTGTACCTGTTACACTGTGATGAAAAATAGCTGAACTAGTTGCAAATTGAGTGATTTTGATTTCTCATTCACATCTAGTTTGAATCTCAGCGATTTTGAACTTGATATTTTGTGTTTTCCTCATCTTGAATTCCATTCGACTTCGGTCATTTTGTTTTTTGAGAAATTGCTAATTTCTTGATTTTTAAGACTCTGATTTTGTTTGCCGTTGGATTCTTTGATGATATTGATTCATTTTGTACTCGACAGTGAGCATTAATTGTTGACTTCGACATTGACTTGATTCTTACTTTTGTTGAAGTCATTTATGCATTTCTGCTCGTTTTGCTTTGTTTTTCCAGTTGATAATCGATTCTTCTTTTCTAATTAGTTGTTATCACCTTTGTCGATTTTGATAACTTCTATTTCTGGAATTTTTGGGTATTCCTACTTTGATGAATTTGGAATCGAATTCTTTGGATTTTATTCACGTCTTCGAATGTGAAATATTGTGAATTGACTTGGTTTCCAAATTTAATCGATTCTTGATTATTTCCCCGATTTGTTGCTATCATTGATTAGCAACTTTGATGACATTTTCTTCGGGATTTTTGTGAACATACTTTCTAATGGATTCAGTAACGATTTCTTTGGATTCCATTCACATCTTCGTATGTGAATTCTTGTAATTGATTGTTTCTACAATCATTTTTGTGATTTGTCACTTTAAAAATATAAAGGTTTTCTATATTAGTAGTAAATATTAAAATCCTTTTCTCCAAACGATTTCAAAAACTATTTTATAACAAAGCTCTTTTCCTAAATCATTTTCCAATCTATTAGTATATACAAGCCTTTATTTCACTCGTATGAGAAATTGAATTAAACGGCCTAGTAAAACAAGTGGTATGAAACGCTTGCGTTTACTTCGTCGGTTAACTCCTGGACTTGTTCGATTGAACCCTTTTTGACAATTTTCTAGTGAAGATTTACAGCTTGTTTGTAAATATTTAAGTTAAGAAAGTGGTTATGGGACATGAAGCTAAACTCATATATTTACTAGCTTGGTGTGATTGACACTTCCTTATGATCATGTTCATGACGATCATTTTTGTAATTTAGACTAGCGATGGAGCGATGTCTCTTTGTCTGCGTGGGAGACTATACCCCGTTTATGTGATGTTACGCCATCACATATCTAGGGTAGCACCCTACGGTCTTCGGGCCATTCCTGTGTGAAAATTTAATGGATAGCTTCCATGAGATAGCTTCTCGTCATGTGTTTACGCGTAGGTGAGTTTTCATGCTCCCATTCATGTGTTAGGCCTTTTCCCCTTTTTATAATTTAGACTAGCGATTGTGCGAAGTCTCTTTGTCTGCGTGGGAGACTATACCCCGTTTATGTGATGTTTCGCCATCACATATGTAGGGTAGCACCATACGGTCTTCGGGCCATTCCTGTGTGATACGCGTAGGTGAGTTTTCATGCTCCCATTCATGTGTTAGGCCTCCCCCCTATTTATGTGTTTTCTGGATTTCTTGTGATGATTTCTAGAATTTGTGCTTCACCAATTTTCGTGATTTCTATTGACAAGTTTTGTCAATTTTTGTGTATTGGTGAATTCATGTGTTATTAACTTGTTATGAATACAAGTTTAGGGTATGGTTGCCCTTTCTATCTTTGAGAAGATTCTTGTGACATTTTTGATGAATGAAAATTCATTTGGTATTATATTTCGATGCTAGTTATTTTGATGAGATTTTGACGTGTTAACTTCAGTAACCGTCAATTTTGAAATGGATTTACAAGCGGTTCTCCCGCAATACTGATATTACTAATTTAATCACGTATTTTCAAAATTCCTATTTTAAAAAAGTTGTTTCAAAATATAAATTAAAATTGTTTTCAAAATTATTACAGTTTGCATTTTCAATAGAATGAGGAAGCGATTTAAACGTTTCAGCAAAATCGAGGACTATGACCCCTTTCTTTTACTGGTTCGCTTAATTCCGGACTTGTCCGTTTGAGAATGTGAAATGTTATTTTTAAAACACACAATCCTGCACTTTCAAGGAAACGATAAAGAGATTTAAACGATTTAGCAAAAGTACGGAGTATGGAACCATACTTTTACTACTTCGGTTAATTCCGGACTCGTTAATTGAATATTTATGACTTCTGATTTATCGTTTTTGATAATCAGATATTTGTGAAATTTGATTATCATTTGTGATAATTAAATATTTTCCGATTTAATTATCGTTTGAGATAATTAAATATTTTTTGATTTGATTAATCGAATATTTGTGTTTCTGATTATCGTTTTTGATAATCAGATATTTGTGAAATTTAATTATCGTTTGAGATAATTAAATATTTTTCGATTTGATTAATCGAATATTTGTGTTTCTGATTATCGTTTTTGATAATCAGATATTTGTGAAATTTGATTATCGTTTGAGATAATTAAATATTTTTCGATTTGATAATCGAATATTTGTGATTTCTGATTATCGTTTTTGATAATCTGATATTTGTGAAATTTGATTATCGTTTGAGATAATTAAATATTTTTCGATTTGATTAATCGAATGTTTGTGTTTCTGATTATCGTTTTTGATAATCAGATATTTGTGAAATTTGATTATCGTTTGAGATAATTAAATATTTTTCGATTTGATAATCGAATATTTGTGATTTCTGATTATCGTTTTTGATAATCAGATATTTGTGAAATTTGATTATCGTTTGAGATAATTAAATATTTTTCGATTTGATTAATCGAATGTTTGTGTTTCTGATTATCGTTTTTGATAATCAGATATTTGTGAAATTTGATTATCATTTTTGATAGTTAAACCTATTTGCGATTTGAAAATTCGATTATCGTTTTTGATGATTGAATATTTGCGATTTTGAGATTTGAGCTTCGTCTTTTTCTCTGACGATTCAGGTGAGTAATTTGATTTACTCACATTCAATTCATGCAGTACGTGAATTCTGCTCTGTTTTTCCTTTTCTTTTAATTGCTGGAACTCGAATTGATTCTCCCTTTTGATAGTCGTCTGATTTTGATTCCTTGATCCCCACGATTGTTGATTCTTTTGACTTGAAGCAGTCGAACCTTTTTGATTCTATATCTGATACTTCCATAATTCCATTTCTTCCCTGTTGACATTTGCTTTGCTTATACATTCGACATTTCCATGCTCTTTTGGTTGTTACCTTTTATCCATTTATTCCCTATGATTGCGTGGACGCAATTTCTTTAAGGAGGGGAGTCTGTAACAACCCGGTTTTTCGCGTCAGTTTATAAATGACGATTAAATCATTGTTAATTGCTAATGTAGATTTTAATCGAGTCGAAATCCTTTTTGTAAAAGTTTGTTATCGTCACTAGACGATTGAAATTGATAACAAATTTCTATCCGCAATTTTGATCGAATTGAAATTCTTTTTAAGTTGTAAAATTCTTTAATAAATGTTTGGGTAAATGTTGAAGAGCTTTAACGTATAATCTCGGCCCACATTTATTTGGAATGCCGTGATAATATCAGAGAAACCCGTTCCCTTTTCATGTTTTCATTCGAACCCTAAACGAAGAAATAAAATGGCAGCCTCAAATCCATTTCCAGTCGTTCCAAGCCCTTAGCAAACATTTGAAAAGAAAATGGCGGCTCGATTCCTTCGCTCCTACTCGTTCGTTCTCTCGGCAGACTTAGGGCATGGAAGAAATCGAAGAGAGTGGCTGCTAGGGTTAACTTCGTTCGTGATTCTCGAATCGCTATGGCTCTCGGCTGCCTCGATTAGACAAAGGTGAGTGATCTTCTTCACTCACATTCTAATTCTCTCTTAGTATAGTGTTTCAGCCATTTATTTGTGTTTCGCTGTTGATGATTTCGTTGATTTCTGTCGTTGTTGATTTTTGTTCGATTTTGGCCATACGGTTCAGTGCCTTGAGAAGTATTGTTAACCTAGTTTGATTTTGTTAACACTGTTGTTGCTTGCTCATGTCGGTTTCACGAATTTCTGATCACCTTGGCTTCACATTTCTGGCATGTGAACTTGAATTTGCGACTTCGGCATTACTGTGAATTTGATTTCGGTCACTCTGATTTAGCTTTGGAATTCTGGCTTTTGGGTTTGCAGTAGCCTTTTTATTGAAGTTTTCTTGAGTGATTTTCAGTTCTCACGCATCTCTAATTCATTTTGCAATCCCTGAATTCGTTAATTGATTTACTTGGCAGTTCGACTTGTTCGACTACTTGCTGCTTTGGCCTTTATGCCTTTATTGCCATGTCTACGTGATAGTGTACGACCATGACTTTATCCATCTTTGATTTATATTACACTCGACTTTGCATTAGCTTTGAGACTTTTTGTATACAGTTGCACTTGGGAACACTGATTCATCGAAGTGCATTCCTTGAGTTTCACTGAGCTTTGACATTGAGTGCTTCATCCCTTACCTGTAGTTGTGTTACCTCTATCTAATTCCCTCTGGTTTCTTTAGTATTGTTGTAGACTGTTACTCTGAACACCTTTGTTTTAGCCTTGATCTCGAGCTCTTTGTCATGTGCACACTGTATCTACTTCTGACCTTTGAGCAAGTTCACGTTGCCTTCATTCACTGTTTGCATTCGACTTGATGGTGTTCTTCACTGTTTGCATCACAGCTTTGACATTCGTTTACTGTATATATCACCTGACTTTGATCATCTCTGCAGTTTTGTACACTGATTAGTTGAGCATGATAGTTTCTGGTGCCTTCACTGTTTCATGTTATCACTTGAGTACATTATAGTCTTCATTGCACTTGATAATGATGTTGAACTTGGATGATCATTTCTGTAGTCACTGCACTGTGTTTTGGTGACATTTGTGTTGGCTCACTTGGTAGCCTTTGTTTTTGTCCAGTTTGTACTTGTCTTGTTGATGTTGCACATTCACCTGCTAGCCGAGCTTGCATGTTGCCTTCATAGTTTAATCACTGAGTTCTTCCCTGTTGATCTGTAGCTTCACTATGAGATAAGACTTGAGTTTTTCTGGCCCCTGTGAACTTTGTCTCTGGCCATCTATTCTTTGTTACACTTGTAGCTGTTGTGTTCACCTGATCACTTCCAGTTAACTGCTATTTGAATTGCAGTTCTTCATGTTGTAGCTTCTCTTGTATCTCTTGTGATATCTGTTGAGTCTGTTTTGCTGTCCAGTTGCACTGACACTTGTGATATTTGTATCAACTCGAATTGTTTACTTGATCCACTTGAGCATCTTTTTCATCTGGTCTGATGATATTTGTATTACCATATTTCTGTTGTAACTCTTGTAGTCTGACTTGAACATAGTCTTGTACTTGTTCACTATAGCTGCACTTGAGTTGTTTACTGGATCCACTGTCACTTTGCCATTTCTTTGCTCTATTAGAACATTTGCTCTGTTCGAACATGTATAGTTGCTGTTGCTTGAGACTGTCATCCACTTGCATTGCTGAGTAATCTTTTATGTTTGTTGTACATATGAAATTTATTTATATGTATACTAAACATTCCTTCTCAGTGACATTCCACTTGCATTCTTATGCTTAAATGATTTAGTCGTTGCTGTGGCCTTATTTGGGTACACATACTCGTTATCTCTGGATGGCATCCCTTTGATGTAGATTCATGTTGCCATCTCAGTTTGCTTTCACCACTTTGTACTGTGGTTTCTCTGACCAATCTGGGTTGGATATTTTGATTTTTGACTTATTAATTGCTGTTAATACTTGGAGTTGTGGCGACTTTATATTCTGTTGTGGCGAGGCAGTGCACGCGTGCGTGTACTGCAGCCACACAGAATTGACAGATTTTAATTGATATTTCTTTCGTTCTTAATTCATTGACCTGTTGCGTAATTCGTAGGCTGTTTGGGCAAGGCAATACACGTTAGCATGTACTGCAGCCAATTAGCATTGATGTTTTTAAATTGGCATTTCAATTGTTTAAACTGCTTTGGATTTCTGTTTTGTGGATTAACACTGTTTAGTGTTATATCTGCCGTTATCCGGTTCTCTTATCGAGAAGTTGGGTATACGAGATTTCTGTGACTGTCGTCTATTTGATATTGGATTATTATTGCTTCTGTGTATTAATAACTGAGTTTGAATTAGACTGATCCGGGTATTATTTTCTTTTGAATGTAATACTCGGGTCAGACCGAGTATTTACAGGTAGTAGATTTTTAGCTTTGGGTTGCTGCTAGAGCTATGAAGACTTTTTATATCATCTGAAGTGGTCTTCGTCGTGTTGTAGTAGTCAGTGTGTCTGTTTTAAGATGATAATGTATTCATGTATGTTAGTCGATAATGTACGTGTATATATAACTTCTTGAGTCGACAGTTGTAGTTGTATCATTTGTATTGTGTCAAATGTATTGTAACTGATATCAGTTATTGTATATATGAGACTTTTCGTTCCATCTGTATTCCGCATTTATGTTATCTGTGTTATTTTTATATCTATTGTCCTAAACTATTATAGCCACTGTGTAGTAGCTTTGAGTTTGTATCGGTATGTCGGATTTCCTCTAAAAGATGAAATGCAATGTTTTATTATCTGACATATCAGTGCTCGCCCAAAGCAATTACATAGATGGTCGCTCCTCAACAGCCTTATTCTCCGTGCTAGTTGACAGCACTACACCGTAGTGTTCTTGGCTAGCGTGGGTATAGAGGTGGGGCGTTACACCTTTACAATTGGCATTGATTCACCGGAGATTTATATATCCCTAGATTTGATGTTGTTATCTCTTGTTATGCCGAATTCTATCTCTGGCGATCGAATGTCGATTTGCCTCAGAATTCTGCACCAATCTTATTTTGAAGTCACGGTTGACCCTAGGGTCATCCGTGATTTATATAAATATATCTATCTTGTATTTTGTAATTTAGTTATCTCATCTTCGTTTGAGCCTATCTTCAAGTCAGAATTCTATCCGATTAGAGTCCCTCTAAATGGAATCTCTATCTTTGTTTTGAAATCCATTGATAATCGGGTTTGTTTGTATTTTTAGAAAGTGTTTTATATATCGAAATTATTATTTCGATAAATATGATTATATTCTATATATAAAAGAGAAATATTTTCGATAAAGATTATATATCCTTTTAAAAAAAATGAGAATTTGAAGTTTCGAGAGGATTTAAAAATTTGAAAATTATATAAGAAATTTGATTTATATGAAAATGATTTATAACTGAAGGTTTTGAATCTGAATTTGAGTGATTGAACTCCAGCATTTTTGGAACAAGTTTTAAGATTTTGAAATAATAAATAATATGATTTGAAAGTATTTTCCGAATATGAAATGTTTCAAATGATTTTAATGAGTTTCAAATGATTTCGAAGAAATTTCAAAAGAAGTTTTCGAGAAAAGAGAAGTCCAGAACCCACTTTTGTCGCTGGAGAATAATTTCGGTGATGAGTGCACGCATCATCGACATTGATTTTCGAGTTTCAGAGTGGGGATAGGCCACTTTAGTAGCTTTGCTACGCGAGTGATTTTATGAAACCAATTTTGATTTCAAAGTTCGAAGTATGATTTGATATCGAAGAATATATGTATATATATTTGAAATGATTTGAAGTAAGCCGGTGTTCAGTCCTTGAGTTTCGAATTTGATTGATATAACCCTATCTTTTGGAATTGATGTACTGATTTATTGGTGATTTCCAACTCTTGAATTGAAATATGATTTCTTCGACTATTTTGAAGGTTCGAGCACTTCCAAATCAAGCTTAACTTTTCAAATCTAAGAAATTTTGAAAAGTATAAAGTATATAAGTCTGGTATGTATGTTTAAAGTATGTAGTAATATGATTTAAATAAGTTGAATCTGTTTTGTTAAGTAAATGAATAAGGCTATTTTGAATTTTTCTAATATGAGATTTAGATTTGAAATGTTTTGAAAAGAATTTGGTCTTCAATATATTTTGAATAAAATTTAGTTAAATGTTTTAACTGGGTAACATCTTTATAAAACTATATATTTAACAAGTTGGAATAGATACATAAGTTGTACATATGCTATTTTATTTGCATAATTAATTTGATCCAGGTTTGAGTACACAAGTTCGAGGTGAATTACACCATTTCGTGTTAGGATTTTTCATTCGATTCCTGACGACGAATATTTGATATGGATTTTCGGCTTGATTCTAGAATTCTCTATCATGGTATATGGCTATGCAAGGAGACTGATGGTTTCTAGTCAAGAAACCATATCGAAATCCGCATTAGGGAAGTCGAATGGACAATACTAGTTCGAAAGCGAACTTGTGTGATCGAGCGAGGGATCGAATGTGATGTTGCGAAATGATGACATATGTACATCTTATGTTCTAATATCATTGAGATACTTGACGCTGAAATTGGAAGTTTTTGGGTTGGATATCTTTGTAATTTAAATGGAATTTTTCTTTTATGTAAAACTACTATCAATTTAAACCCATTTTTCAAAACTATTTTTCTTTTATTTTCTTAAACAAATTGTTTTATTCTATTTTACATACAAAACTATTTTACAAAATTATTTTATATACAAATCTATTTTACAAAACTATTCTAAATTCAAAACCTTTTATAAAGCAAAGATGTTCAATCCCATATGGCTCTCTATGTAGCGAAATATATTTTCGAAATTTTTGATCCTGATATAAGATGGACCTTATGTAGGTATAAGATTGATTTTGAAAACCATTGATTTTGGAAATGAATTGGTTCACTTAAATGATATTGATTTAGAAACTTGGATTATTTTCTAAATTTATTATGTTGGAAACTTTGAAACAAAAGATATTTAAATTGAGAAGAAATAATTTGGTAGGATTGTATATGATTTTGAAACTGAATTGATATTGAAACAAATTGAATTTTAAGAACCTTATTTTTACTAAATACCTGATTTGGGAGTTATCGAACTTATATAAAAAATTTGGTTTGTATAAGTATGACGTTGATTCGAAAACTATGGATTTGAAAAGGTACTCAATTTGAAAAGTGAAATCTTATATAATTGAAGTCTATATAAGTGTGATTTGATATACTTTTGATTTTGGAAAGGTATTTGATTTGAAAATTAAATCTTATATATAATGGACTTTATATGAGTACGATATTTGAAAGTGATTTGAAAAGATACTATATGATACATATTTTCGAAGTAAAGATATGGAAAGTGCCTTCTGCTTGATATCCGCTTTGTGGCCACATTGTGGATTCATTCTATAGATATTCTCTGATTTTTGGTTTTCCGGATATGATACTCGAGTTTCCATCGAATTCCATGGCGTTACCCATGGTCTTACGAGCGTGACTACATAGCGCAACTGCCTGGCTGAGATGACCTAGGGGTACGGATTGTTTCCTGGGGGATCCAGGCGTAACCATTGTGTATCATGCATCTATATAGGTCGCATTAGTAGCGAAACCGCCTGGCTGAGATGGCCTAGGGGGTACGGATTGTTTCCTGGGGGATCCAGGCGTAACCATTGTGTATCCTGCATTCTACTAGTCATCATGGCGTAACTCGCATGGCTGAGAAAGCTTACAGATATGGATTGTTTCCTGGGGGATCCAGGCGTAACCATTGTGTATCTACGAACCATGGTTAGACAAAGGTTTTGTTTGTTTTTTGTTTGGATTGTACTTTCCATATCTGTTTTTTTTTTAAGTTTTCCAGTATTTTCACTGGGTGTTGAAACAAGTCTACTAAGTACCTGGAGAATTCTAGCTTTGCGCCTGATCAACGCACTGCCAGAGTCTGCAGGAATGAGGATAAACTTGTTGAGACATCGAGTTATAAAAGTATTTTCGAAAGGAAATTTGTTTCGTTATAAAGGTAATTCATTATAAAAGTATTTCCAACAAAAAAATTTGTATTAATATTTGAAAGTGTAATTCTTATGGTTTGAATTAATTATTCATGCCCTATACTATTCTTTTGAATCTACCTTATCTGCTCAGCTTTATTTATTCACCTATATTCTGCTTTTCCAAATCCTCCTTCTTTTCCTTGTTGACTATATCCTTTTTAAATATTGTTATTTATATACTACATGGAGTAATACAATAATACGCAACGAAATAGATAAAATAGTAGTTCATTAAGCTACTATATAAACATCAGAGTTAGAAATAAAATACAACAGAATATCTCAAATGCAGTGAAGTTTCCAGTACGAGCAGATGACCTCGCTGAACAAATCAATAGGAAAAGCAAAAAGCTGAGGCGATAATTGGATCTCCAAAAGAAGCTCTAAACTCCAAAGGTGAGTCTCAAATGCTGTATCACTCAGTCTGACCCGAGCATAAAGCAAAACACAAAACACTCGAGTCAGAATTAACATTCTTATATCAATAAATCCAACTCAAGTGAAATATCAACTGAAATACAAGTAACTTAAAGGATGTTTGGGATAACCATCCTCTAAGGATCCGTGGAACTATCTACAATGTAGAAATATACACTATAACACCGTGGTCATTTCAAATTAATTTATACTTCAAAACCAAAATATCATTTCATTTCAAATATCTATTTTCCAAAATAGTATATATAGGTTAAATAATTTAAAAAGTAAAGTATTTGTAATTTCCTCAAGTCTCACAAATCGATTCAAATCAACTTCAAATTCCAAATTCAAATTTCTTCCCAACCTTAACTTATTCAAATTATTACAAAAATCTATTTTGAAATATAAATTTAAATACTTAACCATAATATATGTATTAAATCAATCTTAATTAAATTAAACATTTTTATTAAATCTATATATATCATTACCATTTATATATAAAAATTTAAGAATCAACATTTATTAAAACCATATAAAGTAGTATATATATCCATTTTCAAATAAATACTAAATCTAAACATAAAAAGAAAAAAAATCAATATTATTATAACCTAGTTGAATAGAATTGGAAAGTAACAAGCTACGACATATAAACTATGCATATACTTTAACTAATATAATAAAGCTAACACCGTATATTTTACTAATTTATATATAGTAACTTTATAAATAACTTATTACATAAAAATCGTAACATATATATATTGTGTTGTAACCCATATGCATAATAATGCTTATTCACGTAACAAAATATGCAATCTTAGATAACTTGTAAAACAGAGTAATTATTATTATAAATAAATATAGCTTAGTTAGGATTACTAAATACATAAACCAAAACTGATGAAAATAAAAGAATGAATTAATGATGGCCTCGCCTATATATAAAAGGGCAGCAGCTTCTAAACATATATATAAAAATCTGAAATCATAAACTGAAATGAAAACATATATATAATAGAAAATTGTCATATATAAGCTATATATACTTAAATATAAAATACAAATGTACTTAAAACATAACTTTCATATAAATACATATTAAATATACAACTATATAACAATATCTCAAAATTTACATACATAGCAGATGCAGACAATTTATATATATATATATATATATGCGAACAATCATATACCTAAGTTATTTACATATATTATATTTTGCATATAAATCAATTTAAAAATCAGTAATTTATAAAACAACAAACAGATTATGTATTTTATAAGCTCATATAACTTCTATATAATTCAATACATATAAATAGACATGCGACATATACTAGTAAAGAAGAAAATTGGGCATGGGCAAGTAAACCAGACTAGTTGCGTGTATACATAATTTTAATATTTGAAATACGTCTATTTTAACATAGCAACTGGTAAATTTTCATCTGATAATATTGAAGTTTATTTTCTTGTAGAATATAGGAAAAAGGATTTTATAAATAGATGCACCTCACTGGTGACTGAAAACACAACACTAAAAACCAAAGTCCAAAATCTTGAGAAAACTCTGAATAACTTTTCAAGAGGAGAAAAATCATTCAACATGTTATTGGGAAATCAACTTTTTGCTAACAACAGAAAAGGACTAGGCTTTGGAAAAACACAAGTTGATGATAATGTAAAAGGTAAGAGTGTCTTTGCTAGATGTGAAATAATTGGTCATCGCGTTGAAAATTGTAGTCATAGGAACAAGAACACAAAATTTATACAAGTTTGGGTTCCTAAGAATTCTACAAACAAATTTCATGTCTATTGGAACAAGAATAAAAGGACAAAACAAGTTTGGGTGCCAAAAGGAACATATATTAATAGTTTTGGGTCTACTCAAACATATTCATCAAATTATTCTGCCACTAACAACCATGGACCTATAAAAACAAATAGGTCACAAAAATCTTTTACCGTGTAGGTGTGGTGGCAGGCTAAGGAACAACATTAGTGTTATCTGGATTCTGGCTGTTCCAAACACACAACGGGCGACAAATCAACGTTCCTTAGCCTAGTATAAAGGTGACAGATTCACAATGGGCAAACAACGAAAGATTATCGTACAGGTAAAACAGGTAATTGTATTTATTTTCAAATGATAGATAAAATGTGAAAATCTGCACCATAATCTGAATAAAATCAGCCAGTTATGTGAAATGATTGATGATGTTAATTTTGATTTTTTTATTAACCAATCATCTTTAAATAGAATTACTTGAAGTAATTATGATGGTTGACAGATTCTAACTAACTTGATATGATCTTACTTGACTTGTTCTTATCTATGACTTTGATTTGTGCTTAAAAGTTGACCAACCATTTTTTTCATTGAACTTAATCTGTTTGGTCAAATTATGATGTTGATTGATTACTGATTACTCATGCTATAAAAAGGATTTTTAGAAATTGTTGAAACTGTTGAAACTTTATTGGTGAAACGTTCAAGAAATTGTTTTGAAATAATAATGATGGTTTAATGACTGTTGATCCTATGGTTTCTAAATCTGACACTATGATATTTGTTTGATGGTTAACACGACTTCAATTCAAAGTCAAGAAAATTTTGTTTAAAGATTGTTGAAAATAATTCTGAGATAGTTTGTTGAAATTTCACAATCTAGTTTATGACATCCAACGAGTGAATATTGAGTGAAATTTAAAGTCAGATGCAGATCACACTGGTAATATAGTTGATAG
Organism: Allium fistulosum; assembly: GCA_030737815.1. Lineage (NCBI taxonomy): Eukaryota > Viridiplantae > Streptophyta > Magnoliopsida > Asparagales > Amaryllidaceae > Allium > Allium fistulosum. Next base: position 745,152,033 of record CM060901.1, on the reverse strand, counting down.
AAAAATTACTAGTGGAACGTGATTATATTTCGAAACATTCATTTGCTGCATCATTTTTCAAAGAAAATATCTGCATATTTTTCACTTGAAATAATTTCTATTTTAGCAGAAATTTTTCTAAAAAAAAACCCCTTCTAGAAAATAATTTCTGTTGACCTTGTATCAGATTAGTTATTCAAGAAAATTTGATCTTATTTTTGAAATTGATTTTAAATAACTATGTTAACTGATCTGACCCCCTAATAATTATCTAAAAAGATAGATAGTGATTGAAAATAAGATGAGTATTGATATTAATCATATATTATGACTTGAGAAAGTATAATTAGAAAATTTCTTTAGAAATTTAAACAAGAGTTATAAAACTTTTTGTTGATAAATATTCCATGATCATTTCTATTTCTATCATTTTTCTATCGACCATCACTCATCAAAAGTCAATATAGTATGTCAATATGTGGTAGTTTAAACGGGAAATCATTTGTGCTTCAATTTTATTATATTTCTAACAATAAATAATAATATCCAAAATATTCACTCTCATTTAAAAGTCCTCACGGTTATGCATGGGTGAATTACTTGGATTTTTGATTATGTGTTTTCATGCTCATTTAAAAGTCCTCACGGTTATGCATGTATGGAACGCATATCAAAATTACTTGGATTAAATAGACAAGTTGATTCTAATCCCATTTAAAAGTCCTCACGGTTATGCGTGGTTAGAAGATACTTGAATTCATTTTTAAAATAAAAATAAAAATTTAGAATACTACTAATCTCATTTAAAAGTCATAACGGTTATGCATGGTTAGTAGATATTAAAATTTCCTGAAATAAATATACCACAAATAGACACAACTATATGGTTTTATTTGATGATATCATCCTATCATTCTAAAGTGGAATATGCGTCAATTAAAGTATTTATGATTTTTGTTTGATTTTCTTATTGAAATTAATATTTATACTCGATTAAGCTTTAATATTGTATTATTGTCTATCACTATATCTCTATTTTTCTATTACTATTATTCTTTTGTTGATAACAAAAGGGGGAGAGAAAAGTTAAGATTTTGAAAATAAAGGTCAAAGATATCAAGGCTCATTTGAATTCTTTATTCTCATGCATATATGTAGGGGGAGTATTGTGTAGAAAGAGAGCATTTAAATAGGGGGAGCAAATTGAATAATCAAATACATTTAATATAGTCAAAATCTTAAATATATGTTTGTTATCATCAAAAGGGGGAGATTGTTGAATATGCGTCTACGTGATTTTTGTTTGATGATAATAAACATATATACATTCATTTAAATGTATTTGATATTGTACTATTTTATTTTCCACTGATAAAATAAATATTTGCTGAATAAAATAAATAACACAGAATTGGAATTCAAACGAATATTTTATTCAAACAAATATTTATTACAATTTTGATAGTACAATTTCAAGCTCTCACTGTAACTATACAATTTCAGTCACAATACAATTACATCACAATTTCATAGTTACATCAGTTCCTCACTACATATCACTCACACTCGTATTTATCTTCAACTTCATTCCAATGTGAATCCAGCATCTGAGCAATCTGCAGAAATATACATTGACGCAGTAAAATTGAAAATAAAATATATTTGCAGTATAAAACAAAATATGAATTTTGAAAATAATATTTGCCTCAGTTATTTGGGTTGTTCGTCATCATATTTGAATTCATCACACACGAACAATGTGACATGCACAGTGTATCACTGTACATGCCACAAGGGCGTGCACACCGATGTATGTATATACACTTGATAATGCTACAGGGACAGGTGAGCACAGGTCAAACCCAAATTATCGGATTCAACTCAGGTGCAATAAAACAATGTCACAATTTTCTGCACAAGGTCAAACCCGAGTTGTGAAACTGGATTCAACACAGGTGCAAATTGTCAAAAGACTCAAGTGCACAGCAACAAACCAAATCACAAGACAAGTATAGAAAGATAGTGGCAATTACTTAAGAGAGTGCAGACATAATTATCAAGCCACAGACATGCACAGACTCGAATGCTTCACAGTGCAACATGCCTCAAAGACCAGTAAACAACATACTCAAAGCAGACAACATCAAGTTTACATGGAACACTGATTCAAGTGAATGGCAAATACAACATGACTCGAAGTACAGTAGACAAGTAGACAATGCAATGCAGACCAAACTGCAACACTACAGAGAACCATGAAACAGTCACATATATATACATACATGAATGTATATATATATGAAGTATCGAGAGCCAAAGCCACAGTAAAATGCTCAAGGCAGAAGCAAACAAGTGCAGTGAGTCTCAATGCAAACTCAAAGTCGAAGGAACAAGTTAAGCTACACAATGAACTCAAGATCAAGTGAATACAAGTACAGCTAGCAAAACCAAAATGGACAGCAGCTACAACTAAATGCAAGCCAACATTGCAGTATCACTATATCATGGATATCTACATGCATGGTAACAAGGCAAAATATCGAACAGCAAATTCACGTCAAAGCAGAAGTCAGGGATGATCACAGCTGGACAGAGTCGAGCACAAAGTCATAAGCAAGTCAAAGTTGAAGTCAACATAAATTTAAATACCGGAGAATTCGAAATCAATGTCATGGTGGCCAAGTACATTGACCAAGCAAAGAATCAAAACCATGTGAATCAAGCTACCAGGAAATATATATATGGAAAGATTTTTTCTACGGCAATCAAAACAAATCAGAAGATATGGCAAACAAATCCTGGCAATATACGGAAAAGATTTTAGTTCCATATTTAAGTAAAGAATTCGAATACATATATGGACAGAAATAATTCGAATATGGACCAAGAAAAATCGAACGCTACAAAATCAACACCGTGATTATCAAGCAACGAAATTATATGAATTGAAAAAGTCAGATAAATCACCATCGTTCAAAAATAATCAAATGAGCCGAAGACAAATTCAAACAAATATGAACGAACGAAAATCAGGGGGTTCGAACCCTATATAAGTCAACAATCATCATCGGCAATAATCATCGAATTCAAGGAATCAATCCAGAAAGCAAAAGAAACAAATAACATACCAGAGAAAAATCGAATTCGATCAACTCGAAGTAACGAAGCCGAGCTTTAACAACAACGAACGAATATATCAATCATCTCGAGGCAAGCAACTGATCAGTAGAGGAGCAAATCAATCGACAGAGCAACAACTACAATCGGCATCGTCAAAATTCAAAAGCCCTAATTTCAGTTGCACAGAGGAACGAGATCAAGCCGAAGCCCTAATTTCATAGGATTCCAAAGCCGAAGCCCTAATTTCAGAGGAAATAAGAAAGAACGACACCGCCATTAACAAAGAAACGGGCTAGATAAAAATAAAAAGGGGCCAACCTTGATAAATAAATTAGGGTTTTAGTTTTAGTGTTGATTTTATTTCTTTTGAGTCGAGTTTCTTTTAATTAAGAGCAAAATTAGTTTTCAAGTTTTCTATTAAATTTTTGCTCTTGTTTTTTCTGTTTTAAAATCTGTACTTTTCAAATAAATCTTGGTAAATCACCACCTAGGTTTTAGGTTGTGTCAGATTGTCTAGTTAGGATTAGTTCAGTGAGCAGGGTTTGCGAGTTTGCAAAACTCTATAGGCGGTAGCAGGGTGTGTGAGTCTGTTAGAGTGTTTGTAAGCGGGAGACTGTTTACTTCTAATAGAAATCTGGGAATGCAGCAGTAGGCAGGGGTTGCCGAAGCTGGGTAAATTTTGTGTGTGATTTACTTTTCAGCATATTTACTTCTCTGCAGTTTGTTTTCGTGTTTAATTCAGTAAATTCATGAAAATTTGCTATAACCCTATTCACCCCCCTCTAGGGTTAATCTAGATCCTACATTAAAAACTATGTCATATTCTTTTATAAAATACTTAACATAATTTTCCAAACTTATATATAAATATTTTAAAAATACTTATAAATAATTTTTAAATATCTATGTAAAATATTACTTAAAAATAATAATTTAGATTTTGATGAAAATAATTAAAAACATGTTTTATATTACAAAACCTCTTTACTTTTAAAATTCATAAATAATTACTAAAAATATATCTAAACTTCAAAACAACTTTAAAATACCGCTTGTAAGAAATCATCCCTAAAAGATTAGGGAAAATACCAAATTCATATATCATTTTAAACACTTAAAACCTTAAGTAACTTACTACAACATTTATAAATGCTTTAAAAGTCTTTGTCAATGAACAACATAGAAAGTACAATATTGCCAACTAGTTTTAACCATTTTAATTAATTATTAAAGACTTGAAATTTTTACAGTAATTAATACCCTTAAGGTACTTAAAAAGCATAGAAATAATCAGGATTGGAATCACAGACACAGAGTAGGAGAATAGAAACTGATTGGTATATTTTAAAATTGGTACTTAAAAAGCATAGAAATAAGCACCTAAGGATATCTTTTAATTTATTTATTAAAATTTCCTGAAAACAAGGTATATTTTCAAAGTGTATTTATAACCACCTTTTACTCCAATTTTAGCCTTTTTTGACCAGTCCTAGAATCTTTTAAACAATTAAATTTTATAGTAGTAACTACTCATATTATAATTATTAAAAATTCAAATAAACCCTGAAGAGTGTCTTTCAAATTAATTACAAAAATTCCCAAAAACAAGGTGTTTTAAAGTGGTCATACAACGACCTTCTTCCCGCTGTAACTTTTTGCAACTTTGTCTCACAAGTTAGTGAATGATTTAACCTTTCATAATTTCCAATAATAAGCAGACTTATATTACTTATTAAAAATGCAAAGAAGTCCCTAAGATGTCTCTTAATGTTGACATTGAAAATGTGAAAATCCCGGACTCGACCTTCGAAAATCGGCACCCGTACTTCACTTGTACTCAAGTGCCGTATATCCAAACGCCGAATCTGCCTCCTCGGAGCTTATAACACAGTAAGTATAACAACACAGCAGAATAAAGAAATCAATGATATCATATACAACTCTAATGAATACAATATCCAGAATGATATACAACGATGATATCAATATGATACAACAATATCAGATACAAATAAAGATGCTACAGCGGAAACAGAAGTGATACTCCAAGTTATCCGATAAAGAGAATGAAACCAATAACTCCAACATCAAGCTCGAACCACCATCACGTTGCACCAAGATAAGCAACGTTAGTCCTTATCTCCAAAACTGAACTAGCTCAAGATAATCTACTAAACCTGACTATCTGAAGAAAAAAACCCAACTCTAGACTGCCCGTGTAGGAAATTGTGGGCACCCAGAGTTTAGGAAGGGAACAATAAACTCCGAGTCAGTCATGGGATTGGTGTGAGTAACAAAAACAGTTTATCTTTAAAACAACAACAAAAGATTTTTAAACACTGAAATCCGCAATGCTTTTTGGAAAATGAAACTACCATAAGGCCTCCCGCCACACACACAATGCAAACGCAGAATTGGAGGAGATTTCTCCTTATGATAGTCAAACATGCTTACTACGCAAAATCATTGGATTATTATTATTAGTGCATAGTGGAAAACATTTCAAAAGTATAATATTAATCTTAGCCAGCATAAACATTCCGAACTATGCCTACTATAGCTACCATCTAAACAGTGGTGACCACCATAAGTAAATGGCAGGTTCTACAACTAAAACCGTACAAGGCTCGTATTGTTTCTTTGGATTTTCCAACAAATGGTCAGGCTAAGGAACTTCCTATGCCACATGGGAACGCCTCTGGAGGGAGGCCCCGAGAACCACCTGGCTCTCTGCTAACATAAGGCCGGTTACCCCCTTCCCGGGTAGTAAACCTGAGATATGCCACCTCCGGTCGTTTGCAACCTTTATCCGAGGCGCCTCGATCACACAGCAACAATGACACAGAAAATGAGATTGGAGCAACCACACAGGTAAATATCTGGGCTCCATACCATGATACCACCTTTTTCCAAAAGGAATGGTCATACCCTAGGGGAGCTACCCCTGAAACCTTGCCACATCTTTCCTGTTTCGACCATTCTGGTTTGTGAGGTCCGATGAGGTCTCGTCCACAAAGCTACGCTTTTTCACAAAGCCATGCTTTGATCAACAAATGATCATAAACACAGCAACACTTAGCATGCCACACTACCAAATTGGGAGTATATCACCGATAACCTTCAACTACATAACCTCTGAGCTCGTACGTCTCAGAGAAGGGTGTTAAGCTAAGAGAATAAATTTTCCGCCACCAAACAGAAATGTATTTGAAAGAAATCGGCTTTATATCTCAAAGTGTAATGTCAGACATACAACCATACAAGTCTGTTCCGGGTTCGAACAGAACCGAAGGCACTTCCAAAGAAGCCCTTGCAATCCGGGTATTCACCATCCCGATCGGATTTCCCATCACTTAGGAAATATCTATACTGGTGCGACTCAGTGCAGAGACAATCGACGGGTTGTCCTTTCGTTTTCACAAATACCCGGTCTTCACCACCAGTCTTCAAATGCTATCCATATATGACATATCACTTATTCGAAATGGGTTGTATGACACAAAGGTCCTCTCCCGGCTAAACCGAATAGTGAGCGTAATATTTAAAAACATATGGATATTGGGATTTCAATTAAGTCACAACTTATTACCCAAAACTTCTCTTTAAATGGTTTAAACACATTACCATTTTCAATCTTTTTAACAAAATGATTCATTTCACAAAGTTCACCCAGTTTCACAAAGATCTATTCATAGATTTTCAAATCGATTTCCATTTCAATTGGATTAACTCATTAAATCTTTAAATCAAGATTTAATTCATAGCTTTCAAAAAGAATTCACTCATAACTTGGAAAACCATTTTTCAATTCAAACCTGAAATTCCTTTAACTTAAATTGGAATTTCATTTCTTATATGAAAGCTTTTATCATTTGAAAACAAACAGTTTTCATTTCGGAAAATCTGATTCATTTATACGAATTAAAGTCCTTGGGTTAAATTCAAATTCTCAAACCAATACTTTTAAAATGGTTTAAATTCATATAAAGACATTTATAACATCTTTAGCCATAATTTCCAATCATGGAATTCAATTCCAAATTTTGAATTCAAATTCAAATTAAATTATTTAAATTGAAAAACTTTACCAAGTTATTCAAAATAACTTTTATCTTAAAAACTCCCTTTCAAAAGCTTTAACATTTAACCCAAATCCATTTCCAAAATCAATTGAAATTAAAATTTTAATCTCAAAAACATCAAATTTAGATTATCTGTGACTTAATCAAATTTCCACGTGAAATCCATATTTGTGTGTGTATGGTGTAGTCCAGGGGTTTCACACAATAGTGCAACAACATTCAATCATCACAGACTAAAAAAGAGAAATATAGTTGATAAGCGGTATAACTATAACGCTTATCGTTCATTCATAAATCACAGATAATATACAAATGTATCACAAATAAATGATTAAATTATACACAGCTCAATCCACAGAACAAAATATCACAGATCAGATAGGACAATCAATTCAAGGCATCTCATACAATACAATCATTCATATGTAAAGTCAAGCATTCAATAATCATTTATAAGCAGGATTAATTAATTGGTTAATCCTAATTAATTCAATTTATTTCCAATTAAATTAATTTCTTATGAATTAGTTATCCAATCCTGATTAATTAATGACAAATCATTTGATATAAATTAATTTATCAAACACCTTAATTAATTATTCTTAATTAATTATAATAACTAATTAATTACTCCTTAATTACTTCCATTAATTAACCACTAATTACTTTCAATTAAGTAATTATTTAATCACCTTTATTAATTACCCATTAATTAATCACATTAATTAACGTCTATTTTAACATAGCAACTGGTAAATTTTCATCTGATAATATTGAAGTTTATTTTCTTGTGAAATTCTATTTCAATTTAAGTCAGCTAATTATTGATGAAAATAAAATGTTTTCCAAACTTGAATATTTTTATACAATAAATTTCTAAATCATCTTCTGAGTGAGACATCATTCTTCGTTTCGTCAAATTTGGACTTTTCTAGCTCCGTTTATCTTATTTTCGACTGAATTGCAGCATTTTCGGTACCGATTATCGACTTTTGATCGGATGATCGTACCACTGATATCTGTGTACCGTATTGATCGTCTCGTCGTATTGATCTCCGTAGTATATCCATTTCTGTGTTGTGATGTCCGATATGCGACGGAAACGATAAAACGGGTAGCCGTAGCGGTTACGAAATTTTGATCTTTTGGTTTCCTGTCCATTCGAATTTCCCAACGGTCGAATTCCTAACTATCATATTTGTCTTTATGATTTGTCCTGAATTATCGTATTTGTTGGTCCCTCCATCTTTTCCGCTGATAATTATGATATACGTTACTTTTGATAATATATTAAACGTACATGTACTATTCCTCTCATTATTTTGGACCCTGTTTTTTCTTGTAGCCATTTCTCTCCTCTTCTCCTAGAAGTGTAATGGCCGAATCCTCAGCACGTCCCCAGCCTCACACTTCGCCATCCAATCCAGATCCTCCGCCCCACTCTCCTCCTCCGCCTGCCACTGCTCCCCTTAGTCCACCGCTACAACCCGCCTTCCTCTCATTGTCTGTTGCCGAGCAACCACTCTGCCTTGATCTGCCCTTCTTCTCATTAGCCGAGTGTCCTTTTCTCCTTTGTATAGGTTAGTCTATAATTTTGTGTATATATATTCTATAGTCTGTTAGTATATAGGTCAGTATAAAAGCATTTTAACTTGGTATGTACATAAGTTGTTTTTTTTTACGTTAGTAATCCATATTTATATTATATGTTATAATATATATTATCTTCATATGTTAAACAGTATGGTTCATCTTCTACTTATCACTATATATATGGTCTAGTATATGCCGTTTTCATATAGTGTTTTAAAAATATATATTATTGTTAGTCTATATATTGTATATATGAGTTGAATTCCATGTTCATATTTTGTTTTACACGTAATATATATACACATGTTTGATTTAAAATGCACGTGTCTGGGTGGCTCTGTAAAAATAAAATATATATTGATGTAAGTATTATATATATGTTATTTTAAAAAGTTATATGAGTTTGTTTTATGTCAAGTCCATATAGTACATATTTTGTTATAAGGGTAATGCTTTATAGTTGCGCATATGTCTATATATATATATATATATATATATATACAAGAGCAGCCTCTGTTATTTTGTTTGTTTAAAATTTCTTGTTTTATATGTATTATGTATACACGCAACTAGTCTGGTTTACTTGCCCATGCCCAATTTTCTTCTTTACTAGTATATGTCGCATGTCTGTTCATATGTATTGAATTATATAGAAGTTATATGAGCTTATAAAATACATAATCTGTTTGTTGTTTTATAAATTACTAATTTTTAAATTGATTTATATGCAATTTATAATATATGTAAATAGCTTAGGTATATGATTGTTCGCATATATATATAAATTGTCTGCATCTACTATGTATGTAAATTTTGATGCACCTCACTGGTGACTGAAAACATGTTATCAGATGAAAATTTTCGACTGAATTGCAGCATTTTCGGTACCGATTATCGACTTTTGATCGGATGATCGTACCACTGATATCTGTGTAACGTTTTGATCGTCTCGTCATATTGATCTCCGTAGTATATCCATTTCTATGTTGTGATGTCCGATATGCGACGGAAACGATAAAACGGATAGCCGTAGCGGTTATGAAATTTCGATCTTTTGGTTTCCTGTCCATTCGAATTTCCCAACGGTCGAATTCCTAACTATCATATTTGTCTTTATGATTTGTCCTGAATTATCGTATTTGTTGGTCCCTCTATCTTTTCCGCTGATAATTATGATATACGTTACTTTTGATAATATATTAAACGTACATGTACTATTCCTCTCATTATTTTGGACCCTGTTTTTTCTTGTAGCATATTCTGCGATTGATTTATTTACTGTATATGCTGAGTTTTGTAAAATCCTTTCAATTAAGAAATTTACCAGTTGTTATGTTAAAATAGACTCGAATACTTCAAAACAGTGGATGTTAATTTAAATTTTTACAAAACTCAGCATATACAGTAAATAAATCAATCGCAGAATCACAGACACAGAGTAATACAATAATACGCAGCGGAATAGATAAAATAGTAGTTCATGAAGCTACTATATAAACATCAGAGTTAGAAATAAAATACAACAGAATATCTCAAATGCAGTGAAAGTCTCCAGTACGAGCGGATGACCACGCTGAACAAATCAATAGGAAAAGCAGAAAGCTGAGGCGATAGTTGGATCTCCAAACGAAGCTCCAAACTCCAAAGGTGAGTCTCAAATGCTGTATCACTCAGTCTGACCCGAGCGTAAAGCAAAACACAAAACACTCGAGTCAGGATTAACATTCTTATATCAATAAATCCAACTCAAGTGAAATATCAACTGAAATACAAGTAACTTAAAGGATGTTTGGGATAACCATCCTCTAAGGATCCGTGGAACTATCTACAATGTAGAAATATACACTATAACACCGTGGTCATTCCAAATTAATTTATACTTCAAAACCAAAATATCATTTCATTTCAAATACCTATTTTCCAAAATAGTATATATAGGTTAAATAATTTAAAAAGTAAAGTATTTATAATTTCCTCAAGTCTCACAAATCGATTCAAATCAACTTCAAATTCCAAATTCAAATTTCTTCCCAACCTTAACTTATTCAAGTTATTACAAAAATCTATTTTGAAATATAAATTTAAATACTTAACCATAATATATGTATTAAATCAATCTTAATTAAATTAAACATTTTTGTTAAATCTATATATATCATTACCATTTATATATAAAAATTTAAGAATCAACATTTATTAAAACCATATATTTCTTTCCAAAACCATAGAATTTGTTTTTCAAAATATTTATATATGGACCAACAGTGTCTGTATATAATTTCCTATCTTATGGTCAATTGATACGAATATTTATCATTTCAATCCGTAATTTAAATATATATATATATACGGGTAGATATCATTTCGACCCGTAATCCCAAATTCAATCGAATGAAAATCGCTTGGGTCTATCATTTCAACCCATAACGATTGTCTCCTATTCTAAAGTCCGTTCGGGTATGTATCATTTCAACCCATAGTGAATTCTATACTAACATGGAACTTGCAGAGTGATAACAAATAAAAACATAACAACAGGCATATATCATCAATAACAATATAATATAAACAATAGGATATGGTGTCATATCCCACAGGTGAACAGTTACAGATAATAGCATATATAATAATTCAAATAACTACAGCAGCATATTTCAATTGTCGTTGCAATTGAAATAAAATTTAATAAATATAAGAACGTTAAATCGTGAGTGATTACTCACCTTTCGAGGCTAGAGGAGTTTTGGCAAAGAATTTTGAGTTACGAAATCCAACACAAAGCTCGATTGATCGCGAATTCGATGGAAAACTGAAAGACAAGGAATTGACGAAATCAAATTAGAACCGATCGATGAAGATAATTGGTATAGATGAACAATATATATAACGATATATAACAAAATAATAATAATAATAATCATACTCTAAATTCAACCTATATTAAATTAAATATATGTGAATTTCAAAATCATTGGTTTAAACTAAAACTCATTTACAGTCAAATATATATACATAATATATGATTTAAAATAAATACTAATATAGATATACAAACATATAACTTTGCATATATCCTACATAAAACAACAGTATATATAAACCTTAAATTTGATCCTATATATATATTTCAAAATTTAAAGTAGTATATATATCCATTTTCAAATAAATACTAAATCTAAACATAAAAAGAAAAAAAAATCAGTATTATCATAACCTAGTTGAATAGAATTGGAAAGTAGCAAGCTACGACATATAAACTATGCATATACTTTAACTAATATAATAAATCTGACACCGTATATTTTACTAATTTATATATAGTAACTTTATAAATAACTTATTACATAAAAATCGTAACATATGTATATTGCATTGTAACCCATATGCATAATAATGCTTATTCACATAACAAAATATGCAATCTTAGATAACTTGTAAAACAGAGTAATTATTATTATAAATAAATATAGCTTAGTTAGGATTACTAAATACATAAACCAAAACTGATGAAAATAAAAGAATGAATTAATGATGGCCTTGCATATATATAAAACAGCAGCAGCTTCTAAACATATATATAAAAATCTGAAATCGTAAACTGAAATGAAAACATATATATAATAGAAAATTGTCATATATAAGCTATATATACTTACATATAAAATATAAATGTACTTAAAACATAACTTTCATATAAATACATATTAAATATACAACTATATAACAATATCTCAAAATTTACATACATAGTAGATGCAGACAATTTATATATATATGCGAACAATCATATACCTAAGCTATTTACATATATTATATTTTGCATATAAATCAATTTAAAAATTAGTAATTTATAAAACAACAAACAGATTATGTATTTTATAAGCTCATATAACTTCTATATAATTCAATACATATGAACAGACATGCGACATATACTAGTAAAGAAGAAAATTGGGCATGGGCAAGTAAACCAGACTAGTTGCGTGTATACATAATACATATAAAACAAGAAATTTTAAACAAACAAAATAACAGAGGCTGCTCTTGTGTATATATATATATATATATAGACATATGTGCAACTATAAAGTATTACCCTTATAACAAAATATGTACTATATGGACTTGACAGAAAACAAACTCATATAACTTTATAAAATAACATATATATAATACTTACATCAATATATATTTTATTTTTACAGAGCCACCCAGAAACGTGCATTTTAAATCAAACATGTGTATATATATTACGTGTAAAACAAAATATGAACATGGAATTCAACTCATATATACAATATATAGACTAACAATAATATATATTTTTAAAACACTATATGAAAACGGCATATACTAGACCATATATATAGTGATAAGTAGAAGATGAACCATACTGTTTAACATACGAAGATAATATATATAATAACATATAATATAAATATGGATTACTAATGTAAAAAAACAACTTATGTACATACCATGTTAAAATGCTTTTATACTGACCTATATACTAACAGACTATAGAATATATATACACAAAATTATAGACTAACATATACAAAGGAGAAAAGGATACTCGGCTGATGAGAAGAAGGGCAGATCAAGGTAGAGTGGTTGCTCGGCAACAGACAATGAGAGGAAGGCGGGTTGTAGCGGTGGACTAAGGGGAGCAGTGGCAGGCGGAGGAGGAGAGTGGGGCAGAGGATCTTGATTGGATGGCGAAGTGTGAGGCTGGGGACGTGCTGAGGGTTCGGCCATTACACTTCTAGGAGAAGAGGAGAGAAATTAATTAATCACCTTTATTAATTACCCATTAATTAATCACATTAATTAACTAATCACATTCATTAATAAATCACATTGATTAATTAATTAACCTTAATCAAATTCAAAGTTTATTTTAAAATGAAGGCTATATATATTAAACCACTTTAAACTAAATTACTTTAATATAATTCATTTTAAAACCTTTAACTAATTTCAAACTTAAATAGATAATTATTTTTAAAGGAATTTGGTAAGAAATGTTTAAACTTGATTTTGTTTAAAGTTTAAAACTGTAACATCAAATACTCGAGATAAAACCCGAGCCAACTCGTCATTCTCCCGAGACCAAACTCGAGTCATTTCCCTTCCATCTTTCCCGAGCAGCTCCCCTGCTTCTATACTTCTTCATCTATATATTTTATTTTATTTTTAAAAAAAATTAGTTTGAGTATAAAATCTGATACACTCACCTCTCCACGAACCCGAGCTAATGCTTGGAGTACTCGAGCCCAATCCCGAGACAATATAGTCTTCCCCAAATTGATAATAACAACAGACACTGGTGATATGCGGTGCACGTGTACACCTGATCAGATCGTCGCCGACCATCTCCAAGACTTCCAGCACGTCACCGTCGATCTCCACAAGCATCCCGACCTTACAGATTGTCGAACTCAACAGCAAAACGAAATCGAGTAATACGACCGACCACCTGAACCAAACTTGATCCAAAAACCCACCGCGTATTGTCACCTCCGACCACCGATGAACTCCGCGTCACGCCCAACTGTGCAGTTAAAGCGCTCGGCAGATCCAAAGCGGTGGAGGTGCAAAAAGTCATAGCGGGGATACAGCGAGGATATAGCGAGATATAGCGGATGACTCTAAAATAGCATTTAAAACTCGTACTTAATGTTTTTACAAATATATAAATAGTAATTAAATGAAAAATTATCATTCAAATGAATTATAATTAATACATAAATAATTTTAAATAAAAACATGTGCGAATATACTTTAAATAAACGTAAATATGTTATATAACATAATTGAATTTAGTAGAATATTAGAGTATTTTCATTTCTAAAAATATATAAAAGAAATTAAATCAAGTAAATTATTTTCGTAATTTTTATAATATATCAATGTCAATTTTCAATTCATTTTTTTAAAGAAGATATAGCGGAAATAACAAAATATAGCGGGAATAACGGGATATAGCGGAAATAACGGGGCTTAAAGCGGAAAGGCTATATTTGGGGATATATGAAAAAATCGTAGCGGTAGAAATCCGCTATGAGATATAGCGGGATTATAGCAGTAATGGCGGGGAATTAACTACACAGGCGCCCAAACCTACGCCAAACACTCTTCTTCAAATTCCCTTCGGTCCGGTGCAACTCGATTCATCCATGCCGACAAACCACCTCTTCAAACTTCGACGAGCAACAACACGATAAAACCCTAGTTCAACATCACTGAGCCGCCACGTCCATCTATAAATTCATTTCTTATTTTTCCGGTCATCTCCTTCCTGCCAGCCATCTTCACAACCAACCCCGACGAGCAATTACAACCCGATCACCAGGAATCGAACGAAACCAAAATTCCGATCAATTTAAAATATCTCGTGTTTTACATAGTTATAAATCCTGATATAAATCTCAAAAATCATAGTTTTCCTATTCGAATCCGAAAATATAAACAAAACCTGAGATTTCAACACTTGATTTTTCTGATTTAAAACACTCATTACTGTAATTTCAAATTTTCAGAATATTTATTCAACAATTATACTTGTGATCATTTTTTAAATTGGTATTACAACATTACAATCACTTTTAATTTTGAAATCAAAGCCTAATATTGATTGGTTTGGGTGATATGAATTTTTGAATTTGTTTTCAAAACCTGGATCTTTAACAGAGATAGACAAACATATACACAGTCATATCTATATATACACATAATGACATATTTCATCTATACCAATATATTTAACAACATATATCCAATACATGCAAACCAAAATAAAATATATGGGTTTAAAGGTTTGCTCACTGTCTTCCTGATTTCCAGATAATTTGCAAACTTATTGTACTTAAGTATATTTTTAAATCTTAGCTTATGTTTTAAACAAACATATTTTGTTTGAAATTCACAACTTATATGAGAATGTATGAAGAAAACTTGATTTTTATCAAGATTTTTAACCTATCAGTAAAACAGAGATATGCATATGTAAACAGACATGCACACTTATCATTCCCATATTTATCAACATGCAAAACATAAATCATTCCAGAGATTCACATGCAACATATTTCATTTACTTAAGCTTTTAAGAAGGGTGTTTACTCACAAGCATGCATTTTCAAACAGGTTTAAGCATTAAAAGATTAGCGGTTTACTCACAGTGTTTAAAAGAAAGAACAGAGCCTTCCTTTATGTTGAAACAGCCTTGTGAAAATGCAAACTGAAGTCTTCAATTTGATCTCTGGTTTGTATTGATATATTGTTGTTTAGATTGAAGTTTTTTTTGTTTAAGTTGATGTCTACTTCAGATTCTTCTCAGTTTTGAATGGAACGAACTGAAATGAGGAAGATAGATAGATAGAAACAGTTTACAGGGTATAAGTATAAATTTGTACAGGTGATAATTTTGTACAGGGTAATATTTCTTTTAGTTTTGTACAACATACCAGAGATATTTTCTGATTTGGTGGCTGATATGAAAATATTTGTGCTTGCATTAATTACCATGTACAATATATTTATCCTTTTTCCTTTATTTCGATTGTACATGTATGAGTAAATCTTGGGTGTCTTCTTTTGCAAGCTTATAGATATAATATTTTTGTTTTTCTTCATTTCTTTGCAAGTGTACATGAATATGTATTTGTTTGCTTCTTTTCTTTCTATTTGTTTCATTACTTGGTAATATGAGTGAACTTCTATTTTTATTTCATATTTTTCTTTTATTATTTTTGTCTTTGTAATATTACTTGATAATAAAAATAATTTCTATTTTAATTGTTGTTAAATTTTATCTAATGTTTTACTTTAATACTTTATAGTTTATATAATTTATCTTATATATTTCCTTTAACCTTATCATTTTTTTTCATTTATTTCTATTTCTAACTTAATCACAAATTCTAAAATTTAAATTATTTCCTTTTTATATTCTTATGTCCAAAGTCTATATTGTTATATTTATTTTTAAGATTTAAACTGTAACGACCCGGAAATTTCGAACCCGAAAATTCCAGATAGTTATGAAAAAGAAGAAAGAGGTAGAAGAAGAAGAACAGAAACATCAACATCTCACATTCGCAGCGGATAAAATATAATAGTAAATAATAACAGTTTACAAAAGATTACTATATCTGTCGATTACATTTTAATACATCAGAGTTTTATTCCAATACACAACAATGGTCATATATAAATCAAATATGTCTCAGATAATCAAAAATAATAGTCACAGCGGAATCACTCCATACGTCCTGCCATCCAGCACTCCTCCTGAGCTCCAGAACGTCCTTACCTGAAAATATGTAATACTCGGTCTGACCCGAGCATTACATCAGAGTAACACCCGGGTCAGGCTGGAAACCAGCGTGAGTAAACCCATCAACATGAAATGCGAAAGTATATAACCTATATAAACCCGGGGTAACTCCTATCAATCTTACAACTTCACAAGTTGTTATAGACGTCAACCATTTCACACGACAATTTCTAAGTGCCAAAACTTAGATTTAAATAGTCCAATTTACTTAAGTCATAACACTTCAGCCCATTAACTTCACATATCAAATTATAAGAATTCAAAGTGGTTTCGGATATTAACTAATATCCGACTCCAATCTCTTCGAATTCAGTTCATCTTAACCCAAGTTGTTCAAGTAATTATCCTTAACCATTTGTAACAATTAACCTTAAAATAAATTCACAAATCAATTATCTATAATTAATTTCATTCATACTTAATAGATTACATTTTAATCACTTCATTGATTTAATATTCCAAATTATCAAATCCTTAATTACATCATTAATTATATTTATTATTAACCTCTAATTATATTTTATTAATTTTTCTATTTAGATTAATTACATTAAGGAAAATCAATCTTCAAAACTACATATATCAATCACCTTGATAAATAGCATTCAGTAATTATCTACCCTCAATTAATTACTCCTCAATAACAAACTTAATTAATCCTTTGATTAATTTTAGGTAACCATGCTCAAATTACTTAAATAAATATAAATATTTAAAACTTCCTTTTATTTCAAAAATCTAAATTTTAAACACTTAATCAAACTCAGTTTAACAGTGATTTTAAATTTAAAAACCAACAGATTTTAAAAACTGTCAAAAATCTGTACTGTTACACTTGAAACCAAAGCAACCCGAGACCATCATCAGTTTGCTCCGAGTAAAATGGAAAATTACCCGAGAAAAAAATGAAATTCACTCGAGAAAATCTCGAGTTAACCTGGACACTGCTAAAAACTTAGGAACAGTTTCCTACCCGAGTCACCCTATTTCTACTTCGAGGCTTTTCATGAAATCACCCGAGCTAATTGAAGAATTACTCGAGTAATTCTCGAGTTCAATTTCCCTGTCATCTCCACGAAAAACACAGTCACCCGATCACCCAACTGTGCACGTGCACAGTTCCGTTCATCATCTCCGAACGACCACGTCCATCTCCACACATCGGCGATCACCTCGACACCCTAACCCAGCCCTCCGATCATCATCACAAACCCTCGATCGAAATCGAGTACCTGCCATGAAACTGGAACGAAAACAACGACCTGGAAAGATACCGTACTCCAAACTCTGACTACCAGAGCACCTGAAAATTTGGCCACGCCTTCGTCAATCGCCCCACCACCAATACCTAGAAAATCGAGGCACTCGATCGAGCTACGACTTCGAACGAGACAAATACCCATGGCTCTTAAAAACTAGGTCTACAAAATAGAAAACGTGGCCACCGGCTCCACGTTGATCTGGCCACCTTGACTCCATTTTCCCTAGCTTCACCCATCACTCCTCTACCTCTCGTCCAACCCACGACTTCTCCAGTCGACGAGGTAAGCCACGGCACACCAAAATGCTCATAACAGAAAAACTAAAACTGCTTCTTCACTCAAGTTTTAAAAATTGTAAAATTTGTTTTAAAAATCATAAATTTGTTTGTAGTTTCAATTCATATTCTTACATCTTTAAAATCAGAAGTTTGATTTTAAACATAATTAAAGTTGTATAAGTTTTCTTGGTTTTATAGAGTCACCTAGCTACTAGTTTAACTTATTTAAATTTTTAACATCTAGATTTTTGTTAAACAAACAATTGTTGTTTACACTTTTCAGCCAAACAGTTATTAAAATAGGAGAGAAAGGTTCGTTTGCACATTTACTCAAAGAAAGGTCATCATATAACAGAGCATACATGAAACAGATGTTCACAGATACTGGCACAACATACATATACAAGAATATATATGATCACAGAGAGAATCATGCCTTATTAGCTTAAGTTATAGGTTTGAATTAAAGTGTTACTCACCTGAAAACACTGTTGAACAGAGAACAAAATTTATACATACAGTTGACAGGCAAATGCACATCTACATTCTCAGGTATAACATTATAAACCATATTTTATTTTTATTTATTTTTTTCCTTCTTTCAAAAATTCACCACTAATTTACAAACATATTTATAGATTTTTAAACTGGTTTAAGTTCAGTGTTTATTCACTAAAGTCTTAAACAGAGAGATGGTTATCATTTCTAGACATGCATTCATTTATACACAGCCCAACATGTATATATACACACATGCAGTCATTCTTATAAACATATACAACTATATTCACACATCATTATCATAAGCATCAAGTTATGATCAAAATTTGAACTGATTGGAATACTCACCTGTATATGAAGGAAACAGAGATCACTTCTTTTGGTTTTAAGAAGTACACAGACCTGATTGTTTCCAGACCTCTTGATTTTGATCTTCTTACTTGTTTGATCTAAGTTGAGTTTTAACTTGAGTTATAAATCTGAGTCTCGGTTGTAGGATTTAAAGTTTCTTTTTTTTTCTTTTCTTCCTGGTATGCTAGTTTCCTTTTGAACGAAATGAGATAAGAAGGGATGATACACAAAACAATATGTAGGCTGAAGTTTATACAAGTACAAGATATTATTGTACTGTTAGAGATTTTCTTCCTTTTGTAAGGTGGCTGAAATGATATTTCTTGAGCTTGCATTTATTGACCTTGGCTTGTTTTATAAGCTTAAGCTTATCTTCTTCTTTTTTTTTACAACTAAGATGGCCGTATAGACCTAGATAAAAAGAAGTATGCAGTGGAAGCTAAGGCATTGTACAGGCTTTATCTGGAAAGGTTTGATCTGCTATTGACTTGGTACAATGTTTGAAATGATATATTGTATGCTCAAGATGTATGTGCATTAAATGCTTGCTATGATAATGTTTCATATGTATATATATTTATATACACTCTTGCTTACATATATCTATATGTATATATATAGCTACATATACCTATATGTTTGCATATTTATTTGCTTACATGACATAAACACACACTTATATTTATACATATTTTAATATACATTGCTTTTTATATATATATATTCACATTCAAACAAACTTCTCCTATATTTCATTCCACATAGGTATATACATATATTTATATTCTTGTATATGTATATACTTATATATGTATATATTTTCAACATCACAAGGTTGTATCTATTTATTTATACATGTATTTAAGGATATTTCATTCAAATTTAAATGATGAGTTTTTCATTTATTTTCTATGGGATTTGTCATATCCAAAGATTTATAATCCAATATCTAATATAGGTTTTAAATCGGTCCATATATGTTATAACTTAAGTTTCTATATAGTGTTTGAACTAATGTATATATATCCAGATATTTTGAATTATCAGAAATTTTATTGGTTCGACTTATAAAATTAGTAATTCAATAATTAAAATCAATTATTTACCCAATTTCAGATGTTAGAAAACCCGGGTCGTCACATTCCTCCCCTCTTTAAATCTTTTCGTCCTCGAAAAGGAACGAAGCCATTTATTATTAGAATGCTTAAAATCAGATAAATTTCCTTGATCATTTTTAAACTACTTTAAAAATCTATATAATATTTCTAAAATAGTTTTTATAAAAATACTTTTATAACTCGATGTTTCAACAAGTCCATCCTTGTTCTCACAGAAATTCGGTCATACGTTGATCAGGCGTAGGACTGAAAATCTGTAAGTACTTGGTAAACCCGTTTCCAACACCCAGTGAAAATACTTAGAAAATAATTTTATTGAAAATATCGAAAATAGTTTTTGAAAATAGAGGAATATCTTTGGTGAGAATGCTCTGGAAATCATCACACCCATCCATGGTCACAGTTACATCCTGGGTTACGTTGTCGTCGCAGCAAAAGTCCATGTAACTGATTACACCATAGAACCCACGACAGATCGCAGTTACATCCAGGGTTACGTTGCCGTCGCAGCAAAAGTCCATGTAACTGTTGGCTCTCAGCGGCACACACGATTTTCGCTGTCAAAATGAAACTTCTCCACTCCCACATAGGTCTCAGTCTACCGATACAAAATCAAACGTAGACTGTTGGCTCTCAGCGGCACACAAGACTTTCGCTATGTTACCATAGTGTCGCAGTCTACCGATATAAAATCAAACGCAGACTGTTGGTTCTCAGCGGCACACAAGACTTTCGCTATGGTCTGCAGTAGATCGCAGTGACATTGAGTTACACTATCGTCACAGCATAACCCAAATGCCTCTGTGGGCACCAGCCCCTCGATTTTCGCTACACAAATAATCCTCAGGAACTAGTTTTGTCCGGACTCCTCACAGGATCAACTTTAGAACCTCCCCCTTTGAGGCTCAAGGCAGTACCACCCTGTGGCACTCCTGAGAAGTTCATTTTAAGGGAGCGCCTTTTTCCCTAGAGCCAATCTCAAAACACTTTATACTATACACATATAGTATTTTCCAAATCATACACCTAGTATGAATTCCATATAAGCTCCTTTACACAAAATCGATTCCCAAAATCGATAATTCTCAAATTAGGCCTTTTCCAAATCCCAATATTGATTTTATCCAAAAATCAAAAGCCTTTTCCAAATCCAAAGGTTCCCAAAACCTTTTTCTCAAAACCATTTTCATAAAATCTTTTATATATATATTCATATATATAATTCTCTTGGGAAATCTTTAAATCACTTTATACTTGTATAAGTTTCCTTTGTATACTTCAAAACTTCCGAAAACCTTTTTCTTCTAGCAATGGATTCAATAAGGGGAGTTTTATCATATATAACAAAGATACGTAACTTTGTTTATTCCCAATCAAATATTCAAATTTGATTACTTTATAAAGTCACTTGCCAAATTTCTTACTTTTATTATAAAGTAAACTTTAACTCAGAAAAATATTCAATTTCCACTTTATTTCCACAAAGTTAATTTCTACCATAGAAATATAAATTTTAAATTTATTTTATTTTAGTTCCTCATATATTCACAAATATATTTCCCATTTCAAAAATCATCTTATAACCTTTTATCTACACTTCAAAATCAAATTTCCACCTTTATTCATTGTCAATTTCTTAAAATTTACTTCCATTTCAAAAACCATATTACAGTTTTTATCCACAAATTTTCAATGCCAATTTTATTCAAACCCGTACGATGTCCCCATATCATTCATACGCAATACCAATCTGATCGCTCACTCGATCACACAATTTCACTTCCGAACTAGTATCGTCCACCCGACTTTCTAGTGCGGACTCAGATCTGGTTTCTTGATCAAAAACCGTCATTCTCCTTGCATAGTCACACCTATGATAGAGAATATCCAGAATCAATCAAAAATCCATATCCAGGTTCGCCGTCGAAAATCGAGCGAAAAATCCCAACTCGGATCGATAATACTATCTCGAAATTCTGTGCTCGAATCTGGATCAAATCACTATGCAAATAGAATAACATACGTGCATCCTACGTATTTATCTTTATTGATTATCAGTTAAATCAATTTCCTTTCTATTCACCTTCACTTTAATTTTATTCACTTATTCACATTTGGCTAAATCCCCACTTGGATTATCACTTCAATTCTTATCTCAGTTGGGTATTTACTCAATAACAGTTTGACCTCCGACCAGTTTATATTTACAAAATAGCTTGAAAATTTTAAAAATACATAAATAGTTGAAAGATAATTATTAATTTGTAAAATAGCTGTAAAATAGTTAAGTAACTGTAAAATAATTGGAAAATAGTAATTACTTATAAAATAGTTGAAAAACAGTAATCAGTTTATAAAGTAGTAGAAAAATAGTAATTAGTTTATAAAACAGTTGTAAAATAGTTAAATAGTTCCAAAGTAATTATAAAATAAGCTTAAGATAGTTTTAGGTTTAAAAAGAAAATTTGTATGGTAATTAGTTTGGAAAAATAGATTTATATTAAAACAATTTATTTCGAAAATAGTCCAGAGTCAAACTGTTTAATACCCCACCTCCATTTCCATCAATTCAATTTAAATTTCCACTTTCATTTAAATTGTCTCAATCCCAATCTGAATAACTTCAATTTAATTTCTCAGTTCCATTCTCAAAAATCCATTTTAAATTATATTCACTTAACTTATTTCAAAGTTCAAATAATAATTCAAACCCCTTTTAAACAATTAAATCTTTGAAATTCAATTTATTACCCAAATTCAATCTTGGAACCAATCCTTAATCATTTCAGTTTACATGTTCATTTTAAACATTCAAATCTTAATGTTCAAAGCGATCTCATTTTCTCAAGTTTAATTTTTTTATCTTTAAAATCAAAATTACTTAAGTAATTTCAAATTAAAGTTTAATTCCATTTAATTCCAATATTGGGATAGATATTACCCCAATCTATCATCCCATTTATTTAAAACATTCATCATCCACTACCCATTCCAGATCTCAATCCTATCTGAGACCACATATAGTTCCCTACCAAATCAACCCATTTAACCTTCCTAAGTTAAACCTAAATTTCATCTTGAAATTTCCAATTTAGGTTGTTTATTCCAAACTTATTTAACTTCCTTTAAGTTAAATTCAATTTAATCCCGTCAAACTTACTCAAATTTGAATTCCCACTTCAAATTTTAAACTTCACATTAATAATCTTATAAGTTCAAAAACTTATCACCTTGGGATTTCACATTACATTCCAAATTTAAAACTCAACATTTAGAGTTTATTTCAACTCATCTTTGGTATCCATATATACATATTTATTTCTTAGCCCACCAGGCTATACTTTAAAATTTTAAACCACCTTCGGTTTTAATTTAAGACAGACCCCCCCCCCTCTTTTTTTTTTGTTTTTTTTGTACAACCTGACTTTTGACTTTTGACTTTTGACTGATATTTAAGTTTGCAAAACTAATGATGTTGTAAATTTTCTTTTCTCAAGTTTGCTAAGTTATGAAACAAATTAAATAAGATGATTTAAATATATAAGAACAGCTTTGAATAGTGAAGGCAACAACTGGTACAAATTTTACCCTGTTTTGATCATATTTGTATATTTCGGCTGATCAAATTGTTGTGCTAAAGATATGGCATTAAATGCACTTGTTCCCCTACTTGTTAACATACATATCCATCCTGATATGTACATATATACATATATTTTCCCTTAGTCTTATTTTAGAAGCTTCTACATATTTTTATTTTATTTTTTTTGTTAAGTTCAGCCTAATTTTGTCTTGTGAATATTATATATATAGTTTGTCTTTCATGTATTTTAACAGTATATAGATATATTGTTCTAGAATGAGCTTATGCTCATTCATAAATTTACTTAACCATAAAGTTCTTTGAGATATCATTAATTGCTAATATAAATATTTATTCTTATATCTTTCCAAAGTTAAACACTTCATTGCTTCTTCTTTTTTTGATACTTACGTTATTTCTAATACAAATCCTTATGTTTATTTTTTTTTCAAAGTTTAACTATCACATTTAAATTTACTTATTTATTATTATTTATTTTCATACTTATTTATTAGTTTTAAATAGTTGTAAGATATATATCATATTAACTATACAATTCTTATATACTTATGTTTATATATACGTGAATACATCAGAATACTTTATCTTTAGTTAATATGGTGGGGTTTTATATATATGTTTTATTTTCTATAGGATTCCAAAAATTATAAAAAAATATATTCAATTTTAGTTTTAAATTTAATTTAAATATTCAGATATTTTAACCGTCCGACATTTATTCGGCTGCTTAATATCAATATTTTAATAATTTAATTCCATTAATTATCAATTAACACCCGTTGAAGATCTGGGTCGTCACAAATTCAAATTCAATATATTTTTTATAATTTCAAATCTACTCATATAGGCACAACTATATAGATTCACATATATATACAATTTCTAAATTTAAAATGATTTAATATATTTTTATTTGGATTCGGGGAAACTCGCATCAATTTATCGATTAATTTTACAAATTTTAATTCAGAAATGAAATTAATTATCACTTTAAATTTAATTAAATCCGGGGTCGTTACAGACTTCCCCCCTTAAAGAATTTCGTCCTCGAAATTTGCCAGGGAGACACAAAGATAGATGAAGAATATTTCATCAAATCAAATTGAACATCTATTATGCATTTGGCTTACCAAATCATAATATCAATAATAGATACGAGAACGAATCTTTTTAATTTTTTCCACACGATACTCGGGTTATCCAGATCTACGAAATATGTAGGGGCATCGGTTAGTTCAAAGGGATAACTAACCATTCGTAGAATATATTGGGACCCAAAGAATAGATAGATATATGGATACGATTTCAAAACTTTTTAATTTAGAAACCAAAGTATATCTATCAACCATAGCAAACAAAGCAACCAATTCATCCAAATAAACAATTCTGACCTATTTAGAGTTTACGTCCCATACAAATATATCAAATCTGCTTCCTGGATCTACCAGAAACCATCGAAAAATTGAGAAAAGATGTTGAACAAAAGGGATTTATAGAGAAAAGATTGCTTCCTTGTTGTTACAGGGTATTGACCATTAATAGTCGTATTCCCCTGTCCCCTATCTGATCCTCTTCTTGCACTCATACTTACTATCAGTGGATAGTAAGAAAATTTACTGAGGCGTACGGACAGATATCTTAGAGATACTCATTCTAGGGTATACTTCACCCTATCTCTAATGAGTTACTTAATGTGTTATACTCCTGAGCTAAAGTCCAACCTTAGCTCTGATACCAAATGTGAAGATCCCGGATTCGGCCTTCGAAAATCGGCACCCGTACTTCACTTGTACTCAAATGTCGTAGATCCAAACGCTGAATCTGCCTCCCCGGAGCTTATAACACAGTAAGTATAACAACACAGTGGAATAAAGAAATCAATGATATCATATACAACTCCATTGAATACAATATCCAGATTGATATACAACAATGATATCAATATGATACAACAATATCAAAGACAAATAAAGATGCTACAGCGGAAACATAAGTGATACTCCAAGTGATCCGACAAAGAGAATGAAACCAATAACTCCAACATCATGCTCGAACCACCATCACGTTGCACCAAGATAAGCAACGTCAGTCCTGATCTCCAAAACTGAACTAGCTCTAGATAATCTACTAAACCTGACTATCAGAAAAAAAAACCCAACTCTAGACTGCCCGTGTGGGAAATTGTGGACACCCAGAGTTTAGGAAGGGAACAATAAAATCCGAGTCAGTCATGGGACTGGTGTGAGTAACAAAAACAGTTTATCTTTAAAACAACAACAAAAGATTTTTAAACATTGAAATCCGCAATGCTTTTTGGAAAATGAAACTACCATAAGGCCTCCCGCCACACACACAATGCAAACGCAGAATTGGAGGAGATTTCTCCTTATGATAGTCAAACATGCTTACTACGCAAAATCATTGGATTATTATTATTAGTGCATAGTGGAAAACATTTCGAAAGTATAATATTAATCTTAGCCAGCATAGACATTCCGAACTATGCCTACTATAGCTACCATCTAAACAGTGGTGACCACCATAAGTAAATGGCAGGTTCTACAACTAAAACCGTACAAGGCTCGTATTCTCGATCACATTATTGATATTTCTGCAAAGTATTTATTTTTATAAGCATTTTTCTAAAATAAGTTTACCATCATTACTTATGATTTAAAATGGAGTTGACAAAGTTATTAAATCACTTTGATCACATTAAATCCAAGATTCAAATATTTAAATAATTCAGATATTTAAATACAAAGTGTTTAAAATTCCAGGTCATTACATTCTCCCCCACTTAGAATATTTCGTTTTTGAAATTCCAATACAAGCAACAAAGGAAACAATTACATAAAAATACTTAACAGTATTACAATTACAAGCAAATAAAGCTTATGGTTTACCTAGGTTCACAAACCTTCTCATCGCAAAAGAACGATAAACAACCTACTAAGCGTACCTTACGCTCAACAACCATAGTTTGTTACTTAGTCAATTATTAATGCTACCTCGTAACAAGTCAAAGAGTCATCAGCTAAACTCTCCATAATCAATAAACACAGCGTATAAATATACTAAAGCCTGTATGAGATAAGTGAACTGTTGGTACTCGATATCCAACCTAATCACTTCCTTGATCACTTAATTTCATTTCCAAACTAGTATAGATCACTTGACCTTCCTAGTGTGAACTTTGATTGGGTTTCTTGATCTGAAACCTCCATTCTCCTTACATAGCCATATACTATGATAGAAAATCCGAGATTATATCAAGAATTCAATTGTTTGCCATCAAGAATTGAGTGAAAAATCCTTGTCCGAACTGGTGAAAATCACTTAGAAATTTTGTACTCGAATAACGGATCAAGAACAGTCATGCGAATAAAATGATATGCGTACAACTTACATATTTGTCCTATTGGTTTCTCAACTAGACCAACTGCTTTTTAATTACATTTGTTTACCCTAATAGTATTTCTTATTCAATACTAAATCATTTATGAACCACTTCATAAAAACATAACTTCAAGTTTAAAATCATTTTATGACTTAAGTTCATACTCGTATAGTACTCTACTACATCCTAAGAGTATTACAAAATATCAAATTTATTTTACTTAACAAAGATGTTCAATAAATTTAAACTTGCTTTAACCTACTACCTTCTAAATTCAAGAGTTACAAAAACTCAACTTTTTATTTTCAAAAGATACTTAACCATAAGTTCTATAATGTTTCGGAAATTTCTGACTATCCAAAATCGTCGAAAAATTCATTTCATCTTAACAAATGAAAACTACCAAACAACATATCATAACATGATGCACATACCATACTGTACTAATGCATAGGATATATGTGTCCATAAAACAAAGTAACAAAGTTTCAATTATTTTATTAAACACACTTTACCCACGAAGCAAAAACATGATAAGTTCTAACATTCATTCTGGGCTATGCCATTACCACTCGAGCACTTAGCATACATATTAAAAATTTCTACATAAAAAGTTCATATCAAATTTCTTTTAAATAAAAATTTAAGAACTAAACACCTGGGTTTTATTCCAAATCCTTTAATCCTTTTGAAATACTAATATATACATATATGTTTTATATATCAAATCATACTTTTGAGATTAAATCAAATTTTCTATTACTGAAACAACTTGTAGCAAACTGCTATGGAAGCATCACACACTTAGAAACCCAAAAATGAATGCCAACGATGTTGTAGTCATCACTAGAATATTTTCAAGCAACAGAAATGAGTTCAGTATGCCCAAATCATGCCTTTCGGACTTAACCAAAATCATTTTAAAGTGATATCAAATACTTCATATAATAGTACTAAGTATCATGATCTCAATTTTATAAACCAATTTCCTAAATATTTACTTTCAAATAATACTACTATTATTTTCTCCAAAGTCTTGAAAACATTTTCAAAAATACCGGGATTTAGGTTCTCAAAATATCAGTTTAAATCCTTTTTGTTTATAAATTGTGTTTGATAAACCATACTTATATAAAATCATTTTCTTATCTAATATCTTTTCACAATTTTTTTTTTTTAAATATCTTATCTTCCCTTTAGATTGAAATAAACATCTTTTATTAAAGTTAACATTTAACCCAACATCGTCACTGAATGCCTTATAGTCAAACCATAAAATTTAAATCAAAAGGTGTTCGTTTCAATATACCCACAATTACTGACTACCCAACCCATGACATAGAAAGGTCAAACTGCTCATAAACTAGTCGAGCATAAATCCAAAAATCAACAAACAATAGTCAATGCTCATAAACCAGCCGAGCATAACTAATCAGCCAACACATGATATCCATGCTCGTAAACTGGCTAAGCAGTATTAAGCTAATAATTTTACAAATGATAATAACGCTCATAAACTGGTCAAGCATGTCAAATCATTCCATAAAGGATAGCATTGCTCATAGGCTGGCCGAGCACAGCTAAATTAATTAATGAGGGGTAACGAATAAACATCATTAATCCCTACATTAATTAAACTACATTTTAATAATTCAGACTTATATAATTTACCTTATATAAGATCTTTAATTTTCATAGTTGAAATAACTGTAAGGCATAAGCTATAACAAATACAAATACGTGTTCATATGCATAATACACTCAACTCATGTTAGGGCATTCCATTACCCTATCTCTTAATGAGTCATACCAAACCAAAGCCAAGTTTTTCACTTAAACTTGGGCTCTAATACCATATGTAATGATGTTCTTTTCGATCCCTGAATGTCAATACTAATACATCCACGGTATTCACATGCCGAACATCCAAGTGCAAGAAAGGCAAAATGTTAGGGTAAAGAAAAGAAGAAAAGAAAAGGAACAAGAAAGAGAAGAACAAAAACATCAGAATCTCACAGCGGAATGATAACATATAATATCAAAAGGCAGTACAAACTGTCACTCTAAGAAACATTTCATTTCAGAGTTACAATTCTAAATACACCATCGGCCTGGACAGTTATAAAAACTTGTCCTCATAATTGTTGATACATACAATAGCAGAGATGCAGCGAAAATAAGAATATTACGTTAGGTGAAACTTCTAGCTCGTCTCCTTAAGCTCTAATGAACATCAACGAAAACCTTTTCTCAGACTACTCGAAAGAGAACACAAGGAATTTAGGGAAAACAAAAGCCATTTTTCAGACATAAGTCTGGTAAGAAACTAAAGTAATATGAATGCAGCATATAACAGCACCTTCTAAGACTGTCGTAACGGTTATCCCCTCAAAAGAACCAACTGTCTAATAAGTACATATTGCGATATAATAGATAATGTCTAGGGCAAAGAATATAAATAAAAAAATAACTGCTAGCGCTTATATTAATCGCACCACAACACTATTCAATAAGTATACAAACAAAACCGCTAAGGCACATTCACATAATGAATTTTCTATGGAGAAGCCTCCAACTTAAAAACTGAAGCGGACCTCCATGAAAAAGATCAAAAAATACCTTATATGCATCGTATACCTCTAAATAGGATATACCATTAGGAAAACACAACAAGACCATGCCTAGACAAGCGACCTAAACCATATGGAACCAACTCCTCCACACAACATCTATAAGCATACTCTAGATAATGGAGTTGATGTACCCCGCCTGGGTTAGATAAACCCATGGATTGTGCATCCTACTCTATCTTTAGTCATTTTTTCAGTGGTGAAGTCACGTTCGGCATCATGATGCACGAGCCACAACTCGAACAAATAATGAATCCCCAAATGGATTCCAACATCTTGAACAGATCACGAACCTCTATATGGTTTTGAGCATCTCGAACAGATCTCGAATCTCCACATAGATATTGCATTTTGAACTGATCATATTCCAAGAGATTGAACATGTATTTCAGTCTTGAAGTGGTTTTCAATAAGTAAAACACTTACTGATCTCGATCTCTTTAAGACTGAATCAATGAATTTCCTAAGTTAACTTTCTTGAATTCAATAATAATGAAAACGATCGCATACAGAAGCTAAGTCTCGCATACTTATCACGTTTTCAAACTTCTCAACTTAAACTATCCCTCGGTCAAGAGTGAAGCCAGGTAAGTTAGAGCACTAGTTGCATTAAAGCCTTACCTAGATACTTCATTCTTAACTCTCACATATAGATAAGCCTACATAGTCGGCTTTTTGTACTAAGTACACAATTAAATACTTTCCATATACGAGTAAACAAACAAACACGATTAAGTCATGCAAAGGCCGATTAAGTCACATAAGCAACTTCTAATCCCCTTTTTATTTAATTAATACTTTTGTTAATTAAAATTTCTTTGTAAATACTTATAATATATTTAAATACATTTACAAAAGATATATACATTTATACTACTTTTTCACTATTCATTTCCACTCTTTTCAATACTTAGAAATGTATCCATATTCTTATCTCAAATGGTATAAGAATATTCACAAATCTTAAGCAAGATTTAACATTTGCACAAGTATACTTTAATGGGTTAAAAACAATGTCATTAAAACATTGTTACTACAAACCCGAAACCATTTCACCCATAATTATCTTTAATATATTCTTTTAAAGATCCAATTATATTACAAAGTATAATAAAAAAGGGTTAAAGACAAAAGGTTTTAACACATCATTACAACAAACCCATAACCATTTCATACTTGTCATTATCTTTTAAACATTAATTTTAAAGCTTTAAGTATTCTGCACTTATTAAATAAGGTAATATACTTTTAATTAAATTAAAAAAACCATTTATTATAACATAAGAGATATAATTCAAAACTACCTTTTATTCTTTTATAAAAATACTTAACATACTTTTCCAAACTTATATATGCTTTAAAAATACTTAGAAAAAGGTTTTAAATATATATATGTAAAAAAGTACTTAAAAATAACTAATTTATTGATGAAAATAATTAAACCATGTTTTATGTTACAAAACCGCTTTGCTTTGAAAATTCATAAATAATTACTAGAAATAAATTTCAACTTCAAACCAACTTAATAATATTGAAAAATATGTTAGACATCATCCTTAAAAATATTAGAAAAAAATACCAAATTTAAATATCATTTTTAAACCCTTAAAACCTTAAGTAACTTACTGCAACA
Organism: Allium fistulosum; assembly: GCA_030737815.1. Lineage (NCBI taxonomy): Eukaryota > Viridiplantae > Streptophyta > Magnoliopsida > Asparagales > Amaryllidaceae > Allium > Allium fistulosum. Next base: position 745,120,141 of record CM060901.1, on the reverse strand, counting down.
CTTATAAATGCTGTTAAAAGTCTTTGTCAACGAACAACATAGAAAGCACAATATTTGCGACCAATATTAACCGCTTTAATTAATGATTTAAGATTTTAAATTTTAATAATAAATAATACCCTTAGTATACTTAAAAAACATAGAAATAAAACCATAAGGATATCTTTTAATTTATATTAAAATTTCCCGAAAACAAGGTATATTTTTAAAGTGTATTTATAACAACCTTTTCGCTCTAACTTTAGCCATTTTGTTTGACAAGTACTATAAACTTTTAAATCACAAAATTTTTATTGTAATAATTATTCATATAATACTTTTTAAAAATACAAATAAACCTCTAAGAATGTCTTTTAGATTAATCACAAAAATTTCCAAAAACAAGGTAATTTAAAGTACGCATATAGCGACCTTCTTCTTGCTATAACTTTCTGCAATTTTGTTTCACAAGTGAAATGACCCTCCTATTTCCACCCTAATTTCATAAGGATTTTTTTTTTGTTAAGAGATGATATATAGATATATCATTCATTACAAATATATTTCCCAGGGTCATTTTCTTTCTTCCAATAAACAAAATATATCCAGGATCTTTCACAATATAAAAATATTGTTTTAAATCTAAATCATTCCTAACATACATATATGAAGATATCTATGTTATATTCTACTAGAATCAGAGCATGATAATATGTAAGTAGAATTCCTTTTAAATCTATTAAAATGTGATAATTCCCTGATAAAAGATTAATTATTGTATCCTGACTTTTGACCATAGAATCCACTGGAAACATGTACTTTAGTCTGTTATTCTAATTAAGAAATGATCAAGTAATAATCAGTGGAAAGCAAGCTTTTAATATGGATGATTGTGTTAAAGTCTGTATAGTATCAGACTCAGGCTAAAAGAAAGTGGATCATAAGTGATCACAAGCAACATCTAGGCGTAATGGAAACGCGCCTAACTTACACATGAGAGGTCACGAGTTCGAGTGCTATACTGGTCGGTTCAAACCCAATTTTTTTTTCTCCTGTATGGTTTGAAATCTGATATCTACCTATCTCTGCACATATATACTTAATTTTTGCCTATAATCTAACATACAAAACAATATTTCTTGCTTTATTATTTTTGAAACCCATTCCTACAACTGTTCTAGGAATTTATGTTTATATTTTTGCTCAAATATCAACATGTACACAGATATACATGTACATGTCAATATCTTTGCTCATTTTCCAGAAAACTGGGTTCAAATGGTTCCTTGCTTCATTGATTTGAAGTGAACAATTTGCCTGACCTATGGTCTAACCATATGGTTAATCTGACCATTCTTTTATTTGCATTTTACAAACCAGAATCTACCTAAACTTCACTTATTTGAAGCTGGTTAACTCATGTGCCTAATGTCATGCCAGATATCTGATCATGGCAATTGAAATGCCAGTCATTTGCATCATATCTGAAGCCTTCCCATACAATTACCTCTCTCAAAACAATTTAAAAGTAGACTTGAACCATTTGTAGACATAATTCAGAGGAAAAACAATTAGATACTTAAAGGTATTTTTCAAGGTAAATTTTAAATTTACTCCAAAACTCAGTGTTTTTAAAATACTTAAGATTGTCCAATACATAATATAATTGCAAGGAAATTGCTCACATAATTGTATATTTCTTACTAGATTTTTATAGCTAATACTTGAGCATATTTTTCTTGTTTATATTCCAGACACTACTTCAAAAACAAATCAAACCTTAACACACAACAATTTCGACAGAACAACTAATTTAATCTGACACTTTACAGAACATAAAAGCAACTTGATCACTAACCATAGAATATTCATTACATGACTGGGAATCTTAGAAACATAATTTTTCCTGAATACATGCAGATATAATCAATTTAAGTTCTTATTGAAAATAGCTAGCATGTTCATTCACTCCTCCATAATAGCCATAACTTCATTTTCTACTTAGTGCCTGCGTTCCCTGAAAGAGCATGAGTGGCTGCCTCATTTTAAAATGAGACACCCCATATGCCATGAGCAAACAAGGGTCAGATCTAAGATCTGGTATGAGTAACATCAATACATTCATGATATTAAGCAACAAAGAATGTAAGAGTACCAACTAGTTATTTAAGCAAATTTCTGCATCCAATTACTTTAACATGGTATAAATAAGTTGATTCTGGTATGATATATTCATCTATCATTCTTACACTTGCATACATAACCATGCAAGCATAATTATCTATTTGCAACATTTGCATTCACTGGAACCATCATGGTTCCATACCAACCAATCCTAAGAAATATTCATATTCCTATTTCTTCATTTACAGGTTGTATAATTCAATTTAAATTCCTGCCTCATCTGCTATTAAGGAATCACAGGGACACATTGCAATGAACTAATTCACATCATTGCACAAAGATCTCAGGGCTTAAACAAACCATGTGCCAACTTGCATACTTCAAATATGACAAGCATTCCAGCAGCCTTCTTGGCCTTCCCTTCCCTAGTTTATTTACTAGTGTATTGTCTTAAATCCTATCATCAAATATGCTAAGTGAACATGTCACTGCAAACATGGAAACATCCATAATCTTTCCTAGCATAATTCTCCTCAGAAATAAGCAGACAGTTATTTCCTAAATGGGGTCAATATGTCTTGATCTCAGTAAGATATAAGAATATTTTCAACTGTAAAAGAGGCATGGCATGTTCTTATTATATTGATCTGCAAGCCTTTATGATTGATTCAGATTCAGGATCTGGTTCAATCATAATTTTAGCTTGTGAGTTTCTTCTTCTTTTTTTTTGATTTGATTAAGGGCTCAGCACTTAGAAAATTTCTATTGCACCCTTAACATTTCTCTTCTCAAGCCTCAACACTTATACCAAGTATAATGCAGCTCCCAACATTTTTTTTTTAAAGTTTCCATGCCATAGATCTATAACAGTTGAGAGTATTCTCTATATAATTTTAAGATTCTGGATTTTAACATTTTTGAGTAAAAATAAAACAGTATGATACACATCCAAAGACAAATGTCTCAGCAAATCAAAGATCACCAAAATCATCCATATTAAATCATATCAGATTTAAAATAAGACATCCAAAAAGCATTGATGAAATCATATACATCAAAACCAGCAATATATAAATGGCAATATAAAAAGTGGCTGCCTCATCTCAGGTCTTAATGCCATGAACTCAGTGAGGTTACTCACCTAAATATTTCTTCTTATTAATCCAGAAAATCCTTGTATGAGTGTTTTCTCCTTCCTTCCAATATTTTTCTTCCTTTCTTATTTTTGTGCAGCTCGGAGTAAAGATAATTTTACTGGCTGAAACTGCCTATTTATATGCATTTTTCCACTAGGGTTTTGTTAAAACAAAATTCCATTTCTGACCTAACCATCTTCATGCATTTTTCATTCATTTTCCTCCTTAATACCCCGGCCATATTAACCAATTTAAAGGCTGCATTTTCTTTCTTTTACTTTTCAGAAAATGGCCACTCACCTAGTCATGTTAAAAGTGTGACTATCCTATCTTATATTTTAATTATTCCTGAGAATCCCCTTTGCTATTTTTGCCTACACAAGCATATTGACTTGTATCACATTTCATGTCATTTTAATGTTATAGTTTCACTTGCTTATATATATATATATACTTTTCAGTACTTAAAAATGTATATTTGTATACATATCTTATCTAGGCTTATTTAATTCCTCTTTAATTTCAGAAACATATGCACCTATATGTATACAGGTTTACAAATCCTTATAACATATATATGTGTAATTTTCTTTTCTGGGTTTTAAATAAAATCTGTTTACTGATTTAAAGTAAAACTTACTTTTCTTATTTTCTAAGATGATCCATATAATTCCAGAAATCAAATATCCATGTTGCAAAATCATGTTTGTATTGCCATTTAATTCTTGTTTTAAATCCAAGAAATCTGGAGTTCTTCCTTGTGCCATTTCAGTGTGCACGTGCACACATATACTTGCACACTATTTATTCCAAAAATTTCACCATATTTAAATCTAAATATTTCAAAAATTAAATCATTTTACAAAAATGATTTTTCACAAAATTTTGGGGTATTACATTCACCCCTCCTTTTAGGAATTGTGTCCTCACAATTTTTCTAACATTTATAACAAGCATCATTTTCTTTTCTGAAAACTTATCAAACATATGCATAAGCAAAAAAATTCAACCATATCAACCATGCATAACAAAAAAAAAATTCCAGAAAAAAAAAATTACCTTTTAATTTGCAAAAAGCTTAGGATAATCCATTCTAATCTTATCCTCTAACTCCCATGTGCAGTCATTAGGATCACTACTCCACTGGATCTTAACTAGTTTCAAGGTTTTGCTCCTTAATTTCTTTTCTTCCTTGGCTATAATCCCCACTGGTTCTTTTTCATAAACCAAGTCAGGATTTATTTGAATTTTGGTAGGCTCTTCCAAAATGTCTTCTTTATCATGTACCCATCTTCTAAGTTGGGACACATGAAAAACATTATGCATTGCTTTCATTTCCTCTGGTAGTTCTAATTTGTAAGCCAATGAACCAATTCTTTCCAGAATTTTATAGGGTCCTATATACCTTGGTGTGAGCTTACCTTGCTTGCCAAATCTCAAGACTTTCTTCATAGGTGAAATCTTGATGAAAACAAAGTCTCCCACTTCATATTCCACTTGCTTTCTCTTCCTATCTGCAAATTTCTTTTGCCTATCTTGAGCTGCTGCTATTCTTTTTCTTATTAACCCAATTTTCTCTGTAGTTTCTTTAACATATTCAGGTCCTAGAACAGCCCTTTCTCCAGTCTCTACCCAGCATATAGGTGATAAACATGGCTTGCCATATAAGGCTTCAAATGGTGCCATCCCTATGGTGCTTTGGTAACTGTTATTGTATGTGAATTCAGCTAGATGGAGGTGGTCTTCCCAGTTGCCTCCAAAGTCCAGTGTACATGCTCTCAACAAATCCTCTAAGACTTTGTTTACCACCTCAGTTTGACCATCTGATTGTGGATGGTAGGCAGTGCTTAAGCACAATTCACTCCCCATGGCCTCTTGAAAACTTTTCCAAAACCTTGAGGTGAAGATGGTATCCCTATCACTCATAATGGTTTTGGGTATGCCATGCAACCTTACTACCTCTTTCATGAATATTTGAGCCAATTTTGGAGCATTTCTCTCTGTTCTAACTGGGATAAAATGTGCTGCCTTAGTTAGCCTATCCACTATTACCCATATACTTGTGTTTCCCTTCTTAGATCTAGGCAGACCATCTATGAAATCCATAGATATGTCCTCCCACTTCCACTGTGGTATACTAAGGGGTTGCAATAGTCCTGATGGCCTTTGTGTCTCTGCCTTGACTTGTTGGCAAGTCATGCACCTCGCAACATATCTGGCCACATCTGACTTCATCCCCTTCCACCAAAGATTTCTTTTCAAATTTTGATACATCTTGGTGCTACCTGGGTGTATGGAGTACTTACTCCTATGGTACTCATTTAATATTTCCTCCTTCAATTCTATATTTTCTGGAACACATATCCTATTTTTATTCCTTAAATAACCATTTTTATCAACTTGATAATTTATTACTTCCTCCCCTTTTGATATGAGCATTTTCTTTTCCACCATGTTTAGGTCTTGTTCCTGCATTTTCCCAATCTTAAGAAGTAAATCTGATTGCAGAGATATCATACTTAATTTCCCTTTACCTTCATCTTCTTCAATGGGCATCATTTGTACCTCACTGTTTTCCTCAATTTCCAAATCAGTAAGTATAGACAAATCCCTAAACTCTTCCATCATCAACATGGCTACCTTGGCATGTTGTCTACTCAAGGCATCTGCAACTTTATTTGCCTTGCCTGGTGTATACAGTATATCTAGATCATAGGCAGCTAGGAACTCTACCCATCTATGTTGCCTCATATTCAAATCTTTTTGTGAGAATAAATATTTCAGTGCCTTATGATCAGTGTACAAAATGAATTTGGCACCTAACAAATAATGTCTCCAAAGTTTCAAAGCATACACAACTGCTGCTAGTTCAAGATCATGGGTTGCATATCTGGTTTCATGTGGCTTTAATTGCCTAGATGCATAGGCTACCACCTGGTCTTGCTGCATCAACACAGCCCCTAACCCAGAGCCACTTGCATCAGTGTACACAACCAAATTTTCATTTCCTTCTGGCACTCTCAATACTGGTGCATTAATCAGAGCTTCCTTTATTTTGATAAAAGCTTGCTCACATTTTTCTGTCCATACAAAGGCTTGGTTCTTTCTAGTTAAATTGGTAAGTGGTGATGATATTTTTGAGAAATCTTTTATAAATCTCCTATAATATCCTGCCATCCCCATAAATGATCTAATCTCACTGATGGTGCTAGGCCTTTTCCATGCTTGGATTGCCACTACCTTATTAGGTTTTACTGATATTCCTTTGGTAGAGATAACATGCCCAAGAAAATGCACTTCTTCTTCCCAAAATGCACATTTTGAAAATTTTGCCTTTAAATCATTTTCCCTTAGTCTTGACAAAACTAAATGCAAATGATTTTTATGCTCTTCCACTGTCTTAGAATAAATCAAAATGTCATCAATAAAAATCAGTACAAACTTGTCTAAATAATCTCTAAATATTCTATTCATTAAATCAACAAAATATGAAGGAGCATTTGTCAAACCAAATGGCATAACCAAAAATTCATATAAGCCATATCTTGTGTTAAATGCAGTATACTTAACACTTGAGTCTTCAACCTTCATTTGATGGAATCCTGATGCTAAGTCTAGCCTAGAAAATATTTTAGCTTCACTGAGTTGGTCAAAGAGATCATCTATTCTAGGCAATGGGTATTTATTCTTGATGGTTACTTTATTTAGTTCCCTGTAATCTATGCACATTCTCAGGGTACCATCATGTTTTCTTACAAACACTACTGGAGAACCCCAGCAGGAATTGCTTGGCCTTATAAATCCCTTGCCTTCTAATTCTTCCAACTGATTTTTCAATTCTTTCAGTTCACTTGGCCCCATTCTATAAGGTTTCTTGATTATTGGACTTGCTCCTGGAATGAGATTAATTTGGAACTCAACTGGTATGTGGTGTGGAACACCCTTAACTTCCCCAAACACATCCAAGTATTCATTAACTATGGGAATTTCTTCAATGGTTAGTTCACTCAGATCTTTTTCTAAGTCAACTAAATGATACAATTTCCCTTCCCTAGCTACTTCACATAGAACTGTGATCCTCTGGCCTCTAGAATTTTGCAATGATATGGTGGATGAGTCTAAATTAATTATGGCTTTAAATTGCCTTAACCAATCTACCCCCAATATAACTCCTATATTTGGGTAATTTAAAACATATAAATTGGAAATAAAAATATTTCCTCCTATGTTTAACTCCACATCCACACAATTCATGTTCAAAACACTAGAACTCCCTAGGGGACTTTGTACAAGCAATGGGGTTTCAACCAATATGCAGTTTAATTTTAACACTTTAACTAATTCATAGGAAATCAAAGAGTGTGTTGCTCCAGTATCATATACTACTGGTATGGGTATGGCACAAATGAGTAATGTACCTTCCACTTGGCCATGATTTTCAGCATCAATTTTCACTGCAGATTTGCCTTTACCTTCCAAAGTTGCCAATTTCCCTTGCTGTTTATTCTCAGGACAGTTCCTCTTCATATGCCCCTCTTTCCCACATAGGTAGCATTTGAAGGCTCCTCCTTTTAACTCTGGGCACCTTGGTTTGATGTGTCCTTCTTTTCCACAATGATGGCAAACCAATTTCTTCTTAGTATCATTGGCTTTTGTATCTTTACTCTTCCTGTTGTCTGCCTCCTCCTTCTTTTTATCATAAGGGTGATATCTTCCCTTATCCTTCTTGTTGTTGCTCTTAAAATTCCTATATTTCTCTCTTTCTTTGTCATGTTGTTCCAGTTTCAAGGCCAGATCAATTACTTGATCAAATGTTCTATCTGCATATGGTAGCATAGCTCTGCTAAGTCCTGGGTTCAGTCCTTTTATATACCTATCATTTTTGGATGCTTCATCTGCCACTAGCATTGCTCCATAATTGGATAGCCCCTCAAACTTTTGAGTGTATTCAGTGACATTCAAAGTTCCCTGCCTAAGTTTGATAAATTCTTCAAGCAAAGTGGTCTTGGCTGATGCTGGTACAAATCTTGCCTCCAACATCTCCTTGAACTGATTCCAAGTGATTTCATTTTCATTTCTTCCAGCTATGATCACCTCCCACCAGCTTAAAGCTACCCCTTTCAGTTGTCTAGAAGCTACTTGCCTCTTCCTTTGGTCATCCAACTGCATGTCATTAAAAATCCTATCAAGTGTTCTCAACCATGCTTGAATTTCCATCACACTCTCAGTTCCTTCAAAACTCTTGCCTCCCAAATTGGAATAAGTCTTCAGTAGTTTTGAAAGCTCTTCATGTGGGTTCTCAGGCCTATGTCCAATCCCTTCTCTTAAAACCCTCACAAATTCTTGCATATCAAGCATTTGGGGTGCACTGGGTCCTGCATTGTGATGAGATCCTCTTCCTACCATGGTCTGCTAACTAAATTCTGGGCAAATGGTATTAGTATATTATGAGTACTTCTGTAATTTCTGTTTTCTTATCTAAATTATTTCATCCAAAACAAACAGACATAATACATTTCTATAATACTTAACAATCAATGCAACCAAGTGCTCTGATACCAACTGAAATGACCCTCCTATTTCCACCCTAATTTCATAAGGATTTTTTTTTTGTTAAGAGATGATATATAGATATATCATTCATTACAAATATATTTCCCAGGGTCATTTTCTTTCTTCCAATAAACAAAATATATCCAGGATCTTTCACAATATAAAAATATTGTTTTAAATCTAAATCATTCCTAACATACATATATGAAGATATCTATGTTATATTCTACTAGAATCAGAGCATGATAATATGTAAGTAGAATTCCTTTTAAATCTATTAAAATGTGATAATTCCCTGATAAAAGATTAATTATTGTATCCTGACTTTTGACCATAGAATCCACTGGAAACATGTACTTTAGTCTGTTATTCTAATTAAGAAATGATCAAGTAATAATCAGTGGAAAGCAAGCTTTTAATATGGATGATTGTGTTAAAGTCTGTATAGTATCAGACTCAGGCTAAAAGAAAGTGGATCATAAGTGATCACAAGCAACATCTAGGCGTAATGGAAACGCGCCTAACTTACACATGAGAGGTCACGAGTTCGAGTGCTATACTGGTCGGTTCAAACCCAATTTTTGTTTTTTTTTTCTCCTGTATGGTTTGAAATCTGATATCTACCTATCTCTGCACATATATACTTAATTTTTGCCTATAATCTAACATACAAAACAATATTTCTTGCTTTATTATTTTTGAAACCCATTCCTACAACTGTTCTAGGAATTTATGTTTATATTTTTGCTCAAATATCAACATGTACACAGATATACATGTACATGTCAATATCTTTGCTCATTTTCCAGAAAACTGGGTTCAAATGGTTCCTTGCTTCATTGATTTGAAGTGAACAATTTGCCTGACCTATGGTCTAACCATATGGTTAATCTGACCATTCTTTTATTTGCATTTTACAAACCAGAATCTACCTAAACTTCACTTATTTGAAGCTGGTTAACTCATGTGCCTAATGTCATGCCAGATATCTGATCATGGAAATTGAAATGCCAGTCATTTGCATCATATCTGAAGCCTTCCCATACAATTACCTCTCTCAAAACAATTTAAAAGTAGACTTGAACCATTTGTAGACATAATTCAGAGGAAAAACAATTAGATACTTAAAGGTATTTTTCAAGGTAAATTTTAAATTTACTCCAAAACTCAGTGTTTTTAAAATACTTAAGATTGTCCAATACATAATATAATTGCAAGGAAATTGCTCACATAATTGTATATTTCTTACCAGATTTTTATAGCTAATACTTGAGCATATTTTTCTTGTTTATATTCCAGACACTACTTCAAAAACAAATCAAACCTTAACACACAACAATTTCGACAGAACAACTAATTTAATCTGACACTTTACAGAACATAAAAGCAACTTGATCACTAACCATAGAATATTCATTACATGACTGGGAATCTTAGAAACATAATTTTTCCTGAATACATGCAGATATAATCAATTTAAGTTCTTATTGAAACTAGCTAGCATGTTCATTCACTCCTCCATAATAGCCATAACTTCATTTTCTACTTAGTGCCTGCGTTCCCTGAAAGAGCATGAGTGGCTGCCTCATTTTAAAATGAGACACCCCATATGCCATGAGCAAACAAGGGTCAGATCTAAGATCTGGTATGAGTAACATCAATACATTCATGATATTAAGCAACAAAGAATGTAAGAGTACCAACTAGTTATTTAAGCAAATTTCTGCATCCAATTACTTTAACATGGTATAAATAAGTTGATTCTGGTATGATATATTCATCTATCATTCTTACACTTGCATACATAACCATGCAAGCATAATTATCTATTTGCAACATTTGCATTCACTGGAACCATCATGGTTCCATACCAACCAATCCTAAGAAATATTCATATTCCTATTTCTTCATTTACAGGTTGTATAATTCAATTTAAATTCCTGCCTCATCTGCTATTAAGGAATCACAGGGACACATTGCAATGAACTAATTCACATCATTGCACAAAGATCTCAGGGCTTAAACAAACCATGTGCCAACTTGCATACTTCAAATATGACAAGCATTCCAGCAGCCTTCTTGGCCTTCCCTTCCCTAGTTTATTTACTAGTGTATTGTCTTAAATCCTATCATCAAATATGCTAAGTGAACATGTCACTGCAAACATGGAAACATCCATAATCTTTCCTAGCATAATTCTCCTCAGAAATAAGCAGACAGTTATTTCCTAAATGGGGTCAATATGTCTTGATCTCAGTAAGATATAAGAATATTTTCAACTGTAAAAGAGGCATGGCATGTTCTTATTATATTGATCTACAAGCCTTTATGATTGATTCAGATTCAGGATCTGGTTCAATCATAATTTTAGCTTGTGAGTTTCTTCTTCTTTTTTTTTTGATTTGATTAAGGGCTCAGCACTTAGAAAATTTCTATTGCACCCTTAACATTTCTCTTCTCAAGCCTCAACACTTATACCAAGTATAATGCAGCTCCCAACATTTTTTTTTAAAGTTTCCATGCCATAGATCTATAACAGTTGAGAGTATTCTCTATATAATTTTAAGATTCTGGATTTTAACATTTTTGAGTAAAAATAAAACAGTATGATACACATCCAAAGACAAATGTCTCAGCAAATCAAAGATCACCAAAATCATCCATATTAAATCATATCAGATTTAAAATAAGACATCCAAAAAGCATTGATGAAATCATATACATCAAAACCAGCAATATATAAATGGCAATATAAAAAGTGGCTGCCTCATCTCAGGTCTTAATGCCATGAACTCAGTGAGGTTACTCACCTAAATATTTCTTCTTATTAATCCAGAAAATCCTTGTATGAGTGTTTTCTCCTTCCTTCCAATATTTTTCTTCCTTTCTTATTTTTGTGCAGCTCGGAGTAAAGATAATTTTACTGGCTGAAACTGCCTATTTATATGCATTTTTCCACTAGGGTTTTGTTAAAACAAAATTCCATTTCTGACCTAACCATCTTCATGCATTTTTCATTCATTTTCCTCCTTAATACCCCGGCCATATTAACCAATTTAAAGGCTGCATTTTCTTTCTTTTACTTTTCAGAAAATGGCCACTCACCTAGTCATGTTAAAAGTGTGACTATCCTATCTTATATTTTAATTATTCCTGAGAATCCCCTTTGCTATTTTTGCCTACACAAGCATATTGACTTGTATCACATTTCATGTCATTTTAATGTTATAGTTTCACTTGCTTATATATATATATATATATATACTTTTCAGTACTTAAAAATGTATATTTGTATACATATCTTATCTAGGCTTATTTAATTCCTCTTTAATTTCAGAAACATATGCACCTATATGTATACAGGTTTACAAATCCTTATAACATATATATGTGTAATTTTCTTTTCTGGGTTTTAAATAAAATCTGTTTACTGATTTAAAGTAAAACTTACTTTTCTTATTTTCTAAGATGATCCATATAATTCCAGAAATCAAATATCCATGTTGCAAAATCATGTTTGTATTGCCATTTAATTCTTGTTTTAAATCCAAGAAATCTGGAGTTCTTCCTTGTGCCATTTCAGTGTGCACGTGCACACATATACTTGCACACTATTTATTCCAAAAATTTCACCATATTTAAATCTAAATATTTCAAAAATTAAATCATTTTACAAAAATGATTTTTCACAAAATTTTGGGGTATTACATTCACCCCTCCTTTTAGGAATTGTGTCCTCACAATTTTTCTAACATTTATAACAAGCATCATTTTCTTTTCTGAAAACTTATCAAACATATGCATAAGCAAAAAAATTCAACCATATCAACCATGCATAACAAAAAAAAATTTCCAGAAAAAAAAAATTACCTTTTAATTTGCAAAAAGCTTAGGATAATCCATTCTAATCTTATCCTCTAACTCCCATGTGCAGTCATTAGGATCACTACTCCACTGGATCTTTACTAGTTTCAAGGTTTTGCTCCTTAATTTCTTTTCTTCCTTGGCTATAATCCCCACTGGTTCTTTTTCATAAACCAAGTCAGGATTTATTTGAATTTTGGTAGGCTCTTCCAAAATGTCTTCTTTATCATGTACCCATCTTCTAAGTTGGGACACATGAAAAACATTATGCATTGCTTTCATTTCCTCTGGTAGTTCTAATTTGTAAGCCAATGAACCAATTCTTTCCAGAATTTTATAGGGTCCTATATACCTTGGTGTGAGCTTACCTTGCTTGCCAAATCTCAAGACTTTCTTCATAGGTGAAATCTTGATGAAAACAAAGTCTCCCACTTCATATTCCACTTGCTTTCTCTTCCTATCTGCAAATTTCTTTTGCCTATCTTGAGCTGCTGCTATTCTTTTTCTTATTAACCCAATTTTCTCTGTAGTTTCTTTAACATATTCAGGTCCTAGAACAGCCCTTTCTCCAGTCTCTACCCAGCATATAGGTGATAAACATGGCTTGCCATATAAGGCTTCAAATGGTGCCATCCCTATGGTGCTTTGGTAACTGTTATTGTATGTGAATTCAGCTAGATGGAGGTGGTCTTCCCAGTTGCCTCCAAAGTCCAGTGTACATGCTCTCAACAAATCCTCTAAGACTTTGTTTACCACCTCAGTTTGACCATCTGATTGTGGATGGTAGGCAGTGCTTAAGCACAATTCACTCCCCATGGCCTCTTGAAAACTTTTCCAAAACCTTGAGGTGAAGATGGTATCCCTATCACTCACAATGGTTTTGGGTATGCCATGCAACCTTACTACCTCTTTCATGAATATTTGAGCCAATTTTGGAGCATTTCTCTCTGTTCTAACTGGGATAAAATGTGCTGCCTTAGTTAGCCTATCCACTATTACCCATATACTTGTGTTTCCCTTCTTAGATCTAGGCAGACCATCTATGAAATCCATAGATATGTCCTCCCACTTCCACTGTGGTATACTAAGGGGTTGCAATAGTCCTGATGGCCTTTGTGTCTCTGCCTTGACTTGTTGGCAAGTCATGCACCTCGCAACATATCTGGCCACATCTGACTTCATCCCCTTCCACCAAAGATTTCTTTTCAAATTTTGATACATCTTGGTGCTACCTGGGTGTATGGAGTACTTACTCCTATGGTACTCATTTAATATTTCCTCCTTCAATTCTATATTTTCTGGAACACATATCCTATTTTTATTCCTTAAATAACCATTTTTATCAACTTGATAATTTATTACTTCCTCCCCTTTTGATATGAGCATTTTCTTTTCCACCATGTTTAGGTCTTGTTCCTGCATTTTCCCAATCTTAAGAAGTAAATCTGATTGCAGAGATATCATACTTAATTTCCCTTTACCTTCATCTTCTTCAATGGGCATCATTTGTACCTCACTGTTTTCCTCAATTTCCAAATCAGTAAGTATAGACAAATCCCTAAACTCTTCCATCATCAACATGGCTACCTTGGCATGTTGTCTACTCAAGGCATCTGCAACTTTATTTGCCTTGCCTGGTGTATACAGTATATCTAGATCATAGGCAGCTAGGAACTCTACCCATCTATGTTGCCTCATATTCAAATCTTTTTGTGAGAATAAATATTTCAGTGCCTTATGATCAGTGTACAAAATGAATTTGGCACCTAACAAATAATGTCTCCAAAGTTTCAAAGCATACACAACTGCTGCTAGTTCAAGATCATGGGTTGCATATCTGGTTTCATGTGGCTTTAATTGCCTAGATGCATAGGCTACCACCTGGTCTTGCTGCATCAACACAGCCCCTAACCCAGAGCCACTTGCATCAGTGTACACAACCAAATTTTCATTTCCTTCTGGCACTCTCAATACTGGTGCATTAATCAGAGCTTCCTTTATTTTGATAAAAGCTTGCTCACATTTTTCTGTCCATACAAAGGCTTGGTTCTTTCTAGTTAAATTGGTAAGTGGTGATGATATTTTTGAGAAATCTTTTATAAATCTCCTATAATATCCTGCCATCCCCATAAATGATCTAATCTCACTGATGGTGCTAGGCCTTTTCCATGCTTGGATTGCCACTACCTTATTAGGGTTTACTGATATTCCTTTGGTAGAGATAACATGCCCAAGAAAATGCACTTCTTCTTCCCAAAATGCACATTTTGAAAATTTTGCCTTTAAATCATTTTCCCTTAGTCTTGACAAAACTAAATGCAAATGATTTTTATGCTCTTCCACTGTCTTAGAATAAATCAAAATGTCATCAATAAAAATCAGTACAAACTTGTCTAAATAATCTCTAAATATTCTATTCATTAAATCAACAAAATATGAAGGAGCATTTGTCAAACCAAATGGCATAACCAAAAATTCATATAAGCCATATCTTGTGTTAAATGCAGTATACTTAACACTTGAGTCTTCAACCTTCATTTGATGGAATCCTGATGCTAAGTCTAGCCTAGAAAATATTTTAGCTTCACTGAGTTGGTCAAAGAGATCATCTATTCTAGGCAATGGGTATTTATTCTTGATGGTTACTTTATTTAGTTCCCTGTAATCTATGCACATTCTCAGGGTACCATCATGTTTTCTTACAAACACTACTGGAGAACCCCAGCAGGAATTGCTTGGCCTTATAAATCCCTTGCCTTCTAATTCTTCCAACTGATTTTTCAATTCTTTCAGTTCACTTGGCCCCATTCTATAAGGTTTCTTGATTATTGGACTTGCTCCTGGAATGAGATTAATTTGGAACTCAACTGGTATGTGGTGTGGAACACCCTTAACTTCCCCAAACACATCCAAGTATTCATTAACTATGGGAATTTCTTCAATGGTTAGTTCACTCAGATCTTTTTCTAAGTCAACTAAATGATACAATTTCCCTTCCCTAGCTACTTCACATAGAACTGTGATCCTCTGGCCTCTAGAATTTTGCAATGATATGGTGGATGAGTCTAAATTAATTATGGCTTTAAATTGCCTTAACCAATCTACCCCCAATATAACTCCTATATTTGGGTAATTTAAAACATATAAATTGGAAATAAAAATATTTCCTCCTATGTTTAACTCCACATCCACACAATTCATGTTCAAAACACTAGAACTCCCTAGGGGACTTTGTACAAGCAATGGGGTTTCAACCAATATGCAGTTTAATTTTAACACTTTAACTAATTCATAGGAAATCAAAGAGTGTGTTGCTCCAGTATCATATACTACTGGTATGGGTATGGCACAAATGAGTAATGTACCTTCCACTTGGCCATGATTTTCAGCATCAATTTTCACTGCAGATTTGCCTTTACCTTCCAAAGTTGCCAATTTCCCTTGCTGTTTATTCTCAGGACAGTTCCTCTTCATATGCCCCTCTTTCCCACATAGGTAGCATTTGAAGGCTCCTCCTTTTAACTCTGGGCACCTTGGTTTGATGTGTCCTTCTTTTCCACAATGATGGCAAACCAATTTCTTCTTAGTATCATTGGCTTTTGTATCTTTACTCTTCCTGTTGTCTGCCTCCTCCTTCTTTTTATCATAAGGGTGATATCTTCCCTTATCCTTCTTGTTGTTGCTCTTAAAATTCCTATATTTCTCTCTTTCTTTGTCATGTTGTTCCAGTTTCAAGGCCAGATCAATTACTTGATCAAATGTTCTATCTGCATATGGTAGCATAGCTCTGCTAAGTCCTGGGTTCAGTCCTTTTATATACCTATCATTTTTGGATGCTTCATCTGCCACTAGCATTGCTCCATAATTGGATAGCCCCTCAAACTTTTGAGTGTATTCAGTGACATTCAAAGTTCCCTGCCTAAGTTTGATAAATTCTTCAAGCAAAGTGGTCTTGGCTGATGCTGGTACAAATCTTGCCTCCAACATCTCCTTGAACTGATTCCAAGTGATTTCATTTTCATTTCTTCCAGCTATGATCACCTC
This sequence comes from Allium fistulosum, assembly GCA_030737815.1. NCBI lineage: Eukaryota > Viridiplantae > Streptophyta > Magnoliopsida > Asparagales > Amaryllidaceae > Allium > Allium fistulosum. The sequence goes on along the minus strand of CM060901.1, from coordinate 745,103,441 downwards.
CCACCAGCTTAAAGCTACCCCTTTCAGTTGTCTAGAAGCTACTTGCCTCTTCCTTTGGTCATCCAACTGCATGTCATTAAAAATCCTATCAAGTGTTCTCAACCATGCTTGAATTTCCATCACACTCTCAGTTCCTTCAAAACTCTTGCCTCCCAAATTGGAATAAGTCTTCAGTAGTTTTGAAAGCTCTTCATGTGGGTTCTCAGGCCTATGTCCAATCCCTTCTCTTAAAACCCTCACAAATTCTTGCATATCAAGCATTTGGGGTGCACTGGGTCCTGCATTGTGATGAGATCCTCTTCCTACCATGGTCTGCTAACTAAATTCTGGGCAAATGGTATTAGTATATTATGAGTACTTCTGTAATTTCTGTTTTCTTATCTAAATTATTTCATCCAAAACAAACAGACATAATACATTTCTATAATACTTAACAATCAATGCAACCAAGTGCTCTGATACCAACTGAAATGACCCTCCTATTTCCACCCTAATTTCATAAGGATTTTTTTTTTGTTAAGAGATGATATATAGATATATCATTCATTACAAATATATTTCCCAGGGTCATTTTCTTTCTTCCAATAAACAAAATATATCCAGGATCTTTCACAATATAAAAATATTGTTTTAAATCTAAATCATTCCTAACATACATATATGAAGATATCTATGTTATATTCTACTAGAATCAGAGCATGATAATATGTAAGTAGAATTCCTTTTAAATCTATTAAAATGTGATAATTCCCTGATAAAAGATTAATTATTGTATCCTGACTTTTGACCATAGAATCCACTGGAAACATGTACTTTAGTCTGTTATTCTAATTAAGAAATGATCAAGTAATAATCAGTGGAAAGCAAGCTTTTAATATGGATGATTGTGTTAAAGTCTGTATAGTATCAGACTCAGGCTAAAAGAAAGTGGATCATAAGTGATCACAAGCAACATCTAGGCGTAATGGAAACGCGCCTAACTTACACATGAGAGGTCACGAGTTCGAGTGCTATACTGGTCGGTTCAAACCCAATTTTTGTTTTTTTTTCTCCTGTATGGTTTGAAATCTGATATCTACCTATCTCTGCACATATATACTTAATTTTTGCCTATAATCTAACATACAAAACAATATTTCTTGCTTTATTATTTTTGAAACCCATTCCTACAACTGTTCTAGGAATTTATGTTTATATTTTTGCTCAAATATCAACATGTACACAGATATACATGTACATGTCAATATCTTTGCTCATTTTCCAGAAAACTGGGTTCAAATGGTTCCTTGCTTCATTGATTTGAAGTGAACAATTTGCCTGACCTATGGTCTAACCATATGGTTAATCTGACCATTCTTTTATTTGCATTTTACAAACCAGAATCTACCTAAACTTCACTTATTTGAAGCTGGTTAACTCATGTGCCTAATGTCATGCCAGATATCTGATCATGGCAATTGAAATGCCAGTCATTTGCATCATATCTGAAGCCTTCCCATACAATTACCTCTCTCAAAACAATTTAAAAGTAGACTTGAACCATTTGTAGACATAATTCAGAGGAAAAACAATTAGATACTTAAAGGTATTTTTCAAGGTAAATTTTAAATTTACTCCAAAACTCAGTGTTTTTAAAATACTTAAGATTGTCCAATACATAATATAATTGCAAGGAAATTGCTCACATAATTGTATATTTCTTACCAGATTTTTATAGCTAATACTTGAGCATATTTTTCTTGTTTATATTCCAGACACTACTTCAAAAACAAATCAAACCTTAACACACAACAATTTCGACAGAACAACTAATTTAATCTGACACTTTACAGAACATAAAAGCAACTTGATCACTAACCATAGAATATTCATTACATGACTGGGAATCTTAGAAACATAATTTTTCCTGAATACATGCAGATATAATCAATTTAAGTTCTTATTGAAACTAGCTAGCATGTTCATTCACTCCTCCATAATAGCCATAACTTCATTTTCTACTTAGTGCCTGCGTTCCCTGAAAGAGCATGAGTGGCTGCCTCATTTTAAAATGAGACACCCCATATGCCATGAGCAAACAAGGGTCAGATCTAAGATCTGGTATGAGTAACATCAATACATTCATGATATTAAGCAACAAAGAATGTAAGAGTACCAACTAGTTATTTAAGCAAATTTCTGCATCCAATTACTTTAACATGGTATAAATAAGTTGATTCTGGTATGATATATTCATCTATCATTCTTACACTTGCATACATAACCATGCAAGCATAATTATCTATTTGCAACATTTGCATTCACTGGAACCATCATGGTTCCATACCAACCAATCCTAAGAAATATTCATATTCCTATTTCTTCATTTACAGGTTGTATAATTCAATTTAAATTCCTGCCTCATCTGCTATTAAGGAATCACAGGGACACATTGCAATGAACTAATTCACATCATTGCACAAAGATCTCAGGGCTTAAACAAACCATGTGCCAACTTGCATACTTCAAATATGACAAGCATTCCAGCAGCCTTCTTGGCCTTCCCTTCCCTAGTTTATTTACTAGTGTATTGTCTTAAATCCTATCATCAAATATGCTAAGTGAACATGTCACTGCAAACATGGAAACATCCATAATCTTTCCTAGCATAATTCTCCTCAGAAATAAGCAGACAGTTATTTCCTAAATGGGGTCAATATGTCTTGATCTCAGTAAGATATAAGAATATTTTCAACTGTAAAAGAGGCATGGCATGTTCTTATTATATTGATCTGCAAGCCTTTATGATTGATTCAGATTCAGGATCTGGTTCAATCATAATTTTAGCTTGTGAGTTTCTTCTTTTTTTTTTTTGATTTGATTAAGGGCTCAGCACTTAGAAAATTTCTATTGCACCCTTAACATTTCTCTTCTCAAGCCTCAACACTTATACCAAGTATAATGCAGCTCCCAACATTTTTTTTTTAAAGTTTCCATGCCATAGATCTATAACAGTTGAGAGTATTCTCTATATAATTTTAAGATTCTGGATTTTAACATTTTTGAGTAAAAATAAAACAGTATGATACACATCCAAAGACAAATGTCTTAGCAAATCAAAGATCACCAAAATCATCCATATTAAATCATATCAGATTTAAAATAAGACATCCAAAAAGCATTGATGAAATCATATACATCAAAACCAGCAATATATAAATGGCAATATAAAAAGTGGCTGCCTCATCTCAGGTCTTAATGCCATGAACTCAGTGAAGTTACTCACCTAAATATTTCTTCTTATTAATCCAGAAAATCCTTGTATGAGTGTTTTCTCCTTCCTTCCAATATTTTTCTTCCTTTCTTATTTTTGTGCAGCTCGGAGTAAAGATAATTTTACTGGCTGAAACTGCCTATTTATATGCATTTTTCCACTAGGGTTTTGTTAAAACAAAATTCCATTTCTGACCTAACCATCTTCATGCATTTTTCATTCATTTTCCTCCTTAATACCCCGGCCATATTAACCAATTTAAAGGCTGCATTTTCTTTCTTTTACTTTTCAGAAAATGGCCACTCACCTAGTCATGTTAAAAGTGTGACTATCCTATCTTATATTTTAATTATTCCTGAGAATCCCCTTTGCTATTTTTGCCTACACAAGCATATTGACTTGTATCACATTTCATGTCATTTTAATGTTATAGTTTCACTTGCTTATATATATATATATACTTTTCAGTACTTAAAAATGTATATTTGTATACATATCTTATCTAGGCTTATTTAATTCCTCTTTAATTTCAGAAACATATGAACCTATATGTATACAGGTTTACAAATCCTTATAACATATATATGTGTAATTTTCTTTTCTGGGTTTTAAATAAAATCTGTTTACTGATTTAAAGTAAAACTTACTTTTCTTATTTTCTAAGATGATCCATATAATTCCAGAAATCAAATATCCATGTTGCAAAATCATGTTTGTATTGCCATTTAATTCTTGTTTTAAATCCAAGAAATCTGGAGTTCTTCCTTGTGCCATTTCAGTGTGCACGTGCACACATATACTTGCACACTATTTATTCCAAAAATTTCACCATATTTAAATCTAAATATTTCAAAAATTAAATCATTTTACAAAAATGATTTTTCACAAAATTTTGGGGTATTTCAACAAGTTAATGAATGATTTAAACTTCCAAATTTTTCCAGAATAATTACACTTATAGTGCTTATTGAAAATGCAAAGAATTACCTAAGATGTTTCATAAAGTTGAGTTTGAAAATCGCCGAACGCAAGACATTTTCAAAGTGCATCAATAATGTTCTTTCCGCTTCTAAATTTCACAACTTTGGTTCACAATTTTTAAAACTTTTCAAGTCAATTTCTTGCCGACCCATACACCAAATAATGTGTAAAGAACAACCAAAACAAGCTATATTAAGTTAAGAGCATAAATCTTTCATTTACACTAGTTAAAGTTAATGGATGTCAAAGTGCACTTGTAACAACTATCACTATATGGACCATTACAATCCATTCCAAATTCAATATACAATCCAAACAACCATTTAAACATCAATTCAGGGCTATGAAACATGTCATAGAAAGTAATAGGAGTGATGTTATATAATATAAAGTTGTCATTTGCTTTCAAAAGAAAGAGGGGTCCAAAGTTTATAACTTTAATTAGTCAATATCACTTTAACTTTATATTTCAAGCATGTAACATATGTACACAATATATACACATAAGATAGTGAGATAACCCACCCAAATCCAAGCCTATAACAAGCTCAAACACTCAAGAACAAAGCCACTTCCTACCATCACCCAAAAGCCTAAAGACACCACCTTTAGCTCCAAATTCACAAAGCCAAGTTTCCCTTCAAAGATGCTCACGGCCTAAGATGAATCCTCCATTCTCTTCATTTTTCTTCCAGTTTGACATTAGATCCATGCTTCCTATAGTGTTATAAGGTTTTGGTGAAAGTTCGGTGGAGTTTAGAGAAGGTTTGAGTTAATTAAAGAAAGATTAGTGAAGAACAACTTCACCATTTTTGACCTTTTGTTATTTTTCAAGCTATAGGAGATAATGAATGAATACACATGCCTAAGCGCCACATATACATGGCCAAAACCCCCTAAGTTCCTTGCATGCTTATTTTACTTTATACCTTTTCATTTTTTACTTAACACTTAAGACTTTTCTTAAAAGCTCATTTTCTAAAATATATTTCCTTGACATCACCCATGACATCATCATATATTTTATAATCCCTAAATGGGAAAATATTTTTATTTCATATTTAATGATTTCCTAAGTGTTTTGGCATAGGTAAAAAATATTGAACAACTTCTGTCCAGTAAAAAGTTGTTTGTCGATTAAACGATTCTCGATCACATTATCGATATTTCTTCATAGTATTTGTTTTTGTAAACATTTTTTTAAAAACAAGTTTTCCATCATTAGTTATGATTTAAAAAGGGTTTAACAAGGTTATTAAATCACTTTAATTGCATAAAATTCAAGATTCAAATATTTAAATATTTCAGATATTTAAATATAAAGTGTCCAAAATCCTGAGTCGTTACGGATATAAAGACTCACATATCGTAAAGTTAATATGTTAAATCCATGTAAACAAAATTATTAGTTAGACATAAAAATATGCTTGAATTATAAATGAAGTAAATGATAAAAATCTAATTAGAACAAGGGTTGAAACAAATCAACTTAGCTGATAATACAATAACGATATAATATAATTGACCTTATAATATATGATAACTAATGTATTGGCTGGTGGAATTAAATTCCACTGGTTAATAGCTTACCTTAGCTGGTCGACTGTAAGAAGTCGACCGTTATGGTATAGGCGGTCAGCCGATTGGTGAACAGTAGGCACAGATTGAACCTAGGCCAAAATGGCTTGGGTTTATGCATCAATATGGAAAAATTATTTCCCATCTCTTTGACATTTCGGACGCCCATAGAATTGAAGGAAGTTGTGTAGTAAGAAGGAGAAATATCATGCTAGTAATATACTAGGTTCACATTTTATAAAGTCCAAAAGCGTGGCATTCAACGTGACGGCGATTTTATCGTGATGGGGTGCTTGAACGCAGGACACTAATGGGAGCTTAGTCAATGTTATTGGATAATTAGGCCAAGACATTGTTTGTGTATGCCCAGTACAGTGCAAAATTACAGGCACTACCGAGAGGTCAGTCGATGTTATTAGGCAATTAGGCTTGGACGTTGTTTGTGTATACTTGGTGCAGTACATAGTTATGGGCAATAACGGGAGGTTACTCGATGTTATTGGGCAATTATGCCTAGATATTGTTTGTGTATGTCCGATGCAATTAATAGAATACCTAATGTAAGAACAAAGGTTGCCAAATGTTTTTCGAGCAAGTAGGTCTAGGTGCTTTGGAACAAGCTCAATAGAATGCATGGGTTATCGATTGTACACTTGATGCACGTAATTGAGGTTGTCTAGTTAATGTAGAAGTTTGTAGTATAATACTGGCAATGTTTACCATATGTTAAGTAAGTTTATGGTGACTATTATTGTGACAAATGCCCTTTTCGACCCTCAAAAATTGACACTAGTACATCAACGGTATTCACGTGCCGAATATCCAAGTGCTGGGAACACAGATTGATCAAGCATAAAAAGAAAAGTAAAGAAAGAATAGAATCTTACACGAATGAAATAACATATATTATTTCAATATATAATCTTTACAGTGGAAATTTTTAAGTACATACATCAAAGTCTAGTCTAATCTAAACCTGGACAGTTATAAATCTATGTCCTTACTAATGCTGAATGCAAATAGTAAACAAATGCAGTGGAAATGAAAATGAATAACTGTCTACAGAGGAAACTCCTGCTTCAGCTTCAAGCTCCTCCAAAATGTTCCAAGCTAGACCTGAACTACTTGGCTACCCAGAAAAATATGGCACCTAGAGTTTAAGGGAAAGGAAAATAAACTCTGGGTCAGTCATGGGATTGGTGTGAGAAAACTCAAAACATGGATATTTTATGAAAACAAAAGGTATCTCATAATACCACGATGCACATAAACACGAATGGACGTTTACCTTTTGATAACCAAAACATTGCTACGTAAAATCCAATGATATTATAATAGTGTCTAGATTACAAATACATATTAATCTTAGCCAAAATTGTTACATTGATTAAATTCCAGCATAATCGGTATACAACTACGTCAGAAGGCACTTATTACGGAATGGAATCCTTACAATGACAGGTAAGGGACTATTTTCCGTACAGTACATTTCTAGAGGAATGTACTGAGGACCCACTGACAATCCTCTGCATCTTGTAAGACCGATCTACCCCTTTCTAGTGACCAACACAATGGTCCTGGATAGTACCTAATATGACATCACCCCGGTTGTTCTCGACCTATCCGAGACGTCTCATAGCATACGCAACAAATCCAATATATAAAGGGTAATTTAGAATGGTGATGACCATACCCTAATGGGTGCGACCCACATAGCCTTACGGCAGATCCTATTTCAGCCATTTCCTAATGTGAGGCCTGAGGTAACATATTACCTTTTTCAAAACAAATGCACTTTGAATGCTACATTGCCATTTCTAATAACACATTATTGATTTCTATAAAAGTACAACCTCCGAGCTCATACGTCTCAGGGGAGGGTGTTAAGTGTAAGAGGGGTTACCTCCTATTGGACTAAACAAATGTACATTTGTAAAAATCAATGTATGTGGGTTTAGAAAAGCAATGTCAGACACTCGTCCATACAAGTAGTCTAGGAACATGAAAAAACAAAGGCACTCCTCCTACTACATCATGTTTGGAAATCACCCCTAGGATTAGTAGCGAGTAGTCTTTGTATCGAAGATTTGAAAATGAAGATACCACCGCCACCATATATGATGTGGGAATTACCCCAGAGGTAGTGTCAAGCAACCCTACATTATGAAGATCTCCGTCTTCAAAATCATTGTCTTCGACATGTCTTCACTTTCAAACATGTATATTGGTACGAAGTGGTTTTCGGATAGAAATCACCCAAATCTGATCCCCGTTTCTCCAAACCATTTATTAAAAAAAGATGTTAAGTATGTGGGTGATTATTATTCAGTTAATCAATATCTGTTATCCAAGTAAGATATCTTCTTAAAGATATATGTCTTTAAACCATTTTCTTTTTCAGCATATACAAGATTATTAAACCTCTTTTATCAAATCCTTTGGTTATTTAGAACCCCTTTTTTATCTTTGGAAAACCAAATCATTTCTCTTTAATTACTTAGGAAAAATATTTCCATATTCTATTACTGGTATAATTCCAATTTTAACTAGGATTTCACATTTGTAGAACATATCTTTAATGGGTCAAAAACAATGTTATTTAAGACATCGTTCACTGTAAACCCAAACCAGTAAGTATTGAATAAAAGGGATCCATAGAAATTAGACTAATTATATTTAATTATAATTTCCATATTCAACCCATATTGTTCATTGAATAATGGTGAAATCACCTTTTAAATTCACATGGATTATTCTCGAAGTGACATGACATACGACATGAGTGTAAAGCCACATCAATGATCAAAGTCAAAGAGGAGGTTCATGGTTCAGTGATGAAGAAAGTAGTGGAGCAAAACTCACAGTGTCAAAGAATAGTATTGACCCTCATCAATGCCAACTCTCCACGTTAATCATCACTTTGCAATTCACCAACATTGCGTTACATCAATAAATAAAAAGGATCAATGTCGCCGCATCTCATGAAGGATCGCAAATCGACCATGCAGTGTTTCATGCTACATTGAACTCCATTCACATCGAGATTCATCATGTCGCCTACCTTCGATGACACACGACGACCCCTCATTAATTATAGAGCCTTAAGATGATGCAAGCAGCATCACATGCCAACAAAGCCAAAACAGAATGCCACACTTCATCAATAACAGGGTACATATATTGATGAGTATAACTAAAGAAGCGAAGGGATCAAGTACAATCCACTTTGAAAGCCATCAATGAGTGTCGAAGTGTCCTATAGCGCATTTCATTAATGCTAAGTTCTACTAGGTTGTCATCAATTACCATAAAGATTATCAGCACTACATTCAAGCGGCACCACACTTCATAGCACTTTGAAGATGTTGCTCTACAAGGACGCTGAAGTTATCATGTTCAACACTGCTTCCAACTAGCGATTGGGGACAAACACCGTAATGCATAGGGTTATCGACGGCAAAGGTCATCACTGTCAAGGTAGCATCAAAGATCTGCCATAATCTTCATCAAGTAAGCTTAGTACATAGAAACATCGGAGCCACCAACGTCGTTTCTAATATTATCGCCGAAGCCAATGCTAGAGCACATCGAATTTGAGCCAACAAAAGACATAAAAGGCGGAGTGGAGCCACTCACCTCTATAAATATGGATCTAGGGGTACCATTTTGGGGATGGATTTTCTCTCCTCCCACTTCTTATCATTTCCACTTTGTAAACCCTAAATCAATTTGGGGATTTTACCGATTGTAATACTTGAACCTTGTACATATAAGGAATTGGAAATCAAACAATTTCATAGCATATAGACTGTGATTTGTGACTAGCATATTTGTCTTTGATTATAATTTGAACTTTGACTAGACTTCGAACTCGAACTAGCATAGCATACTTGGCTTCGAACGTAAGCTAGCATAGCATATTTGGCTTCGAACTTGGACCAGCATAGCAAACTCGACTTTGAATTTGGACGTTAATTGCATATTTGACTCTAACTTGCATAAGCACACGTGACTTCGACTTTGATGAATAAACCAAGGGGTATTATGAATACATTCTTCGACTTGATGACTTCATCTGGCTTCAACAGAACCTCTCTTTGAATTAACTCGGCCTTCTGCACACTTTTGGGATTAGCGAATTTATTGGTCAACATTTTGGCGCTAGAAGGAGAGCTCGACCCTCCGACTTCATTAAAACCCTAAGTGGAATTATCCTGGCCATCATATTTTGGGCTTAAAGAACTTACCCTACCCAGCATATCCCATTCAAACCAACCTATCTTTAATTGGCTCGATTAAGCTTTACTTAGTCATGCCAATTAACCAAGTTAAGATGTCTAAATAGGGGTCTTCTAAGCCTCGAACACCTAGGCCCACTTACTCAGTCACTAATAATCCCTAGCTTCACGAGGAATAGATGTTAAGAATCCAGGCACTACAGATCATGGAAAATAAGAGAAGACAAGCAGCATCTTATAACCTAGATAAATGGAGCTTGAATCCAATCCATTTAGGGCTATCATCAATTTTTTCCCTAGGAAAACAATGTAAGAGAGATAATGTCTTCTCAAGCATAAGAAAAGAGATTCAACTTAAAGTCAGGGAACCATTTTCGAAAGGGAAGTGACAAAGAATTTCGAATGGTTCACTAGAAAGTGGGAAAGTATTCTTAGCTACTCCTAAGGAAAAAATGAGACTCGAGATACTTTGAAAAGGAAACTTGTTGTGGAAGCTAAGAAACTTAGTGTAAGCAACAAAAGAGCTAAGCATTAGCTAAAAGGGATAGCTTCTAAATCATGACTTCCAAAACTTTACACTCCCGCCACTTCTATGGAAAACATCTATTTCTTGACGAAAGATGATCTTAAATATTGGCATTCACAAAAGAGGAGACCCAAGTTCAAATGGATTATGGAGGATTATATTGTCATTATCATCTTGCAAATGGCCATGACACCAACCAGTGTAGAAGCTTGGAAGGAATGATCGTTAATTTTAAGGGCAAGGAATACACAATGAATTTGTAAAGAGATGCTAAACAAGTTCACAATAATGAAATGTTCTTCAAATAGGAGAATCTACATGGTTAAGGAGTAGGATTCTCCTAAGATAAAGAACCTAGTCATCAAAGGCTCATGACCGCAAGAGGTCCCTGGCCGTCAAAGGCCCTAAGTCATTGGTGATGTCATCAAAGGCCTCACTGAAGTGCCTCCTAGAGGGAGGTCGGAGTAAGCTTTAGTGTCGTTATCAAATGCCTCACTAATGCAATGGGAAAGTCTTCAATCCCTGCCTACGTGGCCTGGTTGGAGCACCTCCTAGAGGGAGGATGGAGTAAGCCTTTTGTGCCATCATCAAAGGCCTCACTAAAGCATCGAACCATGCCTTCAGTGCAATCATCAAAGGCCTCGCTGAAGCGCCTCCTAGTGGGAGGTCGGGTAAGTCTTTGGTTCTACTTAAGGTAGCTAACCAAATGCACCGGACCCATTGATCCAAGTAGAGATCATCACCTAAGATTGTGCTAAGCTAATCTATCAAAATCATAAACAAGTAGTGCTCTCAATCAATCAATTTTCTAGAGGAAGATCTATCAAAATTCAAGCCAAGAAGTGATCCAAATCAACTAGTCTTCTAGAGGAAGATCTATTAAAATTCAAGCCAGGTGGTGGTTTAAATCAAACAAACTTTCTAGAGGAAAGTCCATCAATTATGAGCTATTTATGCTACCCAGCAAATGCGATTTCAATTACTAGATTTGGATTTTTGGTCTTCTTCTAATATTGTCAGATATGGATTTCTGGTCTTCTATTATTATTGCCAGATTTGGATTTCTGTTCTTCTTCTATTATTGCCAAATTTGGATGTCTGGTCTTCTTGCCAGCTACGAATTTTCGGTTCTTATTATTGCCTGATATCGATTTCTGATCTTATATTATTATTACTAGATATGGACTTCTGGTCTTCTATTATTATTATCAGATATGGATTTCTGGTCTTATATTATTATTGCTAGGTATGGATTTCTAGTATTTAATTATTATTTCCAAATTTGGATTTCTAGTCTTCTTTTATTATTGCCAGGTTTGGACTTCTGGTCTTCTATTATCAGATATGGATTTTTGGACTTTTTCTATTAGATAGATTTTTGGTTTTCTGTTAACAACTATCGAACAGGTTTCTTAGTCTTTTATGAGAATGCAAATTCTAGTATGAAAAATTCAATCAGTTGGATTTCTAGTTATCTTAACAAGTAGAACGTTGATCTTGACATCAAAAGCTTAAGTACAAAAAGCAAGATAATCAAATAATTTGGTTCAAAGCCACATACTTTACATTTGAGGTAACTTTCATTTCAATATAAATTCATTTATGACTACTATATTACATACAAAATTACAGGTACAAAAGAGAATTTGTTCAAGGAAAATCTTCGCTGAGGCTCAAGGTTCCATGCTAGCTTATCTAAGTCCTTGGCAATTAAAGGATCAACGATGTGGTTAATGGCCACATTTAGAAGTTCTTTGATTTTCTTTTACTTTCTCTGAACAGTGTTTGCATCATCAACTAAATCAATTTGGATTTCTAAAGTGCACTGAAGGGTCTTGTTGGCTCCTCATAAAGTTTGAATCATACTCTTTAATTCGTCGATCTTTTATTTAAGAGTGTATTTTACACGCTCCAGCCCTTGAATTTTTCTTTCATGTTCATTGATACATTAAGATACTTTTTCATCCCATTTTCTGCTAAAGTGTTGCATACATTCAAATTTAACTTTTCTACTCCATTTTGAGATCGTGCCATCGCTTAAACCCCGAGGACGGTTTAACAAAGATGGAAATTCTTGGTTAGCCTAAGATCTGGATCTGGTCATTCTCCCGGGAGTTAGGTAGGAAGACCAACTTCACCCTCACTCATAATAAATTTAAATGATTGATAGTAGACTTGACTTTTTATCAGCTCCACTTCAAGATCATTTATCTGTTGATGCAGTTTGGCTATTTCAACATCGAAATCAACTTGAGTCTTATATTTTAAGAACGATTCAATCCTCTCTATCAATGGTTAAACTCCTTCGTCTTTGTCCTTCATTTCTCTTTCCAAGCTGGAAGTCCATTCTTTCAGACCTTTAAAAATCACTCTTAGTTGAAAGTATTTCATGTGCCATTTTTGTGCCTTCGATTTATTCGAAAATAGTAAAGTTGATTCGTCTTGTGAAGATTTCCTCTTCTTAATATCTGCTAGCAACTATCCTTAATCTCAATAATTCGTGAAGCATCTAGGGGGTCAGATGAATGCACTAACTAAGTTTTCTATTAAGAATAACTGAAACAAAGATCAATACACAAAGAAAAGTAGTAAGTTCTTACATCCAACAATGAAAAAACTTTACAAACAATAAGGAAGATTGGATTACATCAATACTTTGTTTTTAAACATTTAATTGATTCCTAAAGCTTCAAAATGGTGGTTTGCCATTCTTGTTATCAACATATGCGATAAAAAATGCATTCTTGTGAGAACTCTCGATAATAGTATCAAGGGTTTGCCAGGGAAATATGACACCTTATGTTTCTCATCCTTAATCACAACAATTGAATTATCCAAAAGAACTTTCTTCCTTTTTAGCTTTTTCTTGAGGGATGCATTTTCTACCACAAGCTTAGCCTCCTTCATTTCAGCCTCCTTAAGTGCTAATTCTAAGGCCTTGACCCTATCATCAGAAACTTGTTTATCATTCTTTTCTTTAAGGCGTAAAGCTTCCGTTTACTTCAAAGAAGTGGAAAGCCTTTCTTCTTCCTACACGGCTTCATCTCTCATTGTGGTGATATCAATTATATGATGGCTAAGCAAAGATTTTTGCTCCTTGGGTTTGGATATCTCACTAGATGATCCTAAAGTTTCTTTTTGAAGAGAAAATTAAATGTTTGCAGAACTGAAATGGGTAACAAAACTAGAGCTAAAATTTTATATGTAAGATGTTAAGAACTTAAAGCAGCTAGATGAGAAGGGTACATAACAACAAGTGTTGCTTAAGAAAGGCAAATCAATGGTCTTAAGTGTAAGAGGAAGGTTGTAATGGCTGGAGAGCAACAAAGGAAAGGGATTGGATGAACAATTGGAGAAGGTCATCAAACTTACTGACAGGAGCTGAGGATTGGGATTTGGAAGTAAGTGGATCCTTTCGTGTAAAAGAAAATCCAAGATCCTCATAGATGCACTTCAGGGTTTCAGGAGAAGCTGAAAGCGTGATACAGAGAAGTGGATCTCGAGAATGCTCTACCTCGTTCACTTGCTGGACCTCATCTCCAGCAGCATTAAAATTGGTCTCATCTCCAACAGCATTAAGATTGGTCTCGTCTCCATCAGCGTTAAGATTTGGGGTCTTGTGATCTGAATCGGTACCAACTAACTCCCCCTCTTTAGTAATAACAGGGGCTTGCACGTCCCTAATATTAGGTTTCTTGCTAGGGGTAGGTACAGTAGTAGAACTGTTATTTAGCCTCCTTTTGGAAAGAGTGAATGAGCTAGAAATAACATCCCTAAGAGATTGAGGTTCAGAAGCCTGAACTGAAACAGAAGTGTCATCTTTTTTAGACTTGTATTTGGGTGCATCAATAATGGTTTCCTTCTTTATAGGAGCAACTGTTAAAGCAAATGAACTTGAATCAAGGAAATAAACTTATGAGATTGTATTGTAATAAATTTCAAATGAATGCGATGATACCTTATCGGGTATCCCAGGCTGAATGGGAGAGTTAGATGTAAAAGATTCGGGCTTGCCCTTTACCAATGAGTTTTTGCCCCAAGAGTTGTACTTTACCATTAAGGGTTCCCTCGGGACTTTGTGGCCATCTGAAATGATAGAATATTGATGAAGCTTAGCTAAGGTTAGCAATTTGAGCTCGTTCCCTATTTTCCCTATTGCTTGAGTTAGTGACAGCATGAGTTTTTGATCTTCGGAGCTTAACTTTTTGAGGGCATGATCTTAAAAGGAGAGAGACACCTAATAATAAAGAACAATAAACTCTTAAACAAGGCAAACCGACACAGTATTGTTTTGAAATCGGGTAAATGAAATAATTTTACCTAGGATCATATTATATAAATAAGAATAGTTTTCAAAATTGATATAGTTGTATTTTAGGTTGTTGTAACGACCCGAATTTTTGACCCTCGAATGTCGACACTAAATACATCCACGGTATTCTTGTGTTGAGCACTAAAGTGCCGAAAAGACAGAAAGTTAAGGTAAAAAGAGAATAGAACGGGAAAGGAAGAACATAACATCAGAATCTCATGATGGAACGGTAATATATAATAATAAAGGAACATCAAAATGGGTTACTCTGAATATAGAAATTTCAAAGTTACTAAAACCTAAGTACTATCATCATCCTGGACAGTTATAACTATCTTTCCTCACAATGTTCATACATACAATACAAAAAATGCAGTGGAAATAAGAATACTACATAAGGCAACCATCCAACTTCTCTCCATAAGCTCCAAAGCTTCCGTAGATAAATTAAAAACATATATATGGCTGACTCAAGCATTATAATAAAATAACATCCGGATCAGTCTGGTAAACCAGCATAAGAAACTTAAGAAATAAGAGTGGTATATAATAGAAGATTTTACAGACCATACGAATCACCGTAACAGTTTTCTCCTCAAATGAAACTAACCATTCATTAAGTTTAACATGTAATGATATGATAGATAATGAGTAGTGTGTAGCACATAAATCATATCAATTAGCTGCTGTATGAATGCCACAACAATAATAAGTGTACAAATAATACCGCTAAAGCGTGTTCGTATATGGATTGTTTTTCGCATAGACGCCCTTAGTAAATTGAAGCGGATCTCCATAACAAGTGTCAAAACTACCTTCCGAGCATCGTATACATCTAGATATGATATACTCTAAGGTAAACACAGTTGGCCCAATGGTAAACTGCATGGCACCAAGTATAACCAACTCTAGGGCTCACTAATCGAAGCATACTCTAGATCTAAAGTTGATACACCCAAAAAGGTAAGCTAAAACTGAGATTGTACATCCTACTCCAGTTTGAGTCATTCTCGATGTCGAGGCTACATTCGGCATCTCTTACATGAGTCTTCATCACTTGAACAGAACATGAATCCCCAAATAGATTCCATCATCTTAGATAGATCACAAATCACTATATGGCTTCAAGCATCTCGAACTGATCTCGAACCTCAACATAGGTTCCCCACATAAGTCCTCGGATGATTGCTAACGCTATCCTCTCTCTTGGAATAATCCTCAAGATAGACATTCAACAAGATAGCTTGTTTGAATGTTAACATTGACCACTCCCTTTGGACTTAACCTTAGGATAGACAGTTCAACTCTATAACATTTCACTTCACAACCGCTTCAAGAACATAGATCGCGTATATGTTTTTGATGTGATTATAGGTTTTAGTCATCTCATATAAGTACACTCTTTCTGCATACCGGACTTTCCAAAACCAATCGATGAGTTCTCGGTTAACTCAATTTCGATTCTCTCAGAAGTAAGCAAAAGCTAGAGACATTCCATACCAATGCACCTCCGGGGAAGTTCTCATTGATATGAAATTGCGAAGTCTTTCGATAACCCATTACGTCAATATTTGGTCAAGTTTGATAATCGTCTAATCGATTATCTAGTCCAAAGAATTACTTATAGAAATCAATATTCATACACTTAACTCGTTTTCGACATTCCAACTTAACCATTCGTTGTCCAATAGTGAAGCTAGGTAAGTTAGAGCACTGGTTGCATCAAAGCCTTGCCTAGACACTTCATTCTTGATTCTCACAATAGATAAGTCTATCTCGTCGACTTTTAGTGTTAAGTATAGTATTAAGGATTTCCATAAATAAGAAATAAATCAACACGATTAACACGCTTTCGAAATTTTCGGCTTACCATTCCTCGGCTACGAGGAAAATTGGTAGGTTAGAGCTCTATTGCTCCATCCCTACTTGACATCAATCTTAACTCTCACAAATAGACAAGCCTTACTTCATCAGCTTTTAGTATTAAGCGTGGTTAATTACTTTTCAAACAAGTAATCAAACAACTAATCATTTGGCCATTTAGCAATTCTAACCTCTTTCTAAACCTTTTGTTTGTACTTTTAAAACCCCTTTTAAAATGATATACATGTATATTAACTTATTTGTAATATTTGATATTTAAATAAACAAGTCAAAAGATATTTTATTCCATAAAATATAAAATAGTCAACGTATTTTCTAAAAACTATTTATATACTTAAAAATGATTTAAAAATAATTTATAATACTTATAATAGGTTTTAAAATATTTGCTTAAAATATTACTTGAAAATAACAACTTTAAAATTTTCCTTAAAACTTGAAAAGAACATGTTTTCTCTATATCTTAACAAAATGTCCCTTCTTTAAAAATTCACAACTAACTCTTAAAAATTCATAAATACCTCAAACCACTTTTGAAATACTCTAATATGAGTTAGTAAACACTTGTAAAAGAATGAACCAAAATACTTAAATTTAAATATCCATTCAAACCTTTTAAAGTCCAAAATCAAGGCTAAATGAAGCAGTTTTGCACAAGTGAAGTTTTGGCCACTTTTCGAGATGTTACTTAAGTTTTACTATCCAAGCTTTTAATAGCAACAAAAATATATATAAGAAATTATAACTATGCTAAGAAACCCCTAAGGATCTCTCTACAAAGTTCTATAAAAATCATGAAATACTAGACAATTCCAAACTGCATCTATAGCAACTATCGCCATAAGTAAACTTCTAAATCTGAGCCAACCTATGTTCAACTACAACATATGTGCTTTGTTCCAAGTCCATGTCACATGTCATACAAGTCCATTCCAAGTTTGTTCAAGTCCAATATACACGGATCGCATATGCCATTTACTTCCAAAGTAAGAATCCAAACCAAGGTTTTAACATATGTCAACGGTAATTCAACAACTTAAACACAATCAAAATACAATATATGTATGTGTGTGTGTGTGTATGTGTGTGTGTGTTATATATTTACAAGTGAGGTGTTAACTCACCTTTAACCCAACCACAACCAAGATCCAAGTTAACAAAGTCCAAGCCCAATCTTGCGATCACCTTTCTCTTCTTCTTCTTCCTTGCTTCACCTTGCTTTTGCCTTCCCAAACCCCTATTGCCCATGGCCAGTCCAAGTGGGGAGCGCATGGCTTTCTTTTTTCAACTTATGGCATGGTGGAAGGTGTTCTAAAATTGTGCTAAGGCTTGTGGCAAAGTTTGAAGTGATTTGAAGTTGATTTGCAATTATTTCATTTAGAACATAAAAGAGAAAGAAGAAGATGAATCCATTAGTAAAGCTTGGTTTTTGCTTAGGAAATTTGTGATTTATTCCTAAGGGTATGCCCCTTTTTATAGGACGAAAATTGTACTCTTTAAGCTTTCATTCACCCCCCCCCCCACCATGCCATGGAAGCGTTACCTCCCATCTCTTCTCCTTTAAGTCGCTTCTCCTTTATGCTAATAACTTTTATACCCTTCTTATGATAATATCTCTTATCCATTGTAATATTCTAGAACCTTCCAAGAATTATGAAGAGGGTATGTACGTTAATTAGTTGCTAATGTATTCATTTGATCATTAGAAAAGTGCACAAAAGTTTGAACAACTTATAACGATCAAAAACAAGTTTCTTATCATTGTTCATTAATTAAATGATGTCTAACAAAGTTATAAAATCATATTAATAATACATAATTATATTTCAAAATGTTACGATATTTGAAGACGAAGTGTTCGAATTTCCAGGTCGCTACATTCTCACCCACTTAGAACATTTCATCCTTGAAATCCAAATAGGAACGATAATCAAAAGAGGTAGATGAACCATATACATAAATAGAGTACCGCTGAAACTATATACAAGCTAAAGTGCAAACCAAAATGCATACTAAGCGACTCTATCTCAAGCGGTGAGTACACTACAAAAGATACACGATACTAAGATAAGGAATCCTAGTCTATAAGCAACTCCAAATGGGTCTCCTTCAACTGCCCTTCGTCTTCTTGTACCATCCTAAGCATCCTTGCTCCTTGGCACTTCAAACCATAACAAAGGAACAAGCACACAAATACTCAAATAGTATTCACAATTACTAGCAACCAATTCTCAAGGTTCGCTAAGGTCTAAAACTCTCCAATTGTCCAAGGATGACAACAATCAACTAAGCATACCTTAAGCTCAAACAGCCTCAAGTCATTACTTAGACGATTATTTTTGCTACCTCATAATAAATCAAAGTGTCACTCCCCAAACTCACTAAACATAGTATACAAATGTACTAAAGCCCGTCTGATGTACATATATAATCCATACACACTATCTGATCTAATCACTTACTCGATAGCATGAATTTCACTTCGAAACTAGCATAAATCACTTGACCTCTCTAGTGCAGACTTTGATTTGGTTTCTTGATTAGAACCTCTGTTCTCCTTGCATAGCCATATACTATGATAGAAAAAATCGAGATCGTATCACAAATCCATACCAATTGTTTACCGTCAAGAATCGAGTGAATAATCCTTGTTCGGATCGGTGTAAACACCTCGATAACATGTACTCGAATAGTGGAAAAACAGTTATGCGAATAAAACGATCAACGTACAACTTACGTGTTATCCTATTAGTTTCTTAACTACACTAATTCCTTTTAACCACATTCATCTATATAATTAGTATGTATTCAATACAAAATCCATTTATGAATCATTTCATTAAACATAAATTCAAGTTCATCCACATTTTATAATTTAAGTTCATACTTATATAATGCTCCATTACATTCTAAGAGTATATACAAACATCAAATTTGTTTTACTTAATAAAGATGATCCACAATTTAAAATTATTTCAACTTACTACCTTCTCAAGTGTTATATAGACTCAACTTTATATTTTCAAAATACCTAGTTTCAAGTTCTATAACAATCCAGAAGTTCTCAACTACTTAAAATGGCAAAAAATCCTGTTTCATTTCATTTTAACAAATGAAAAACTATCAAACAAATATTCATAAGATAATGCACCTACCATACTTTCCTAATGTATAGGCTGCATGTGTCCATGAAATAACTCAACAAGAAAACCTTAGAACTAAACACCGATTTTCATTTCAAATCATTTTGAAATAATATATACATATAACTTTTGTATATCAAATTATACTTTCGGGATTAAATCGAAATCCATTTTATTAAAACAACTTTGTAGCAACCCACACATAGAAACCCAAAAATAAACATCGATGCTGCTGTAGTCATTATCAAAATTATTTTCAAGCGACATTAGTAAGTTCAGTACATCAAATCATACCTTTGGTATTTAACCAAAATCATTCCAACGTGGTATTAAATATTTCGTATGATAATCTAAGTACCATGATCTTAATCTTCTAAACCAATTTTCCAAATATTTACTTTCAAATAATACTATTAATATTTTCTTCAAAATCTTGAAAAACATTTTCAAAGACAGGGGGATTTAAGTTCTCAAATTCTTTGTTTAATCCTTTTTATTTACAAGCCATGTTTTTTAAAACATACTTTATAAAATCACTTTCTTATACAAATCATTTCACAATTATTTATTTCCAGAATATTCTATCTTTTCTTTTGTTTATAGTAAACATCTTTTACTAAATTTTAATTTCTACCCCAATATTATCGCCGAACGCCTTATAGTTAAACTGCGAAACCTAATTTACAAGGTATTCTTTTCAACGTACCTACAATTACTTTCTATCCAAACCATGATGTAGAAAGGTAAAGTTGTTCACAAACTTGTTGAGCACTAATCAATAACAAGCAATGCTCCTAAACTGATCGAGCATGATTTAAACAATCATCATGTTTATGGGATATGAACCTATAAGAAGAACTAGAGTCAAACAAACACGAATAGGAAAGCCATAACAAAGAGTATACTTGTAAGAACTTGCTTCCCCTTCTCGGCTGCAAAAATAGCAAAGACCCTAGGCTGCTCCCTTTTCCTGGGCATAGAACAATCTCTGGCAAAATGACCAGGCCGATGACAATTATAACAACCTCTGGTGCAAGTTGTACACCAAGCTTTAGTGCCTTAGCAATAGATGCCTCCAATAATGGCACCTTTTCCACTTATCCTCCTCCTCCAGACCTACACTTATTAGAAAAATTAACCCTTCTTCCCACACTTGTAACAAACAAGGTTAGACCTATTCTTTAGCTATTGAAACTTACATTTATTATCCCCCACCGATGCAAAAATAGATGGCTTTAGAGCCAAGCTCTCAAACCTCAAAGCCATGTTCACCAAATCCACAAAAGACCCCATGATGTGATTAATCATGTTCCTTTAGAACTCAAGACGTGTGCATGTAATGAACATCTCGTTCTTCTTCAGTGGCGTGTCTACTAACCCCAACCCAAACCGAGATAATGAAGTGAACCGATTCTCATACTCCTCCATGGTCATGACCCCCTGCTTCAGATCCAAAAAGATCCTAAATAACAAAGTCTCTTCGGATTTCCTAACAAATTTCATCTCAAACTCATCTTGTAATTAGGCCCAAAATAAGTTGTTCTCTTGGACATTAGCTGGAATAGAACCAATCTATGGCTGCATCTGTTAGATGTCGCGATGAAAACCTACGCTTCACTGCGTCATTTAGCTCCATATCTTCGAATATTTGATCACACAATTTGATCCACATCTGGACTTCTATAATCGTCTCTGAGCCACTCAATCTCTTACCCCTAACCTCTCATAATCACGGCAGAGTGAAGCAAAACTCATCTAAGACCTAACATGTGTGGCCTCTTCTACGACATTTAACCTTAGTCCCTTAACTAGAGCAACATTCTTTTGTGCTCGATCCTCGCCATTCGTCACAGTAATACCCCGACCACCTCTAGCATCGGTAGCTCTGGTACTCATAGTTCTTACTACCTAATCAAAGCGAAGCGGCTTTAGGAAACTAAAGGATAGAGTTACTCTAAAGAGATGGTTACGAAGAAAGAGATATTCCTAAGGAATAATTTCAAAAGCTCTTCCAAATACAAATATGCTCTTATATGTATAATATGCTTGACTTATTCTAGGTTGTCATATACCCTATATCTAATGAGCCATATCTAACCAAAGCCAAGATGTTCGCTCAACCTCAAGCTCTTATACCAAGTGTAACAAATCGACTTTTTGACCCTTGAATGTCGACACTAAATACATCCAAGGTATTCGTGTGCAGAGCACCCAAGTGCTAGAAAGATAGAAAGTTAGGGTAAAATAATAAAAAAAGAATAGAATGGGAAAGGAAGAACACCACATCAGAATCTCACAATGGAACAGTAATATATAATATCAAAGAACAATACAAAGGGTTACTCTGAAATTCTCTAAACACAGAAATTTTAGAGATAGTAAAACCTAAATACTATCATTAGTTTGAACAGTTATAACTGTCTGTCTTCACAATGCTGGTACATACAATACATAAATTCAGCGGAAATAAGAATACTACGAAAGGTAATCATCCAGCTTCCCTCTATAAGCTCCAAAGCATCCGTAGGTATTTGAAACATACACGGGGTTGACCCAGCATGATAAGAAAATAAAATCCGAATTAGTTTAGTAAACTAGTGTGAGAAACTCAAGAAATAAGAGTAACATATAATAGAAACTTTTTGATGCCGTATAGATTACTGTAACAGATTTCTCCTTAAATGAAATCAATCATTCATTAAGTTTAACATATAGTGATATGACTGATAATGTCTAGTGTGTAGCACATAAATCATATCAATTAGCTGTTATGTGAACACCACAACAATAATAGGTATACAATCAATACTGCTAAAGTGCGTTCGCATATGGATTGTTTTCCACAGAGATGCCCCATTAAACTGAAGTAGATCTCCATGACAAGGATCAAAACTACCTTTCGAGCATCGTATATCTCTAGATAAGACAGAATCTAAGGTAAACACAACTGGCCCCACGGTGAACCGCATGGCACCAATTATAACTTCTCGCGGGCCCAATAATCGAAGCATACTCTAGATCTGGAGTTGATATACCCTTATAGATAGCTAAACCCGAGATTATGCATCCTACTTTGGGTTTAGACATTCTTGATGTCGATGCTATGTTTGGCGTCTCTTACACGAGTCTTTATCTTTCGAACAAAACATGAATCCCCCAAATGGAGTCCATCATCTCAGACATATCATGAATCACTACATGAATTCAAGCGTCCCGAACAGATCTCGAACCTCCACATGGGTTCTCCACATAAGTTCTTTGACTTATGCAAACGCTGTACTCTCTCTCGGAATAATCCTCAAGATAGACACTCCCATATGATAGCATTGTTTGAAATGTTAACATTGATCTCTTCTTTTGACTTAACCTTAGGATAGATAGTTCAACTCTATAAGATTTCACTTCACAACTGCTTCTAGAACATAGATTGCGCATATGGTTTTGAAGTGATTATGAATTTGAGTCATCTCATGTAAGTACACTCTTCCCACTTACTGGATTCTCCAAAACCAATCGATGAAACTTCAGTTAATAGAATTTTGGTTCTCCCAAAAGTAAATAAAAGTTAGAGACATTTCGTACCAACGCTCCTCCCTAGGGGTTCTAATTGATATCAAATTACGAAGTCTTTCAATAACTCATTAATTCAATATTTGGTCAAGTTCGATAGTCGACTGATTGATTATCTAGTCAAAACAATTGCTTATGCAAATCTATATTTGTACGCTTAACTCGTTTTCGACATTCCAACTTAACTATTCCTCATCCAAGAGTGAAGCCAGGTAAGTTATAGCACTGGCTGCATCAAATAGCACTGGTTTCATCAAAGTCTTGCCTAGACACTTCATTCTCGAATCTCGTCAATAGATAAGTCTACCTCGTCGGCTTTTAGTATTAGGTGTAGTATTAATGATTACCATAAACAAGAAAGAAATCAACATAATTAACACGTTTCCCATATTTCCAACTTACTATTCCTTGACCAAGAGGGAAACCGGTAGGTTAAAGCTTTATTGCTCTATCCATACTTGACATCAACCTTAACTCTCACAATTAGATAAGTCTTACTTCATCGATTTTTAGTGCTAAACATAGTTATTTGCTTTTCAGACAAGTAATCAAACAATTAACCATTTGGCAATTTAGCAATTCTAACCCTTTTCTAAACCTTTTGTTTATACTTTTAAAGCCCTTTCTAAAATGACATATATGCGTAGTAACTTATTTGTAAAACTTGATATTTAAATAAGCAAGTCAAAAGATATTTTATTCCATAAGATATAAATAGTCAACATATTTTCTAAAAACTATATATACTTAAAAACGCTTTTAAAATACTTTATAATACTTATAACAGTTTAAAACATTTACTCAAAATATTAGTTGAAAATAACAACTGTACAATTTTCCTTCAAATTTGAAAAGAACATGTACTCGGTATATTTTAACAAAATATCCCTTTTTAGAAATTAACAACTAATTCTTAAAAATCCATTAATATCTCAAATCACATTTGAAATACTCTACTATGAATTAGTAAACACTTGTAAAAATACTGAAAGAAATACTTAAGTTTAAATATCTTTTCAAATCTTTTAAAGTCCAAAACCAAGACTAAACAGGAAAGTTTTGCATAAGTGTAGTTTTGGCCACTTTTCGAGATGTTACTTAACTATTTACTATCCAATAATTTAATGGCAACAAACATATATATATAAAATTATAAATATAGCAAAAAAAACCCCAAGGATCTTTCTACAAAGTTCCATAGATCGTCGAATACTCGACAATTCCAAACTGCATCTATAACTATTATCGCCACAAGTGCACTTCTAAATCTAAGTCATATTCAAACCTGTATTCAACCACAACCTATTTTCTTTGTTCCAAGGCATTGACACATGTCATACAAGTCCATTCAAGTTCATTCCAAACTTGTTCAAGTCCATATACAGGTTGCATGTGTCATTTACTTTTAAAGTAAAAATCTAAACCAATGTTTTAACATATGTCAACAATAATTCAACAACTTAAACACAATCAAAATACAACATATATATGATATATATTCCATAAAAGTGAGGTGTTAAGTCACCTTTAACCCAACAACAACTAAGATCCAAGCTAACAAAGTCTTAGCCCAACCTTGTAATCGCATTTCCCTTCTTCTTCTTCCTTGCTTCACCTTGCTTTTGCCTTCCCAAACCCCCTATTTCCCACGGCCATTCCAAGTGGGGAGTGCATGGCATTGCTTCTTCAACTTTTGGCATGATGAAAGGTGTTATAATATTTTACTAAGGCTTGTGGCAAAGTTTGAAGTGATTTGGAGTTGATTTGCAACTATTTCATTTAGAACACAAGAGAGAAAGAAGAAGATGAAGCCATTAGAAAAGCTTGGTTTTTGCTTGGGAAATTTGTGATTTATTCTTAAGGGTATGCCCCTACTTTTATAGGAAGAAAATGGAGCTCTTTAAGCTTGCATGCACCCCTCCCCCAAACCATGCCATGGAAGCGTTACCTCACATCACTTCTCATTTAAGTTACTTATCCATTATGCTAATTAGTCATATACCCTTCTTATGATATATCTCTTATCCATTAGAATATTCTAGAACCTTCCAAGCTTTATGAAGAGGCGTGTGTGTTAATTACTTGCTAGTGCGTTCATTTGATCATTAGACAAGTGCACAAGAGTTTAAACAACTTATACCGATCGAAAAGCCGTTTACCGATAAACCGATTTTCGGTGACATTATTGATTTTTCTTCGAAGAATATATTTTTATAAATAGTTTTCAAAAACAAGTTTCTTATCGTTATTCATTAATTAAATGATGTCTAACATGGTTATAAAATCAAATTTATAAGACTTAATTATATTACAAAACGTTACGATATTCGAAGACGAAGTGTTCGAATTTCCGGATCGCTACAGTTGTGATTATTTATTAGGGAGGGATGATATTTATTTATCATCATTTGTTGATTATTTATGCTCAGCCGGTTTATGAGCATTTGTTTTTTAATTCAAATTAGATACAAACACCTTGTGAATTCAGTTTGACGATTTGACTATAAGGCTTTCGATGTTAATATGGATTAAAATTAGATTTTAATAAAGGGTGTCAATAATAAGGAAGCTGGAATAATTTAAAATAAATATTTGAGAAATGATTTTTTTAAAATTAGGTTTATAAAAATGTGTTTTATAAATTAAAGGACTTTTGAGAATTTAAAATCCTAGTGTCATTGAAAAAGATTTTAAATGTTTTATGGAAAAAGGATAGTAATATTTTTACTTGAAAATATTTTTACGTATAAATATTTCGAAAAGGAAATTTTTAAGTAATGCATATTTTCTTTGGATAGTGTGGGAAAAACGTCTCAATTAGTTTTGTGATAATTTGAATAATCTTCTAAGTTATGATCGGATGTTTTCTTAGACGAATGTTGTAGTGCACTTAGTAAATTATTCCCTTTATCATTGTGTGATCGAACGAGTTCAAAATCCAAATTAACCTAAAGAAAATTGAAAAATTGACATTCTGTTAGAACTATTTTTTTGGAAATATATACAGAATTATTCAAAAGGGAATTTTGAAATAAAAGAGGTATTTTTAGGTTTGCTAGTTCAAGTGACTCAAAATGACTAAAATAGGCAGGAGATGTGTTCGGATGGTAACACTTCTTTTAGGTATTGCCCTTTTGGGTAAGGGAATATATGATACTATTTGGTAGGAACCAGTTCCTAGAAATCATTTTGGCATTACTCGATCTATATGTCGATCTTCTATGGATTAAAATTTATTGTATAATTCCAAAAAGGTTTTGAAATAAAACTAGGTATTTAGTTCTTAAGTTAAATTCTAAATAAAAAGATTAAATTGGATAATTGTATATACTCTTAAGATATAATAGGGTATTATATAAGTTTAAAATTTTAAGTATGTTTTTATGAAATGCTTTCATAAATGATCTTAAAGGTAAAAATAAATTGGTATAAGTAAGAACCAATAAGAATAAGTACGTAAGTTGTACGTTGATCATTCCTTCGCACGGTTCTTAATCCAAGTTCGAGTACATGACTTTGAGGTGATTCATACACTGACCCGAATAAGGATTTATAACTCGATTCATGATGGAGAACACGCGGTGAGGGTTCTTGATATGGAACCAAAGTTCTCTTTCATAATATATGGCTATGTAAGGAGAACAGAGGTTTTTAACCAAGAAGCCTAATCGGAGTCTGCACTAGGAAAGTAAGGTGAGCGATGCTTGTTCGGAAGAAACATGTTGTATTCAAGTAAGTGATTGAATCAGATTGTGCATATGAATTATCTAAGAACATCATACAGACTTATGAATAATATCGGTATTCATATGGTGAAATTTCGAGGTCGAAATTCTTTTAAAGGGGGAGAATGTAATGATCCGAAATATTATCGTTTTAATTTGTGAATATTTAGTTTATCTTAAATATTCGATTAGTGGTTTTAATAATTAAATAACTCTCTTATAATTAATAAACAAATGATAGAAAATTCATTCTTGAATTTTGTTTGCTAAAATAAGTAGTTCGATGAAAAACAGAAAATGTGGCTAAAACCCTTTTTTGGATTTTTCAGCTTTTTATCGAACGACAAGTTGTAGAAAGTCATAAATACTCTTGTATATGTTTTAAAACCAATATTTACATATTTAAAAGAGAAACTTTACATTTTGGAATGTAAAAAGTAATGAATAAATAATGATAGTAAAAGGATAAATACATTTGAATTTTGAACATGAAAAGACCTAAGATTCCTTAAGTAACCAAGTAAACAAAAGGACTTGAGACACTCTATTATCCATCATGCTTTTATACGAAATGGTACTTGGGTGACTTATAATTGATGTTAGAATTGAAATGGTGATTTAGGAGTAGTATCATGTTATTTTATTATTTTTATTTCTTTATGTAACCTCCTTATATACATATGTATATATATACACGTTATTCTGTCTTACACTTCATCTCCTTATTATCAAGTTCATTTCATTTTTTTCACTCAAGAGTAATAGAGGGAAAAATCTCATTTTTGCTTAAAATCAAGTTAGCTTGGACTTTACAATAAGTTTGCAAAGTGAGGTTCTCCATTTCTTATTTGTTTCTTTTTATTTTATACGGGATAAATATAAAAAAAAAAAAATTGATTGAATTGTTTTGAAATGTCTCTTATGTTTAAATAATGGTTTAAAAATCAAAACTTGACTTGAAATGGGAAAATAAGCTTACTGGAAATCATAGGAAAACTAACTCATCTTTCTTTTTACACTTAATGTTAGATGAAAACCATCTCCATCCTAGATTTTTAAATTCCATATCCCACAAACCATTTAGATTTAGCTGAGATGATCAACTGTAGAGTTGTTTGTTAAAGCCTGTATTAATTTTTAAAATAGGTTGCTTGATGTTTCGTCGACTATGGCGGTCAAATTTGCTCGATTTCAGAGGGTGTCGAAAAATGGTGAGTTTTCGTCAAT
This sequence comes from Allium fistulosum, assembly GCA_030737815.1. Classification (NCBI taxonomy): domain Eukaryota; kingdom Viridiplantae; phylum Streptophyta; class Magnoliopsida; order Asparagales; family Amaryllidaceae; genus Allium; species Allium fistulosum. Next base: position 745,075,004 of record CM060901.1, on the reverse strand, counting down.
CACGAAATGATGAATGGAGGGTACGAGTGAGTTTGTATTAGCGAACCAATATTTTTAAGACAAGTCATGTGATTTTTAGGAGTGTGGTGGTGTCATATGGAATAGATTATCGAATTTTGTTCAAGATTTGATTTTCGGCAACGGGGGCATTGAGGTGATTACCGACGACGGTTGGAGCAACTTGGGATTAAGGCGGAGAGGTGGGAAGTGGTCGCGCAACGTATAGTGGTCGGGGCATCTTGTCGAGCTAGAGTGCATACGATTTGGCGTACGTTTTTGGCAGGTCAAGGCGATGGCCGAGGAGGTGTGTCAAGCTAGGTTTTTAGGTGCGAGTGTTTTAGGGTGGCGTGTGCGACTTCCAGTTTTTTAATTTGGATCGAGGGTCGAATTTTTGGTGGAGGAGGTGGTTATCTCGGGTAAAGGCCCTGGTGTGATGGGGCTACGAGGTGGAGTTTGGAGGCGGTGGTCACCAAGACGAACGGTGATAGCAATGGCGTGCTTGGTGCACAAGTGCACAAGCATGCACAAGATGTTAGCTCTAGTTTTATGTTGGATTTTGGAGGGAATGATTTTTAGGTATAATGATTTGGTAAGAAGCAGTTGTTTTGGCTTGGGTTTGGGTGTAGGCTTGGGCCATGTGTGTTTAAGTAATTTAGTAAACTAAATTTTTAAATTTCAAGGGTTTTAACTTTAACAAATCTTTACACTGCCATTCGAAGTCCTTGTAACCTACGGATTTCAACACTGGATTCGTATCATCAAATAGAACACATTTGAACTAGTATTCGATAGATTCATAGAAGTATTAAATACTGATAAATTTATAGTTATAGAAAACTAATCCCATTGTTGGGTAGTTATAACTCATTACTGACATTCAGATAGCAAAATAAAACATTGTTCTACTATATATTTAAATTTGATAAATTATATTGGACATCTATTTAGTAGAATAAATCCCTGTTATGCTATTTTATTAATTTTCACATCTATTAATATGTCAGTTGACTTAGACCAAAAATGTATTATCGATCGTTTGTTAATTATGAATTTTATTTACATATACATTGTCTATGTAAATATCAGAAATAGGACTTGGATTGTTCAACTGAAATAAATGGTAGCTTGTTTAAGTGCCATTTGGGGTCGCTAAGCCTCTTCCTAAAATTTGAAAGGGAATAGACTTAAATTTACTTTGACTTTATAATACTTTGAAGTAAAGTGTTTTCTATATTTAAACGGTTAAGTTAATATGATTAGAATAATAATATTTTAAAATAAACTAATTATCTAATAATGACGTTTGAAGTAAATCAATTATTTTATTAAAGTTATTTTAAAGTTAATTAATTGTTCACTAATGATATTTTGGGTGGTAAATTATTTAATAATAATGATTTTGAAATTCATTTCTTTATTTAATAATAGTGGTTTAAGTTAATTTATTATTTATTTAATAGCGATTAACTTTATTAATTATCCATTATGGTGTTTTAAAGCTAATTAACGATGTTTAAACTAAATGAATTGTTTATTAGGGAGGTTTTAAAAGTAATTATTTATTAGATAAAAAAGGTTTAAAGTAATAAATTTATTTTATAAAGAGAATTATTTTTAAATGAAGGGTTTGTTAAAGTTATAAATTGAAAAGAGATCTTAAAATTTGGAAAAAAGGTTTTGGGTTTATAAAAACTTTGATTTATACAAATTGGATCAATTATTAAAAAAAAGTTTACGAGATTAATAAATAATGCTTCTTAACAATGGTGGTATGAAAGCCTTTTTTCATACTTAACACCAAAGGATAAGAGGTTTGGGTTTAATGTTCTGAATAACACTGTTTGATCCATTTAATATGACTTTGAAATAAGAAATATTTTCTTAAATTACTTTATGAATATTCTTATACCATTGTATAAGTATATGGTAAAGTCTTCCATGTATAAAAAGTAAAATGGTTTAGGAATACACTTATACCAGTGAGATAAGTATATGAGTATTTTTGAAATAAATTAAAGTGTTTTAATTAATGGAATATTAATTAAAGGAGGCTTAGTGGATTCCATATGGAATTAAATCTATGTTTGGTTGTTTGATAGTCAAGTTACCAACTATCAAAATCTAGACCCATTTTTAAAGCTGGAAATATCTAAAAGAAACACGATAATTATATGATACAGTTATCTTTGATAATGATATATTATACGTATAAACTCGGAGTGTTTTTCTAGGATAAATGATAAGAAAATTCGTCCACTTAAACGGTTAGAAGGTGATCGTCGTTCTTATGTATTGTCTATTTATTTTCAAAAGAACTGGAGTTGAGCTTACCGGAAACTTTCAAATGTTGGTTCAAAGAGACCAGAATCGGATAAGTATGAATTATCCAAAAAAACCACTTTGAACCAACTCAAGCGTTCGAATTGAAGACATCTTGAAGATGATGGAATCAAAGATGGAGCACTTTGAAGTGCTAGGGCTACTTGCTACTAATTCTGAGGGTGATTCCAAAATGGATGTAGCAAAAGTAGTGCCTTCAGTTTGTTCATATCCTGAACAACTTGTATGGACGAATGCATGCATTGCATTGTTGCTTGGAGGGCAATGTTAGCATTTCAAGCGGATTGCTATATGAAAAGGTAAAATGTAGCCTCAAGCCTTATCAACCAGGAATGACTAAAACTGTAACGTATCGGATTTTGCCCGTTCGAAAATCAACATCCGTACTTCACATTGTACTAGAATGCCGCAGATTCGACCGTTCAAATCCGATTCGCCGGAGCTATAACAACATTAAGTAAATAACACAGCGGAATAAAAAGAAAAAGAATATAGATATACAACATCTGATACAATATCCAGATACAATGATGATACAATGAATATCTATATACATCAGAGATGTGATACAAGAAATAGCAGCGGAAAGAATATCGCCAATAGAATGCTCCAATCCATAGCTAGCGGAAAGCAAAGTCAGTCGTCCAAAGACTGACTAGCTCCAGATAATCTACTAACCTGAATATCTGAAAACCCCAACTCTAGACTGCTCGTGTAGAAAATTATGAGCACCCAGAGTTTAGGAAAGGAACAATAAACTCCGAGTCAGTCGTGGGACTGGTGTGAGCAACAAAAACAGTTATTTATCTTTAAACAATCAACAAAAGAACTTTAAACATTGAAATCCGCAATGCTTTTTGGAAAATGAAACTACCATAAGGCCTCCCGCACGCACACACAATGCAAACGTAGAATCGGAGGAGATTTCTCCTTATGATAGTCAAAGATGCTTACTACGCAAAACAAATCATTTATTATTACTATTAGTGCATAGTGCAGAAAACATTTCGAAAGTATAATATTAATCTTAGCCAGCATAGACATTCCGAACTATGCCTACTATAGCTACCATTTAAACAGTGGGGCGCCACCATAAGTAAATGGCAGGTTCTACAACTAATACCGTACAAGGTTCGTATTGTTTCTTCGGATTTTCCAACAAATGGTCAGGCTAAGGAACTTCCTATTCCACGAAAGAAACGCCTCTGGCGGGACGCTCCGAGAGACAAACTGCTCTCTGCCAAACAAGGCCGGGTTACCCCTGTAACAGGTAACTCACGAATATGCCACCTCCCGGTCCTTTGGGACCTTTATCCGAGCGCTCGGTAACCATCATCACACATAATAAATAAGTGTATCCACATGAGTAAGTATCTGGGCTCCATACCATGATACCACCCCTTTCCAGAAGGAAATGACATACCCTAAAGGGCGCGACCCTCATAACCTTGCCGCAACATTCCTGTTTCGACCATTTCCGGGTTGTAAGGCCCTGACGAAGTCTCGTCCACAAAGCTACGCTTTGTCACAAAGCCATGCTTTGGGTCAACAGATGATCAACCTATGATCACAAAGATAAATGATCAAACAAATGATCATATCACAAATGATCAAACACTGATCATCACACAGCAACACTCGGCATGCCACATTACCAAATTGGGATATATCGCTGATAACCTTCAACTACATAACCTCTGAGCTCGTACGTCTCAGAGAAGGGTGTTAAGCTAAGAGAATAAATTCTCCGCCACCAAACAGAAATGTATTTGAAAGAAATCGGCTTTACATCTCAAAGTGTAATGTCAGACATGTAACCATACAAGTCTGTTCCGGGTTCGAACAGAACCGAAGGCACTTCTCACGAAGCCCTTGCAAATCTGGATAATTTCCAATCACGTCCGGACTTCCCATCACAAAGGATGACAAAATCTCTATATCGGGGCCAGTCGATGCAGAGACATTCGACGAGTTGTCCTTTCGTTTTCGCAATTATCCGATCTTCACCATCGGTCTTCAAATGCGATCCATATACGACGTATCACTTATTCGGAATGGGTTATATGACACAAAGGTCCTCTCCCGGTTAAACCGAATAACGAGCGCAATCTTTAAAAACATATGGATATTGGGATTTCAATTAAGTCACAACTTATTACCCAAAACTTTTCATTCGAATGGTTTAACAAATTACCATTTTCAAATCTTTAAACAAAAAGATTCATTCTAAACAACCTTCAACGGTTTAACCAATTTTCCACACTTTAATCTTTTAAACAAAAGATTCATTCACAGATTTTCCAAATCGATTTACATTTCAATTTAACTCGTTAAATCTTTAAATCAAAGATTTAACTCATAGCTTTCAAAACAATTTCATTTCAAATGGTTTAAACAAATCATCATCTTAAATCTGTTAAAAATAAACAGGTTTAATTCATAGTTTTCTAAAAGAATTCATTCATAACTTGGAAAACCATTTTTCAATTCAATCTTGAAATTCCTTTAATTAAATTGGAATTTCATTTCTTATATGAAAGCTTTTATCATTTGAAAACAAACAGTTTTCATTTTGGAAATCTGATTCATTCATACGAGTTGAAATCTTTGGGTTAAATCTAAATTCTCAAAATTATACTTTTAAAATGGTTTAATTTCATATGAACTCATAAATAAGTTGAACAGTCTTTTCAAACCCTAGTTTCCAAATCATAGAATTCAATTTCAAATATTGCATTCAAATTTAAATCAACTTATTTAAATTTTCAAAACTCGATTAAGTTATTCAAAATAACTTTTATCTTTGAAATTCCATTTCAAAAGTTCTTTCACTTTTAACCCCAAATTTCTAATTTCAAAATTTATTGAAATTAAAACTTCCATTTTCAAAAATATCAAATTTAAATTATCTGTGACTTAACCGATTTCCACGTGAAATCCATATTTGTGTGTGTATGGTGTAGTCCAGGGGTTTTACACACAATAGTGCAACACGATGAATCATCACAGATCAAAATACAGGATATAGTTGATAAGCGATATAAACTATAACGCTTATCGTTCATGCACAAACCATAGATATATAAATATCACAGATAATAAATTACATCATAGATAATTTATTCAGGGTGTATCACAAAGCATCATATATGAAGGAAATCAAACAATCAAGTCATCCAATAGAATCCAAACATTCATAAGTAAGGTCAAGTATTCAATAGTCATTTATAAGTAGTATAAATTAATTGTTTAATCCTAATTAATTCAATTTGTTTCCAATCAAATTTATTTACTTATGAATTTATTATCCAATTCTGATTTATTAATTACAATTCATTAGATATAAATTACTTTATTAATCATCTTAATTAATTATTCCTTAATTGCTCATTTAATAAATTAATTATCCATAATAAATTATCTCCATAAGTTAATCCTTTAATAAACTACAAAGGTAATTACCCAAATTACTTCATTTATAAATCATCTTCACTCATTTCATTCTAGTAATTATCATTAACTATTTCCTTAAGTAATTATCTTCATTTATTCAACTAAGTAATTACACTCATCCAATTATCAAATGGTTTTCTTAAATAAATTAAACTAAAATAAATAAATTTTAATTAATCAAAATATCAAAATTTGTTAAAATAAGTAATTAGTCCCTTAATTACTTTCATTAACTGAATATTTTTAAGTAATTAATCATCCTTTAATTAATTATTCTTTAATTACTTATTAATCAAACTTAAATTATTAGTTGATTTACCATGATTACTTTTATTAAGTACTTTACTTTCAAGTAATTAATTTCCTTTTTATTTCATTTCAAATTTTAAGATTGAAAATAACTTTAAATCTTTCGTAATCAAATTTAAATTAAACGAATTTCAAGATTTCTTAACTAAATGTTTAAGGAAACAATTTAGTATAGTTAAAGTAACTTATATAAGAAGTTTAACCAAATTCATTTGTTTTAAATTTCAAAAAACTATGTTTAAATTCCTTTTTATAAAACTGTTTAAAAATCTACTCTCTTTAAGTTTAAAATTTGAAAACCTGTAACTACTAACAGTTAACCAGTTTTAAACATCATATAACTACTCGAGTAACCCTCCAAATTTCCCGAGTAACTTCCCGTGCTACTCACCCTTCTCTCTCTCTTCGAGTCAAGCACGCGAAAATAACAAGTCTTCCCCGAACCCTAACCTTCCTTCCCCAAACTTAGAACTAACCCAAAACACGGACACGAACGTGCACGTGCACCGTGCCTCCAGCCACCTCCGGCCACTCACCAGCATCGCCACCCATCGGCGGTCGACCCACGACCACAACACAACCTCCAAAACCTACCACCTTCACTCGAATCAAAATCGAGTTACATGTCATCAACCTGGAAACACACTCGACCAACAATCCCAACCTGTCAACAGCTCGTCTCTGCCCCTCCGACCATCAGAGACATCACCGCCGCCGGCCACGTCTTCGCCTACTCTCCCTCTACGCATTCCCAAGCACCGGTTGAACTCGATGCCCTATGGCATTCGAACGAGACCAATATATAATCATAACAAAAACTAGGTTTACAGAAAGGATTTCATCGCCGTTGCCACCACGATGAACTACAACACCTTCCACCATTTTTCCCGGCCTCTCCGTTCACTCCTCCATCACCACAGTGAACTCCAAGCATTCCAATCTACTTGGTCACCCAAAATCGACGAAAACTCATTTTCCGTTCATCACAGTAATGCCAACTCAATTTTTCACAAAAAAATATGATTCAAGTTTTAAAAATCCTAATTTCAGGCAGCAATTCAAGTTGTAAACTTGAATTAATATTTTAAAATGTTTGAGGATTTGCTTATAATGATTATTGCCTGTTCTTCAAGTTTTACAGAGCCAGGCTACCTGATGAACTCGAATTTCGAATTTAAAAATTTGTTTTGAGATCTAACAGACATGTTTTGTTCAAATACTATGTACAAATAATCAATAGATGAAACAGGTTGATCTTGTTTTGGACCTGAGCTTCAAGTTTTTATCACAGAGATAGTTTCCAGACTATAAACAGACAAGTATCAACACATATAAAGAATTTCATAAATATGTACATACAAACACACATATACTTAATAGGTTTCAAATTTAAGTTACTCACCTTGGTTTCAGAAAAAAAAAACAGAGCTTAATTTATGTTGAAACAGGCTCTTGAAAACTGGCAGTGGAAATCCTTTTTCTTTTCTTTTCTTGATCCTTTGATCGATCTGGTTTGTCTTGAATGGTATTGTTGTTTATATTGAATTAAATTACTTCAGATGCTACTCAGTTTTGAAGGAACGAATTTGAAATGAAGACTGATATATGGAAAGTGAAGTTACAGGATGTTATTATGTGTTATGTACTGGAAATCTTTTGTTTATACTCTGGCCAGAGATTTTTATCTCAAATTGGAGGCTGATAGATATTCGTTTGGGGGCTGAGATGATAAAACTTTGGCATGCATTAATTATCAGTTGTACAAAATAAATATTTTATTTTTGTTTCTTCTTTAGCAAGCTTGCATACTTATCCTTTGCTTTGCCTTCATACTTATACCAGATATACTTGAATGTATTTTTTTTTGTTTCTTTGTTTGTTTAAGTATACATACTTATCTGGTTTACTTCATATGTCGTGTTCATGTTACCTATGTGTTTGTTTTGTTATGTCTACATACTTGTCTTTTATTGGTTTGATTTTTACTTACATATTTATTTCCAACTTAAATACTTATCGTAATGTATTTACATTGTATTTGTATTTTACTTTATTTATTTTACTTTGTAATATATTTTTGTTTGTATTCACACACATTTATTAAAAGACAATGTTTTGAAATCAAATACATATTTAATGAATTACATAGATATATTTATTTTTATACTTATCTTTAATCAAAATTTCACAATTTTAATTCAAAAATTAATTTAATTATCAATTTAAATATATATAAAATTCGAGGTCGTTACAAAAACATAGGATATGCTTCAGGGCTATGTGGGTCGCACACATTAGGGTATTTTCATGACCCTTCTAGATATATACATTTATGGATTTGATTGTGTATGAGAGCTATCGGGAAAGGTTACAAAGCAATCGGGGTAAAGAAATATTCGTACTATCCACTAAGGGGTAGGCCAGTCCTTATTTGCAGGGGTTCATGTGAGGCCCTCGGTATGTTTTTCTAGATGTGTACTATCGCAGGAGGTACAACAATAGCCTTGTCATTGTATGGAATCCATTCTCCAATAAGCGTCGTATGGACTTAGTTGTGCCCAACTATGTAGGAATGTGAGATGCAAGCATTCCAGCTATATTTATAACTTATTTTAAACCCTAGACATTATTATAATATCATAGGATTTTCTATAAAATGGTTTGATTATCATATGGTAAAACCCATCGGTGTTTATGTGCGACATGGTCTTATGAGATACCATTTTCTTTAAAAGGGTTTTATAAGATATAACAACTCCCTGTGATTAGAGTTTCTCATACTGATTTACCAGACTGATTCAGCTATTATTTCTCCTATAATACTCGGATCAGACCCAAGTATTTTTCCAGAGATAGCTTCGGATGCTTTGGAGCTTCAGGATTCGAAATGGATGCCTAAGATGTATTTACGTATTTTTTATATTTCTCCATTGTTTTATAGGTTGTGTTTATCAGCATTTGTACAGACTGGCTGTTATAACTATCAAGGCTAATGATAGGTTAGACTCCGATGTTGTTTGATATTAAAGGTTTTCTCTTGTAAAGAAATTGGGGATATCATATATTATTCATCACGTTGTGAGGTTTAGTTTTGTCTTTTCTTTCCTTTTCACCCTAACAATCTATCTTTTCGGCACTTGGATGCTTAGCACATGAATACAGTGGATGTATTAGTATCGATTCCGAGGATCAAAAAGGTGGGTCAATACAATTATTATTAGAGATGAAGGTTAAGCGAGAACCTTAACCCTGGTGGGGTAAGCTCGGTAAGGATAGGATAAGTGACACCCCAGAATGAGTTTGAGTGTATTATATATGAGAGCATGTATTTGTTAGTGCTATGTTAATGTTTTATATTGTGTTAATTTGTGGGTCGAGTGTTTTACGAATTCTGGATGATACAGTAGGTACAACAGCATCAATAAGGGTTTCTAAACTCTTGAATAAGGCAAACCGACACATTATTGTGTTGAAATTGGGTAAATGAGATAATTCTACATAGGATTATTTATATATATAAAATAATAATTTTTAAAATTGATATAGTTGTCTTTTAGGTTGTGATTATTTGTTAAGGAGGGATGATATTTATTTATCATCATTTGTTGATTTTTTTATGCTCGGCTAGTTTATGAGCATTTATTGTTTAATTCAAATTAGATATGAATACTTTGTGAATTTAGGTTTACGGTTTGACTATAAGACGTTCGACGCTAATGTGCGTTAAAACTGGATTTTAATAAAGGGTGTCTATTATAAGAAAGCTGGAATATTTTAAAATAATTATTTGAGAAATGATTTTTTAAATATGATTTTAAAAAATTTGGTTTACAAAAATGTTTTTTACAAATTAAAGAATTTTTGAGAATTTAAAGTGCCATTGAAAAAAATTCAAATGTTTTATGGAAAAAGGGTAGTAATATTTTTACTGGAAAATATTTTTAAGTATAAATATTTTGGATATGAAATTTTTAAGTAATGTATATTTTCTTTGGATATTTCGAGAAAAACATCTCGATTAGTTTTGTGATAATCTGAATAATCTTCTAAGTAATGATCGAATGTTTGCTTAGGCGAACACTGTAGTGCACTTAGTAAATTATTTCATTTATCATTATGCGATCGAACAATTTCAAATTTCGAACGAACCCAAAGAAAATTGGAAAATTGATATTTTGTTAGAACTATTTGTTTGGAAATATATACTGAATTGTTCAAAAGGGAATTTTGAAATAGAAGAGGTATATTTTATGTTAGCTAGTTAAAATGACTCAAAAATGACAAAAATGGGTAGAAGATGCGTTCGGATAGTAAACACTTGTCTTAAGTATTACCCTTCTAGGTAAGGGAACATATGGTACTATTCGGCAGGACCCGGTTCCTTGATATCATTTTAGCGTTACTTGATCTATATGTATATTTTTTACGGATTAATATATATTGTCTCATTCCAAAAGGAATTAAAATAAAAACTGGGTATTTATTTCCCAAGTTAAATTCTAAATAAAAAGATTAAATTAGATAATTGTGTATACTCTTAAGATATGATAGGGTATTATACAAGTTTAAAATTTTAAGTATGTTTTTATGAAATGCTTTCATAAATAATCTTAAAGGTAAAAAGAAATTGGTACAAGTAAGAACACATAAGAATAAGTACGTAAGTTGTATGTAGATCATTTCCTCGCTCGGTTCTTAATCCAAAATTCGAGTATATGACTTTGAAATGATTTACACACCGACCCAATAAGGATTTATCAATCGATCTGTGATGGCGAACACGCAGTGAGGGTTCTTGATATGGAACAAAAGAACTCTTTCATAATATATGGCTATGTAAAGGGAATAGAGGTTTCTAACCAAGAAGCCAGATCAGAGTTCTTACTATGGTAATCGGTTGAGTGATACTTGATCGGAAGAAATTTTTTGTATTCAAGTAAGTGATCGAATCAAATTGTGCATATGAATGATTTAGGAATATCATACGGATTTATGAATAATATCAGGTATTCATGTGGTGAAATTTCGAGTTTGAAATTCTTTTAAGGGTGGAGAATGTAATGACCAGAAATTTTATTGCTTTAATTTGTGAATATTTAATTTATTTTAAATATTCGATTAATGGATTTAATATTTAAATAATTATCTTTTAATTAATAAAAAATATTAGAAAAATCATTTTTGAATTTGTTTGCTAAAATAGGTAATTCGATGAAAAACAGAAAATGTGACTAAAACTCCTTTTCCGGATTTTCAAATTTTTATCGAACGACAAAAAGTCATAAACACCCTTGTATATATTTAAAAACCAATATTTACATATTTAATAGAGAAACTTTACATTTGGAATGTAAAACAGAATGAATAAATAATGACAGGAAAAAGATAAATACATTTGAATTTTGAACATGAAAAGACTTAAGATTCCTTAAGTAACCAAGTAAACAAAAGGACTTGAGACACTTTGTTATTTAACATGCCTTTATATACAATTGTACTTAGGTGACTTAGAATTGATGTTGGATTTGAAATGGTGATTTGGGAGTATTTTCAGTTTATTTTCTTATTTTTATTTCTTTATGTAACCTCCTTATATACATACGTACGTACGTACCTACATATACACACACACATACTATTCCATCTTACACTTCATACTTCATCTCCTTATTATCAAGTTCATTTCATTTTTTCACTTAAGAGTATTAGAGAGAGAAATCTCATTTTTGCTTAAAAACAAATTATCTTGGATTTTACAATAATTTTGCAAGGTGAGATTCTTCATTTCTTTATTTATTTATTTTTATTTTATATGGGATAAATGTTGTAAAAATCTATAGTTTGGTTAAATTGTCTTGAAATATCTCTTATGTTTAAATAATGGTATAGAAATCAAATTTGACTTGAAATGGGAAAATAAGCTTACTGGAAATCACAGGAAAACAAACAAATCTTTCTTTTTACACTTACTGTCAGATGAAAACCATTTCCATCCTAGATTTCTAAATTCCATATCCCACAAACCGTTTAGATTTAGTTGAGACGATCAACTGTGGAGCTGTTTGTTATAGCCTATATTAATTTTTTAAAATGATTGCTTGACGTTTCATCGACTATGGTGGTCGAATTTGCCCGATTTCAAAGGATGTCGGAAAATGGTGAGTTTTCGTCGATCAAGAAAGGACAAATGGAGGGTACGAGCGGGTTCGTATCAGCGAACCAAGATTTTTAAGCCCATTCGTGTGATTTTTAGGGGTGTGGTGGTGTTATAGGGGATAGATGATCGAATTTTGTTAAAAATTTAACTTCCAACGATCGGAGCGTCGAGGTGGTTAGCGACGGTGGCTGAGCAACCTAGGGTTGAGGTAGAGAGGTAGGATGTGGTCACGCAGCATATGGTGGTCGGAGGCTTCCTGTCGAGCTCGAGTTAGGGTTCGGGTGCATTTTGATTTGGCATGTGTCTTTGGCGTGTTAAGGCGATGACCGAGAAGGCGTGTCGAGCTAGGTTTCGGGTGCGAATGTTTTGGGTGGCGTGCGTCGCAAGTTCTAGTTTTTAAATTTGGATCGAAGGTCGAAATTTTGGTGGAGGCGGGGGTTGTCTCAAGCGAAGGTGCTAGTGTGATGGGGGTGCAATGAGGAGTTTAGGGGCGGCGGTCAACGAGATGAACGGTGATGACGGCGTTTTTGGTGCATAAGTGCATGCGCACACATGAGATGTTAGCTCCAGTTTTGTTTTTGATTTTGGAGGGCATGATTTTTTTTTGTTATAATAGTTTGGGAAGAAGCGGTTGTTTTGGTTTGAGTTTGGGTGTAGGCTTAGGCCAAGTGTGTTTAAGTAATTTAGTGAACTAAGTTTCTAAATTTTAAGGGTTTAAACTTTAACAAATCTTTACCGGTCATTCGAAGTCCATGTAACCCGCGGATTTTGACACTGGTTTCGTATCATCAAATAGAACGCATTTTAACTAGTATTCGACGGATTCACATACTGATAAATTTATAGTCATAGAAAATTAATCCCATTGTTGGGTAATTCTAATTTATCACTGGCATTCAAATAGTGGAATAAAACATTGTTCTGCTATATATTTAAACTTGATAGATTATATTGGACATCTATTTAGCTGAATAAATCCATGTTCTGCTATTTATTAATTTGAACATTTGTTGATGTGGCAGTTGACTTGGACAAATGACATGTCATCTATCGTTTGTTAATTATGAATTTTATTTACATATATGTTGTTTATGTAAGTATCAGTGATATGACTCGGATTGTTGAACTGAAATAAATGGTAGCTTGTTTATGTGTCATTTGGGGCCGTTAAGCCTCTTCCCAAAATTTAAAAGGAAATAGATTTAAATTTACTTTGACTTTATAATATTTTAAAGTAAAGTGTTTCCTATATTTAAATGGTTAAGTTAATATGATTTGAATAATAATATTTTAAAATAAATTAATCATTTAATAATGATGTTTTAATTATTTAATAATAATGTTTAAAGTAAATCAATTATTTTAAAGTTAATTAATTATTTTATTAATGATATTTAAATTAGTAAATTATTTAATAATGATGTTTTTGAATTTTTTTTTTATTAATAGTGATGTAAGTTAATTTATCATTTATTTAATAATGATTAAGAATTTATCATTTATTTAATAGTGATTAAGTTTATTAATTATCCATTATGGTGTTTTAAAGCTAATTAACGATGTTTTAAACTAGATACATTGTTTATTAGGGTGGTTTTAAAAGTAATCATTTATTAAATAAAAAGTGTTTAAAGTAAAAAATTATTTTATAAAGAGGATTACTTTTGAATGAAGGGTTTCAATTTAAAGTTATAAATTGAAAAGGGATCTTGAAATTTGAAATAGAAGTTTTAGGTTTATAAAAACTTTGATTTATACAAATTGGAGAAATTACTAAAAAAATTAAGTTTATGAGATTAATAAATAATCCTTCTTATTATGGTGGTATGGAAGCCTTTTTACATTCTTAACACCAAAGGATAAGAGGTTTGGGTTTATTGTAAACAAGGTTTTGAATAACGTTGTTTGATCCATTTAATATGAGTTTGAAATAAGAAATCTTTTCTTAAATTGCTTTGTGAATATTCTTATACCATTGTATAAGTATATGGTAATATCTTCCATGTATAGAAAGTAAAATGGTTTAGGAATATACTTATACCGATGAAAGTATATGAGTATTTTTTGAAAGTAATTAAAGTGTTTCAATTATTGGAAGATTAATTAAAGGAGGCTTAGTGGATTCCACATGGAATTAGATCTATGTTTGGCTGATTTTTATTTGATAGTTAAATAACTGATTATCAAAATCAGAGCACATTTTTAACTCTGGAAATATCTGGAAAAACATGAGAATTATATGGTGCAGTTATCTTCAATGATGATATAATATATGTATAAACCCGTGTTGTTCTTCTAGGACAAATGACAAGGAAATCCGTCCACTTAAACGGTTGGGAGGTGATCTCTGCTCTTATGTATTGTCTATTTATTTTCAAAAGAACTAGAGTTGAGTTTTCTGGAAACTTTTGAATGTTGGTTCAAAGAGATCGGGATCGGATAAGTATGAATTATCCGAAAAACCACTTCGAACCAACTCAAGCTTTCAAATTGAAGACATCTTAAAGATGATGGAATCAAAGATGGAGCTCTTTGAAGTGCAAGAACTACTTGCAGCTAATCCTATGGGTGATTCCAAAATGAATGTAGTAGGAGTAGTGCCTTCGGTTTGTTCATATCCTGAACAACTTGTATGGATGGATGCTGGCATTGCATTGTCGCCTAGAGGGCAGTGTTAGAATTCCAAGTAGGATTGCTATATGAAAAGGCAAAAGGTAGCCTCAAGCCTCAACAACCAAGAATGACTAAAACAGAGGATATGTTTTAAGGCTATTTGGTCGCACCCATTAGGGTATTGTCATCACCCTTTTAGATATATATACATTTATGGATTTGGTTGTCCATGAGAGCTCTTGGAAAAGGTTATAAAGCAACCAGGGTGAGGAAATATTCGGTACTATCCAGTAAGGGGTAAGTCGGTCCTTATTGGTCGGGGGTCCATGTGAGGCCCTTGGTACATTTTTCTAAAGATGTAATATAGCAGGAGGTACCTAATAGCCTTGTTATTATATGGAATCCATTCTCCAATAAGCGTTGTACAGACTTAGTTGTGTCCAACTATGCTAGAATGTGAGATGCAAACATTCCAGCTATATTCATAATTTATTTTAAACCCTAGACATTATTATAATATCATTGAATTTTCTATAAAATGGTTTGGTTATCGTAAATGTGCAGCGTGGTCTTACATGATATCTTTTTCTTTAAAGGGTTTTATAAGATATAATAATTTTTTGTGATTAGAGTTTCTCGCACCGGTTAACTAGACTGATTTCGGTGTTATTTTTCCTTATAATGCTCGGGTCACATTAGAGTATTTTTCCAAAGAAAGCTTTGGATGCTTTGGAACTTCAGGAGTCCAATTAGATGCCCCGAACGTATTTTTGCATTTTTGTATTTCCGCTATGTTTTTATTGGTTGTGTTTATCAGCATTTGTAAGAATAGACTGTTCTGACTATCCAAGTTGATGATAGGTTGGACTCTGATGTTGTTTGATATTAATGGTTTTCTCTTGTAAAGAAATTTGGGATATTATATATTATTCATCATATTGTGAGATTTAGTTGTCTTTTCTTTTCTTTTCACCCTAACAATCTGTCTTTCCGACACTTGGATGCTCGGCACATGAATACCGCGGATGTATTAGTGCCGACTTTTGAGATCGGAAAGGTCGACCATTACACTCCATTTCTCCCTCTTTATCTCTATTCCAAGAGGACAGGCCGGTAGGTGATTCAGCCAGGATACATTGCATGAAGGAAGGGACTTGCCGCCCCAAAGCTATATTTATTTATATTTACAACCATATGTACTTTATATTATATTATATCTATTACTGTATTGTCATTTAGAGATGTTATTTCTCAATTATTGTATGGACCACATTTATGTTAAGACTACTATCTGCTTGGGTGGTATTTATATTTTATTTCCTTCCGCTGTGAGATCGAAAAGTGTAGAATGTTTAAAAACTTATAATTGTCTTTGTATCGTGTAACTCTATAAACCCAGCGATTCTAAAAACCCAACGATTCATACTTCTTAGCATGACTCGAGTTCAAAACCCACTTTAGGGCTTTGGATAGGTGTGTCCGAAGGTGTGGTTCACCTCCCCCTCAATGCTGACGAACATTTCCACATTTAATAATAATCTTCTTTAGATTCTCATTTTGATCCATCATAATATTACTACTAGAAAATACATCATATATATGAATTATAGGAGGATAATTCTTTTATTAATTGATTCAGGTAATATTTTTTACTTTATTGTTTGTTCTCATTCATTGATTTAGCCAAATGGAGGAATTTAATTATTACATAGGTCATGTGGATATACACAAGATTTTAGGTCGTTCAACATTTATATTAATTGGTTTTTAAATCACTAAATGATATCTACACATAATATATAAGATGAGCTTATATCTGTTTAATCAAACAACCTTCATGTTGTTAGTTAAATACCTGGATATATAGATTTATACGTGTGTCCATGCATTATGCACACACACACACACACACATATATATATATATATATGCACACACACACTCTCATATATGTTTATGTGTGTGTGTTTATTATAGATTTGCATATTCTTTTCTGTTTGAATTAGTGATTTAAGAACAAATTATTACAAGGATCCACACTAGTAATTTTTGTTTATCAGTCGATTCAATGCACATCTTTAAATATCGCTTGATAATGTTCAGAATGTCTAATTTAAAAATACACATGCATCAAGTTTGGCTTATCAATAACAACTTCAAGTTATTGGATATATTATAACTTCTAGCTACTGAATATACTATAATTTCCGGTTACCTTTGACTTATCAATAATAAGAACATCAAGATCAAATTTTTTTTTTAAACTTCATAGTTTGGTATTAATAACAAACTTTTCTTAGTAATAATTATCAAAGTTTCTAGTTTGATAATTCATAAAACTTGCAATATTTCATACAACTTCAAGTTCCACATTTTAATTAATCAAAATCGTTGTTTGATAATTTAAGAACTTTTAACAATATCTTCTTATTTGCTTCCAGTATAAAGCTTGAGTATGAATTTGGAATTTTGAACTTTATGTTAAATTTTGTCTACTTAAATATATAAATCTACACTGATATGTAATATACTTGAAATTATTTTACTCAAATATGCTTAAGAATGTCCTTTGAACCAGTATCTCAAATATGCCTTAAAGGTTTTCGAACAAAATTGCGTTAAACTCCTAGTTCGAATAAATTTTATCAATAACATCAAGTTAAGATTTTTTTTCAATTATATTCCGAATATCTCTTTTGAATATTATTTGTAATTATTTATTTAGAGAATAATGCATATGCTGAATTAAATATAAACATCTCTTCTCGAGAATTCAATAAAAGAGATATCTTTACACAAAAATAAAGAATATCTTTCAAGTACTTCAAATGTTCTATAAACACTCGGTTATATGTTGTAATTATACAGATCACTTCAAGATCGTATTTATAGCTTTTGTCAAGTATAGTATGATGTGTAGATCGGCTCTTTAGGAGAGTATCTAAAGATATTTCTGTAAGAAATGGTTATGCATATAATATTTCATAGGAAATATTTACGCATATGTCCCTTAAGATATAATTAGACATGTGATGATAAAATAATGTGATTTAGAAATAATCTGATTTCTAATCTATTTGAGAGAATCAAAATGATTATAATGAAATATATAGTACTCATTACACAATGCTCAAACTTCAAGTTTGAACCAAATTTGAAATACATAGGATTTCATCATAATCAAATTCTTTACATTTATTCGGTTTCATAACATTACCAAATATACAAACAAATCTTTTCTAGAGATATTTTATTATCATCACTTCTAGAATGTTACATATATCTTCTAGAGATATATGCACTACTTTTGGAATGTCATATCAATATGCAATATCGTTTGCTGCATATATTTCGTAATCACTTCTTTCAGAGTAGCATAAAATATCTCCGCTGAAGATTTTTATTGTAACTAGTTCTGAAATGTCATATCATATTTTAATACAGTAACAAAATTAGATGCACTAAATAAAAGTTTGATGTGAAAGTTAGAACCACTACTTCTGCAGTGTAGTAATGCTATATAATATCTCTTTTGGAGATAAATTATTGTCACTACTTGAGTAATATATGTCCTTATAGGGGATATAGTGTTACTTTTAAAGGAAGTGCAATTAACAAAGATAAGAATAAGATTTCTATAACATCTCTTTTAGGATGTTGGATTTGCAATATAAATATAAAGAAAACTTTAAAACATCTCTTCAAGATACACACACACATTTTCATAAACAAAAATAGTGTGTCATATGGGTAATCTCTTCAGGAGAATACTAAAGTGTATTCAACAAAATAGCCGGACATATTTACCCAAAGATAATTTATTAAACCTTCAAATTTTACAATGTAGCATAATTAGTATAAATCAAATCTACTATTTTTTTATAGTACTCACCCAAACGTCAAGTTTGAGTTATATTATATATCTATGTACCTAAAAATAAAATATTTCATAGTTCTTTTCAATATCTCATTTTTAATTCAAATCAAAAGCACATGTAACCAAAAGTTAACCTTGCAAGTGAAATTAATGTGATGAAAAATTACACGATATGCCATTAGACCTCAATAGATTTAACACTAAATCTCAATAGCATTCAAATTCATCACATAATCCATTTTTTTTACTAAAAAAGTATATTATGCATTGACCATTTCATATAGGCCCAATCCCAAAAATCAATTTTGATTTTGAAATGGAATGTAAACAACAAAATCTGAATTCATACATAATAGAATCATAACTTGCCTTATGGAATGAATAAAAAATACATAGAGTGCTCTTTCTTAATATAACAACCACATTTAATGCATTTATGATAAAAAATAAATGCAATTGACTATTATGAGGTCTGAAATATAAATTGGTGTCACAATAAATTGATTTCATTGAAAATATATTAATCGATCGAACAAACATTTTAATTTGGAAATTAATGTCACCTTAAATCAGCTTTGTGTGTTTGTGTATGTGTACAAATGTGTATATAACAAATAACATTAACATGGTCAAATCTCAAAAGATTTAAACTTGAATCTATATCTTTGAAACCCAAACAAAAGGAATCTGAAACAACACATTTATCGAGCAAAACCATTAACAATCAAAATGATACAAATTTGAGAACTCCAGGTAGAGAAGTATAAAGACCAAACCTAATAATATATTTGCATTGTATCAATAAGAAAGGACCCAAGCTTTACATTAAGTACTAAAATTTTAATTGCTTATATGTTTAATAATACACTAGACTACCAACATAAACTATAAATAGCCTAAATATTTAGATCACAACCGAATACCATTCAACGGTAAAATCAAAACCAAAGTCTCAAAATCATAAAGAGAAAACCATTCAACGGTAAAATCAAAACCAAAGTCTCGAAATCATAAAGAGAAGACCAAATGTTATATCTTCTTGCATAGATGGTTCTAAATTACATAGGTCTGCCTACACCATTCATAAACATAAACAAAAATAATTATACATCTCAGATCCAAATTATTTCTTCAGAAAAGAAAATCCATAGTTCTTTACAGAATATATAAAATCAAACACGTAGATCTTCTAATCAACCCAAGTTGTTTTAAAAAAATTGTGAAGTACGATTATTTTTCAAAAATAAAATAATTCAAAATTTTAATTTATTTCATAAACCACATACATATCATTATCTTTCTACATCAAACTAATTTTCACCAGACCAGATCGAAAATTAAAAAAAAAATACTTCATACATAGATCACATATATTTGTAATTTGAGTAAAATATTACATGAATTCAAACACTTATTAATGAACTTTCATTCAAAACTTGCTCAAATATAAAAAATAAAAATAAATATTCCTAATAAAATCAACGATGGATAGCTCCAATACTACTTGTTAGAAATTTTGAATCAATTGAAATGAACTATCAAGTACTAATTTTGAAAGAATAAACAATATTTATTTCAATGAGAAGAAAAATTAAATAAGTAATCTCAAAGGATAATTAATTATTTAAGAGAAAGAGATGGATCTAGATAAAAGATGATAAGCTTGATCTTCCAAATTATCAGAGTATTTTTTAGTCGGAGATCGTGCCAATAACATGTTAAAAATATAAGACGATAAGAAGTTATTAAAGAGAGTTGAGATATTTAATTCATTTCATGTGTCAACATACAATCTAGCAAAGCTCTATTTATAGAAAGGATGGAAAATAAATTTTAATAATGCTTATGTAACATTTAACATATTCACGTTTATATTTTGTATATATTACAACAATTTTGAAATGAATAACAATGGTTTCTGTTTTGTTTTCTGATTTAATTGTGATCATCCTTCAAATCTATTCTATTATATAAGAAAGAGAATATAGAACTCTTAGTATTCTTATCTCTCATTCACTATCAGATTGAATAGTGCATTCTTCTTAATTTTTGGTAAAATTTACCTTTTAGACCTCCTAAAATTTTTCAATATTCCACAAAACTACCATCATTGTAGCAATTAATGTTATCATTATTCCTTTTGATATAATACTCTTGTGTACATTTATTTCTTTTGATAAACTTATAATCACTATTTCTTTATAATCTAGCAGAGATCTCTTCCTCTTCTTCATGTTATAATTACAATTTTGTCATTCCTGATTTGTTTCCTATCCTTTTTTTACATTCCTCCCATTTAAATTCTTTCCATTATGTTATCTCTTCTCATATATCAGTTTCATACGTATACTACAATTCAAAAAAATACTAAAATATGTATTATCAATCTAAATCAACTTAAAGATTCCATCCAAATAATTTTTAGTCAATCTCTTTATTTTTTATGAGATTGTGTTTTTGTCTGTTGTTTTCAGTATTGTAGTTTTCATGAAAAATTGTCTAAAAGCCTCCAAAAAATATTGCTTACTAACCTATCAAGCTGGATTTAAAGGTTTGATTTTTATTTTATTATCTTTATTTTCATTTATTTTAAGGTTGAATTTTTTTTGTTTTAGCTCCATGCGGATCTTTACTTAAAATTTTGTGTCCAAAAACTTGTTTTCTTCTTATTTTTGTTACAGTTTGTATAGATATGAATATGGTCTCCTTTATACTTTTAGAAGGTTATTGGATTTATTAATACATAGATATCACATAATATTTGGTTATTTTGTAAATTCTATAATACATGAAGCTTGACTATTTTTTATTCTTAAGTTTTCTATTTACATCGACGTTCATTTTATTTGTATTCGTTTAGTATGATTATGATATTCATTTCATTCATTTATTTTGTAGGGAATAATTGGCTTACTAACATATAGATGTAAAATATTCTTAAACTTTTTATAATACACAAGAGGTAAAGTTGATTTTTTTTTATTTTGAAATATAAGCATATACAAAAATCAAGTTGGGAAAAATCTTATACTTTCTTTTTATTTTATTTTCAATATGTATCATTATCAACTTGGTTTCCTTCATATTCTGCGGGAGGTTAATGGATTGATTAATACATCGCTCTCATATATATATTTTTATAAAATCCTTGATATGTAATGTTGAACTATTTTTTAGTTCTCAAGTTTTATATTTACATTGACGTTCATCTGATTTGTGTTTCGTTAGTATGATCATGAATTTTATTTCCTTTGTATATTTTGAATAACATAATTAGTTTACTAACACATGTATACCAATCAATCTTAAATTATATATAATCTGAGACAAAATTGATGTTTCTACATTTTCAAACATACGTATTCAAGAAAATTAAGTTGGGGAAAATATCATCTATGAAATAAAAGAATGGTCAAATAATAAATTTTTATGTCGTATTTGAGAAGAAAAAAATATAATTGTATAAATATTACTTTTGCTCAGTCTAGCATATGTAACTTTATGTTGAAAATTTAGTTTTAAAAGGGTGTTATATGAACTTAGTTTTTAATTAAGTATTTTATTTTTTATACTCAGCCTAGACCCATTTTTGTAATATGTGATATTATCCATTTTAATTGTCATATGGTTTAATATATTTTCCTATAGTGATGCTTCATTGGCTGAGAAATGTACATAAATAACACACATTTTCCAATTAATGCATGGTTAACACTGAATTCTTGGAGATCTTATGGAACATATTAGCAAATATCTTTTATTTTCTACAAAGATTATTTGATGCTATATTGTTTTGATTTTATTTTGCAATTTGAAGATGTTTATAAATCATAACGAATTGAAGATGTGCTATTAATAATGTTTACAAGTAAATAAACTTCAAATGGAAACAACTGTATTTAAAAGGAATAAATTGATAATATTCATTCACTTCAAATTCAAACTAATTTGAGAATTATTACAATTAATTCTTTTTTATTGAAATTTATTGTTGGCGAACAGTTACATACAAATCTTCATTAATCCTAATCAATTAGTGTCCAAATTTAGTCAATGTAATATTTTATTTTTACGATGGATTAAAATTAATTTTTAATTTACTTAATTGTATATCTCCAAAGTATACTTTTATTAAACATGTTGTGTAACTTTTATCCTTATTATTTGCACATTTTCAAATAAACTAGGTTCATGTTCAAGTAGTTGAAATCATCAAAGGTAGAATATGCATAGTTAACAAGTCAAGTTTTTTGAAAAAGCATAATATAGTAAAAATAATACAATAGATACTATACACATAATTATTAGTCAAAAAATTATTGCACGATCTATAAATCTAAATGTTACTCTAGATAAAAAGATAGAAGGTCAAATGGTTATAGGTCAACTACTAATTCTTATCTATGCTTTCATTTTCAAAAATAATGGTATGTTTAGCTTCTTTAATATTTTTAGCTTTAGCTAAATGCTTTATTTCAAATTTTTTTCTAAACTCAATATAAAGTATGTGTAATTTAGTTAATTTGATAATTTGGTATCATGTTTATTTTATAATTCGGTTGTTTGATGTTATAATAGAATCCAATCAAATTTTTTGAAAATTAATACGATCATATTTATGGCAAATTAGTTTCTTAAGTTATCATTGAAGATGACTAATACATAATGAATTCTCTAATCTGTTTTGTGTTTGTTTAGTACGATAATGAATTTCATTTCCTTCGTAAATTTACAAGGCATAATTGATTTACTAACACATGTACATCAAAGAATCTTTAATTGAGTATAATATGAGATAAAGTTGATGTATTTTCTATTTTGGACTATAAGTATTTAAGAAAATCAAGTTGGGAAAATATCATCCGTGAAGTAAAAGAATAGTCAAATAATAAATTTCTATATTGTATCTCAAGAAAAGTATATTGAAAGTTTAGTTCTAAATAGACGTTCTATAAACTTAATTTTTATCTAAATATTTTATTTTGTTATACGCAACCTAGACTTATTTTTTGCAATATTAGATATTATACATCATATTTAATGCATGGTTAACACTAAATACTTGGAGATCTTATAGAACATAGTAATTATTTTTTATTTTCAATAAAGATTATTTATGCTATATTGTTTTGATTTTTCTGCAGTGAGGAGATGTTTATAAATCATTACGAATTGAAGATGGGTTGATAATAATGTTTCCGAGTATGCTAACTTCAAATGAAAAGAATTGTGTTAAATAGGAACAAATTGTTGTTAATTTCATTTGATTCCAATTCAAACTAATTTGAGAATTATTACAATTAATTTTTTTTATTAATATTTAATCTAATTAGGGAATAGTTACATACTAAGTCCCCGTGTTCATGGACACCGAAAACGTTAACCAAAAAGCGGTTAGCAAGAATTTCGGACTTATATTAGATAAGTCTGAAATAATTGATATGTTGCCGGTTTAATGCTTCACTTTCGGACTTAAAAAATGTAACGTTTTTACAAGATGTATTAATCATGTTCAATTTTTCTGAGATAACTCGGACGTAATTCCTGTTTTTTTTAATTTTTTTTGTAAATAACTGATAATACTTCCTATTTAATATTATACATTAATTGATAATAATTAATTAATAATTATGGCAAATATATATATATATAAAACATACATTACATAAATACTTCATATCCAACCTCTAATCCAATTTGTCCACGAACACCACAACCTCCAACCTCTAACCTCAAATCATAATTGTCCGCTAAATCATCCTAATTCTCATTATTGCTAATCAATTGGTATTCACTTTAGTTTAATATAACATTTTATTTTTTGATGGATTAAAACTAATTTTTAATTTTACTTCATTGTATATTTCAAAAATATACATTTATTAAATCATGTTGTGTAGCTCTTATTCATATTAGTTGAAACAAACAATGATAATGTTTAATTAGTTGGAATCATCAACATTGGAATATGTATAATTAACCAGTCATGTTTTGTAAGAAGCTTAATATAGTAACAATAATACAATGAGTGCTATATACATAATTATTAGTTAACAAATTACTGCATGATCTTTAAATCAAAATGATACTTACAAAAGACACAAAATTTGACTACTCATTTTATATATTTTCTTATGTCATATTATGATATATGTATTAAAGAACTTGATGTTGCAAAACTACTATAATATTTTCTCTAATTTAATTAGTATAGTATAATGTCAAAATGTGTAATAATGAAAATGTTGTTTCACTAAGCCAAATTTAAATACTATCTCATTTCGAGCATAATTTCTCTACTCTAGGTTTATACACTATTATCAAACAAAATTATGCACATATTTAGATTTATATGTTAAAAATAGGATAAAATTATGTTGAACCAATGTAAATTACATTTAAAAATTAATTAAATGACATACTTAGTAATATAGTGCTTACAAAGTTAGGAACAACCGATAGTTGATGTAATGTTTTATATATAAAGGCATTGTCCTCTAAAATCTTAATTATACTTTATATGCTCCAAGACCATTTAAGTGGATTTATCAACACATTTTTGTTAGTAGTATTCACGAAAAAATTAATCTAAAAATTTACATCACATAAATATTTCCTATAAAATCTAAAAAATACACCGTTAACAGAATTATAAACTAACTCCCGTATGTGTAGCACGGGTTCGTACTCATATATACAAAAGTCTGCATAAAACGAGGCAACTTAAAATGGAGCTTTAAGAGCATAAAAAGTGGCTACCTAAACCATAATATGCCAACAAAAAGGAACTATGTTGTACAATGTAAAGACGGGTAAAAGGAAATGACAATTATTAAGCAACAAAAAGGAACAATGTTTTACAATGTAAAGACAGGTAAAATGAAATAACAATTATTCTCAAAAAAAATTACTACCATACATTTCTTATTTGAAATTATCCACTATCACAAGCAAATGATTTCGGACTAAAATATTAAGAGCAATAAGCTATGTATACTGGTATCTCTGTTCTATGAATGAAGATGTCTGAAGAAAAAATATATAAAATAATTTAGCAATGCCTAAAACTCATCTTCCTTCTCAGCACCTTTGTGCTGCTCCTCTTATCACTTGTTATGCACTTCTCTCAAAATATTACCAAGACGATCGCATAATAATCATACTATCAAATTCTCCTTTACGATATATGCTTAGGCCTCCAATAATTAAAGTGGAAAATTTCATGAACTTGTAAAATGAAAAGTATAAATATGCCACGCCAATTTAAACGTGATGTATTTTTTGGCATCGAACAAGTCCTGCAGCTCCACCAGAACATAACCACCTTTCACTGCCTTTATTCAGGTTCCATCTCAATCTATGCATAGCCACTTCTTTCGGTGGCAACTTTTCGTAATTATTTTCAGGTTTTTCTTTGATATCAATAATCACGGTTGAACTTCTTCTTCTTCTTTCAAATTCTAATAATAAATAAAGAAAATGCCATGAAAAACACATACATACAAGAAATGTACTGTGCATACATTAAACTTTTTGTTTATGCATAAGTATTTCTTTCTTACAAAGCCAAATTTTAATGTGGAAATAAGTACCCACCCCTTATTTTCAAACTTAATGCACGAAAAACTCTTTTAGAAAACGTTCAAAATTACTCCACTTGAAATTATTCTCGACAATATTTTTTCGAAAATCAAATATGCACTTAATCGAAGGTTAATATCACCAAAATTAAACTTTAATTTATTTTTTAGAGTTTTTTCACAAAAGTACAAATGAGGTGGAGCCTTGGCGCAACGGTTAGGTCACCCGCATAGTGATCTGAGCGTTCAGGTCCGAGTTCGGAAACAGCCTCTTCGCGATGCGAGGGAAAGACTGCACACATTATTGACCTCCCTAGAACCTACTATCATGCGGGAGCCTCGTGCACTGGGTTCCACCTTTTTTTCACAAAGTACAAATATTTGCAATTCTTGAACTGCAAATATTTGCAACTTGGCCGAAATGAAAGAGAAGGGCATTTGCAGAAATCTGCTTTCGGAAAGAGATGGTTGTGTATTTTGAAACTTAAAATGGGTATTTACAAAGTTTTCAATTTTAATTACAGGATACAGGCTTGTTATTTACTACAATGCCAAATACATGGGGCTGAAATAAAACAGTTTCTGAGCTTGTTGCTATAGCAAAGAGATTTCAATATTCTTAATTCATCTTTGTTTCTACTTTTTTACAAATGGAGGGGAAAAGATCATTGCTAAATTTCATTCAATTTTTTGTGGTTTTTTTATTGGGGGGGGGGGGTTTGGGGGATGGTGGAGGTGTGGTGGTGTTTATAAGTAAGCCTATCAAGTCAAGTTCTGACTTGTAAACTCAAAAGTAGAGTAACATTTTAATAACAAAAGATAATTTGAGATGAAAAATTAGTAACTTACTTCCTCCACTAGCTTGCTTTACAGCTTCAATGTGACTATAAAGTGGAGCATCACCACCCGTCTCACTTAGCACTTTCTTCATTGGTATGTTTGGGACTGGAACTTTAGATACCGGTGTTCCAATCTTCAATGTATTTTCGTCTTCTTTACGAAATGAACTAGAAAGATAATGGGCTTCTCGGTGGCAACTCGACTCTTTTTGCACAGCTTTGCTAGTTAGCTAATTTTGTTAACAGATGTCATAATCTTGTTGGCATTGTTATATTATATATACACATATATACGTGTGTGTGTGTTTTAAACATGCATGTCTGTTTATATCTGTATTTGTGAGTATGACTAGCAAATATTAGAAGTTACCTTAAAGTACCGGGTATATCCATCCGCAGTACAATAAGCAGCAATATCTGAACAGAAACATGATATAAACAAGTCAGTAGAATGATTCAAAAAGAGATGATATCACAGGAAATATGATTATCTAATGTTGCTCTCTATTTAGAATACAGTGGCATGCCTCTATCATTCATCTCTTACTGTGAAACAGTGGTTTAGAAAATTTAAAGACTTTATCATAACATATTTTCCTGTGATACATGCATATCTACTGTTAATATTAAAGAAAAATGTAAACGGGATCTACCGGTGGCTCGTGAAATATGACAATTCCAAATTGCAAAAGGAGAGCAACACCAGCTATGCAGTCCAACCTGTTTTGGCATGCTCAGGGGTTCTCCAGTAGCCAGAAAACCATTAGCCACTCTCCGCAAGCTAAGAATTCTTATAAATCCATCATCAAACGTCATGACAAGACATCTATGAAATAAGCATTAAAGACAGATCATTAGCATTCTAGAATATATGAAATACTCTACATTATACCATAAATCATAAAGAAACAGTATATGTTATCTCCATTACCATGAATGTTATATTGAAATTCTCACATCTGCTTTAGATATACACACATGTACATATTTATATATGAATGTATTTCGGTAATCTGTTTGCATATGTGTATATCTGTATAAGTTTGCATGCTCGTACTTTCATATGCTATAGCTATGAGAGCAAGGAATATAACAAATGGATCTTGTATAATTGCTTAGACTGAACATTATGTCAGTTTCTTAGTATGGAAACTAAATATATAAAATCCTTTTGAATTATCTTAATGACTTTCTTTCTTTCCTTTTTGACAGCACGCACCCCTGTTAAATTTTGGTGATACAAAATCACAAATATAAGAAAACAAATATGCAAAAGGAAAAGTAATCACGTTTGTTCATTATGGAAATGCATAATTGGATTGCATTTGAATGAGATGACAAGGAATATATGCATACGCATGTTGTGGAATAATATATATGCAAAATATGCATATTATTTCTTTCTTCGTAATCGCATTGCTTAGGGATTATTTTCTTCCATCTTTGAAATGAGTGAATTACTTGCTATGTTTGCGCGATTTGTTACCATTGTAATTTGCCTCCATTATCTTTTTACCATATCTTGGTAATTTGATTGATGACTCACATGAATTTACATTGGCTATATATTGAGGGTAGACTTTATTGTAAACCCATACTGACATTCAGCCAGCAATCTCCAGATAGAGTGTCTCTTCTTGTTATCCCTAATTTAGGACTTTGGTATGTAAACTCTTATCTTGTAATCTCTTGTAATTCTCTCAAGTGTAATAAAATCTCTCTTTTTTGGACTGAACGTACACTATCTAGATGATAGTGGAACCAATATAAATATTGTGTCTTTTTTTATATAGTTATTTACTATTTATTTGGAGTATAGAATAATTGCTGCTAGATTAAATGATGTTCAAATTGGCAAATCTAGATCATGTTTATTGTTTTTCCGCATTTGTGCAATTTCCGCACAATAGATTGGTATCAGAGCTAGGCGATTTGTTCAGATTTGTGCATCAATGACTTCTAGAAATAGCGGTAGATCTGGTGGTGATTATGCTATTACTCATTTGGATGGAAAAAGGAGATTTTGTGCAATATGGAGTGGAGGAGATTATGTTGAGAGAGAAGAGTGTTCCAGTCTTGAAAATTTAATGATAAGAAGTTTACTGTGTTGAAGAGACATCTAGATTTGGGAACTTGTATCTGCTTTATGGCTCGATATTGATGTGAAAGTCCTATGTTGATTTCCATGGGAAATTTATTGTTTGGCAGATAAGGTATGTGGAAGGAGAGAGATTTGTCTTGTATACAGAGATTTGGATCAGCCTTGTTATGTCTGTTGGCTTTTTGTTTTCTAGCTCTGTATTTGATTGGTGATTGAGAGAATTTTTTGGTCTTGGTGGCTTTGAGATTATTTTGATATCTACCTTCTTTTGATTTTGGATATTTGCAACATTTTGTTAGCGAGCGGGAACATAGTCTGAGCTCGTTAGTAAGGTGTGATGGGGGTGGCCTTGCCGGAACTCATTGGGTAGATATTCATTTTTCTTTTGTATCTCGTTAAGAGATTTTGGTTGAAGGTGGAGTTTGATTTTAAGAGTTACGTTGAAAAGAGAATTTGACTCGAGGTGGAGTGTTGGAAATATGTGATTTTGCATCAAGGTGGAGTGTTAAATTTTGGTGATACAAAATCACAAATATAAGGAAACAAATATGCAAAAGGAAAAGTAATCACGTTTGTTCATTATGAAAATGCATAATTGGATTGCATTTGAATGAGATGACAAGGAATATATGCATACGCATGTTGTGGAATAATATATATGCAAAATATGCATATTATTTCTTTCATCGTAATCGCATTGCTTAGGGATTATTTTCTTCCATCTTTGGAATGAGTGAATTACTTGCTATGTTTGCGCGATTTGTTACCATTGTAATTTGTCTCAATTATCTTTTTACCATATCTTGGTAATTTGATGGATGACTCATATGAATTTACATTGGCTATATATTGAGGGTAGACTTTATTGTAAACCCATCCTGACATTCAGCCAGCGATCTCCAGATAGAGTGTCTCTTCTTGTTATCCCTAATTTAGGGCTTTGGTATGTAAACTCTTATCTTGTAATCTCTTGTAATTCTCTCAAGTGTAATAAAATCTCTTTTCTTTGGACTGGACGTACACTATCTAGATGATAGTGGAACCAGTATAAATATTGTGTGTCTTTTTTTTGGTTATTTACTATTTATTTGGAGTATAAAATAATTGCTGCTAGATTAAGTGATGTTCAAATTGACAAATCTAGATCATGTTTATTGTTTTTCCGCATTTGTGCAATTTCTGCACAACACCCCCCACCCCCCACCCCCAAACACACACACGCAAAAAAAGAAGTTTATTGAAGTTTAATTCCCATCAACAAAACGAAAGACATGAAGGAATGCTCTAATATTTCTATTTTCACATGACTTGATATAGTCCTTAGTAGTCATACGTCCTTGTTACTTAAGATGCGTAACGGGTTTATTTACCTTGATATATACAGATATTAAATGATATATCATGAACAGACGCTAAACTACATTAGAACAATAGAAGCTAAACCCACTTTTTAATATATTTATTACACACGTGTAAAAAAGGAACCAGGAAGATAATGGATTTATCAACTACATTTAGGAAGTCAGTTTAGAAAGATAAATGTAAGACAAACACTTGATTAGTATCTATATTGATAATCAGTGGTTAAAACAGTTTCAAGTATTGACATTAAATTAACATTTACTAATCTATGAAACATGAGAAGAGCAAAAGATATACATACACTTCATCAAGAGAAGAGCAACAAATATACATACAGTTCATCTACATTATCATATATAACATTAAAAATAGAGGAACAAATGTCGATGCCAGTTAATTTCTTGATTTTTCTTAAATTTTCAGTACTACCAGTCATCTGTCGGACTTAATTATCTTTCAATTATCAATTTTGGTCCTCCTCAACACTATTGCTCGTAAATAAGTTTTCTTTTACAAGGACCAAAATCACTTATCTTGCTTTTTGACCCCATATTGTAGGGTGGACCATGCGCATGCACACATACATATGTATGCTTATGCGTAGGAAAAGGAAATGAGTTAGCAACACCTTATTAAAAGGACTGACCAGTCATGATGTCCTTAAAAGAAAATATAAATAGCATGTCCGACAATGAAAAAATTATCTGCACTCCGAACCGTACATCCACATTGCGCAGTTTCAGTTTTATGTGAAATACATTGAAGTGGAGAGTAGGATTACATTCTGGTATGTAGATAACATTTCCCATCCAAAATCCAGAGATTTGGTTAGGACATATTCACAGTAATCTTTGAGATCATGGGAAGAAGCAAAAGCACTTAACTGTGCAAACAAGCAAAACAAACAAGTTTTCCAAAATGAACTTTTCTGACCTTGGGTTCTGCAGCCACTGTAGACTTAGTATGATCTTCTGTACAGGGTTATATTCCCACAAAGGGCGGTATGGATCCCTGAACATCAGATTCAAAAGATTCTTAATGAGTTTATGTATTGGAAGGGATTATGTATCTGATATCGGAAGAATACTTGAAGTGAACATGATAAACACTACTATTGCTTTGAACACATAGCTTAGGGTAAAAAAAATAAAACTGAAAATCACATGGTTTAATTACCATAATCTCGGATCATCAAGGGATTTTGTGAAAAAATTTCACAAACCGATGGATTAATATTTAGTTAACTAGACAATAAACCTGAATTGGTAAGACACTACAACATAGGCTAAGCTTCATCAATTATAACAAAATGGGAACGGGGAAGAAAACAAACAAAATATTGCATAGATTCAGCAGTATAGACAGAGAGAATAACAGAAGACGTAACTCAAACTAAGTAAACAAAATCGATTTTCGATTACAGTACAATCGTTCTAAGCTCTACCTCATATACCTAGAACCTATGGAATTAATGAATGTACATATAATCTTAATTCTCTACTAGCTCTTTGGTTAGAGATTCGCCTATGAATAGACTCGGCAGCTTATTATCGTCGAAATCTTCCATCAGCAAAGTAAGATAGCCAAACTAGAGCTGATTACTGACAATGAATTTAGTCGGACAATTGAACAGTCAGAATCTATGTTTATGTTGATGTCCAGAGTGGGTAAGATACTTAGTTCATCATGGTAAGACTCAAAGTAATTTTGTCAACAGGTAGATGCATCTTTGATCAGCTCTTAATATTGAAGTGGTTAATTTGAAAAATAAGAAAGGTTTGTCCTTATGAGAAAGTCAACAACAAGATTTACTTCATGTTGCGGTTATTTTTCAATGGAATTTGGTGAGGCAGAAGGGTATTCAGTGTTGAATCTAACCCAGCAAATTTTATATCAAAGAAACTGTAAAGAAATCAAGTTCTTTCATACAAGTACAAATCAACTCTACCGTATGCATGTAAATATGGTGTTCCAGTACTTCATATTATTCACATGTATTACGCATGTTCATGTGTTCTTTCTTTTATATCACCATCTGATGTATCTTTTATTTCCATGTACACCACAATCAATTTGATAAATCATCTGTCGGGAATACAAGGTACCCCAATTTCCTCCTATTTAGAAACTATACGCTTTAGCAAGCAAACAGTATCCTCTATCCCAGTTCCAGATAAAAATTGAGCCCAATGTACAAGCGGTAGATGTTATAAAGGGTCTCTGAGAGGTAAATATTGAATCTGGAATATAAAAAATTAATTCCTAGAGGACAAACCCAATAACACCAAACTAACCTTACCACACTTTTTACAACCTAACTTCACTCATCTCACCTACAGGCCACTTTTAACAAAGCAAATTGCTCACACAGCTCTCTCGATAATAAGTTGGGGATTTCTGCACAAAACAAAAATTAAAGTTTTTGGCTCAAAGAAGGAACGAAATCCAAGCTCGATGGAGGCTTCTTGCTGCAAAATGTAATGAATTTCAGATATGTTTTTCATGTTTAATTTTTCTACAGCCTCTTTATTTTGCAGTTTTTTATTCAACTTTAATCAAAAAAACGTAGCATTTTTTTTCTTTAGAAAAATGTAACTTGAAGTATTTTTTCTGCTTTTATTGATTTTTTGTGTTAAATATATGAAATTTATCACTTTTATGCATGAATTTACAGAAATTGGATTTCTTGGTTTTTCCCAGCTCTAGCCAGATTGGCAATATCTAAGGGTACTGGTAGGAAACTCAAATCTAGCTTTACACATGCTGTTGACAGACGATTGCTGTTGCATTTTTGTGAGGGATTATGCTGCTCTTACATGCTACATGTCAACTATATTTTTTATATGCTTAGAGCTAACGACGACCGTTACTTAGTATTCTTCCGAAAAATGATATTTATGCAAGCTTTTTCTTCTACAGCTGAAAGAGACCATGGCAAACTGAAATTCCATGAATGTGGTAACTAGCAATGGCATGTCACTTACCAACCAAGTTTGCAATGTAGAAAATTTTCATTCAGGCTACCATCTCTAAACATTACGGCTTTAGTTACATTTGAAATATAATATCTCACGAATGAAAAGAAAAACAATGTAGTTCCCAAGCCATATATCTATAAATTGAGCCGAAAATTCCTTTTTGGATTAAGATGTTTTTGGCTAGCTACACATAATAAAAAATCGCATACCTAATGTCCCAAAGTTTTATTCCTTCATGTCCAGCAGTCACCATTAAATTTGCACTCTCCATATCACTGCATTAATTACCATGAAAGTTACAACAGGAAACAATATGCACCGAGGCATGTAATATCAAAGTAAAATACAGCTATTTAGCATGCACATTAAATCAGCACTGTCAACAAATCTGGCTCTTAATTACTGAATAAAGAAACTAGAAAGTGCTGATGCATTTGAATCATATACAAATACCATTGAGGATTTGAATGAACATGTTGTAACGGAGATAGAACATGGTCTATAATATATATCATTCAGTGGAGATCTGAGGTTTGAAGAGCTAAAATGTCATCAGAGATTCATAATCAATTTACATTTCAGGACAAACTGGCTATAAAGCAACAATTTGATGTCAAATATTGTAAAAGTTTAAGTCGTATAATTTTGAATTTTGCAAGGTTTTGTTTCATTTCCGAGGCATCGGCTTGTGTTTCAGTTCCCGTTTTATTAAATTATTGCATAAATCATGGTATAACTGTAGAAGTAAGCTTAGTCCGAACTATAGTTAAGAGCTATTTAGTATATAATATAAGATGTAAATCTTTTTATTTGTTCTAATGTTATATTTTGGGCTTTGTGACCATAGAAAACTCTGAGTCAAGGAAGAAGCAACCAGAAGGAACTAAAAGATAGAATAGCACAAAGTTTTAAGAACACTAATGTGTTATATATATACCTTTCAATGGGAGCCCAAGCAAGAGATCTGATAGGAACATTATCCGCTGAGAAGCAAAGCAAAGGCTTTATATCTGCACATAGGCACATACATAGTTTAGTTTAATAGCATCCTTCACTTGTCTACAAATACACTACTGGCAAATGCTAAGTTGTATTAGCAAACTAAGTCAATTTTACCAAAATAATAACTGTAAATATTTAAGAACCAATTGTCCATTGCTTCAAAGGCATTTTGAAAAGTGGTTGATATATAAGATTTGCAAAAATAAGTACCTTGAGTGCTAGATTGTTTTGAAAATTTCCATATGGCAACCTGTAATCAAGAAACTGAACGAGATTCACCAACTAATGCATAATTGCAAAAGTACTAACTTTAGCCTTTGAGATACAGTCAGAAAATTCAGAAATGGGAAAATAAAAGATAGAAAAATTTAAATTTAAAATGTGCATCCAAACTATGTTATGAAAAGCGCGCTTAAGCGCTAAATGCATGCACAACGCTTAATTTTTTGAAAAAGCAAAACGATTAAGTGATGAGCGCTTAAACACGCTTGATTGGCGTTTATATGTGCTTTGATTAAATTTAAGCAATACTTAGTGTATAAATTATTATTTTACAATAAAAGGAATTGGAATTATAGCAAAAAACCACATTCCTAACAAAATTTTCTCATTTTCTATGATATGGAACGATGGATGGTAAGCATTAAGATATGATTATTTTATTTAACAAATGTGCACAGTTTGTACTCAACTCGAGTACGCTAACTTTTAATGAATAGCGAAAGTTAAATCCACCTTTTGAAACCTATGAGTTTGCAAGTTAAACTTCAAAGTTAAACTTTAGTTCTTTGTGAATAATTTGTGCGCACACATATAATACACTTGATATATAATCTTTTTATAATGGATTTATATAGGCATGGATAAAGTATGC
Source organism: Allium fistulosum (assembly GCA_030737815.1). Taxonomy (NCBI): domain Eukaryota; kingdom Viridiplantae; phylum Streptophyta; class Magnoliopsida; order Asparagales; family Amaryllidaceae; genus Allium; species Allium fistulosum. The sequence goes on along the minus strand of CM060901.1, from coordinate 745,039,519 downwards.
TAAAAATTAAGCAGCGCTTAAAAGACATTAAGTGAAGCGATACTTCTATCGCCTCGTCTCGCTTAGCGCTTATTATAACATAGCATCCAAATAAATCAACCTCGGTATGTGTGCCTTAGCGCAAAAGAGCAAGAGCGTTTTTTTAAGAGAAAAAAATGCAGTATCATTTTGTCCATCATCTGTAATTCGTCATTCCAATCTAAGCCAGCCAAGTATCTGAATTTTTTCTGTTTCCAATGTTCACAGTGAACTAATTCACAACTCAAAAGGAAAAGGAAAAAAAAAAGGAAATGCTTTTGCTGTTCGGGATGGAGCAAAGCTAAGTGCCAAGATTGTCCTAGAGCCTGATGAATTTTATCGATACTCAAAACAACAACGAACTGTCTAATACTCAGCCAATAAAATCCTCAAATACACTGGTAATTTGAGTATGTAAATATTTAACAATTTAATCAGTATACAACATATCTAACAATAATCAAATACCTAACATATCGACTTATAAAAGATGACCAAAATTTCCCATAAACATCATCTCAAAATATTATACATGTTCAAATGAAAGCACTAAAAAACACTAAAAATGACAAGGCTAAGGGTGCTTATTTAGTGCAAGCAGCAACTAGTTTAGGGGTCGTGTGGTCATATTAGAATGATCCCTCATCAAAATTACGGCCTCTACAGTGTCTACCACAGCTCGAACAGCCTATAGAACACATCATAGTATAACACATTCTATATTTGTCGCACTGAACAAAATCCAATAGGGTAAATGTTGTTTGGTTTACATTAAAACAAAATCGTGTGCGCTAATTACTTTGTAGGTAATCATAAGAAGCTAAGTTGTTCTGTAACCGTATAAGGTAACACATTAAAAGAAAAGATAATCCATCCAGCATATTCCTCACTTAGATAAACAATAAACCTTGACAGCATTTGAGGGAAAACTATAATTTACCGTTCCATCGTGGCATCCTGCCAAAATCAAATCATGAGGTGCTGAAGTTGACCACTCCATTGTCAAAGGGATGCTGCATTACCAGAAGAAAATACGTTTGTGATAAGAATGTTGTAGCATTATCTTAACTTCAACTGAAACATTTCCATTAGAAAGAGATATAAACTTGAAAGAAACAATAAAAATTGAATATAATAAAAACAGCTGTATCAAATGAGCCAGTTGCAGATCAATCTTGATTTGAACATGATTGAAACAGCTGCATCAACAAGATATAAAAACAGTTCTGTTGGGTAAAACAAGCGTGTATTTTTCACGTAAGTGGCATACAGGTAAGAACATGGTAATTATACAGAGGCAAACTAAGATGTGACGTGAGTACGATTTCAACGTGTACCAAACCCTAGTAATGGTAAAATGAATGAGTTAGGTATAATTTAACGATATAGAATTGATGTCCTATGCGCTTACATGATATGATCAGTGACTACTGGTCTGCTTTTTGCTGGCTTAATTTGCATTGTTGAGTTATCTATGAACTAGAAACTGCATATATGAGAAAGTTACCTCAGCCTATCACCACGCATAACCTTAGAGCATTTGAATACAGGTTGTAGCATCATAAAACGAGGATCTGTCTCATCAGGACCATGGGAAGTATGTATAATATTTACTAGGTTTGGAAGCGGAACTTCCCACCTGTAAATAAACAAGCAGGATTTAATAAATAATAACGACATCAAAATTAAAATGATGATATCGTTTTAAAAAAAGAAGTTAGAGGAACCAAAGTTATATATATATATATATATATATATATATATATATATATATGTTTGTATGTAAATGTATGCATGTGTCTTAGTATGTATATATAATGAGAACTGCATAGAGATCACGGATGGGGGTGAGCAAAGTTCGTTTTAAACCAAATTAACCAATAATACCAAACCGGCATTCATGAAATGGTTTGGTTCAAGAAAACTTCAATTCAGATTTGGTGAAGAAACTAAAAAAAAATATCGGTTTGATTTTGGTTTTGAAAATTCTATATCAGGTCAACCGAATTAACCAATTAAATAATGGATATAAAAAAGCATATCAAATTATTAAATTTTGCATCTTTTGTTTCTTAGTTTGCATGAGACATATTGCATTTATTATGACATGCTCATGAAGTTCTAATGCACAAGAAAACAAATATGGATAATAATACTCGACTTTCAACATTTTTTCATGTTAACAAATTATTTTCAAGTTAGTAATTTGGTTTAATGGTTAACCAACTAAACCGAACCAATTTATTTCGGTTTGGTCCTTAATCAATTCTAAAGGTTTGGTTCAGATAAGTTTTTATTATATTTCAGTTTTAAGGCTTTGAGTGGGTTAAAAGTTTAAAACGATCAAAAATTTTGAGTGGGTATTCTTAAAGACAAAAAGATCATACCTACCAAAATTTGGCTCATTTGAAAACTTTTAGAATGAATAATCGAATGAGGTATTTAACAAGTGGGATATGTGAAATGCCCCCACATAAAGCTCCAAATGTGAGCGCATACTCATGAACTTTCTAGAATCACTTCTAAGAAGACAATTGATCCTATAAATGGGAATTGCTCTAAAACATTTAGGAAATTTGAAGAATTGACCGTTAATTGGTACTTGGGGACATAAATAAAATGTAGCAAACATTTTTAGGTTAGAGGGAAATGTATAAAGTGAAGTCAACATTTATTGACCATCTTATATCCAAATAAATAAATGAAATAAGCATACACTTTTAGAGAACCATCTCCCAACAAAGCAGCGAGATAACCAAGACTATGCTTTTCTTCAGATTTGATAATGCTAACAGGTCTCCATTTCACATCCCAAGCAACTTTACCCATGTGAGCAAGACATAATACAACTTTCGGTAAAGCAATATCTTTCGGAATATGAAATGTTTCGTCAGACCTTGCATTGCTTATGACCATCTCACTATGGCAATGATCCTTCGGTTGAAAAGTAGTTGCTGCCAATGCATTAGAATTTTCTGCCTTGTCTTCTAGTCTTCTCTTCTTCCTACAAATAGTTGAGCCTTTCGCCTTTCGCGAGTAACATATTCCAAACCTTCTATCGGCGCGTAAAGTACATTTGTTTACAGACAATCTACTATCGATATCTTCACACGAATTCACTAAATATGCTTCGCCTCTTTCACACTTACTCTCCAACGCTTGATTTTCAGTTGAACACACACCTTCAGAGCCAGATGTACTAACACGTTCTTTCATACTTGAAGTCTCTTGCTTTTTAGGTTGCCCTATATGCGTTGGTAAAACTGAATCCATTGTGCAGTCAGTTGGCGTAGGAATTTGCAATGAAGATGAATATTCTTCATCTTCAAGAGTATTGGCGACTTGATGCAAAACTGCACTTGTAAAAGGAAAGGTTTCTCCACTGACGTGTAAACTTTCATTGGTCTGGGCAACAGAAGTCCGAACACGTTCATTTTTAATTGCATTATGACTGATTTTGGATCTAAGTTTTAGTGATTTGATAACTTCAGATAATGTATCATCATCTCCAAAGATCGGCAATTTAATCTCATCTTTTTCCGCACCAGAGCCTAATTCCTGAGCATGCACATTTGTATTTGATTCTGTTTTCTTATGGCGTTTACCACTTTGTTTTGGTTGGCTTGATTCAAAATCACATCTTGGTTCAGCTATCGAAGGTAATCTTTTTTCACAAACTGGGACATGGTCCTCTAGAGTTGGTGTTGTTCGTGCACTATGTATTTCCTTGCACAATGAATTTAGTTCTTTTGCATTTCCATTAGCGTCCGAAGAATCAGAATTTAATAAAACCAAATCTCCTATACTTACCTCGCATATTTTGTCTATCGCACTAGACGGTTGTTTTTTACAACTATGTGTAGGTCTACCATTAAGTTTTTTAGCAGTTAAATTTTCTCTCTTTTCTCTCTCAATCAAATAATATGATGGGTCTTCTTTCTCTTCTGCACTAATATACTGTTCACATGTTACATCTTTAGGATTTTCTTGAATTAATAAAGAGGTTTCTACACTCTCATCTACACTAGACTTCTGTTTAGTTTTTGCCCCTTTAGGTCTTCCTCTAGGTTTTCCACCAGGTATTCCACTAGGCTTTGCTTTAGGTTTTCTTTGACTTAGTGAAGAGATTTCCACACTCTCTTTTCGAGTTAAAAGACACCAAATTTGGATAATGCCTCTAGCATTTAGTGGGATGCCAATTTTGTGATAGGTGGAACCAGGAGGATGAGCAGAAATAGCAAGATACTGCATAAGAGGTCAAAGTTAGGTTGACAAATGGCAACAGTTGGCTTTATGATGATGATGATGATAAAAGTGTACCAATTTTTCGACATTGGTATGCCATTGTGTGAACCATACATATAGTATAATTAATGAAAGGTTTCATAGCTTTATTGCTTTTGCGGTCTAACTGACAAATATAAAGTAATTATGAAAAGTGATTAGTTTGAAACCTTGGTGTAGACTAATGTACGGTGTTTATATGTGGATATATGTATATGCACATGTGTACGCACACACACATACATATGTGTGTGTGTGTGTGTCGATTGCAGGACCTCTAAATCCATGCTCTGGAGCCTTATCATTGTACTAGTGGTCCTTGGCACATATAAATTGGATGTAAGCATGGTTTGGACGCGTTTTTTTATGACATTGAACAAATAAGTTACAGCTGCGCATTGCCCATGACAGTGTGTTTGATACTTGGAAACAAGAGTAACAAAGCATTAGTAAAGTGAAATTTCAGAAAGGAATGCAGAAGTTACCTCACATTTATACTCACTGTCAAAGCTCTTAAAATTAATGCAAAAGAAGCTACCATTTACATTCTTTTAGAAGTGAAATTTCAGAATGGAATGCAGAAGTTACCTCACATTTATACTCACTGTCAAAGCTCACAAAATCACTGGGACACCAATCCATTGCCCAAACAAGCCCTCCAGCATGCAGCACAAAATCGCTGCAGAGAACATGTTTGTGAATATCACAATAACTAGTGCGTGACTCGTGCATTGCACATACGATAATGTTGTAAAAATTTAGTATTTAAAAGTTAAATTTTGTTAAAAACAGAACTTTCTCATGCAATGTATGATAAAGATTATAAAAGAATTATAAAGTAAACTTAATAATGTTTGCGCATATACTGTTTATTGTGTTATATAAATATTTCTATTGTGTTATTTACATGTTTCTATATTTTAATAAAATTTAATTTTACACTTTGTTAACCTAAGTATGGTATGCATATTGAAATTGTCATGTTTGTAAAATTTATCAGACAAATTAATGATATTGTTTTATTGGCTTTATTTAAGTTATTTAAATTTATTTAATTGAATTAAAAATACCGACTTGAATGTAAATAATAGAAGAGAATTGGGAACCTTGTAAATAATTGTAGATGTCATAAAATGTAGGTACTTGAATGTACAATGATGAGAACAAATTAATAGAATGTTGCAAATAATTGTAAAAATGGTAAATTACAGGGATTAGAAAATATCAAGAGAGAGCTACGGCGGAAGGAGAAAATTTCTTAAATTAATAAGAAGGTTGAAAAGACAAGCACCATTGTCCCAGTGGTTAAGTGATTCGATTTTGGTGCGAGAGGTCACAAGTTCGAAACTTGCGTAGCGTGATTCGAATATTTGTTGACATTGTATTTAAATACCGTTTTCAAAAAAAAATTTGTCTAATTTAATAGATAAGGAACTAATTTAAGACAAATATGGGCTTGTTACTGTACATAAGGAACTAATTTAATAGATAAGGAACTAACTTTTCAAAAAAAAAGTTGGAGCAACTATGAGTCATTCTCTGCACATAATTCTTGTTACTGTATAGAAGGTCAATGGATAAGGAACTAATTTAAGACAAATATGGGCTTAATCTTCTGACAGCACAACGATCCATGCATATATTTTTTCCAATCCACAAGAAGTCTGTAAAGTAAATAAACAAAATGCCAACAACTATCTACATCCTTATTATACAAATATACGAGTAATTTGGATGTTCAAATTATGTATAACAAGTAAATTGAGGAACCCTGTACCTACATAAATCCTTTGCTTCATTGGATGGTTGCTCCATCTGCAATAAGGAAGTGCAAAGTCTTCAACTTAATATCGAGAATTTCATTATTTTTATTTTTATTTTTTAGAAAAAGAAGGAATCAAAGACATGCCTTAGGTATAGCTGCAGAAGAAAACTGAGGAATCTTTATCGCATCAAATGAATCCTTCACATACCCACTAGTTTCACACTGAAAAACGATGCTTCGAGGTTTATAAGCAAAATACTTCCATTCTCTGAACATATCGTCGCACTATCGTCAGCAGTGGAAAATTTGTATGTATATGTACGATAAGAAAATATGTTTTAATGAAGTTACAAGATGTAAACTAATAATCTCCCATAAAAAATCCATATTTTATTTGTGGTAATTAGATACAAGACAAACATTGTATAGAAGCGAAGCACAACATAATTTTCAAGCCAATGTCCATAAGTATATGATAGTTACTATCATCACTATTCAGTTACATCTTTTATACAAAATGTTGAAAGTAAAATGTCCAGAAGTCGGTATACAAGCAAATTCAATGGGGTTTTCTAAACTAACTGCATGGATTTTTCATTTGTCTCTGCTATTAAAAAAAGAGATTTGATTATATATGGTTCACTAGCGTTTGTCATTTCAACCATCATCAAAAATTACATAAATACAATTTTTTATTTCTCATATTCTATCACATCTCTACACCATGTGCATGTGTGCACACATCATGCATGTCATACACTAACTAGTACTAAGCATAAAATAATGTAAACATATCCCCAAAACCACCAATATAAATCCTTCTTAGTTTCGTACTCGGTTGCTCAAGGTTCTACGACTATATATTTGAAGGCTTAAGGATTTAAACTTCGTAGTTGCCTGCAAGTTTGGATCAAGAACAAATTTCATGCCTACTTGACTGTAATGCAGAATAAGATTATCATGCCTAGTTGACTATAATGCAAAACAAGCTTTGTTCCTACTTATTTGTCCAAGAAAACCAAAAAAAGATGAAAGCATTTGATGCGTATAGAGCACCCTATTTATCACACTTAAGTATATTAACTTCTCTCAAGTCTACCAAAAAAAATAGTTAGCATCATATTACATAAAGATTGAAAAGAAAACTAACCCATCACAATCCAAATTATTGGTTGTTAATTGCGTACTACTAAATATCCATAAACTAACTTGATAAATGAAATCAAATAGAGAAAATAATTATCTATTTTATATGTTTCCAATGCGAAAAAGGGATAAAATTCTTACCTCACAAATGTGATCATAGAAGAGAATCGCTCGACCTCACCTGAGTCGAAGCTCTGGTCTAAAGGCAGTCCGCAGAGCTTTCTAATTGAATCAATCGACTTCATGTAATTATCAACTGAATAATCAAAATGTGAAATTTCAATGCAATTACCATGGATCTGCCGGCCCTTGTTTTCCATATCAAAAGCCTATTACAAACACAGTAAAATGTAGTTAAAAGGATAGCTGAATCAGTACATGGTCACCTACCCCACACAGAGAGACAGATATATATATATATATATATATATATTAATATTTTGACTTTTTTTTCTAAACCTTATGTCCTGAAGCGGGGGGGGGGGGGGGGGCTTGTGTCCTGAGGTAACAGTTTAAACGAGTATATAAAGTTCATTGCTGTACCAGTGATAACGGATTGTTTGAAGGATGGTTTGCTCGGGCAACATAAGAATTTGGTTTCTCCTTAATAGTAATATATTAGTTATTGTGTGCTTTTTCATTTAAGTATCGCAAAATATCCAATAAATTTATTTTATTTCTATTTTGATGAAGACTAAAAATGTAATCAAGAAAAACGTAATATTAAGTACTTATAGAACTGCTTTTTTCATTTAATTTTTTTTACATTTGTTGCATTTTAAAAGTGAATTCTTTAGTTAAATTTACAAAATTATTGCTAACACGTTCGATTGTCTTATGATACAGTTCAAAGACTCCATCGAGGTGTGGTTGCAACCATAACCAGCATAGTTAACAAAATTTTATAAACAATAAATGCACATTGAAAATCACCATGATTCACATAATCACATATTCAGTTAGTTAATTCCTCAGACAACATTTTTATGTAGCTTGTTAAGCTAGAAATAAATCTTTTCAATATATCACATTGTTGGTTCTGTCTTAAGTGGCTTTTTAATTAATCTTCAACCAAAATCATATTTACGCAAGAAGTAATGGTGAATCGCCTATTTAATCAAAATTTATATGCTAGAAAGTATTTTATTAGTATCAAAACTACAAGATTGACCCCTAATTTGTATATCGATCCTGAAAAAAATATCATAAAAAGTAATTCCAAATACCTATTATAGTATAAATTTTTCAATTACATAACACAAATAGTACAAAGTAGTAATATGAACTGCTCTAGCACATAACATTGCCACCAATGGACTGGGATGGAAAGTAAATTGAAGTTGGTAGCTAATAGGAGGTACACTGGAGATTAAGCATAAGCTGACAAGAGGTGCAACAATAGTGTGAACAGCAGGGCTATAGCCGCCATAACAATGAATTCTAAAATCGTAGTCTTGCTTTTTCCAATAATGATATTTATTTAATAATTGACCCATTCTACTCATAGATCTAAAATACTTCTCCTGCACCGTTTTTATTAGTCAATTTCAGGACATGATTGCTCTTCTTCATTCCAACAGTAACATGATTTTTTTTCTTAAGGCAATCAACTAAACCCTAATCAAAAACATCAAAAAAGTAAAACTCGAACTTTATCAAAGATTATGATGATGCTATACTAATCAGCATTCATGTTTCTTCTTTCTTGAGCTCATCCCCCTCCCCCATTGATTTAAACAGCTCGCCAAATTGACAAAATTGTATAGAGATAAAGTAAATGCATTCATATAAGCCAATTAAATATTAAAATCAACAAAAAGCTACGAGTACTACCTGATTCCAAAATCTAGGGTTTAAAACTTTGGAGACTGAAATTTGGAGCATTGGACAGTAGATAGTGGGAAAAAAGGATATGAATGACTGCTCGTGGCGTTACGAATAGTTTGTAGATTTTTATAATTTTCTGTTGTTTTTCGCATTTTTCGTTGTGTACTTTTTTTTTTTGATGTTTTTGTCTTAAATCAGGTTTAACTTTAATAATTTCAGCAGGAAGTGTGTCAACTCAAACATTGTTCTTTATTATATAAAACTCCTTTAAACGACAAATTCTATGAATTTAGAATGGTTTTTATACTATTTACATAATGAGAAGGAAAAAATGTATGTAAGTTGTGACAATTTTCAAAAATTTTAAATTGTTTATTGTTAATATACGACACGTGCAATTATCGCATGTTCACAAATACAAGTGTCTATATATGAAAAAGACAATAATTTGGAATATTACATCAAATTGAACCAAAACATGATTTTTGAATCGTATAAGCAACAAAATCAAAAATGGAGTTGTAGTTAAAAGTATTGTTTGAAGCAAATGTGGACAACACAACCCAATGCAGTCAAAGTGAGTGCAAAATTTACCAATTCTTTTGAACTTTACCACGGGTGGTACATTACATTCACGTATGCAGTATGCATGATTATTTACCCGATAAATTATTTTACTATGAAGAATTTATTTACCAAAATGAACAAACATATGTCATGTGATTCCTTCTTGCCTTTTAAATGTAATTTGGTAAGTACTCTCTTCTACATGCCAGCATTTCTAGCCTTTTTGATGAAAAAGTGTCGTGTTCTTCTTCTTTGGAATCAATTAAAATTAAATTGTGAACAATAACGAATTAATGTTGGAATTATACAAAGTATCCGCTAGAGTTGTTGACAAGTAGTGTTGTACAAACTGTCTTATTTATTTTTCCAAGTATGTACTGCCAAAAAAAATACAGGGTTTAGTTATTACAATTGTTAACATATTTTCCCAGGTATGTATTATCAAAAATTAAACACAAACTTTGATTGGGAGTAGGATATTATTTAGCCTGTTAGTTTAAGTTTCCAGTTCACATATGCATAAACACTTATAATCAGGTTCATTTTACATACAAGGCACGATACCACCATTTTAAGAAGATCTACGAGTAAATCACGGGTTCAATTTAACTGATAAATCACTCAAGAACCCTAATGATTATTGTTGGATTAAAGTTGAATATGCCAACTCACTTCAAGAGTTGAAAATCTAAACAGAAATAAAAAATAAATAAAAAAGGAAAAGGGGGTAAAAGAAAGAGTACCTCCAACTTAAGAGGAATTGGAACTCGGGGGCGGTGGCGGCTTCTAGGTCTGAAGGTCTGAATCACAAATGAGCCGACGGCGAATTAGCAAGACGTGGAGGGTTCAGAAGTCGGTCGTCGATTTGGTAAGTAATGAGAGGAGGCGCGGTGGATGCTACCTCTAGTTTTGGGGTTTTATTGAGGTAGTATCTGAACAAGCGTTTAGTTAATTGGCAAGTGATTTTATTGAAGTACGTAGAACTTAAATACTTGCCGCGTTTCTTTGAACTGCACTAAATGCTAAAAAGATGCTTTGTTTGTATTAATTTAACCAAGAAAAAAAAACTGAATTTTAACATTCCCGACAAAATGAATATGTAAATTAAGTCTTTATTTTTTGCAAAAAGAATGTAAGATAACTTACACTTTGTAAGTAAATTAACAATTCTCGAAAATAAATATAAAATACTATAAATTCGATGATGGTGAAAATTTGTAATTATTTACTAAAATTATATTTAAATAACAACTATTATTATTTACGAATAAAGAAATTTGATTTTTAGATTTTTGAAAAGCGTAAGTTAATCTGCACTTTTTATTAGGAAATTGAAAGATAATTTACGTTTTCTGATTTATAAAAATATGGACATAATTTACATATTCATTCTTATATAGACTTTTCTTATAACAACATCAGAAATAGAGATTTGATATGCAAAGCCTCTTAATTTAAAGCCTTTCATTGACAATTATTATAGTAACTGTAACAACTAGTAGTCGAAAACAACACTTCTGGAGAAGTGCCACACAAAGTGAACTTTCCTCATATAAATTTATTGGGTTTACACGTATATGTTTCATTGCAGTAAAACATAAGAGGAACAATATTTTGTTCTAATCAAATGAATCTTTCAAATCTACGTATTTTGATAGGCTCGATTTGATGATTTGATTCATAAATAAATTTTGTTCAATTATCGGTTTAATAGAACTAATTGAACTATTGTTATATGTATTAGTAATGTTTTGTGGTTCTCTAAATTAGTTTAATGATCAAAATAATATTGTACATCAAATCTATTATATTATATATGAAAGCCGGGTATATATATATGCATGCCTCTTCATTTCCAATTTTCTCAAAAATCTTACGTGCTGCCATGTGTCCCAGTTGATTTAATTATATCATACGTTTTCATTATTTTCCCTTGTTACCGTTGTTTATTAAAAGAAATACCAAAGGATTCATTAATGTTTTATAAAGTATGTTCCAGTGGACATCTAAAAAGAAATACCAACATACATCTTAGACATTTATTAGCTTCTATTTCCATTGCTTCCATTTCGTTTTCCCACAATATCATCTCTTCCCCTTTTCCATTTTCTTATGTGTGTTATAATTAAAAAACAATTTTATTTCCAATCTAAATCAAAATAAAATTTCTTTCCAAATAATTTTTAATAATCTCTTTACTTTTTTAATCTCACTCGAATTTGATTAAATTTGTTAATAGTTTTTCACTTCATATTCATTTTGAATTATTTATGAATCTGTTCATATTTTGCAGCGATTGTTATCCTCCCAATTGCTTTCAATGTTATTGTTTTTATAGAAAAATAATCAGAAACCTCCAAAAAACTTAGCTTACCGGTTCAGTCAAGCTTGATTAAAAGTTTAGAATTTTTTATTATTTGTCTTTTCATTATTTTGATGTTGAATTTATATGATTTGTTCTAATTTATAATTTATAATTGAGGTTATGTTTTTAGTTTGTAAGATTATGAATATAGTTCTCTTCATCTGTCTTGCATGAAGTTATTGATTTTATAAATATGTGGACACCGCAAAATCTCCCATTGATTAGTAAAATTAAATCTTTTACATGTAAAGTTGAAAATTTTATTTTATAACCAAGTTTTTATAATAATTGACTTTTATTTGATATGATTTTGTATTTTTTTTAATTCATTTATTTTGTAGGAAATAATTGGCTCTTGCGACATACCGGTATTGAATAATCTATTAGAGGTAACGTTCATCATTTTTCAATTATAACCTAGCTAATTATATAAGAAAATAAATTTTGGTAGAGAAAATTATACATGAAGCGAAATAATATTAAATAATAAATTTATGTACAGTATTTTAAAGAAAATGCAACACTTTTGATCTAGCTACAGTAGACAACTTTAAAATTTTGTTTGAAGTTTAATTCTAAGTAAATGTTTTATAAACCTTTTTTTATTGAAATGTCTATATTGTGTTACACTACCTAATCTTATTTATAATTTTATTTTTACACGTCCCAAGAATTAATGGTACCATTAGTGCCTAGCTATCGAATACAAATGATATCATTAATGCATAAACTTTTTACATATAGAGTCTACTGATTGAATCCTCAATAGTTTTTCACTTCGTATTCATCTTGAATTATTTATGAATTTATTCATATTTTGCAGCGATTGTTTTCCTACCAACTGCTTCAATGTTATTGTTTTTACAGAAAAATAAATTGAATACCTCAAAAAAAACTTAGCTTACTGGTTCGGTCGAACTTGATTAAAAAGTTAGAATTTTCTAATTAATTTTCTTTTCATTTAATTTGCTATTGAATTTGTTGATTTTGTTCTAATTTCTACACTACACCAGAAACAACTTTTAACAGCACAGAAAAAATGGTGTCATAGCCTTTGACAGCACAGTTTGAAATGCTGTTATACGACATGCAGTAATAGGCCCAGTCTATATAACATCACATTATTAACACTGTAAAGATTGATGGTTTACCGCAGTGTCTACATGCCGTTAAACCATACTTTATGGTACTCAATAAACGCTTAAATCAATAGCTTCAGGTGTAAGATGTCCCTTTACTACGCGTTAAATAATCGCTATAAAAATTTAATATTTTACAGCGTTTTTTTGCTTGCTATGAGTATGTTTTCATTTGTGTTGTTGCAATATTTAACAGCGCCATAAACATATATATGCTTTTCAACAACAATATTTAAAGGCGGTCGTATGTTTTTTTTTAGCATTTGTCTATTACAGCATTATCTCAGAAAATTAACACAATTTAAAATAATATATATGAAAAACATCCATAAAGTCTAATGTCCAATATATAAAGATATTCTAATCAAGATCAACCGACGATCGTATGAACACATTTAAATCATTTAAAACAATTTATAAGTTATATAAAACCAAGATTAAACGATATCCATAAAGTCATGTTTCATACAATATACACCAAGTATCCACTAAGCATGCACCAAACACTACTATATTATAACAAAATGCAAAGCCAAAAAAAGCCATATGCTTACTGCACTATAAAGAGCTTTCGCCACTTCAATACGCGACAATTTACTAGCCAAAATGAGCCATATGCTTACTTTAATTACCTGTAAAGCAAAAGTTAATAATGTGTATTAAAATTGTGTAAACGCTTAAAGATATCGATTCAGCCATTAAACAGTTGCACATAGCTAGTGAAGCTATACTAAATGATAATATCTCAGTGATGTCGCTCCAAGAAAACAAAGTGGTGAAGTCGTTCAAGAAGTATATTGCTAACAAATTCAAAAATAATGAACCCAAAGTCTGAACCAAAGTTGAACAAAGTAATCTTATGCAAGTGAATTCAGCGCAAGTGAGTTCTAATTTAGGTCCTGAAGAAAAACAAAGCACAACCGCCAGTAACACAATAACATATGAACACAATAAATAATAGAGACAGTCCATTGTGGACATGTTCAAAATTATGCAAAAAAGGAGTGCAAAAGTTGCAAGAAAATTGCTTGTTAAATGGAAATGAGAAAATAGACATTATAAGGTCAGAAGGTATAACAGAATCATGTAATATGCATCGCAGAGAGACTTCTAATGGCGCCGACAAAAACAAAGTGACAAATGCGAATGCAGAGCAATCAAAAGACTAAGATGAAGATATTCCATAAGTCAAAAGTGGTGCGGAACAAAGTACAGTGTCCTCAAACGAACCAATGATGGAGGGAGCGACTGTTATGATGACAAAAGTGGTGATTACCACTTTAAATTTAGAAGCAAAAGATGCTACAATCATTTACTAGTGAGCTAGAATGTTCCTGTTGATCTAGTTCAAACAATGAAGGAACCGAACCGATAATTAGTTGGAAACTAAAGCGAGCAGAAGTAACAGGTTGACGTGAGTATGTTGCAACTGAATTCGGCGATAACTTCAAGTCCGGAGCATTAGACAGCGAATGGCATGTGTAACGATAAGATTGAAGTGAGAGTATTGAACAGAACTTTCATGGATCTAGTAATTTACTTAAGAGGGAGCGTGAATATAGAGGGTAAGAAGATTGATCAGAAAAGAGAGAAGATGAGATGGTCAGAGGTGATATTCAGGCAATATAGTATTGAAAAAATTTAAACACATAGTTGGGCACATACCAACATGAACATTCAGCCATTCACATCACTTGTATGCACAGGTAACTGAAACCCAAGAACACAAACTAAAACTTCACACGGTACAAATGCACATACCTACTGCTGTATATAACTGCACACACTCAACCCATTCACAGCTTGTGCATAGGCACAAACACAACACTCACTAATACACACATGAAGACACACACAAAATTCACTTGCACGGGCACATATTTGTTGCTGTATACAACTACATACTAGCAAACCCTTAATTTATGAACAGCAAGAAAAATGTGTTATAGGGTCTTCAAACTCATAAACAATCTCATTAAGTAATATGTTTTAGGATCCTCGGTATTTAAGAACAAATACAGCAAGTAATGTGTTGTGGTAACAGGGTCATCGAATTTAGCAGCAAACACGGTGATGAAATGTGCGTTCATAGTTAAAATTAAGTGCAGGGTGGGGAGAATAAATTTGCAAGTATATACTTCAAAAATTATAGTAAAAAGCATGACACCAGAGTGGAAATTAGGTTGAAGGGCTTCTCATTCTAGGATAATAAGTTTTAAAGACAATATTTCTAAATAATTAATTCTAAGAATAATTTACAGGAAAGTGATAAATTCATTTATCCTTCTGAGTTATATAGAAAAATGATAAATTCATTTATCATTATTTTTGTATAACTGAAAATGATAACTTCATTTACCTTTTTTCTGAAAATTGTCCTTAAAACTAATTTTTCAAAAGGGCTGTCTTTAAAATTTATTACTCTGCACAAAAAAGCCCTTTGAGTGAAAATCCCTTAACAGTTAGTAATGTATTATTAAAATATGAAATTCAACCTTTATTAAAGATTTAATTCTATTTTTTACTGTTTCTTCTTCTTTCCCCACAAATTACAAAATCAAAAATATATTTTCACAATAAGAAAAAAATACTTACCAGAAGCCCAGTACATTTTGACATACATAGTAGGCCATATTACATTATTGTTGTATTATTACCTAGCAACCATATGTTATCATTTGACCAACATGTACACAAAGTAATTTTCAAAAATCCATATTAACAGTCAGATCATATGTTATTTAAAAGAGTAAAATCATGTTTAAAAAGGAGAAAATCATCCTCGAGAAATTTTCAAATGCTAATACCAGAACTTGCACTCAGTAACCTAATATGTGCACTTTGTAATATAAACTTGAAATACCAGGTGGTTTAAAGCAATCATATGATAATGGATGAAATATGTAGACCAAACAGACAACAATGTAAAGAAAAATTCCAAAACATCTACAACGAATGACAAATAAAAGTATTTAGAATGTAAGTCAAAAAAAAATTATTTTGAAAACCCAGGCGGTAAACTTCTGAAGAGGGTATAGTAAAGCCGTCCGCTGATCCAAGCCCCCATTCCCCCGCTAAATCCATATAAGCAAATTAAAACTGGAGGGGTCATCTGAGTAATAAGAAAATCTAAATTATTTTACTATACATATGAATTATGTAGACTTAAATAGCAATAAAGTCGTAAAATATAAATAACTGACAGTAAATAAATAAGCTTTAGAACAATCCTTGAACCTTGGTGAGGACCAAGCTTCTTTTCATAGGTTTAAAGAAGTATGAATGTAAAATTTGTGTTAGCAACGAATCTGAGGCTTCACTATCTTATTTTTTCATCGAATATAAAATTCTATTTTGAAATTGAATGGCAATATAACCTACTTCTTTTCCCAAACAAATGCCTGATTCATAGGTATGAGTATTACATAAGAAACAAATTAAGAAATACAACAATGTTCTTAAAAATATTTAGCACCTGGTTTTTAAGTTGGATGTAAGTAAAAAATCAATTCAAATAATATTATGCAAAAAAGACTTGATTTTTTTGGTTCAACGCTTTGAAGTAAGATTAAAAAATTAACGTGACTGATATGCACTTGCATTATCCATTCCAAGGAGCGGTCAAACATAGTTATTTAATAGTTAAAATAAATAACTAATAGATAACAATGGTTGGAGATATTAATTCACATTCTTTACTTGCTACTGCAATTAAGTCTACACCACCAATTGAATAAGTGTGGGGAAATAAAACGTTTGAGTAGGTAAAATAATATATAAAAGAAAATCATTTGCAATAAATTGGTGGAGTAACTAATAAGGTAATCAAAGATTTAATTAACGAAGTCCAACGGAGATTGGTGCTCCAATATGATATTAATACAGCAGGAGGATAACCACATAAAAAGGTAGATATTGGGGAACTAAGTTGATGTGTAAATTTGAATTCTCCTTTCAATATGAAATTATCCAAGAAACGACATCAAAATTAGGTCCTCCTAATTCAGAGTAAATAGTTTAAAAAAATACAGTTGCAGAAGAGGCAAAAGTATAATATGCCCAAGCATTATCATTATAATAATTGGAGTCTGTAAGTAAAGCAGTATGAAAATTACAAAATAAAAGCAATAATATTATATGTTTAATATTATTTTTAAACCGAGTCCATTAATACATAATATCAGCAATATATAATGAATATCACGGTCAGGTATTTTTTGACTACCAAGCTTTTATTACATGTTATCATTTGAAATTTGAGCCATTATACAAGTGAACTTAAGGATATATGTGCGAAAATGGCACGTGCTAATATTTTCTCCTAACTAAAACTACATATAATATTTCAAAAGATTTGGAATTTTACAACCGATAAAGCATTCACTTGATCAAGATAAGAACTACATAAATCAATATTGTAAGTTATCAGCAAATTATTACCTTGCAATGCATCAAAATAAATTTATATTATTTACGTCAAAAGTATGCTTTCACAATCTTCCCTAACAAGCTAACATCTTCAAACAAATCAACAACATCCATATTATTCTCTTCGCAATCTTCCCTAACATAACTTACTTTTTTAATGGAATCATTTGTCTCTAATTCATGAAAAACTCTTGGTGGTGCCTTCGTTACAACATACCAATTAGAAAATTCGTTTTCTCTTGAATAAAAAACTTATTTTGCTTGAGATGCCAAGATATATGTATCTTTTGAAAATTAAGTTTGACTTTAATGTAAATTAACAAGAGTAAACTCATCTTCAACCTTAACCTCATTTCCTATGTTCGTCCAGTGACATTTAAAATAGGAACATAAAAGACTTTATAGTCTAACAAAATTATATCATTTAATATCTCATAGTAAGTAACCACATCAACCACTTGGAATTTGTCTTTTGCACTTGCTCTAGACATGGTTGTCGCATCATAAGACTCCCCACTGTTTTGAGTTTCTCTATTAATATCTTTCATATGAAATCGTCGTTCGTTTATAATATATCCTTTTGCAGGTTAAAGCAGTATTTTTTAAACCATATGCAATCCACTTTAACATTTTATCATGATCCTTTGAGCCAATAGGTATCTAAAAAAATAGATATGTTTAAAATAGATTTAAATAACATTATTTTAAAGTCAAATAAGAAAATATTTAAAAATTCAACTAACCTTGTTTTTAATCCAATCAACTAAGTTATGGATATGTGTTTTCCACAATAAGCTCGCATTTTTTTCTAAATGCTTGTTCGAATTTTGTAACTCCTCTAGATGCAAACTAGTAAAATACAAGTGAAGCTAAGTTATATTGAAAAGTACAAACATATTAAATTAATTGAAACAAAATATAATATGCGTACTCTAGAAATGGTTTTGTTATGGTCATATTCATTAACACAACCAAATGAGCTACTTCCTTCCCGCTAGAAGACAATGTAATTGTATTAGACATAGATAGTGAACGTCCTTCGAGTACTGCAAAATTTTCATAATCTTTATTTCCAACTTCTTTCTCTCTATCCAGTTTCTTTTTCAAAAATTCACTAAAATATCCAGTGCATTCTTCTGCAAGATATGATTCCGCAATACAACCTTCAGGACGTGCATAGTTCCTCACGTAATCTTTATATGTTTCCATATATCTTTCGAATGGATATATCCAACAAAAATGAATTGGTCCACACAACTGTGCTTCTCTTCCAAGATGAACAGTTAAATGTATCATTTTATCAACAAAAGAAGGCAGAAAATATCTTTCAAGTTCGCATAATATTTTAATAATCTTGTCATCAAGCTATTGCAACTTATCTCTATCAAGAACGCGTTGACATATTTTGTGAAAAAATGAGCACAAACGAATTACTATTGTTCTGGGTTTTTCTAGCAGTAAACCTCTTATTGCAACCGATAATAATTGCTGCATTAAAACATGATAATCATGAGACTTCAAACTACTAACTTTACAATCGTCCAACGATACACATTTCTTAAAATTTGAGCAATAATCATCAGGACCTTTGAAATCATACAACCTTTTGCAATTTTTTTTTTGAATTTGACAATGTATACAGAGCTGGAGAAAGATATGTCTTATTTCCACAAGGATGTGCATAAAGTACATGTCGAATTCCATAGTCCTTTAAATCATTTTTACAATTAATCCCATCTTTTGACTTTTTATCATGCACATTGTAGCTAGTACACTTTCACAAACATTTTTCTCAGCATGCATTACATCTAAATTATGGCGTAATCGAAGTTTCTAAAAAATTAAAAAATTTAATACTTTAGTTTTCTAAGAAAAAAAATTTCTACGAAAAATTTCATTTTTAGATCAATATAGAAAAATAAAAATAAACATTGACCTCTCAATATGACAAGTCAAAAAAGATTGAACTTTTCTTCCACCTTGACAGCTCCATTTTCATAGGATCAATAACCTCACAATCGTCAATCTTACTTTTCTTACATTTTTTCTTATTAAATTGGACTTTTTTAGTTGGTTTCGTCTTATTTAGCTTCTTCTTGTTCTATCCCTTTTTGCTCTTCTTTTCATCTTCATCTTTTTTCCAAAATCATTCGAAAAATTTTCCAAAATATAAGAGATATTTTTTCCGGTAAGAATTCTAGGTACATTTTCTTCCTCCACAGTGTTATCGAACCAAGTTTTTTTCTTTAGAGAATTTGAAAGAGGTAAAAATCTTCCATGACCCAAATAAACAGTCTTTCGACTATGTTTCAACCATCGATGATGTGTACTAACACCACATAATGTACAAGCTTTTTTTCACTTTACACAACATCCAGCAAGATTACAATAAGCTGGGAAATCATTTATCGTTCATAACAAAATTGCACTCATATTAAAACCGTCTTACTAAAAGCATCATACATCTCAACTCCACCACTCCATATGCGATACAAATCTTCTACCAATGGTTCTAAATATACATCGATATCATTTCCTGGTTATTTTGGACCAGGAATTAGCATAATTAGCATATATTATCCTTCTTCATACTCAACAGAGATGACAAGTTATATGTCACAAGCATTACCGGCCAACTACTATATTTGGAATTCAGCATAGAAAATGAATTAAACCTATATGTAGCAAGACCAAATCTGAGATTACGTGGATCGACTGAAAATGTTTTTCAGTTTTCATCAACCAGACTCCATGTTACAGAATCCACCGGGTGTCATTTTTCCATCAGTACTTTTATTGTTGAAATGTCATCTCAAGTCTTCTGCCATCTTTTGAGATCTGAACATTCTTATAAATCTTGGAATTATTGGAAAATATCTCAACACTTTAACTGGGATACCTTGCATGATCTCTTTTGTATCTTGATTTGTCTTCCATATTGAATAACCACATTTTGAGTAATACTCAAGAGAAGCGTTTACCATCCGAACACATCTCTTGTACATTTTTAGTTATTTACGAGCCACTAAAACTAGTTAATTTATAAACTGTAACGAGCCACCTTTTTGGACAGTTTAAATCGACAATAAACCACACATGTCAACTCAAACCATTCAAAAGGGAGGATTGTAAATGGGGTAAATAAGAAAATAAGAGAAAAGAAAGGAAAAACAAAACACAGAATCTCACAGTGGAATGACAAAATATAATAATCAAATAAATAGTTCATGAAGCTATTTTACAAATAACATTTGATTACACTCTTACAATACACATCAGAGTTATACATACAGCAAGAATAAATAAATAATGCAGCGGAACAACATGATGCAGTGGAATAAATATAATAAATAGTAATAATATACTAAAACTTAGTCTTCGTCCTTTAGAAAAATAGTCTTCAACATTGAAATCTCCGGCTGACCCGAGCGTAATGAAAAGACAAAACACTCGAGTCAGAACTAAAAGATCTTATGTAAGTTAAATCAACATAAATAAATATTGCACAAATAACAGCGTTCAATTACAACTATAATAAATTCATTAATTTTAATTTAATTTCAAATGAATTCATTTATTTTGATTTACATTCTTATTATTCAATCAACAATACCTTATGAATATAATTAACATTAGTTTACATTTTATTGCATTCATATTCTACAGTTATCATCTTAACTCATATTAACTGTAGTATTTAATTATATTAATTCACATTATTTCCAAATTAATTCCAACGGATTAAATAATGAAATGATAATTAAAACAATTATTACACATTAATAATTCAAACACATTTCTATGTTTATTGTTTACAAAAAAGCTAATAAATTCACATACATATTAATTGATTTCATATTCCTTAATAAACCTATTCTAATTTATAACATATAATTTCAATATTAAATCCAACATTTAATTAATTCCTTATTTGCAATTATAACCAAATTAACCTTACAATTATTTCAATTGATTGAAATTACATTAAAATAGTTATCAATTACCTTAAATTAACATTATTAAATTACATTCTAATTATTTTTCTCATGAATAAATCACAAATTTTAATTTCTTCCAATACTAAATTTTTGAAATCTTATAAAATTTAATAGTTTTAATTATCAAAATTTACGGGTAGTTACACTCTCCCCCACTCAAAACTTTTCGTCCTCGAAAAGGAACAAGAAGGAATTAAGAAACTTGATAAAATTTTATTCAAAATATTCAATTTATAAACACTTTAAATTTACATAATTAAGTATTTTAAACAAGATATATCAATTTATAAATAATTAAATCTTTCATGTTCAAGTTTAATAAAAGTTTAAAAATATTTTCACTTTCACAAAAAATTTCTAAGTCTTAAATTCACAAAATTTTTTGGCAGAGTTTCCTTTGTATGGATAGGTCCGAAAAAATAACAACATCAATAATTACAATATATATCATATTTCAAAAATAAAACATCTCAAACCACGGGAAAAACAATAAATTATCGCTGTAAAACCATAATATGAAAACATACCTATTTATCAAGCAAACAACTTTATTTATGAAACCAAAAGCAGTAGCTCTTGCTTCCATAAACCTGTATTCCACTTATATAATCCAAAATAGTGAGAATTATGTACAAAAGAAATATTTAGTTGTTTCAATTAGTAACAAAAGCAAATCAACACAAAACATATGCAAACAAAACAGCACGACCATCATATGCAACAAAGAAATCAACCATACATCCATAGCAACCAAACTAATGATTTGTTCAGGTTCAGAAACTTTTAATCATACAAGGTGATAAATAGACTGTCAAGTGTACCCTACGCTCAACAGCCTTAGATAATTACTTAATGGATTATTCATTCAACCTTAAACAAATTGGAGTATCATTTTCCAAACATCCCATTAGCCAAACAATACAGAACTTAAATGTTATTTAAGTTTGTTCTATTGGGTTTCTTTTTACTCTTTTATTTATTTTCATTCATTCATACAATGTCATTTTCCATTAATTTACATTCATTTACTTACATATGTTATTTTCCATTCAATTATCTAGAACATCAATAAATCAACTCTTAAAATATTATATAAGTTTCTTTGCAATTTAATTCACATTCATTTACTTATATAACTTGATTTCCATTTAATATGAATATTCATGAATAAACATTTCATACTTAAGTGTTTCTACCTTTTAATTCACATTTATCCTTTTTTTTATAGTGTCAATTAATAATAAACTTATTTATGAATCATTTCAGTCATTTCTTAAGTTTATAAACATTTCTTAGATAATATTCACTTTTTACTATTCAATCTAATTATTAGCATTTCAAAACATTAACTTATGCTTATAACATTTCTTGTACATCAAAATTCTTATTTATAGAAATAATTCCATTTGAACACTTTCATTACTTAAGTTTTACTTGTATAATATTCTATTACGTATTCCTATTTAACATTACAACTTTGTAAACATTTATGTTAAATTATATATATGTTTTAAGAATGTAATTGAATGTTACACAAGTTTATCTAATCCATTTTAGTTAACAAAATGTTCAATAATTACATCTTTTAAATTTTCATATCTTTTGATTTACAAGTTACAAATTTCCAATTTCTTATATATTTCATTAATCACTTAGCATCTAATTTCTTATTTTCATTTTAGAAGTTTCCAACTATTAAAATAGTTAAGATTTCATTTCATTACAATAATTGAAATCCCTAATTTATAAAAACTTAAGAACTAAATGCCGGGTTCATTTCAAATCATTTTTAAATAATATATATTCATATCTTTTATATATCAAATCATATTTAGAAATTTTAAAATTAATATTTGTTTATCAAAACAAATGTGTTGTAAAGCTACTATAGTGGTCTTCCCACTTTGAAACTCGAAAATGAATGTCGATCATGCGACCGCAATCATCGAAACTATTTTCCAACGACAAAAGAGGGGAATACAGAACTTTTATCTTCCTTTTAAAATTCTTTTAAAAATTTCTTTCAAATCACATTCAAAATATTTCTATCCGAAAAAACTTCCAAATAATACTAATATTATATTCCAAAAATTTTGAAAACCAATTTCAAAACCCCGGACTTAGGTTCTCAAATTTCCAATTGAATTCATTTTATTTATAAATCCTATTTTGCAACCAATATTTAGAAAATTTCCACTTCCTAACAAACAAACATATCACACCCAACTATATCCATTTATAAAAATTATTATTGTATATACAAAATATAATACTAGGTAAAATTATTTCATTTACCTATATTTCGAAAACAATATTGTATCGGTCTGCCTTATTAAGTGTTTAGAAATCCCTATCGATGTCATATCGTCCTATGTACTGACCAGAATTTATAAATACTAAACAGAACAAATTAACACAATATAAAAACATCTTATAACACTAACAAGTACGCTCTCTCATATATATACACTCAGACAAATTCATTCTAGGGTATTACTACTTTATCGTTAATGAGTCAGACCCCACAAAGCTAACATTATCGCTAAACCAAAGCTCTGATACCAACTGTAACAACCTACCTTTTTGGACGGTTTAAATCGACAATAAGCCACACATGTCAACTCAAACCATTCAAAAGGGAGGATTGTTAATGGGGTAAATAAGAAAATAAAAGAAAAGAAAGGAAAAACAGAACACAGAATCTCACAAAGTAATGACAAAATATAATAATCAAATAAACAGTTCAATGAAGCTGTTTTATAAATAACATTGGATTACACTCTTACAATATACATCAGAGTTATACATACAGCAGGAATAAATAAATAATGCAGCGGAACAACATGATGCAGTGGAATAAATATAATAAATAGTAATAATATACTAAATCTTCGTCTTCGTCCTTCAGAAAAATTCTTCAACACTGAAATGCTCAGGCTGACCTGAGCGTAATGAAAATAAATATTGCACAAATTACAACGTTCAATTACAACTGTAATAAATTCGTTAATTTTAATTTAATTTCAAATAAATTCATTTATTTTGATTTACATTCTTATTATTCAATCAATAATACCTTATGAATATAATTAACATTAGTTTACATTTTATTGCATTCATATTCTACAGTTATCATCTTAACTCATATTAACTACACTATTTAATTATATTAATTCACATTGACTTCCAAATTAATTTCAATGGATTAAATAATGAAATGATAATTAAAACAATTATTACACATTAATAATTCAGACACATTTCTATGTTTATTATTTACAAACAAAGCTAATAAATTCATATACTGATTAATCGATTTCATATTCCTTAATAAACCTATTCTAATTTATAACATATAATTTCAATATTAAATCCAACATTTAATTTATTCCTTATTTGCAATTATAACCAAATTAACCTTACAATTATTTCAATTAATTGAAATTACATTAAAATAGTTATCAATTACCTTAAATTAACATTATTAAATTACATTCTAATTATTTTTCTCATGAATAAATCACAAATTTTAATTTCTTCCAATACTAAATTTTAGATATCTTATAAAATTTAATAGTTTTAATTATCAAAATTTACGGGTAGTTACACTCTCTCCCACTCAGGACTTTTCGTCCTCGAAAAGGAATAAGAATGGATTAAGAAACTTGATAAAATTTTATTCAAAATATTCAATTTATAAACACTTTAAATTTACATAATTAAGTATTTTAAACAAAATATATCAATTTATAAACAATTTAATCTTTCATGTTCAAGTTTAATAAAAGTTTGAAAATATTTTCACTTTCACAAAAAATTTCTAAGTCTTAAATTCACGAAAAATATTGGCAGAGTCTCCTTTGTACGGATAGGTCTAGAAAAATAACAATATCAATAATTACAATATATATATATCATATTTCAAAAATAAAACATCCCAAACCACGGGAAAAATAATAAAATATCGCTATAAAACCATAATTCGAAAATGTGCCTATTTGTCGGGAAAACAACTTTATTTATGAAACCAAAAGCAGTAGCTATTGCTTCCATAAACCTGTATTCCACTTATATAATCCAAAATAGTGAGAATTATGTACAAGAGAAATATTTAGTTGTTTCAATTAGTAACAAAAGCAAATCAACACAAAACATATGCAAATAAAACAATCCGACCATCATATACAACAAAGAAATCAACTGTACATCCATAGCAACCAAACTAATGATTTGTTCAGGTTCAGAAACTTTTAATCGTACAAGGTGATAAATAGACTATCAAGTGTACCCTACGCTCAACAGTCTTAGATAATTACTTAATGATTATCCATCCAACCTTAAACAAATCGGAGTACCATTTTCCAAACATCCCATTAGCCAAACAATACAGAATTTAAATGTTATTTAAGTTTGTTCTATTGGTTTTCTTTTTTCTCTTTTATTTATTTTCATTCATTCATACAATGTCATTTTCCATTAATTTACATTCATTTACTTACATATGTTATTTTCCATTCAATTATCTAGAACATCAGTAAATCAACTCTTAAATATTATATAAGTTTCTTTGCAATTTAATTCACATTCATTTACTTACATAACTTGATTTCCATTTAATATGAATATTCATGAATAAACATTTCATACTTAAGTGTTTCTACCTTTTAATTCACATTTATCCTTTCTTTTATAGTGTCAATTAATAATAAACTTATTTATGAATCATTTCAGTCATTTCTTAAGTTTATAAACATTTCTTAGATAATATTCACTTTTTACTATTCAATCTAATTATTAGCATTTCAGAACATTAACTTATGCTTATAACATTTCTTGTACATTAAAATTCTTATTTATAGAAATAATTCCATTTGAACACTTTCATCACTTAAGTTTTACTTGTATAATATTCTATTACATATTCCTATTTAATATTACAACTTTTTAAACATTTCTGGTAAGTTATATATATGTTTTAAGAATGTAATTGAATGTTACATAAGTTTAACTTATCCATTTTAGTTAACAAAATGTTCAATAATTACATCTTCTAAATTTTCATATCTTTTGATTTACAAGTTACAAATTTTCAGTTTCTTATATATTTCATTAATCACTTAGTATCTAATTTCTTATTTTCATTTTAGAAGTTTCCAACTATTAAAATAGTTAAGATTTCATTTCATTAAAATAATTGAAATCCCTAATTTATAGAAACTTAAAAACTAAATGTCAGGTTCATTTCAAATCATTTTGAAATAATATATATATTCATATCTTTTATATATCAAATAATATTTAGAAATTTTAAAATTCAGATTTTTTTATAAAAATAAATGTGTAGTAAAGCTACTACATTGGTCTTCCCACTTTGAAACTCGAAAATGAATGTCGATGATGCGGTCGTCATCACCAAAAAAATTTTCCAGCGACAAAAGAGGGGAGTACAGAACTTATCTTCCTTTTAAAATTCTTTTAAACATTTCTTTCAAATCACATTAAAAATATTTCTATCCAAAAATACTTCCAAATAATACTAATATTATATTCCAAAACTTTGAAAACCAATTTCAAAACCCGGACTTAGGTTCTCAAATTTCCAATTAAATTCATTTTATTTATAAATCCTATTTTGCAACCAATATTTAAAAAAAATTCACTTCCTAACAAACAAACATATCACACCCAACTATATCCATTTATAAAAATTATTCTTGTATATACAAAATATAATACTAGGTAAAATTATTTCATTTACCTATATTTCAAAAACAATATTGTGTCGGTCTGCCCAATTAAGTGTTTAAAAATCCCTATTGATGTCATAGCATCCTATGTACCGACCAGAATTTATAAATACTAAACAGAACAAATTAACACAATATAAAAACATCTTATAACACTAACAAGTACGCTCTCTCATATATATACACTCAGACAAACTCATTCTAGGGTATTACTACCCTATCTTTAATGAGCCAGACCCCACAAAGCTAAGGTTATCGCTAAACCAAAGCTCTGATACCAACTGTAACGACCCACCTTTTTGGACGGTTTAAATCGATAATAAACCACACATGTCAACTCAAACCATTCAAAAGGGAGGATTGTTAATGGGGTAAATAAGAAAATAAGAGAAAAAAAGGAAAAACAGAACATAGAATCTCACAGCGGAATGACAAAATATAATAATCAAATAAACAGTTCATGAAGCTGTTTTACAAATAACATTTGATTACACTCTTACAATATACATCAGAGTTATACATACAGCAGGAATAAATAAATAATGCAGTGGAATAAATATAATAAATTGCAATAATATACTAAATCTTCGTCTTCGTCCTTTAGAAAATAGTCCTCAACACTGAAATGCTCAGGCTGACCCGAGCATAATGAAAAGAAAAAACACTCAAGTCAGAACTAAAAGATCTTATGTAAGTTAAATCAACATAAATAAATATTGCACTAATTACAGCGTTCAATTACAACTGTAATAAATTCATTAATTTTAATTTAATTTCAAATAAATTCATTTATTTTGATTTACATTCTTATTATTCAATCAACAATACCTTGTGAATATAATTAACATTAGTTTACATTTTATTGAATTCATATTCTACAGTTATCGTCTTAACTCATATTAACTGCAGTATTTAATTATTTTAATTCACATAGATTTCCAAATTAATTTCAATGGATTAAATAATGAAATGATAATTAAAACAATTATTACACATTAATAATTCAAACACATTTATATGTTTATTGTTTACAAACAAAGCTAATAAATTCATATAATAATTAATTGATTTCATATTCCTTAATAAACCTATTCTAATTTATAACATATAATTTAAATATTAAATCTAATATTTAATTTATTACTTATTTGCAATTATAACCAAATTAACCTTACAATTATTTCAATTGGTTGAAATTACATTAAAATAGTTATCAATTACCTTAAATTAATATTATTAAATTACATTCTAATTATTTATCTCATTAATAAATCACAAATTTTAATTTCTTCCAATATTAAATTTTTTAAATCTTATCAAATTTAATAATTTTAATTATCAATATTTAAATATTGAATTTGACATGGAAAATTTATTTTAAAAGATTATAAATTTTTATGTAATCAAGAATGATGGAATTTGTTAACTTTTAAAATTGAATTTAAAAGTGATTAAATCAATTTAATAATAAATTATTTATTTAACGTGAAAATTAGCCATTTTGGCCAATGTCTTAGATTTCGAAGAAGCTAGTTTCATCGGATCTGTAACAGTGAATTATTATAGAATTTCAAGTTTCGTAGCGATCGGACTTATCGTTTGATCGTGCGAGCTCGAAACGCGTAGAAATCAATTAAATGAATTTGATTAATATAATTCGATTTTAAAAGCTAACTTCTATATACTTTTGAATTTGGGTTTGAAACTAGTTGAATTGAGTTTAAAAATATTGAAAACCTATATTTCAATATATTGGATGACCTACTTTTGTTTCGGAAACGGAACGGGCTTTTAAGGTCGTTGTTATCGTTTCGAACCAATTCGATATGTCCATTCATTTTATCCATCTCTGTCTATATAAATAGTTTTATTTTCTGAAACCCTAGCAGCCTTTTTCTTATTTCTGTATGTACCTTACTTCTTATCTGTTCCTCCTTCTCAAACGACAGAACATCAAAACCTAATTCCCAAATTCATTTGCAAATCAAAATCAAATCGAAAAATTTAAAATCCTCGAACTATGTCATATTATATATTGTTGGAAAGCTCTCGATGAGAGAAATCTGCTACTGCTATTCGTTTTCCGATTCGAATGACGGTTTGGCCAGAAATTGGCGATCTTTCTCGGTCGTTCATTTCTTGGGTTTCGCGATCAAACGGTGGATCGTCGATTATACGACGATTGGGTGGCATTGGCTTGTAGAGGGGGTTAAGCAGGTCCTAATGGTGGTCTTCGTATGTCGTTATATGGTCAGAGTTCGCCCCGATCGGCACTTAATGGAGGCGGCGATGCTGGCATCTACGGCGAGTTGGAGGTGGCGGCGACAGCGGCAGATTGGCGGCGTGGAGGTGCGAGTTCGATGGAGTGGCTGGATTAGGTTGCAGGCTCATCTAGTCGTGTGCGATGATGGATTGAAGTGGAGGCTGGAATGTGATAAGGTGGCTTCTGATTGTCGTGTACGGGGGTAAGGGTTTGGATGGTAAAACCTAATTACTATTTTGCCCTTCAATTTTATTTTAATTTAAATTGAAATTCAATCTTCTAACTAGCATAACTTTTGCATACGAACTCGGATTTGGACACGGTTTCTTTCATTGGGATCGTATCAAAATTTCGAACATTAAGGAACTGATTTGACTACATTCTTAGACTGTTAAATTTTTGGACTATATTTGGATTTTAAATCGATTTGAAATCAAAGGTGAGTGTTTTAACCCACTCACAACTACTAAACTATCTTATGTTAGTTAAATTAAATTTATGATGTGATTAAAAATTGATTGATTACTATTTGGTATATTTAAATTGTCATTCAAGTTTAACTTGAATTTATATTGAATTTAATTGCCATTTGAATTAATATTGAAATTAATTGCCAGTTAAATACCTGATAATGATAACTAGTTTATATGTTATGATTTATTGATTGATTTGAATGATGATCGTGATGGATGGTTATTTGTTGATATTTTTGGTTGATTTGATGTTATGTTTATTTTATATGTTGTTATCACACAGCAGGTTCCCTTAGTTTGCTGTTTGTAAAAATCACTATGGGTTGAAATGATACATACCCGAATGGTCTTATAGATTAGGGAAAAATTGTTATTGGTTGAAATGATAAACTCAAGCGATTTTATGGATTTTGAATTTTTCTCGGGATTGCGGGTTGAAATGATATATACCCGTAAATTTAAATTTATTGCGGGTTGAAATGATATATATCCGTATCACTTGACCATAAGGTAGAAAATTATATGCGGATACCAGATTGGTTAAATTAAATGATTTTAAATCCTTGATTTTTGAATCCAGTTAAATGATATTATGAAATAAAATTAGACTTATATGAACTGAATTATTTTCAAAATCAAAGCTTTAAAATGTTGAAATTGAAATTGGTTTAAATGAATTGTTTAAAGAATTTAAATTGGAATCTTAAAGTTGAATTTTGAAATATAAATGAAATTTATCAAAATTGAGTTATTGTAAATGTTTAAATATTTAAACTTTGAAATCTATTGAATTCGAAGTGGTTTAAATTTGTAGTTCAAACCTGCATTTGAAATCGATATAAAATTAAAATGGTTTTTAATGAGAATTTGAATTGAAACCTTTGGCATTTTGAATTGAAATCGTTGAACTGGAATTGATTTAAATTGAATTTTGGAACTAAAGTTGATTTGAATTGATTTGTGAAATTGTAAGAAAAATTCTAATTTAAAACTATTTTCGATATAAACTCTTTTAATATATAACCTATTTTAATATATATATATAAACTAATATATATAAACTATTTTCAATATATAAACTATTTTTAATATATATCCTATTTTAATATATAAACTATTTCTAATATATAAACTATTTTAATATATATTATTTTAAATTTATAAACAACTTTTAATATATATATTTTTAATATATAGCTATTTTGAATATATAACCTATTTTAATATATAAACTATTTCTAATATGTAAACTATTTTAATATATAACCTATTTTAATATATAAACTATTTCTAATATATAAACTATTTTAATCTATAACCTATTTTTTAAAATATAAACTATTTTTAATGTATAACTATTCCAATATATAAACTACTTTCAATATTCAAACTGTTTAAAGTTGGAACTGTTATGATTTAGATTTAACTGATTTAAATGCGAATATTTTGATATGATGGTTTAACCTATTTTGTGGTTATGATTTTGAAAGTGAATAATGGTTTTGAAAGTGAATAATGATTTTGAAAGTGAATACGATTTCGAAAGTGATATGACTTTGAAGTGAATATGATATTTTGATATCAATTATGAATCGGTTTTGGAAATGTAAATGAACCAACGGGTGTGAAATAAGCATTTGGTTGTTAAGAGACCGGGATCGGATATTGTCATACCCTCTGCCAATACCGAAAACCACTTTAACAACTGTGCACATGGTGGAGAATCCAGAACAAAGTAGGATGGTTTGGCGAACGCTACTGTATGAGGTATGAACGCAGCCCTGACCCCCTCGGGTCAGCTTGATATGACTAAAACAGTATCTATACCTGGGCCAAGTGAGGTTGCTCCTCCGATCAGACATGCTTCTTTGATACCATATCTGTTACTTTGTGATTGACTTGCTGGCCACCTTCGATTTGATTTTGGGAGTGTGTTCCGAGGTGGGCGGTAGTAGCTGCTATGCATTACCACCAGCCCGGTTTTGCAAAACGGTAATATCCTACCATGGGCATTGCCTCGTGTGCCTTGTCTTATGCCTTATTGAGCCCACTACGAGTTTGGTTTGTGTCATACACTATGGAGTGCCCTCTGATAGCCCTCCAGTTTACGGAGGAATTACGGTACTGTATAGACTACGACATTTATAAAAAATGTGTTAAGAGGGATATGGGTAACGCCTTAACGCTATTTTAATATTTACTTTACTATAGACATATTATAATAGCGTATTGTACTATGTATGTAGATAGTTTAACGGATCCTTAGGAGAGGGAATCCCGAACATCTCTTAAGTTATTGCACGTACGTTAGACACTGGATATGAGATGTAAAATCCCGTAAACATCTATGAAGCCATTACCCTCATATTTATTTATGTTGATTTAACTTACATAAGATCTTTTAGTTCCGACTCAAG
Organism: Allium fistulosum; assembly: GCA_030737815.1. NCBI lineage: Eukaryota > Viridiplantae > Streptophyta > Magnoliopsida > Asparagales > Amaryllidaceae > Allium > Allium fistulosum. Next base: position 745,007,082 of record CM060901.1, on the reverse strand, counting down.
TATTTTGTCTTTTCATTACGCTCGGGTCAGCTGGAGATTTCAGTGTTGAAGACTATTTTTCTAAAGGACGAAGACTAAGTTTTAGTATATTATTACTATTTATTATATTTATTCCACTGCATCATGTTGTTCCGCTGCATTATTTATTTATTCTTGCTGTATGTATAACTCTGATGTGTATTGTAAGAGTGTAATCAAATGTTATTTGTAAAATAGCTTCATGAACTGTTTATTTGATTATTATATTTTGTCATTCCACTGTGAGATTCTATGTTTTGTTTTTCCTTTCCTTTCTCTTATTTTCTTATTTACCCCATTTACAATCCTCCCTTTTGAATGGTTTGAGTTGACATGTGTGGTTTATTGTCGATTTAAACCGTCCAAAAGGTGGGTCATTACAAAAACATTTTCCTTCTTTCTCAAATCCATACAGAACAACACAACATATATTTCCAATAAACAGTTTTACTAAAAATATCCATTTCCAACTTGCCCTGGATTCATTCGGATTCGAACTCGTTTCGACCGTACAATGTCAAAAAGAATAATTTACTAAGTGCATTACCATGTTCGCCTAGGCAAACAGCCGATCGTCACGTAGACGATTATTCTGATTATCATAAAACAAAACGAGACTCATTTCCCAAACCAATCCAAAGAAAACACATTTTTTATAAAATTTCCTTTCAAAATTATTTATACTTAAGAATACTTTAAGTAAACCCTTTCTACCATTTTCAAAAATATTTATATTCTAAAACTCTTTCACATGAAACTATTTTTCTTCTCTCCATCAATCATTTGAAACAATAATATACATATTACCTCTTTGGTAAATCAGAAAATACTTTTGGAATTAAATCAATTTTTTTTATCAAAACAATTTTATTGCAAATTTCAATGGTAGCATTTCCCAACTTTGAAAACCCGAAAATGAACTCCGATGATTGTGCAGCCATCATCGGAATTATTTTCCATTGACAGAAGTGAGTTCGGTGTTTTCTATTTCCTTAAAATTTCTTAGAAATATTTTTATTCTAAAATACTTTCAACCAGTACTATTATTGTCCTCTAAACCTTGAAAATCATTTTCTAGAATCACCGGGATTTAAATTCTCAAATTCCTTTTATTTATAAACACATTTCTATAAACCAAATTTATAAAGCTAATTTTTATAAAAAAATCATTTCTAAAATATTATTTCAAAATATTCTAATTTTAATAAACAACTTTTAGTAAAATAAAATTTTTACCCAACATTATCAACGAACGCCTTATAGTAAAACTGTGAAACTTAATACGCAAGGTATTCATTTTAATGTTCCCAAAATTTCTATCTTCCCAACTCATGTTTCAAAAAGGAAGATTTTAGATAGATCAACAAACAATAGCCAATGCTCAGAACTGGATGAGCATGACTAATCAAATCCTAAATGATAATAATTACATATTTCTACCTCCTAGCAAACAATCATGTCAAAAATTACTAAATTGATATTTGAAAACTATTCTTTGGATATAAAATATATTCCCAGGTAAAATTATTTCATTATCCATTTTAAAACAATATTATGTCGATTTGGCCTTGTTTAAGTGTTTTGGAATCCCTATGATATGTTGGCCAGACACCTCGACCGAAATCTAAAATTCAGACTTAACAGATTAAACAACACAATACATAACTTTTTTATAGCACTAACAAATACGCACTCTATATATACACTCAACATCATTCCAGGGTGTTATTAACCCTGTCACTAATGAGTTTACCCCACCAAGGCCTAGGTGTTCGCTCAACCTATGCTCTACCACATACGAAGACCTACCTTTTTGACCCTTAAAAATCGACACTGATACACCCACGGTATTCACGTACCGAATATCCAAGTGCCGGAAAGACAAATTGTTGGGATGAAAGAGGTAGAAGAAAACATAATCTCATGTGAAGATGAGAACATATATAATATATACAAGATCTTTACAAAAAGAAATCATCTTTATTATATACAACATCAGAGTACACTAACCTATTTTAAGCCTGAAGGGTTATAACAACCTATCCTTACAATTGTTGATAAATATAGATAGAAATCAAGAACAACAAAAACAACGAAAAAATATAAGATACATGAATACATCTTAGAGAATCCAGCTCGTCCCTTGAAAGCTCCAAAACATCCAACTAAATCTAAAAAATATGCTAGGGCTGATCCGAGCATTATAGAAAAACAACACTCGGGTAAGTCTGGTAAAACCAACGTGAGAAACACAATCAAATGGATTCTTATTCTTTTTGTAAAACTTTCAAAATAAAGGTATCTCGTAAGAACGCGCCACAATACAGACGGGTTTTTACCTTACGATAACCAAAACATTTATATTAGAAAATCCAATGATATTGTAATAATGTCTAAGAGTGAAAATAATAATAATAAAGTAGCTGTGATGCTTGTCAGTGTACATCACAACAATAATAGGTATAAAATCAAAAACTGCTAAGGCTCATTCGCTAATTGTGTAGGATTCCACGAAGGTGCTCTCAGTACTTCGAGAACGATCCTCCTACACAAGGATCGGAGTTATCCTTTGAAGCAACAATACATCCCTAGTGATGTACAATAGGAAATACATAGCTGGCCATGAATGGCCAAATGCATCGGTCCATGCATGCATCACAACTGTAGATAACTCTAGGAAGAAGACGACTGCACCCTCATGGGTTAGCAAAACCCCTAGCTATGCGTCATATCTCTCGTTTTAGTCATTACCGCTGGTGAGGCTACGTCCGATATTCCAGCTCACGCACTGCCACCTAAACAAATGTCAGAACCACACAAGGATTCCCATACCTTAACAAGTCTCAGAACCATAAATGGATTCCCACATCTCAACAAAGATCTCGGAATCGCATATAGATTCCCATACCCTAATGGGTCTCAGAATCACACATGGATTCCAACATCCAAACAGATCTCGAAATCACACATGGATTCCCATACCCCATCGGGTCTCGGAATCACACATGGATTCCAACATCCAAAACAGATCTTCAATCTCCTCCAAGCATAGAACCCGTATATGATTTTGTATTGGTTACAATTTCGAGTCATTCTTACAAGTACACTCCTCCGCTTACCGGATGTTCCAAAACCAATCGATCGATTTCTAGAATGCTCAATACCGGTCCTTCTGGAAAAAAATCAGATCAATACCGGTTCTTTTGGAAAAAAATTAGACAATACATAAGAGCGGGGACCACCCCTAACAATTTTGTGGACGCATCTCTTCATCACTTATCCTAGAAGAACAAAACGAGTTTATATGTACAGTATTGCACCACTGATGGTAGTTGTACCATATAATCCCCCCGTATTTCTCCTAGATATTTCCAAAGTTAAAATCCTTAGGTGTCAAGTGGGGAATATTTCCATACCATTAAAATTAAGAAGGATTACATAGTTAGGGCCAACTGTTTGTAGTTGGTTATGTAACTATCAAATAAAAAAAATTCAAATTAGAGATTATATTTCCCATGGAAACCACTAAGCCTCTTAAATTAATCTTTCATTAATTAAATCTCTTTCCAAAATATTCATATACTTATCTCACTAGTATAAGTATATCCACAAACCATTCCTTTCAAGACTTGGAAAACTTTTTTCACATACTTATAAAATGGTATAAGTATATTCTCCAAACACTTAGAAAGATTTTCTATTTCAAAACCATATTAAAATGATCAAACCCAAATGTTGTTTAAAACAAAGATAGGATAATCCCGAACACTATTCCTTTGGTGTTAAATGTGGAACGAATATCCATATCACCATAATTAAAAAGATCGGTTAAGGGAAATCCAATCTTAATTTCTTCTATAATTTTCTTTAATAAATCTCTTCCATTTATAAAGTCTCCTTTACTTAAATCCCAAATCCATTTATAAAATACTTTATACATCTCCAAGTTTATTTATAAAACTTTTTATTCCAAAATAATTTATAAAATTTCTTTCCATTCAAGATCCCTTTTAAATTTTATAAAACTCTTTTCATAAATTTTCTTATTTAAAACCAACATCTTTCATAAACCTTAATCAGTAAAGTTCCTTTGATAGTCGAATCAATCATTTAAAACACTTTTTAAATAACAATTTATTATTTAAAACACCTTTTTTTATTTTACTTAATTGTCTTTAAATCATATTAAAAATAATAACTTTAGAATATCATTAATAATATATTAAATTAACTTTAAACAATATTATTATACTAATAAATTAACTTCAAAACAATATTAGTATAATAATTAATTTACTTCAAACATTATTAATACAATAATTAATTGATTTCAAAACATCCTTAATATAATAATCAATTAAGTCCAAAACATTATAAATATATTAATTAATTAATCCCAAACTTTATCAATATAACAATTAATAAATTTCAAAACATTATTAATATGATAGTTCACTATTTTTCAAAACCTTATTAATATAAAAATTAATTATTTTCAAAACATTATTAATATACTAATTAATTAAACTTTAAAAAAATATCCATGTAGTGATTAACTAACTTTTAAATATTACTAATATGATAACTAATAAACCTTTAAATAAAATTAAATAACTTAAATTAATTTAATTAAATAACTTAATTGATAAATAAAATATAATTAAATAACTTTAAATAAATAACTAAAGTATAATTAAAACATTTTAAAACAATAATTAAATATCTTTAAAATAATAATTAAGTGTTCTTAAATAACTTTAAAAAATCATATTAATAAAATAATTAACCATAAATTATTATTAAAAACAATAATTAATTTTCAATTTAGAAAGAGGCTCATCGACCATAATGGTACTTAATAAGCTACCACATCATTCCGTTTAACTTTCCAAGTTAATTACTACTATTTACATAATTAACTTCTATGTAAATAAAAATCAATACTTAACCATCACTAGTTAACACACCACTTATTCAAATTGGCATATTAATTAACGATATGTAATTATATATCCAAATCTATAAAATAGCAGAACGGGGATTTATACTGCAATTAAATGACCGATTAATCTAATTAACGGAACGTTGTTTTTTCCATTAAATAGGCGTCCAAATTACCTTATTCAATTTATTTTAGCAGTACAGTGTTTATTTGGCCAAATAGATAACATCCATAAAGTATAATTAATTTAACTACGTAATTGTCCAAACCGACGTAATTATAACTGGGCAATATTAATTTATCATTAAATTATACTACACCAAAATCAATAAGTTATACCAGGGCGTTGTATTCATTAATATGAACCCAATGCCAAAATTCGTATGTCAATCAGATTTAATACGGGTGAGATATGAATTTTTAAACTTAATACTTAGTTTAAATAAATTAAACAAAACAAAATCATTTAATTCTCGCCCATAGCCCAAATGTGCAAAGCCCATTGACCCCTTTAATAGGTACGACCCACTATCGAAACCAACCTGCTACCAAACTACAGCAGCTTCCTCCTCTTGACCAAATTCGCTCGCCCTACTGTTTGAAACCGATCCACTAATTCCTCCACCCTCGTCACGTCGCTCCGCTACTACCAACGCCGCCTTGCCACCATCTTTGCCCAAGCCTATGCCACCGCCATGCCAAGTGCGGCCAAGCTTGATCACTCCATCTCATTTTAAATCACATGAACCCGGGCGCCATTCCAAACATGCCACAAAACTCTAATTGACGTCCTGCTCCCAACTCCAACCATCGAAGGCTACGCTTCCACTACTATTGCTCCGCCTTGTCACAGCTTGTTCCATGTCACCTCAGTCGACCTCCTCGACCTCCACCTTGACGGAATTTCATTTTTAATCGAAAACCAATTGTCGCTTCCTCCATGACAAATCCTTCACTAAAAATCATGCGACCACCACCAAATGTCACCACTCAACCCAACACGCCCATCCATACTCTCCGTTCATCGATCCGAGCTCGACGAAAAACTACCAACATCTGCCACTTACTGACTTTAGCTGATAACCACCACCACACTAACGAAACAACCTCGGACTATTTTTAATAGAAACTAGAGATCAAAGCCAACATTTTTCGTGTTAGGACATTTTGCTAAAAGTGGATAGATTTGGAGGGAATGATTTTTGAAGTTGAACAATGGTTGTTTTTTGTGTCATAGAGGGAAGAAAAATGAAGATGATACATTTGTGTAGATCTCTGTCCAAAGTTTTTAAGCAAAAAGGAAATGAATCGCTCTGTGCTTCCAGTTGTTACAGAGAAGAAAGATGAAAGAAGATAGAAAATTGTCTGTGTGCATACATATACTCCAAGATGCACAGCTGCTAAGTAATGAAATGCAAATTAAAGGGGATATGTAACAAGAAAAGAAGAGCAGAAGGAGACAAGAGCAGGGAACTGGGAGACAAGGAGCAACAAATATGTTTGCTAAGCACCGTGAATTTATTTTGTTTTTAAATTTAAACTAAAAAGATTGCGGTACCCCCACCACACAATATTCCATCCGCGTACGAGCTGCATATGACACAATATAAAATACAATTGCGCATAAAAATATGACACAATCACAAAACAAGAATAAAATACATTGGTTGTCCAATTCTGTTAAGTTCTCAAAAATGATAGTGTTTGCCATAAACTACGTCAAACGGAAGTTCAATTATTTGAAACATTGATTTTATTATATTTTAAAAACCCTAAATCGAATATTTAAAACTAATTAAATATTCCAAAAATAAAAGTGATAAAATTCTGGATTGTTACATTCTTCCCCTCTTAAAAAATAATTTTATCCCCAAAATTTTATCACATGAACACCAATACTATTCTATATCTGCATGATGTTTATAGATCATTCATATACAAAATCTGATTCAATCACTACTCGAATACATAACTTCACTTTCAAACTAGTATTGCTCACCTGATTTACTACTGCGGACTCTGATTAGGCTTCTTGATTAGAAACCTCCGTTTTTCTTGCATAGCCATATACTATGATAGAAAACCTTGGTTCCTTATCAAGAACCCTTACCCAGTGGTCGTAAAAAATCGAGTGATAGACCCATATTTGGAACGATGCGAAACACCTCAAATCATGTACTCAAATTTTAGACAAAAACTATATAAAAGAGAGAAATGATCTACGTTCAACTTACACACTTATATTATTGGTTCTCACTAATACCAATTCTATTCCCACTAAATTATTTCTAAAAATATTTTCATAAAATACAACTTGACTTTTAAAAACTTGAATAATACCTTATTATATCCTGAGGGCATATATAACAATCTGATTCAAACTTTCTATTTTGAACTCAACCTGAGAATTAAATGCCTAGTTTTTATTTCAAAACACTTTTTGAAGCAATACTATATATTTTAATTCGTAGAATATATATATATATATAGCCTAAGTAACCCTAAAATTATACCAAGGAAGTGGGTACTACAAGACAGTATCATATATTTCTTTATCGAGAAGCGTAATACCCAAGATAAGCGTTTACCATCCAAACACATCTCTTGCCCATTTTTAGTTATTTTCGATCCACTGGAACTAGTTAATTTAAAAATACTTTCCTTCTTTCTCAATAAATAATTTTACTAACAATATCCATTTCCAACTTGCCTTGAGTTCATTTGGATTCAAACTCGTTTCGACCGTACAATGTCAGAGAGAATAATTTACTAAGTGCATTACAACGTTCGCCCGGGCAAACATCTGATCGTCACCTAGAAGATTATTCTGACTGTCACAAAACAAAATGGGACTCATTCCCCGAACCAATCCAAATAAAACACATTTTTTAATAAAATTTCCTTTTCAAAAGTATTTATAAATAAGAATACTTTTAAGTAAACCCCTTCTACCATTTTCAAATATATTTATATTCTAAAACTCTCTCACGTAAAACTATTTTTCTTCTCTCCATATATAATTTGGAATAAAAATATACATATTTCCATTTTGTAAATCAAAACATGCTTTTAGGATCAAATAAAAATCTGTTTTATCAAAACAATTTTATAGTAAATTTCATGGTAGCATTTCCCCACTTTGAGAACTCGGAAATGAACTCGGATGATGGTGCAGTCATCATCAGAATTATTTTCAAACGACAGAAGTGAGTTCAATGTTTTCAATTTCATTAAAATTTCTTAGGAATATTTTTATTCCAAAATACTTTCAACCAATACTATTGTTATCCTCTAAACCTTGAAAACCATTTTCCAAAATCACCGGGATTTAAATTCTCAAATTCCTTTTATTTATAAACTCGTTTTTATAAACCAAATTTATAAAATCAATTTTTATATAAAATCATTTCTAAAATATTATTTCAAAATATTCTAATTTTAATAAACAACTTTTAGTAAAATCAAATTTTAACCCCATTATCAACGAACGCCTTATAGTCAAACTGTTAAACTTAATTGACAAGGTATTCATTTCAACATTCCCAAAATTTCTATCTTCCCAACTCATGTTTCAAAAAGGAATATTCCAGATAGATCAGCAAACAATAGTCAATGCTCAAAACTAAGCAAGCATGATTAATCAAATCCTCGATGATAATAATTATATATTATCACCTCTTAGCAAAAAAATCATGTCAAAAATAACTATATTGTTTTTTGAAAATTATTCTTTGTATATAAAATATATTCCTCGGTAAAATTATTTCATTTACCTATTTTAAAAAATATTATGTCGATTTGGCCTTATTCAAGTGTTTTGGAATCCCTATCGATAACGTTGGCCAGACGCCTCGATCGGAATCCAGTATGCAGACTTAACAAATCATACAACACAATACAAAACTTTTTTATAGCACTAACAAATATACACCATATATATACACTCAACCCCATTCTAGGGTGTTACTAACAACATGTCTAATGAGTTTATCCCATCGAGGCCTAGTTGTTCGCTCAACCTATACCACGTGTAACGACCTATCTTTTCAAACCTTAGAAATCGACACTAATACATCCTTGGTATTCACATGTTGAATATCCAAGTGCCGTAAAGATAGATTGTTGGGGTGAAAGAAATAGAAAAGAGAACAGAATCTCACATCGTGATGAGAAGATACATAATATATACAAGATCTTTACAAAAAGAAATCATCTTTATTATACACAACATCAGAGTACACTTACCTATTTTAAGCATTTATTTATAAACATATTTTTAAAATCTAAAATTCTTTTTATATACACATTTTTATAAACCAAATTTATATAATCAATTTTTATATAAAATCATTTCTAAAATATTATTTCAAAATATTCTAATTTTAATAAACAACTTTTAGTAAAATTAAATTTTAACCCAACATTATCAACGAATGCCTTATAGTCAAACCGTGAAACCTAATTTACAAGGTATTTGTTTCAACATTCCCAAAATTTCTATCCTCCCAACTCATATTTCAAAAATGAAGATTCCAGATAGATCAACAACCAATAGTCAATGCTCAGAACTGGACGAGCAGGACTAATCAAATCCTAAATGATAATAATTACATACTACCACCTCCTAGCAAACAATCATGTCAAAAATAACTAAATTGATATTTGAATACTATTCTTTGGATATGAGATATATTCCTAGGCAAAATTATTTTATTTACCCATTTTAAAACAATATTGTATCGATTTGGCCTTGTTCAAGTGTTTTGGAATCTCTATCGATATGTTAGCTAGACACCTCCACCAGAATCTAAAATTCAGACTTAACAGATCAAACAACACTATACAAAACTTTTTTTATAGCACTAACAAATACGCACTCTATATATATACACTCAACCTCATTCTAGGGTGTTACTAACCCTGTTTCTAATGAGTTTACCCCACCAAGGCCTAGGTGTTCGCTTAACCTAAGCTCTGATACCACGTACAATGACCTGCCTTTTCGACCCATAGAAATCGATACTAATGCATCCACGGTATTCATGTGCCGAATATTCAAGTGTCGGAAAGACAGATTATTGGGGTGAAAGAAATAGAAGATAGAACATAATCTCACATCGTGACGAGAAGATATATAATATATACAAGATCTTTACAAAACGAAATCATCATTATTATACACAACATCAGAGTACATTAGCATATTTTAAGCCTGGATAGTTATAACAACCTGTCCTTACAATTGCTGATAAATACAGACAGAAATTAAGAACAACAAAAACAGTGGAAAAATATAAGATATGAGAATGCATTTTGGAGAATCCAGCTCATCCCATTAAAGCTCCAAAGCATCCAACAAAATCTAGAAAATATGCTCGAGCCGACCCGAGCATTATAGAAAAACAACGCCCGAGTCAGTCCGGTAAAACCAACGTGAGAAACACAATCAAATGGATTCTTAATTTTTTTATAAAATCTTTTTAAATAAAGGTATCTCGCAAGACCACACCGCATATAAACACGGACGGGTTTAGTAATAATCCTTATTTTTCAATGTTGTTTAAATAAAATAAATAAAGATTTAAATTGTAATTTAAATGAGAATTTGGATTTATCAAGTATTAGAGTTTAGGAAATTAGAATTTAAGTGTTTTATTTGAATAATAATTGGAAATTGAGTTTTGATATTAATATTTTTTTAGTGAATATGGTATTCATTGATAAATGATAACGAAATTCTTTTGAAATGCAAACTCTTGATTTTTATAATATTGGATGATTAATATTGGCGTGTGAATATTTTCGAAGCTATAAATAATAAATAAAATTATTATTATGAGCTTTGAAACTAATCAATAATCAAAATTGTATATTTTGGGTTTGAGAATATTAGAAACTTAATATTTGATTTAATAAAAATTGTGTTGGGAAAAATACTTGTTATAAAATAAGGAAGTTATGGAATATTTGAATTGAGATCAATCAACTCTAAATGATTTATATATGTAGGGATTTTATAATGAGAAATAAACATAAAACTTTATTGGTTATTGTTTGTCAGAACACAAATAAAAGAGTTTACATTTTATTTGGGTAGGCATTAATTGAGACCCAAGCCTAAAATAGAAACAAATTAGGAGTCTCTTTCTTTCTTTTTCTTATTCTTCCAACGCCGGTACATACACCAATTTCAGGAAGTGAAAAGAAGAAAGAAAGCTAGGGTTCATCCCTCTTCTAATTCAATCCAAAATCCCCATTTTAAAATAGAAATAAAATTCTGGAAATTCAAATAAAATCAAGGTAATGTTCTCGAACCCTATTCTAATTTTTAAACCTATTAATTTCAGTTTTTACTATGAATTGATTGTGGTATTCTTTCCATTTGTCTAAGTAAATTCTAGGGTTTTGATGTTAATAAGGACAAAAACCAATTTCAGTGAATTGCTAGGGGAAATCATAAGAAAAAAGGTGAGTGTATACTAGCTACTATTTCTAATTCTGAAATTATTTGCTAAATTGGTTATTTGATTGAATTGTTTTTGAATTGATCACTAATTCTTGAGATGATTACATGTTTTAGTTATGTTACTGACTATTTTGATGAAACCCTTGCTATATGGCCATTTGAATCATTATATTTTAACGAATATAGGTTTGCATGTCATTAAAAGTAATGCCTTAGAAGTCAGAAGCATTCACCCCTAGAAAACCCCCAACAATGGACTACGGAAGGCACGAAAATCGCTTGGGGCCTCACCTAGGCGATGCCACTGATAGACCGGTCCTTATGGACCGATGCACCGGTCACGCACCTAGGCAGAGCCGCATGTGATGTTGCGTGCCTCCCGTTTGCCCGTTCGACCACTTATTGGCATTGTTTGGTTACCTTGCTTGTTTGCATTGATGTTTGCTATGATTTTAGTATCATTTTGAAGCTTGGTTATGATGAACTACTAATGCATTTTTAGGTGCTTAAATTCAATTTTAATGATTGTGTTCGCAAGGATTCTTGCTCTATTTTTTGTTGCCAAATATACAATTAAATTGCACGGGTTTGCAAAGTTATTTATAAAGGAAATGTCGTTTGAATTAAATTGTTTTTTATTTATAAATATATATATGGAAAATATGTGTATTTTGGACATGAATGATTTTAGAAAATATTATTTATACACACACACCCTTTCACTTTTAAAGTGGAACGTGAAAGAGTTTTATATAAGTATAGATATGAATTAAATCATGTTTTCTGTTATATATATTATTAGTCTTTTTAAATGAATATTTCAAAGTGGATTCAAAAAAAACTATTTTATTATAAAAACACGCTATCTCAATTGGATGAGAAATTGAATTAAACATTTTAGTAAAATAAGTGGTATGAAATGCTTGCATTTATTTAACCGGTTATCTCATAGACTTATTCAAATGAACATTTATTTGTACGAGCGGATTTACTAGCTTTTAGTAAATATTGATGCGTCGTCAAATGGTTATGGGACATTAGTCGACACTTTATAATTACTAATCGGAAGTGGATAACACTTATCTATTTGTCGAGTTTTCAAACTCGATCTTAGGTAAATCCATTTAGGCGGATTAAATGGGTTTTCAGGCCCATTTTGTGATGCTTGTTTTCTATCGACTTATGATTTGCGATGTGCAATCTCTTGTCTTGGCATGCAAAGTGCATGTATATTGTGTCGACTTGTGATGTACAAGTCTATTGCTTGCATATATGGATGTGATTATCTATGCTCTTATTATAGTTGTTGCTTTGACTTTGATGAGTGTTGTAAATGAGCATAATTTAACTATAAAATAATGAATCATTAAATGAAGTATTATTATGTTAGTGAAGTACATTTATGGATATTATCCTTGGCATTTATGTATGTTAATATTATCAGTATCTCACCTTTTGTGATAATTAGAGATAGTCTGACCCGGGTATTATTTAATGCTCATGTCAGACCAAGACTTAACAGGCACAGAGACTCAGCGACCTTTGATGTGAGCTAGCTTAATAAGTCTATTATGATGTTGTTATTATTGTGATGACCATTTAAGTCTTGTATAGATGCTTTTTCATGTTGTAGATTTTTGGGGTTATGTATATAATTGTGACTTGTCAGTGTTATAGATGTATATGTATGAAAATGTGAGACTTGCATTTCATATTATAGACTCATACTTTTGAGAGATGTTGATGTATATTATTTCCGTGGTGATTTTTAATTTTGTGATGTATATTATATTGTGTATTATTCTAAATTATATTAAACCATTGTATTATCGTTTTGTGCCTGGATCGGATATGTCGAATTACCACTTGTTAGAAAATAAAAGAAAAATATAGTCACATTATTCGACATATTCGTATTCATTCAAAGCAATTTTACAGATGGATGCACCTAACCAGCCTTATTCTTTGTACTAACAGACAATATTACCTAGCAGCACCCTTTGTTAGTGTGGGTCTCGGTGTATAGCATTATGGTTGGTATCATAGCATAGGTTCAGAATAATATAGGATTTAAGAAACTCGAACCTTGGCCTAGATTGACTTAAAGTCTCGTCCCTTGGGTTTGTCGGGTAGAGTTTAGGATTTATATCTTATTTAAAATGGAAGTGTAAATGATTATTGAGAATAATCATTGGGACGTATTTGTGAAAATTTTGAATTACTTTATAAATTATTTTTATAAAATGATTTTAAAAGTAAACTGTTGTGTAGTAGTGTCCTGATCTTTTAGTGGTCAGTGTTGCGTAGCGGAAGCTGATAGATTGTTTTCGTTGAGCTCAGTAATTAGATGTTATCTATGTTTGATTACATGATGTGTGCAAGGATGAATTGATGTACTCTTAAATTTCTATTAATAGATTTCAATTATATGAATATATATATATATTGATAAAGAAATATTTGAAATTATTTTTTGCTAAATTGCTCGTTGATTGCTTTAAGAATTCCGATCGATGCGTGTGATCAACGTTATCGACAGGGATTCCTAAACACCTCGACGAGACAGTTGAACACAGTTCTTTGAATTTTAATATTTTATAAATGTATTGTAAGAGTTATAAATAATATTTAAAAAGGAAATAATGTTTTAGTTAAGTTAAATATTATTTGTAATGGGGTAAATGTTCTGGAAAATACAAATATATGCATACGTAATGAACTTTTCAAAACGAAAAGCTATTTAGGAAAGAACATTGAAACACCCCACACCCCTTAGTATACCTAAAAAGGGCACACTAAAAGATATGGTGTGTTATATGTATAGCTAAAACATTACAGAGAGATTCACAAGACAAATAAATAAAAACAGCGAAAATATTTAAATAGTAAATCATTATTCAGAATTAAACTTCTTTAATAAATCTGAAAAACATCACATGTCTTAAAAATATCAAATACTCATGTCTCATGAAAAATACATCTCAGTCTCATAAAATAAGAGTACAGAAATAATAATCATCCCTCTCATAAGTACCAATTCATCAAAAGCCAAATGAAATGGAAAATGAAAAGAAGAAGAATACATGAAGGACTCCGGGAATGTATCTACAAGAAATCCGAATCTACTATCCTTGCCTCTACTGGCCTATGGGGGGAAAAGGAGAAATAGAGCAGTGGGTCAGACAATAAGTATGGTGAGCGAAAGTAATTACTAGCATTTCTAAGCAAGATAAAGATAATAGACTAAGCAATAGTTCTAGTTTAAAAGGAAATAAAGGAAAGATAAAACTAGGATAAAATACTATTTCTGATTCTGTTAGACTGTTTGCTTTGATTGCTTGACTGTTTGGATTGTTTGCACTTGTCTTAAACTGCTGTGATTAGGCTGAAATCCTAATCCTATTTTAATTAGGCTGAAATCCTAATTCTACCCATTGATCGGCCTTCTATCTCTGTTGTGCCACTGTGAGTTGATCCAATCATGTTGGTCCCACATCAAAAGACACATGTTTAGCGCTTGGAACGCAGTAGCGAATTATTTACCTTAACCAATGCCGCACCCTCGGTCATCATCGGTACACGCTAACTGCCGCCCATCTTGTGTCCTCTTATTTACCCTAATCGGCATAAGCGTGCCAACCTCACCTAATCTGTTGTGAGACCATCAGTCCTAGTCTGAAAGGGATGCTGCCCAGCCTCAACTAAGTGTTGTGAGACCATCAGTCTTAGACTTGAAAGGGAATGCTGCCGGTACTGCTCCTAACAAACAAAATTCCAATTTGCGCCTCTTGCCCAAATCCTCAGATTTTAGCCTCTAGCTGTTGGCCACTTATATACCCTAATTAGCATAAACGTGTCCCAGCCTCACCTAACTATTATGAGACCATCAGTTCCTGATTGAAAGGGAATGCTGTTGGTACGGGCCTACTTCTATCTTTGCTTTTTAACTTAGTGTAAGTCTTTAAAATAAGCATCTTCTGTTGTTTCTACTATATTTGCTTATTAACTTAATCTAAGTTTTAAAATAAGCCTTTTCTGTTCTTTCTTTCTTTTCTAATTATAACCTATGTTATAACTGTTACTCTTTTATTTTCTCTTTTTAGTTATAACCACTAGTTATAAACATGCTTGCAAATATCTCAAATTTACCTATTTCAGTCTATCTTCTTTTAATTACAGTTTTCTTATTTTACATCTAATTTCTATAAATTTAGTGTTTTCTATTTTATCCATATTAGTGAATTGTCCTCTTTTTAATATTCTTATATTTTATTCGCGTAAAAAGGAATAAAAAGAAACTAACATTTACAGGCTAAATTCTAACGTAAAACAGATGTAAATGAATACAAATAACTGTAAATAACTAATAAAATAGCTGACTAAAAATAGCTGAATAAAATAGACTGAAAAGATATTTAAAAATTAACTGTAAATAATTTATATAAAAATTGTCTCAAAATTGCAGAAAAACTACAACTATTGAGAACCCTATTATTTTAAATTACTTAAAATCTAAAATAATTACAAAACACTCACCTGTGGTCCTTAGCTCTATTTCTTGGCCTTCCCGGATCCACTTCTAGGCCGTAGAATATTTTTATTAAAAAGATCTCCTTCCAAGAAAAAATTTCTTTTTATGGTTCAGCCTCAGGCAATGAACCCAATTGGGAGAAAATCTGAATGAGAAAAATAGCTAGGCCTAGGGTCTTATTTATAGTGTAGCTTAGGGATCTCAGGCCGTTGGATTTGAAGATTAAATCTGGTGCAACCACATCATAGGCTCGTTGGGAACCGTTGGATGGAAGCATGAACGCACATCATTTGAGAAAAATCAAAATATGATGTGTTCGCTCAAAACTGGACGAAATAACGTCCAAAAGAATAGGCGGGTCGACCTAAATACAATGGGGGTCTACCCTAAGGTCGACCTAACCCATGTATGGGTCGACCTAGCTCATATATGGGTCGACCTAGGCCTTGTTTATTTATTTATTTTCGTTTTAATTCCGAATTCTTGTTTCTTGCGTCTCTTCTTCATACTGACTCGGATTTCGACAAGTTATATATGGAAATTGATCAGAAAATCGCCACGGACACAATGGTGCAACTCTCGTAGCTCAATTCCGAAAATTTCACAAACTTATTTTATTATTTAATTAATTTGTTAATTAATTATTATAGCTCAAATTTTGGGTTGTTATAAACATTTTTGGAAAACAAATTAAGAATGGAAAATTTATATCTATGTAAATATTTGTGTTTAATAAATTTTGGTGGTTTAGATATTTTTATTGAAAACTTTAAAAGATGTTTTATACGTATTGATTTTGATGAAGGTTGTAACCATCGAGCATTAGCAATATCAAAGAATAGTGGGGAGGCAATGTTGATTCCACAATCAACATTGCAGCCATCTAGCGAAGCGCTTTGTTAAAAGTAAATGGCAAGGCAACATTGTTATATTAATTTTGATATATGAGAAATTGTGTGGGATGCTTATGCTTTGCTGTGTACATCATTTTTTGATTTAGATGGATGTTAATTTTAAGTTCTAATTTAAAAGAAGTTAAAACAAAAGATGTAATAAATTATGTAAACAAACTTTGGAATTTCGAAGTAAGAGATTATTTAAAAAGGAATTTTAAATTTTAAAATTAATGATTTGGAAAATTAAGAGAATTTATCTTTTAAAAAGGAATTGGTATAAATAAATATCATAAGAAGTTAGTATATTATTTGGAAAATATAAAGTTATAAATTATTTTGAAGAAAAGATTTATCCAAAATTAAATCATTTAAATTTTGAAAGGAATTTTGGAGTTTTAAACTATAAACTTTTATAATATAATATTTGGAGGGTCTTAGTTCTATAATATGGGAATTGCTAATAATCGACTTAGTGTTACCAATTGTTTAAATGCTCTCGACTAACGCTTCATCGAATATTGTACAACCCATTGAATAGAATGTTTGAGTGGTACTTACTAGCCCATTATTACTCGAATTCCACCAGGTAGTATGGTATGCCTTGGTTATATTCTTGTGATTGCTATTAGGAAGTATTTAATACTTTTGGGTTGTATTCTTTTTTGGTGTTTGGTGGGACCAATAGATCCTTAAGGGAATATAGTTCAGGTTTTCTAGTATAAGGATATAACTTATACTAACCTAATAATATTATAATTATGAAAGGAAAATTTCAAAGCGTAAAAATAAAAATTGATAATTTTATTGGCGAAGGAAGGAAAATTCTTGTGGTTTGATTATTATATGTAAATTCTTATTAGAAGTTAGTTTTATAGTTATAAACCTTAAATGAAGAAATTTGAATTGAATGCAATTAATGAAGAGTCATGGTTGAATACTTGTGATTTTTATGTTATGCAAAGTAATTCCTTATGATGATGTTTGGTTGCAAATTATTAAACCTATAGAATAAGAACTATGATTAAACGATCTAATGATCCCAAGTGGTTATGGGACATTTCGGATCACCTTATAGGTTAATTATATGACTGGTTATATAAAATATTTAAGTAAGTGGAGCTTACTGACTTGTAGTAAATGTTCAAGTAAACCCGAGTGGTTATGGAACGCACGGGCATTACTTGAATGATTACTATTAAAAGGTATCTGACAATTTCATGACGAGATGTGAAGTGCATGTCTTAGACTTGCGAAGAGCAGTCAATTGTGATAGGCCTTGGTTCTAGACTTCCGAAGTGCAGTTATCTATGTTAGACTTGCAATGTGCAGGTAGACTTGCGAAGTGCAGTCATATATGTTAGACTTGCGATTTGCAGGTAGACTTACGAAGTGCAGTCAACCGTGTTAGACTTGGGATGTGCAGGTAGACGTGTGAAGTGCAGTCATCTATATTAGACTTTCGAAGTGCTGGTAGTCTTGTGAAAGGCAGTCATTTGTGGTAGACCTTGGCCCTAGACTTGCGCGGTGTGATCATTTATTTAGAAGAGTGAAGTGCTTGCCTTTGAATATTCGACAAGCAAAGTGATGTCTTTTTTGTTGGCTTGCTAAGTGCATGCCATTATTGATATAATGGATTTATAACTTACTTTCATGCTAGTCTATTGTGATGATAGATGTTGATTGTGATCATGATGTGATTTTAAGTTAAGGCAAATCCATAAGAATATTTAAATTGAAGTACATATCGTGAAGTGCAAATTTTTTTGAGAAATTAACCTTTGCTTTTAAAATGGAACAATTTTTGAAGCACAAATTTTTAGAGAAATAAATTTTTGGAAAAGATTAAGCAAAAACTATTTGAGATATCGATTTAAAAAGAAGTGAAATTTTATAAAAAGAAGTAATTAGAAATAGATTGAAGAAATCTAATTATGAGAATAAACTTGGATAAATATATAATTGGATGTTTTAACCTTTTAAAAAGTAAGTCAAAAGATTTTATTTAAGTATAAATGCAAAAATCTTCATGTATATTGCTTGATTACTTTATTGCTTGGATGCTTGGATGTTGCAGTGCAAGTACAAATTATAAAAAACATAAATATTATTGTAGTAATATGTTTCTATTAATTATAGACTTTCCTCCGAATTAGAAATTGCGAGGACACAATTTCTTTAAAGGAGAAGTCTGTAAAAACCTTAATTTTTCAATGTCGTTGAAATAAAATAAATAAAGATTTAAATTGTAAATTTAAATGAGAATTTAGATTTCTCAAGTATTAGAGTTTAGTAAATTAGAATTTAAGTGGTTTACTTGAATAATAATTGGAAACTGAGTTTGGATAAGAATATTTGTTTAGTGAATTTGGTATTATTTGATAAATGATAACGAAATTCTTTTAAAATGTAAACTCTTGATTTTTGTAATATTAGATGATTAATATTAGTGTTTGAATATTTTTGAAGCTATAAATAATAAATAAACTTATTATTATGAGTTTTGAAACTAATCAATAATCAAAATTGTATATTTTGGGTTTGAGAATATTAGAAACTTAATATTTGATTTAATAAAAATAGTGTTGGAAAAAATACTTGTTATAAAATAAGGAAGTTATGGAATATTTGAATCAAGAGCAATCAACTCTAAATGATTTATATATAGGGATTTTATAATGAGAAATAAACATAAATCCTTATTGGTTATTGTTTGTTTGAACACAAATAAAAGAGTTTACATTTTATTTGGGTAGGCATAAATTGAGACCCAAGCCTAAAATAGAAACAAAGTAGGAGTCTCTTTCTTTCATTTTCTTATTCTTCCAAGTCCGGTATGTACACCAATTTCAGGAAGTGAAAAATAGAAAGAAAGCTAGGTTCATCCCTCTTCTAATTCAATCCAAAGTCTCCATTTTAAAATAGAAATAAAATCCTAGAAATTCAAATAAAATCAAGGTGATGTTCTCAAACCATATTCTAACTTTTAGACCTATTAATTTCAGTTTTTACAGTGAATTGATTATGGTATTCTTTCCATTTGTCTAAGTAAATTCTAGGGCTTTGCTGTTAATAAGGGGAGAAACCAATTTCAGTGAATTGCTGGGGGAAATCATAAGAAAAAATGGTGAGTGTATACTCACAATTCTGAAATTATTTGCTGAATTGGTTATTTGATTGAATTGTTTTTGAATTGACCACTAATTCTTGAGATGATTACATGTTTCAGTTATGCTACTTACTGTTTTGATGAAACCCTGGCTATATGATCATTTGAATCATGATACGTTGATGAATATAGGCTTGCATGTCGTTAAAAGTAATGCCCTAAAAGTTAGAATCATTCACCCCTAGAAAACACCCACCAACGGACTACCGGAAGTCATGGAAATTGCCTGGGGCTTCACCCAGGTGACGCCACTGGTAGACCGGTCCTTATGGATCGATGCGCCTGTCATGCACCTAGGCAGAGCCGCATGTGATGTTGCGTGACTCCCGTTCGCCCGTTCGACCACTTATTTGCATTGTTTGGTTACCTTACTTGTTTGCCTTGATGTTTGCTATGATTTTAGCATCATTTTGAAGCTTGGTTATGATGAACTACTAATGCATTTTCGGGTGCTTGAATTCAATTTTAATGATTGTGTTCGCAAGGAATTCTTGCTCTATGTTTTGTTGCCAAACACACAATTAAATTGCACGGGTTTGTAAAGTTATTTATAAAGGATATGTCATTTAAAATAAATTGTTCTTTATTTATAAATATATTTATGGAAAATATGTGTATTTTGGACATGAATGATTTTAGAAATATTATTTATACACACACATGCACTTTCAATTTTAAAGTGGAATGTGAAGGAGTTTTATATAAGTATAAATATGAATTAAATCATGTTTTCTATTATATATATAACTAGTCTTTTTAAATAAATAATTCTAAGTGGATTCAAAACAAAACTATTTTATTACAAAAACACAGTATCTCACTTGGATGAGAAATTGAATTAAATGTTTGTGGTATGAAATGCTTGCATTTATTTCACCGGTTAATTCATAGACTTGTTCAAATGAACATTTATTTGTACGAGCGGATTTACTAGCTTTTAGTAAATATTCATGCGTCGTCAAATGGTTATGGGACATTAGTCGACACTTTATAATTACTAATCGGAAGTGGATAACACTTATCTATTTGTCGAGTTTTCAAACTCGATCTTGGGTAAATCCATTTAGGCGGATTAAATGGGTTTTCAGGCCCATTTTGTGATGCTTGTTTTCTATTGACTTATGATTTGCGAAGTGCAATCTCTTGTCTTAGCATGCAAAGTGTGTGTATATTGCGTCGATTTGTGAAGTACAACTCTATTGCTTGCATATATTGATGTGATTATCTATGCTCTTATTGTAGTGGTTGCTTTGACTTTGATGAATGCTGTAAATGAGCATAATTTAACTATAAAATAATGAATCATTAAATGAAGTATTATTATGTTAGTGAAGTACATTTATGGATATTATCCTTAGCATTTATGTATGTTAATATTACCAGTATCTCACCTTTTGTGATAATTAGAGATAGTTTGACCCAGGAGCTATTTAATGCTCATGTCAGACTACGACTTGACATGTACAGAGACTCAGCAACCTTGGATGTGAGCTAGCCTAATAAGTCTATTTTGATGTTGTTATTATTGTGATGTACCATTTAAGTCTTGTATAGATGCTTGTTCATGTTGTAGACTTTTGAGGTTATAGATGTATATGTATGAAAATGTGAGTCTAGCATTTCCTTTTATAGACTTATAGGCGGAATTGAAGGCTTGTTGGTGCCTTGGCCAGGCCATAGCATGGCGGGATCAAGGGCTTACTCCGTCCTTCCTCCAGAAGGTGCTCCAGCCAGGCCAGACCATGGCAGGACTGAAAGCTGGTTTGGTGCCTTGGCCAGGCCATAGCGTGGTGAGACCAAGGGCTTACTTCGTCCCCCTCCAGGGGGCGCCTTGATCTGGCCATAGTGTGACGCGATTGAGGGCTTGTTGATACTTTAACCTGGCCATAGCGTGGCGTGAATAAAGGTTTACTCTAACCTCCCTCTAGGAGGCGCTTTGACCTGGCCAACTCGGTGCGGACAAAGGTTTATAACCGTTTATGGTAATTTCCAAGATTAAGGACAACTTTACTCCCGACCATGTAGATTCTCTTTAGAAAAGTGGTGCTTTATTAAATTCGATTAGGATCGCTTTATAAATCTATTAATTTTGCATTGTCTGAAAAAGTTGATCACCATTCCTTCAAGTGCTCTACATTGATTTGTTTCATGTCTATTCATCATGTGATAGTGACAATAGGATCCTCCTCGATTCCTTTCGTATTCTTCTTTTGGATGGCCAATAATTGAGTTCCTCCCTGATTAGTAAATACACGTTCTCTATTGATGTTGTTAGATTGCATTCCTTAGGGAGTCTTGATTTGAAGCTGAGGATGATTTCTAGATTCTTTTATTGGTTGATTCAGGAGCTTCACCCTCAACGACCAATTTCTTTTTCAAAATCTTTTGGAGCTCATATGTAGGCAATTTCTGCATGTTGCTTGGTGCCATTTTCATGCAGAGGTGTAGTAATCAGCCATCATCCTTTCTTCAAAGATAGCGCCTTTGGTATAGAATTGAATTGTCTTCTTTATTTGGTCAAACAAGTTATCACTCTTATCTTTTTTTACCCCTAAAGCAAAGATAGGTGTAGGGCCAATGTGAAAGGGGTTTAAGCTCCACTTGTCTGGGTTATAAGATTCGACCTTCTTTTCCTTCATGATTCTCAAAGCCTCCAATCTTAACATCTTCTCTTCATATAGTTTTGAATCTTCAATAGTTCTATGGGAGAATCCAATTGAGTGTGGCTCTGAGGATCCTTATTCGGACATTTTAATTTTGCTAAGCATGGTGGTGTAAGGCTAAGGTAAGCTTGGAATAAAATAGGGTTAAAGGAAAATAAAGTTGGGAATTCAACAGGGATGGAGGTTCGAGCTCTCCTAGCGCCAAAAATGTTAACAAAAAAACTTGTCAAAACCCAAAGTAAAAAAGTGAGACTAGCCCCTTCGAAAGCACCTCTTGATTCAGTAAAAGTAGTCCAAAACTCTTTCAAAAGGACCTTTCGAAATGGTTGGGATAATTAGAACTCCTCCGAAACCACCTTTCGAACTAGTTGCGATGATTTAGAACCCCTTCGAAACCTTCTTTTGAGGTGGTTGAGGTGACCTAAGATTGGGACCTATCGGATCTACGGATTTTAATTGAATCGCTAGGTTTCTACTCCTTCGAAAGGTAACCTTTTCATTGACATTGATACACGTAATCCATAACAAGAACCATAGAAAATCCACGGATCAATTAATATATTTAGAAATGTTGTATACTTCTTTTAATAATAATTTTCTTGAATACCAAAAACATAAGTATTACAAAGAAGTAAAATCACCAACTTGATTCTAGAATTAGGGTATACAAATTTAAGAAAGAACAAGTATTAAGTGAATCAAATTAGATCCCCCAAAAAATACCCCTAGGGTCTTATTTATAGGCGCGGGTTGGACCCTTTTGAATCAGTCCTTTCGACTTAGTCGAAAAGGTTCCTTGATGACCTTTTGTTGCTGTTAAATTCAGGGCGCCCTTCTAACTTCACTTCTGAATGGAACTTGAGTGCTTTCGACTTCGATGAAAGGTATAGATGCGCCATCCACTTTGTTGTTGATGTGTTGTTGCAAGTAGGAAAGGATGCGGGCTTTCGATACTGTCAAAAGGTGTATCTTTGGGGGCTTTGAATTAGTTGGAGCATAGTAGAAGGCTTAAATGCGGGAGGTGGCTTTCGAATGCATTCTTGTTGATTGATGCAGAACTGTAACATTCCCCTACTTGGAGGACCAAAACTAACGGCTACAGATGCTGCAGTCATCCATAGTTATTAATCCTCGGTGACCAAATACGGTGGTGTTAGATACATTGATACACAGATCACAAGAATATGGAAAAAAATTAACAAATTAAAAACACATTTCCACATTCCATTCAAAACATTTCATGTTCATTACATAATCCCACAAATGCTAACCACGTTAAGAATATAATTATTACACATACGCCAAGAGCGACATATGAAGATGTCCCCTTGGTTGATTAGAGTATATAATAAGGCTAATAAGTCTGCTTTTAAATCCAAAATACACAGCGGAAAACGATAACTCTAAATAATTAACTGCCTCATGCACGCCTCCGGAAGCTTTATTCGTCTAAGAAGAGAACCAGTGTAACGACCCGTATTTTTAAACATATAAAAATATTAAATAAGATTTTTGAAAAAAATTGTTAGGAGTTTTTTTAAGATTTTACTAATACAAATTAAATTATAATACAAGTTATGAGCTTAAGTAAAATTTCTATTAATGAAACATGTTTGCAATAATGTAAGGATGATAACAAATGCTAGTATATATTTTAATAACATTGGTTTGAGTGAAATTAAAAATTGTTTGAATGTAAATTTCCAATTGATTGAAATAATAAATATTAATAAAGAAAAATAATTGTTTCTTTATTAAAGAAGAAATCATATGTTTATTAATTTGAAATGTTTGGTAGCTGAAAGATTGTTTGCAGAGACGAGAAACTACTATTTGGTAAGAAATGTATAATTCCTGTTTGTATCCAATAGTGTATAAATATGTTTAAATTACTATTAGATAGGAAATAATTGTTCTATTTATCATTACATTTATTTTGTCCATTTTGAAATTCACGTTTGTAAACAATTGAAATTAATGTAATTGAATAATTTCAATTAATGGTAGAGATGACACCAAATTGTAAATTAATAGGTGTAATTAAATGTAGCTTATGTTTTAGTTGATTTAATGAAAAGAACATTTATATCAGATAAAATGAATGTTGCATATGTGAATGTTGGTTTAATTTCATTAAAATAAAGAATAGAATGATTGATCTAAATGAAGAAATATATGTATATTTGAACTGTGTTTTAGCATATAGAAGGATTACAAGAGTAGGAAAATAATTTATTTAAGTAAGTTATTTATTACTCTGTTGTATAAACAACAAATTTATAAAGGTGTTTAAATGACTAAAGGAAATAAATTATTCTATTTTTCATCCATTTTAGTTGTCTGTTTTGAAATTCAACTTTGCAAGTAATTGCAATTAATGTTATTGAAACATTTCAATTAAAAGGGAAGAAAACATTGATTGCAATTAATAGATTTAATAAAAGAAATGCACCTTTTGTGTTAAACAGAATGGATGTTTTAATGAAAATAAAAGATTATTTTGGGTAAACCAAATCTAACGTTTTCATTTTTAAGGTAAGTAATTTTATTTATTATGCATAGATAAAATAACTAAATGCGTACAAATTTGAATATTATTTGAGTTAATGAAGTTAATTTGGTTACGTTCCACGAATTGAATTTCAAAAGGGTTGTGCGATGTACATGGTCCCTTCATTTCTTTTGTTATTAGTTGTTGCATGTACGTTTTAATATAGTTATCTCATCATTAATACTTGATCCATTCATTTCTTCTTCTGTTTAATACCCGAGCCTAGACTTTTAGGTTGTATTTAATTCTTGCCACCTCATTTTCGCGTATACAAAATTTCACTTTCCTTTGGTTTGCAAACTTTTCCATTCCTACGTACATTTCTTTATGCATTATTAATGCCTGAAGCTTTCAAAATAAAACGTGACATTTATTTTTGTCTCTCCACCTTCATTTGCTAATTATTAAATATCCTGCAGCTTATTTCTTTCATTTGAAGTGTATATTTGTGTTCTTTTTTTTGCTAAGTCTTATTGGGTTTGTTTTAGACTAATGGGCTCTTTAGTAAACCAAGAGACCCTAAGAGACTTTGGACCCTTTCTTTTCTCACTCATTGACCTTCTATTTTCTATCTGACTAAAACCAAGTACATACAGAAATTCCTCATTTGAGAAACTTTCTGCTTACTCTTCTTCTTCTTCTTCCTCAAATCTACAGAAAACTCCAAATCTCAAAACTCCTAAATCTCCAAATCAAATTCCACCTTCCTCCTTCAAAACTCTAGCCTACCTCTCTTCTCTAACCACCACCCACCGCCATCACCACCCATAACCCACGGCAGTAACCCATGGCCAAAGCCCCACCTTCCCTCTCCTCTACTTTATCCTTTTTCCCTTACATTTTTCCCTCTTTCTTCCCCTTATTTCCATGGCTTCTATATTCCACTAAACAACTTAAAATCAAATTTTTTTTTTGAAACCGCATATAATTTCAATGGGAACAACTTTGTTGTTGAACCCTTCTTCCCATTCCGAATATTTCTAT
The DNA here is from genome assembly GCA_030737815.1 of Allium fistulosum. Taxonomy (NCBI): domain Eukaryota; kingdom Viridiplantae; phylum Streptophyta; class Magnoliopsida; order Asparagales; family Amaryllidaceae; genus Allium; species Allium fistulosum. The sequence goes on along the minus strand of CM060901.1, from coordinate 744,980,865 downwards.
ATCAAAAACTCCATTTTTCAAGTCCTTTCTCGGGCAGTTTTGACCGAAAATACCCTATATTGTATCAATCATATCTCCTTCTGGAATGAATCAAATTATATGATTCTTTTTTCAAATCATTTATATTTCCAGCGGCTTCAACTTTCTTTTAGATCAGCTCTTCAAATTCCTTAATTTGCTATGCCAAAAACTAAAATATTTTCGAAGTATTTTTGAACTTAGATTTTCAACTCAGAAAACATCTCTCTTTGTTTTGACCATAACTTCCTCAAGACCGAAACTTTTTAAGTGATTCTTTTTTTTAAAGTGTAGAAAAAAGAATTTGCAACAACTTTCTAGTTGGTTACTTTTACAGATTCAGTAATATTCTAGTCCGAATATTTTCTTAAAGATGACCTAGTTTCAGGTTTGTCCGTAGTTTGGATCTTTGGTTGTTTGGAAGTTGGAAGTAGTTGAAACTTGTTTATTGATTCATGTTTGTGTCTAAGCTTTGTTGGATTTGCTTTGCATTTGGATATTTGCTAGGAATCTCCATATTGCTCCATTTTTATCATCACCTTCGTAGCCACGAAAGGTGAATAAACACTCACAACTACTAGATTTTCTTATGTTAGTTAAATTGAATTTATGATGTGATTAGAAATTGATTGGTTGCTGTTTCGTATATTTTAAATTGTCATTCAAGTTAAATCTGGCTTTTATTGAATTTAATTGCTATTTAATTTAATATTGAAATTTAAAGTTCTAGTTACATACCTGTTAATGATAAGCAGTAAATTGTTGGTTGTTATTGGTTGATTTTAATGATGATTGTGTTGTATGTAAAATTGTTGATATTTGGGTGATTGGATGGATGTTATTGGTTGACATTTTGGATGATTGTATGTTATTTATGTCTATATCTCTGTTATCCCTATGGGTTGAAATGATACATACACGAACGATCTTATAAATTAGAGGAAAATTGTTATGGGTTGAAATAATAAACCCGAGCGGTTTTCATTGATTTGGAAATGTTGATTTTTGATACTGGTTGAAATGACATGTACCCATATAATTTCTTGAATTTGGAATTGAATTATTTGAAGGGTTTAAGTTAATTCAAACTTCGGATTTGTTTTAATTAGATGATTAATTGATATTTTGAATTATTTGAAACTCTTTAAATGATTATATTCACGTTGTACACTTGATAGGAGATGAAATCCCGTAACATCTATAAAACCATTGCACTAATATTTATATTTTACTTGTTTTGATTTGACTTACATAAGATCTTTTAGTTCTGACTCGAGTATTTTGTCTTTTCATTACGCTCGGGTCAGTCTGAGCTTTTTAGTGTATTGAAGACTATTTTCTGGAGGACGAAGACGAAGATTCAGTATATTATTGCTATTTATTATTCCACTACATTCTGTGTTTCACTGCATTATTTGTTTATTCTTATGTATGTATAACTCTGATTTGAATTGTAAAAGTGCAACCAAATGTTATTTGTAAAACAGCTTCATGAACTGTTTATTTGATTATTATATTTTGTCGTTCCGCTGCGAGATTCTGTGTTTTGTTTTTTTTTCTTATTTACCCCATTAACAATCCTCCTTTTTGAGTAGTTTGAGTCTGACATGTGTGGTTTATTATCGATTTGAACCGTCCAAAATGGTGGGTCGTTAAAGTTGGTATCAGGGCTTTGGTTTAGACATACCTTAGCCTGTTGGGGTTAACTCATTTGGGATAGAGTAGTAATACCCTAGAATGAGTTGTCTGAGTGTATATATGAGAGCGCGTATTTGTTAGTGTTATAAAAATGTTTTATATAAGTTTTGAAATGAAATTATTTTTCCTAATATTATATGATATATATATAAAGGAATAAATTTTTATAACTAATATAGTTATTTGTAATGTGTTTGATTTATGAAATGGTAATATTTAGTTATTATCATTTATTGTTGATTGGTTGAGTTTTTGTCAGTTTATAAGCATTGGCTAATTATTGTTGATTGAATTAATGGACTAAACACTAGTTTAATAATGGTGTATTAAAAAGAATAAAATGAATAATTAGGATATTTGTTTATGAAATTGAAATGTTGTTGTGAATTTTGTTGTTTGTTGACCGGTAGTTTCAACTATTGAAATAAAATGAAATATCTGGATATTTTGGATAATCAAAACCTTCTGAATTAATATATGAGTTGAAACTTAGAAATTGTGTTGAATTATGCAGTTGAATTTGATAACCTTAATTTGAAAGCAAGTGAAACAAGGTTTAATTTATTATATCTATGTCTAGTAAATGAATAGATTTGTTGTATACATTCTTGGCATGTAATGTAATAATATACAAGTGTGAACTTTAAGCCTTGGGATGTTTAAATTGAATTGTAATTAAGGAAATGTTGTAAATGAGATTAAATTGGAAAAAATATGTTTATAAACTTAATTAACATTTATGTAATGTGTCATAAATAAATTGAAAGGTGAAGGGGAAACTAAATGGGATAAGCAAATATGAATTAAAAGTGAAATGATTATAAATAAAGCCATGACTTGTAAATTGTTATGAAATAAATGGATGTTGCAATAAATGGTTATAAATAAAGTTGTGATAACTTTAAACTTGAACAATATCTTATAAAAAGGAATTAAGCTTTTATAAATTGGTTATGAACTTAAGAAAATTCCTTATGAAATGATTTGCAAATAAATGTAGTATTAAATAAGAAATATTACATGTGAAATGAATGTAATTTAAATTGAAGAGAAATATAAGCAATATTATGAGAATGAATATATTAATGTTTTATATTAAATGGAGAAATTCTGTGAAACAAATTGTGAAGTATGAAGTGATATTTGTGTTAATCAATGAGATTAAAAATGAATTTAATTGAAATGTAATTGTGCTGAAACAAATTGGAATAATTACGTAAGTTGTATGTATATAACTTTATTTGCAAAATTAACTTGATCCAGATTTGAGTACACAGGTTCTATGTGAATTACACCACTTCGTATTCAGATTTTTCATTCGATTCTTGATGGCGAATATTTGATATGGATTTTTGGTTTGATTCTATAATTCTCTATCATAGTATATGGCTATGCAAGGAGAATGATGGTTTCTAGTCAAGAAACCTTATCGAAGTCCGCATTAGGGAAGTCGATTGAAAAATACTAGTTCGAAAGCGAACTTGTGTAATCGAGCCAGCGATCGAATGTGATTTTGCGAAATGATGACATATGTACATCTTATGTTCTAATATTATTGATATGCTTTGAGGTTGAAATTGAAAGTTGTTGGGTTGGATATCTTTGTAATTTAAATTGGAAATTTTGTTGTATGCAAAACTACTATTATTTTAAAACCATTTTACAAAACTATTTTCTTTTATTTTTCTTATACAAACTATCTTATTCTATTTTATTTACAAAACTATTTTACAAACTATTTTATTTACAAAACTATTTTACAAACTATTTTATTTACAAAACTGTTTTACAAACTATTTTATTTACAAACTATTTTATATACAAAACTATTTCACAAAACTATTTTATTTACAAAACTATTCTAAATTCAAAACCTTTTATAAAGCAAAGATGTTCAATCCTATATGGCTTTTCATACAGCGAAATTGATTTTGGAAAATTTTTGATTCTTGTATAAGATAGACTTTATATAAGTATAAGGTGATTTTGAAGACTGTTGATTTTGGAAGGTATTCGATCTGAAGAGATAAATCTTATGTATAACGGAATTTATATAAGAATGATTTGATATATTCGAGATTATTGATTTTGGAAAGTACTTTATCTGAAAATGAAATCTTATATATAATGGAATTTATATAAGTGTGATATTTGAAGCTATGATTTTGAAAGGGTACTATATATGGTATGTTATATTTTGAAGTAAGAGGTATGGGGAAGTACCCTCCGTGAAGAAGTATAGAATGATATGCTTCGACCCAGATGGACTTGGGGAATCTATGAATGGATTCGACCGATGAACCCTAATATACTTGAGTGAATTCAGAAATGGATTCGAACCGATATGGTTGTCCGGACTTAAACTCATGAGTTCCTCGATTTTTTTTCCAGGGTAGATGGTTCTTTAGTTTACCCAATGGAGGCGCTTTCAATCCCGGGATCTGTTGTTTATGGATCTTCCGGGAAGGAAGTGCATCCATTGCGTAAATCATTGAATCAGCAGTTACCACTGCAGCAGGGGTCGATGGTCCCTTGTTTACGAAATGACTACGATATTTTTTTGGAATCTGAAAGGTGGAAGGATCTTCTGGAAAGTTTTGTGTCCATTGCGTAAACACTGGATTAGCAGCGGGCCACTACTATCATAACATCGTCGTTTGACATCAGATTTTGAGTGGTACTTCTCATACCTGTTTTTAAGCATTTTTCACTAGGTGTTGAAACATGACTACTAAGTACTTGGAGATTTCTAGCCTTACGTTTGATCAATGTATGACCTGTGACGCCCCACCTCTATGCTCACAATAACAAAGGTTATTGTAAGGAATAACGTCTGCTATTGCGAAGAATAAGGCTTGTTAGAAGCGACCATCTGTAAGTTATGCCTTAGATGAGTATTGATTACATCAATAAGAGTAGTGAAAATTACTCCCAAAGATATAAATTCAATCCAAATCTAAAACGAAACTACAGTGGCTAAAGAAAATCCAGAACAACTCATAACAACAACAACACTGATAGTATAATCACATCAGAACAGAAATATCAGATATATAGCGGAAGATAAGTCTGGAATACATGCTACAACAATCGATGGTTCACATGAACCAAATGTATAATACAAAGTCATCATATCATACATGAGACGATAGTCAACACCAAAAGTAACACCTCGAAGTCTAGACGAAAGATGAAGTGAAATCCCAAAATCTAAAGCTGCCACAGAATCAGGGATAGCGACTATCCTGAAATAACTCGGTCTGACCCGAGTATTATTTAAAAGAAAATAATAAACAGATCAGTCTAAGTTAAACTTCAGAAATAAGTGTATGATAAACAACACTTAAGCAAATAATCATAATCTCGAATGAGATTATACAACAAAGAAAACCAACATAGTTCCAATAAAGAAATCTCAATTTCAACTCAACGGAATCAATAATCTCGAATGAGACTATTCAACATAAATAATCACATAGTTTAACTAAAGAAATCTCAATTTAAACTCCATCAAAATCAGCTTTTAAATTCACAATTGAATTCAAAACAACAATACACAAATCTATAATCTCGGATGAGACTATACACAAAATTATAGTCTCGGGTGAGACTATACAACATAGTAATCAACATAGTTTAAAGGAAGAAATCCCATTAAACATCATCAAAATCAACTTCCAAATTCACAATTGAATTCAAAACAACAACACGCAGAATCTAGAAATCAAAATAAGATAACTAGAAAAGCAACATAAAAGTGGATCGATCCTAGCAGATGGCGAGTTTTAGCTACGCCGCACGTGCATCTCAGATGGCCGAAGCCTACCAAGTACTATAAATTTTGGCGCCCATCAGATGACCCGAAGGTCCGCAGAGTGACCCGAAGGTCTAGTACTGGTAATTGACCCGAAGGTCCATCAGATGACCCGAAGGTCCAACAAATGACCCGAAGGTCCAGTAGAGTGGCTCGAAAGCCCACAAAATCATCAAAATCCTCAAACAGCAGATGTTTCAATTAATGAGTCCGGAATTAACCGAAATAGTAAAAGTGTGGTTCCATACTCCGCACTTTTGCTAAATCGTTTAAATCTCTTCATCGTTTCCTTGAAAGTGCAAAATTGTGTATTTTATAAATAAAATTTACGTTCTCAAACGGACAAGTCCGAAATTAAGCGAATCAGTAAAAGTGAGGGTTCATAGTCCTCAATTTTGGTGAAGCGTTTAAATCGCTTCCTCATTCTTTTGAAAGCGCAAACTGTAAAAATTTTGGAAACACTTTTATTTTAAAACGATTTTTAAAATACGTGATTAAAACAGCAACATCTGTAGCAATTTCGACGAGGAAATTGCGCTTCACAAAACACCGTAAAAATGGATACCAAATCAGCGTTGCAGGATAACCGCTTTAAAATTCACTTTAAAATTGACGGTTACTGAAGTCAAAACAACAGTAATTTTTATTCGTCAAAAATGTCACCAAAACAACACGCTTCAAAATAATATAATACCGGCATAAAAATACCGTTATAAAAATAACGGCAACAAAATACGTTATAAAATGTAATGCCGGTCCAATGCAAATTAAACAGTGAACTTGCTCCACTATATTACCACCAAAATATTCCACTGTCTCAACTTGAAATCAAGGCGTACTTAGCAAAACATAACAATGCCAAAACACAAATAAAAGAAATGTATGCACGTAAGACAATTGATATATCCAAAGTAATGTTTACTTTCAAAACCCATGGCATAAAGATGCTCTTAATAGTCTACGTGATTGTACGCATGTATGTACTAACTAATGCAAAGGAGAAAATGCCCTGGAACCAAATTACCAACCACTATAACTTTGTCCACACGTTCACAAAAAAATACAGTGACCTGGGCATTATTCTAATGCACCTACTCATAAATTGAAATGCAATCCTGGGCGACATCACTGCATGCGTGCACCTAAAAATGAAAATTTGACCTGGGCAAAACATTGCAACACCCTGGCCAAATTTGAGCATGCACGAACAATAAAGTGACACACATGGAAATAGCGTACGTGTAGGGAGGGACAAATATTTGTGACTAGGTGGCACGTTTTCAGAGGCATGTATAATTGCCAGGTGACAATGCAAGCAACATGCATTTGCATATATGTTCAAAGTGGACATTTTGCAATTTTGACTCAAACAGCACCTAGCACATGCACACTAATATAAATGATGCATGTACTAACTAATGCAAAGAGGAAGGCGATCAGTACACATTTTCAAACTGAATTACGCATGCATTTTTTTTATATAAAACTAGACCTGTAACTAGACTTTGTTTTCAATGCTACACAGGTGTACACCCCAAAAACGAAAATAGCCTGGACGTGATTCAGTGAACTGCAATTTGACAACTAAGCCAATAATGTGTTGGCCTTCATTTGTACATATGCATTTAATAAGAGACGTGCAAAAAGAAGAAAAGGACTCATCAAGCTAAAAATGATGATGGCCAAACTCAGCTAGCAATTAATGTGCTGATAACATATGTTTTCTAGCTTTTTCTTTCAAAACTTTGTTGCAGCCGAAAATGTTCCAACTTGTCATTTACAGAATGATTTTGACAAAGGAACGTGCAAAGCCTACCTGTATAAAATAATGATGGTGATAGCAAAGTGTTCAAATTTGCTTATAAATGGACCATTTCATATATACACGTGAAGGCAAAGATGCAATTCATTTTTTCCATTGACGGTGCGAACGTCTACTACTTATGTTCAACTGATTATGAAATCATTTTTTTTCATTGCAAATTTATTTTTTCAAATTTCTATTTAAAATATTCACTCCGACAGTAATTCAAAAATTACGGTCATTACCGATTTTTAAATTATTTAATACGACGGTAAAAATTACAGTCGTTACATGACCAAAGTCTGCAAGAACGAGGATAAACTTGTTAAAACATCGAGTTATAAAAATATTTTGATAAAGTATTGTATAAAAGATATATTGGTCATTTTTTTCATTTCTAAATACTTTAAAATGTTTGAAATATTGTTTATTTATGTACAACATGGTTTAATAGTAAATTATTAGTGTTGTAAATATTGTGAGAAGTTATTAATTAAATAAAACATATTTAAAGTTAATGATTATTGACTTATTAATGATGTTTAAATGAATTTTGAGATTTAAAACTAATAAAATTTATAAATAATGGATTTATGGTTTTCAATAACTTCTTTTTAAATATAAGTAATGATGTAAATAATTGTTTTCAAATAGTTTACATATATTTATAAAGATGTTATTTAAAAATTTTAAATGATATTTATAAATGGAGCAAGAAATTTTACAGATGAATTTTTCCATAAAGTATTAAAGTATTAAAGATGATTGATTTGCAAATGAAGTTTTCAAGTAAAATTTATATAAGTTTCTTTGAATGTATAATTTAAAGATATTATATAAATGGAAAAAAATTGATTTACGAAGTTTATTTATAGTAATATACTTGACAAATAAATTTGAATCTCTATTTTGGAAGTATGGTTTGAAATATTTACTTGATTTCAAAGTACTAATAGTAACTTTATAGGTTTATTTACTATTTGAATTTTGTATTAAACCATAATAAATGTTTTTCCATGATTTGAATATTCATTTTAAAACAAGTGTGTATAATTAAGTATGAAGATATGAAGTTTTATACTTTGATTTGGATATTTAATGTAAGATTTGAGTATACTATTAGTTTCAGTTTAATAATCTAGAGTTTATACTTATTTTAAAATAACAAGTCTAATAAATTATCGAATTTAAGGAACTTTATATTTAAAAAAAGCTTATCCTAATGTTTTGATATAAACTTCTAATATTGTTTAAACTTTTTGGAAAATCCTTGCAAAATGCTATGAGGATGTTTTAAATATATCTTATATTCTTACTAAGTGAATGAAGTTAAATGTTTTAATTGAATTTTTAGATATATTGAAAAAAAAATTCTCTTCAAGAGCGAATACCAAAAACTTAAATTTTTATTCTATAACAGAATTAAGTTATAAACTTAGGTAAGGCAGTAGGAGCTTAAGTAATATTTTATGAAATGATTCATTAATGTCTTAAATCTTTAATGGAAAACAAATTATGTAAGTGAATGATCTTTATATAAATAAATGAATGGAAAGGTAAATGATGAGAGAAAAAACTAGTAGAATAAACTTAAGTAAATTTAAAATTCTTGTTGTTTGGTTGATGGGAAGTTTGAGAAAGAATACTTCTAATTGTTTGAGGTTGTATGAATAATCTATTAAGTAATTATCTAAGGCTGTTGAGCATAATGTACACTTATTAGTTTATTTATCACCCTTGTACGATTAAAAGTTCTAAACCTGAACAAACCGTTAGTTTTGGTTGTTATGGATGTGTGATGGATTCTTTGTTTCCTATGATGGTTGTATAGTTTTGTTTGCATATGATTGTGATATATTGTATGTTGTTTGTGTTATTGATTTGAAACAACTGAAATATTATTCTTTCATATAATTTTAACTCTTTGGATTATATAAGTGAAATACAGGTTATGGAAGCAATAACTACTGCTTTTGGTCTCATAAATAAAGTTTGTATGCCCAACAAATAGGTACGTTTTCGGATTACGGTTTTATAGTGATATTATATTGTTTTCCCATGGTTTGGGATATTTTGTTTTGAAATATGATATATATATATTGAAATTATCGATATCATTATTTTTTGGACGTATCCGCGCAAAGGAGACTCTGCCGAAATTTTTCGAAAATTTAAGACTTAGAATCTTTTTGTAGAATATGAGTTATTTTCAAATTTTATTAAACTTAAATCTGTAGGTTTAATTGTTTATAAATTGATCGTTTTAAATAAAATATAACAAATTTTTGGATTCCTTCTTTTTTCTTTTCGGGGACGAAAAGTTTTGAGTGGGGGAGATTGTAACGACCCGTATTTTTAAGCATATAAAAATATTAAATAAGATTTTGGAATAAAATTGTTAGGAATATTTTTTTTTTAAGATTTTACTGATACAAATTAAATTATAATACAAGTTATGAGCTTAAGTAAAATTTCTATTAATGAAACATGTTTGCAATAATGTAAGGATGATAACAAATGCTAGTATGTATTTTGATAACATTGGTTTGAGTGAAATTAACAATTGTCTGAATGTATATTTCCAATTGATTAGAATAATAAATGTTAATAAAGAATAATAAATGTTTCTTTATTAAAGAAGAAATCATATGTTTATTTATTTGAAATGTTTGGTAGTTGAAAGATTGATTGCAGAGACGAGAAACTATTATTTGGTAAGAAATGTATAATTCATATTTGTATCCAATAATGTATAAATATGTTTAAATTACTATTAAATAGGAAATAATTGTTCTATTTCTCATTACATTTATTTTGTCCATTTTGAAATTCACGTTTGTAAAATATTGAAATTAATGTAATTGAATAATTTCAGTTAATGGTAGAGAGGACACCAAATTGTAAATTAATAGGTGTAATTAAACGTAGCTTATGTTTTTTGAAAATATAAGGAAAGTTGATTTAATGAAAAGAACATTTATATCAAATAAAATGAATGTTTCATTTTGAATGTAGGTTTAATTTCATTAAAATAAAGAATAAAATGATTGATTTAACGGAAGAAATAAATGTATATTTGAACTGTGTTTTAGCATATAGATAGAATACAGGAGTAGGAAAATAATTTATTTAAGTAAGATATTTATTACTCTGCTGTACAAACAACAAATTTATAAAGGTGTTTAAATGACTAAAGGAAAAAATTATTCTGTTTTTCATCCATTTTAGTTGTCTGTTTTGAAATTCAACTTTGTAAGTAATCGCAATTAATGTTATTGAAATCACTACAACAGTTTATGGGTTTCATAGCGTTTTAAAAACGCTATAACAGGCTACCATAGCGTTTCAGAGAACGCCGTGGAACCACAAGCTATGGTAGGCCGGCAACATTACACAGCAGGAAGGAAAACGCTATAATAACTAATAGCGTTTTCAAAAGTGCATAGCGTTTGCACCCTACCATAGCGTTTTTTCTCTGTTATTAAACTTAAACGCTATAGGGAATTTAATCTTTCATTTAACTTCTATAGCGTTTTTGAGCACATTTTATAGCGTTTCATCAAACCATGTTATGCGTTACAATGTTTTTCGATAGCATTTTTTGTCATTCTTGTATAACGTTTTTTATTTTCTACTATAGCGTTTTTTATTCTATTATAGCGTTTTTGATGCATAAATCTTACATCTCATATAGAGTTGCATAGCGTTTGATGAATCAATAGCGTTTTTCAAACGCTATCCTATATAATATTAATTTTCAGCATTTATTTCAATTTTCTTTTTTATATATTATATTATATATATATGCACACAGATATATATATATATATATATATATATATATACAACATTACATAATAACAACATTACATTACATTACATAATAACAATCTTGGTCATAATTAGCAGTTTGCCTCCAACATTACATAATAACAGTCTTGGTCATAATTAGCAGTTTGCCTCTAACATTACATAATAACAACATTATCTAGCATAATGTACTAATACAAGTATGAAGAAAACATAAGCATATTACTTAGCCCAGGCATCCATCTTTCCCATCATTTTAGATACCTTAGGATTTGCTTGATGTTTCGCCAAACTTGTAGTATTACTCGTACCTGTGCAAATTCAATGAACATATGAGGTAATTTGCAGATAATTTTATACTGTCATTACAAAAGCACACTCAGAATTTCCCAACAAAAAGAAAAACTGTAGAATTTCATGTATACATCTCACAGAACAGAGGTAGAACCATTTAACTATCAAGTGTGCATAAACAGAAACGTGTTTCTACATGTACGAATCATCTCAGACTGAACATCACCGAAAACACCTACTATTACTATAATTTACTTAGTTGTCTTATTACCGTACTATACCTAGAGAATTATTCTATTGTACTTAGACTATTTACTAAAACAGAGGGATATTTAATGTTAGAAATATTTATTAAAGTGGTTCATGAGGGAGTATATTTAGTTGGGTGCAAATAAGTCAACTGAATACTGATTTCTGTCTGAAATCTAAATTTTGCTACCGTAGTGCTTTTATAAATGTGTTATGCATTAAAGATAAAATATTAGCCTGAAATTTTATGCGACTGTTAGCTTTGATCACTTAATAGCAGCAAACTGTTTTGGCCAAAAAAATAGTCTTTTTATAATTGTGGTTCCACAGTCTTAAAAAAAGATGGAGGTTATATGATAGAAGCAAACAAATTCTTCCAATGAAACCAATACAGGTGCAGGAATATTAAAACCTGAATAAATGCTCATTCCTTCTTACATTCAAGCATTTACTCTCTTTGTACCATGATATATAACCACAATTAATTCATAAAAAATTAACCGCTTAATCTCCTTAACACCATAAAAGGCATTCTCTGGACTTTGTATTATTGTTGCAATACTCAACTGGAGACCTAAAATCTATAACAAAAATAACCAACAATAGGTTGGTAACTACTCTAAGCGAGTTTTTATACAAAACTATACTTTAAATTATGAAATGTAAACTCAAATCTTATGTTCCAACAGAGGATAATATAATGTCATGCAAATAATTTGAAACATGTTTAATACAATTCTACTTTTAAGTAAAAATAAAAGGAAAAAAGAATATCAGAAAACTCACATTATTTGTGTCTTCCATCAACAGCTTTTTTTGGGGCGAAACTAGGCTATTATTAAAGTGCTGAATAAACAAGACAGTGGGGATTAGGCTCTTGAATGGATGATAACTTCTTTGTAACTTTAGGTACATTAATCCAAAATACTCGAGCTATAAGAGAACTAAGGTATCCACTGAAGATACTATTCAGAAATATCTTTCTGCCCCTGAAAAAATTGAAGCACACAACTCTTCATAGCTAATAGTTTTCTCTTTATCAACCCAAATCACAAAGCAACAGTGCAATGTGAGAAATTATACATGTATATAACATGATATTAATAATTAAACAAAGGAAAATACCTTGCAAGCAACCCATTTAGGAAAAGAAGGATAATACGGTTATCAACACATGAGTTACTGGGGTATAAAATCAGCAGAAAAAAACCGCTCAGATTTTGCTTAGTAAACTGGTTATATTTTCGCCATCAATTCCATCATGGCAAATAAACAATTACATGTTCGTATATTGATTAATTAATATGTGAATGCTCGTATAACACATGATAAAATGATGTACATCAAACTTAGATTACTGCATGGGAAGCTAAGGTTGGCATGTGATTAAAAGTAAATTACTCACAAACAGTGCTACACTTCTGACCACTTCCCACTGCAAACCACCCAGACCATCAAACTTCACATATTCGTATATTTACATATTCGTATATCTGACCACAGTGCTACACTTTGATAAGAACCAAAATATGCATATCAAATGAAAAACATAAAATGACTTTTATGCATGATGTATTATTCGTATATTTACCTAGAGTGCAGTTGTGAAGCTTTCTTTTCTTCTGATCAATCAACAAACTTTAACAATGGTTACCTATATAAAAGAAAACCGTATAATGTCAAGAATTAAATCATACAATCACATATGAATACATTTTGAAATTTTGTATATATGTATGAAAAAATTATACTTACTAGAACTTGATTCTATCACAACTTTTGAGGTTGGCCATGCCACTGTAGAGCCTACAGCATCTTCAATGCAGACAAGATCAGAAGATGGTCTCCACAGAACTGCATCGGGAACTGTAGCATTCACTACCCAAACTTTAACGGCGTCTCTTCCAAGTTGAACAAAATGGACCATTTCATTTGGATCGGTTGAAGCCACAACCCCTTCGGCAACTATTGTTGCTGTTCCACCAACATCAATCAGCCTGCATTTGCTTTTGGGGGCTGGCCTTCCACTCTATCAAACAAGAAAAAGAAAAGTGATGGTTTTAATATATATATATATATTAATAAATTTGATAACAAGTTGCTATAATTATGTTTAAACATATTACCGTATGAGATGTTAAGTTGCCACTATTAGAAACAAATGATGGTGCTTTAGCTTTCTCGACAACTACTTTTGATTTTGGCCAAGCAACTTTATTACCAACGACATCTCCAACATATATCATATTATTTCTTGGTTTCCATAAAAAGGCCTTGGGGTTGTTTGGATTATCAATAGAAACTACCATAGCTGATGGTCCAATAGGAACGCCATTCACAAGCTGGTTTGGATCGCTAGAGTACAAGCGTCCTTCAGCAACTACTTCTTCACCTCCAACCCAATCATATAGCTTGCATGAAGGCTCTGTTCTGCTACTTTTAGTCTATTCCAAAAAAAATATGTATTTATGAAATTAATAGTTGTATTTTGAAATAAAAATTATAAATAAAGTGATATTTAATTTACCGTGTTGTCGATTTGATCTAGCTTATGCAAAATAACTTTATTGGCAGGCCATGCTACTAACATACCGGCAGCCTCTCCAATATGTATCGTATGAATCACGACTCTCCATAAAAAAGAATCCAATTTCCTTGGAAACTCAATCAAAACTATCTTTGCATTTGGTCCTAGAGGAATTCTATGTACAAGCTCATTTGGATCACTTGACACGACTCTTCCTTCAGCAACTATTTCATCGGTTCCGCTCCAATCCAATAAATCACATTTATCAAATGTATTTCCATTGCTCTGCAATTAATTAGAAGCGTCTTAAGTTAAATACTATATTAAAATTAATATTTAGATAATATCACAATGATAATGTATTTGATGTTTAATAGCAAAGTATCATATGCACACATATGCAAACGTGAAATTATGCATATGCTAATATTCGATGTTTACCCGAGGCATTGATTCTTCTCTTTGACATGCAGTAACCTAAAAAATCAAGTGTGGACGATGGATTAAAAAACCATATGAAAAAAAAATCGAACAATATCTCTAATATTACCACACAAGTAGAATAACAAGTAAAGATTGATATGTTATATACCAGATTTTTCTTTAGCAGGCGAACCTCCTCTTCCAATTGTGAAATTCTATCATCTTTAGCTTGTGAGAGCAAGAACTTGGTATAGTTTGCACCTCTTCCCATTGCTCGTAGTCGTCCAGGTTTATCCTAACCCAACACTTGGGAGAGAGCATCTTCTCTCAAAGAACTATTGGTTGAGTTTGATTCACTTTAGATTTTTTTAACCTTTTCCTACAAAAGTTAACGTTATTCACATATAAGTAATAGATAGAATGCCAATAACAGATAGAAAGACAATACTATACAATTTTTTATCAATATTGCGGTGTCTTACAATAATCTCTAGAACATATGTATTAACTGCTTCGCCATTCTTTCAAGTGCGGGATTTAATCAAAATTTGACTTCTAGGAATGGAGATGTGGCCATCACTCTCCTGTTTCTATGTTAAGAATGATAGATAAAGTGAATGTGGTTGTATTAAATACATAATCATAATATGTTACACAAATTAAACTAGTTGTTCTTTCTCACCATATCTTCCGCTAATCGAGCCATTCCTTTGCGACTTACTGTATGTGGCACTTGAAAACTTCTAATAGCTTTGAATTGATCACTTTGTGCCTAAGATGAAAAGATATAATACACTGAATAATTATAATTATTACGTAATACAATTGAATTTGGTATTTATTTACCTTAAACTTTGAGTCTGTTTTCTTTCTTAGAAAATCCCTCCAGTCCTTCATATTTTCGACATTACCAGGTTTGAGCTTAATTCTTTCCTCCTTGTTCTTCGCTTCTAGTATTTGCCTAACGAACCTGCTTTTTGAAGCCCTCCATATGCATCCCATTTGCTGAAAAATAGGCGCTTTTTGCCACTCCTCATCCAGTTTAAATCTAGCCTGCAAAATGCAAAACGATTGGTAATCAGTACATTTTATATATACATTGAATGATAGTAATATTAATATCATGAAACACATTCAAACAATAATCTGTATCATTATATTACAACATGTTTAATGTATACAGTAAAACTTGCAAATCATTTGTAGTATAAAAATAACAATTATATTTAAATCCTATAAATCAGATGTAATGACAAATGATTGTAATTATCCTATAAATCATTTGTAGTATAAAAATAACAATTATATTTGACTATCACTTCTATTTAATTAATTTATTTATTACCTACTAAGAATCAAATGATTGAAATTATCCAAGAAACTTTATAACAGATCTGTAATTAATTTCATAAAACCTTTACAAACTATAAACTCAGTTACCCAAGTAAACATAACTACCCCACTATGTATAAATACTCAAATCAGTTTATAGGGCCTCAAAATTACATGGAGAGGAAAAGGCAGCAAAGGCCTAGGAAATGACTGTGGGTTTATGATGGGAGATAACTTGTATATGAATATCAAATGATTCATGCAACTGTTCAGTTTTAATAAGCAGTACTTAGTATAGTGATACCTGAATGGATCTCCACAACACATGTTTTAAATCATCGCCAATATTCCGCCAATCATCAATCGTGAATGGAACATGCTCCCATACGAGCGGTCCTAAGTACGAAGATAGTTTTATAGAACCTTCTCCTATTGATACAACATTGTCATTAAATTCAATGTTAATCCGAGACACACGATCCAAAGGTAGTCTTTTCATTCTAGTTTGGCCTCTAGCTTTTTTCTTTTGAATCGTACTTTCATCTGTGTGTTGAATATCAGTCTCATTTTCCATCGCATCATTTCCAATTTCAAATTCGTTTTCAATATTTTCTTCAACTTGCATCATATTGTCTGTACATGCTTCAATTCCTTGCTCATTGGTTTCTAAATTGACTTCATGTTGCTCATTAGTTTCTAAATTTGCTTCATGTTGCTCATTGGTTTCTAAATTTGGTTACGGTTGCTCGTTGGATTCAATATTTGCTTCTTTTGGTTCCTCGGCTTATTTTTGTTTGCGAGTAATCTTCCTCTTCTTTGCCATATCCTGTAGTTAGTACAAAGATATCATTTTTCTTTGAATGTTGACTATAAATCAAGCAAGAAAAAGAATTTGCATTGGTTAACAACATGATGTTATCTTTTCCTATTTAATACATACAATATGCATAGTTCACTTATTCACAATATATATTAATGAATTATTGTTTGATACAATATTCATACAACCTGCAGTATTCATGTTTGCAATAGTATTCCCTTTTTGGGTTTCTTACTACAAAATACGTTTTCTTCTTCAATACTTGATAATGTTTAATGAATTTTTTCTTAAAACAAACAATGTTCGAAAACAATTTCTTTTGAAAACATCACCTAAAACTAACTAGATTGAGAGGTAAAGGTTTTTGTAGTTGAGCATATCAGTTTTCTCAAATAACAGAGCAGAACAAAAAATGAAGTATAGGCTTTTTTTGGGGTTTTACAGTTTATACAACATGATATACATTCATATATGAGCATAAACACTACTAGCATATATACTAGTTTTCTCAATGTATATATTTTTTAGCATCCTTATTGTCAAATAAAATTTAATTAATGGTCTTAAGATGTCTGTCTCAATGGATAAGAAAAGCTATTGTAAGTTTTGCAAATTATGACATCCTTTGCATGAAATAGCTCGATAAAATATTTCAGTAGTAATTATTGATAATTAAAAGGAAACCGATGAAAGAAATCAAAATGCTCATTTTCCCCTTGTAGCGTTACTGCACAAGATCTTGTTGACATTATTACAGGAAATTATTGTTAAGGACAAAATTTCTCAGCGTTTTTGCCTCAAGAACAGGCCTTCAATATTTTATCCTGAAGGACAACTTTCTTTAGGTATCAGTTTTTAGTCATTGATAGCAGTTTTTAGGTATCAGTTTGTAGTTACCGGTAGCCTTTTTAGGTATCAGTTTTAGCTTGGTAGCAGTTTTGTTGTCCTTATGAATAATTTTGAAAAATGTTTGTCCTTATGAATAAATTTTAAAAGAATGTTTGTCCTTGTGGTAAAAATATTGAGGTTGTGTCCTTGAAGCAAAAAATATACAAATCTTTGTCCTTTAAATTAATTTCCCCACATTATTAAAGTGCAGTTACAAAGGTAAAGGATCGACCTTAGGCACATCCAATTTAGAAACATAATGAGCTTGGATTATACATGACAAGTTGCCTGATTTATTTGTATATATTGCAGGGATGTGGACAAGAGGATCGTGTCTCTTCCAGATATTAGAGAGACCGAGGAATATATTGCAGAGCTCAAACTGCATCCTGAAGTCACAGCTCAAGTTAGAGTTAATGTCTTCGCTAATTAAGATTTATGTCGCTCATACTGCTTGTTTTGTTTTTTGTTTTTAAGTTAAGCAATCACTTTTGTGTAGTTGATCTGTTGTAAATCGTACACATTTACATTTGTGTACTTTCACTATTGTTGGTTGGTATAAAATGAGAAGTTACTTATAATCTTACTTATCCATCATTTTTCTTGTTACTAAGCATAGAGCAATTTTTGAACTTGTATATGATAGTGTAAAATGCTTAACAGCATACATTACCGTAAGAGATTCACAAATTAAGTTTATCTACCATTACTCGCTTGGCATTTTGATGCACCTTACAACATCCAAAAGGATATGGATACAACATCTAATGCAGCAAATGCCTTGACATGGACAACCACAACGACAACAACAGCTTGATCGATGAACTATTGGTGAGAATCATTACAACATCACTGATTATTTTCTCTTTTTACATCTATTTCAAATCCTACTGATTATTTTCTTTGTTAGATATTTCTTACAGTGTTATTTTCTTTGATATCTGTTTTAAGTCTCTTTATCTACTTTTAATTAATATATAATGCATCTGACAACATCATTGAACGCATATCTAAAATAATGTTGCTTTATTTCATGATGTTAGCATGTGTAAAAGTATTATGAGTGTACTGGACATAATTTTTTTAATCACTAAAAGCTTTTCATACGAAGATCTTAGTTCAATGGTTAAAAATGTAGGTATAAATGTTTACAGTTATACATAGAAACCTTGTTCATATTATTTCCTTTTGTTATTATACCTAGTATGTACCTTGTAGATTGATGTAAAAAACAGAATACTGGAAGACAAATCAGTTATGCTAAGATGCATGTTGGAGATGATGCGTCAACCAACTTTTACAATTGGGTATTTTCAAACTATGATCGTGTGGCATCAGGAATAATATAATGATGGATAATAGTGAGATAAACCAGTTACAAATGTCTACATCATTGAGGGTAAAAGACAAGAACTGAAGGTGGGAAGATTATTAAGGTTAAGGCACATCAAACTCCAAACCATCGCTGACAATGCATGTACTCCTGATAAATCAGTTTGTATAAAATGAATTTTATCCAATACCAAATTTAGTTTGTTAGATTTATGATTAATTGATGGACAGATTTACATGACACGGCTAATCGTTTTATATGTAGAAAATTCATAGTTCTATGCGGGTAAAGACATTAAAGAAAAAGCAAATGACATAGTAACTAGGACAATGGAAACAAACAACTTGGATGTTGTTGTAAGAAGACAAACTATGAAAAATGAAACCATGCTTTAAACATTCAATTAGACAGTAAAACATTCATGCAACAAAATACAAGAATATGCATTCTTGTGATGTGTGAGTTAAGCTTTAAACAAGCAAGTTCTTAAACAAGTGTTGGAAAAAACAACAAAAAAGGAAGATTCATAAGGAAAATATAAGGACACATTTCTTGGAAATCTTCCTCAATAAAAAAAGGAAGATTTATAAGGAAAATATAAGGACACATTTCAAGACTACTCAAGTATGCCTTCACAATCTTCTCTAACAAAAGAAACATCCTCAACATACTCATCAACATCCATATTGATTTCTTGGCAATCTTCCCTAACATGGCTTACTTCCTCAAAGGAGTCGTGGATCTCTAAATCGTCAAAAACTCTCGAAGGTGCTTTCATTACCACATACCAATTAGAAGAATCATTTTCTCTTGAATAAAAAATTTGCTTTGCTTGAGATGCAAGTATATATGGATCTTTTGTAAATGAAGCTTGACTTTGATGTAAATTGACAAGCGTAAATCCATCTTCAACCTTCACACCATTTCTTATGTTTGCCCAATCACACTTAAAGATCGGAACATAAAAAATGTTATAGTCCAACAAAATTATATCGGTAAGTATCCCATAATAACTGACAACATCGACCACTTGAGAAACATCTTTTGCGCTTGCCCTACACATGGTTGTTGCATCATAAGTCACTCCACTATTTTGGGTTTCTCTCCCAACATCTTTTGTGTGAAAACGTTGTCCATTAATGATGTATCTTGTGTAGGACAAAGCATCGTTCTTTTGACCATAAGCAATCCATTTTAACATGTCGTCGTGATCTTTGGAGCTAACAGATACCTATAAAAAATAATTTCATTTAATTAAAATATTCTTTATACGGTTTTAA
This sequence comes from Allium fistulosum, assembly GCA_030737815.1. Taxonomy (NCBI): domain Eukaryota; kingdom Viridiplantae; phylum Streptophyta; class Magnoliopsida; order Asparagales; family Amaryllidaceae; genus Allium; species Allium fistulosum. The sequence continues at coordinate 744,960,575 of CM060901.1, read as the reverse complement.
GTTAATTAGTAACATTTAAGAATTCAATTGACCTTTTTTTTAATCCAATTAGAGAACTTAGCTATATGATTTTTCCAAAATAACGTTGCATTTCTTTCCATGCGCTTGTCTGAATTTTGTAACTCCTCCAAATGCAAACTAGCGTATAACAAGAGATGTTATGTTATATTTAAAATTACAAACAATCAAACAATGAAAAAGAGGGAATATGCACTTACTCTAAAAATGACTCTACCACGGTCATATTCATTAGCACAGCCAAATGAGCAGATTCTTTCTCATTTGAAGACAATGTGATTGTCTTATGTGCTGATATTGGACGTCCTTCAAGTATTACATTACTTTGGTAATCTTCATTTCTAACTTCTTTCTTCTGTGATTTTGTTAAAAATTCACCAAAGAATCTCATGCATTTTTCTGCAAGATAAGATTCTGCAATACACCCCTCAGGACGAGCATGATTTCTTACATAATTCTTTAGTGTCTTCATGTATCTTTCAAAGGGGTACATCCAACGAAAATGGACTGGCCCACACAATCGTGCTTCTCTTGCAAGATGAATTGTCAAGTGTATCATTATGTCAAAAAAGAGGGTGGAAAGTATTTTTCAAGCTCGCACAAAGTTACAATAATCTCGTCGTCAAGTTGATTTAATTTCTCTCTATCGATAACACGTTGACATATTTTATTAAAAAATGAACAGAAACGAGTTATTGTTTTCCTTGGCTTCTTTGGAAGCAATCCTCTGATTAAAACGGGTAATAATTGTTGCATTAAAACATGATAATCATGAAACTTCAAGCCACTAATTTTGTAGTCCTCTAATGATACGCAACCTTTAAAATTTGAACAATAACCATCAGGTCCTCTAAAATCATACAACCTTTTGCAAAATATTTTTTCTCTCCTTTTGATAATGTATATGGAGCTGGCGGAAGATATGTCTTCTTCCCGCGGGGTTGTGTATGAAGACCATGTCGAATTCCCAAATCCTCCAAATCCTTTCTAGAGTTAACTCCATCTTTTGATTTCTTGTCATGCAACATTGTGCCTAGTAGACTTTCTCCAACATTTTTCTCGACATGCATTACATCTACATTATGACGTATTGTAAGTTCCTATAAAAATCAATAATGGAACAATTTAGTTGTATGATTCCATAATGTTAGTCTAATAGAATAAAATAAAACGTATGCACTAACCTCCCAATATGGCAACTGAAAAAAGATGGACTTTTTTTCCACCTTAATAGCTCCATTCTCACGGGATCTTTATCCTCATCACCTTCATTTTTCTTACTATGCTCAATTCTTCTTTTATTTCCTATTATATTTTGCTCATTCAATTTTTTACCTTTTCTGTTATTCTTTTTTTGGTTCTTCTTAGCATTTCCAAAATTATTCGGAAAATCTTTTAAAATGATAGAAAATTTTCTCCCAGTTAGAATCCTAGGTCTACACCCTTCCTCCACGGTGTTATCAAACAAGGCCTTCTGTTTTCTCAAAGGGTTTGATGGAGATAGAAATCTTCTATGGCCCATATAGACGGTCTTTCTACTGTGGTTTAGCCATCGATGATGAGTGTTGACACCGCATAATGGACAAGCCTTTTTACCTTTTACACAGCATCCAGCAAGATTACCATATGCCGGAAAGTCATTTATTGTCCAAAGCAAAATTGCTTTCATATTAAAGATTGATTGACTATATGCATCATAAACCTCAACTCCGGTATTCCATAAATGACATAAATCTTCTACCAATGGCGCTAAAAATACATCAATGTCATTTCCTGGTTGCTTCGGACCAGGAATTAACAATGTTAACATAATATTATCTTTCTTCATGCACAACATAGGCGAAAGAATATATGTCACGAGCATTACAGGCCAACAACTATATTTGGAACTTAACATAGAAAATGGATTGAAGCCATCTGTTGCAAAGCCAAGCCTAAGATTGCGTGGATCTGCTGAAAATGATTTGAATTTCTCATCCACTACATTCCATGTTATAGAATCTACCGGATGTCGCATTTTTCCATCGGTGCTTTTGTTATTGAAATGCCACCGTAAATCTTACGCCATCCTTTTGGATCTAAACATTCTCCTAAACCTCGGAATTATTGGAAAATAACGCAACACTTTAACTGGAATGCCATGCATAATCTCCTTTGTCCGTTGATTTACTTTTCACCTCGAAAATTCACATTTTGGACAATTATTCAAATCTTTATATTCATTCCTAAAAAGACAACAGTCGTTCTCACATGCATGAATCTTCTCGAAACCCATGTCAAATATTTTAAGGAATTTCTTCAATTCATATAATGACTTGGGAAGTACGTTATTTTTTGGCAACAACAATTGCTGCACATTTAGAAGCTTATCGAAACCATTATCAGACAATCCAGTCTCACATTTAAGATTATACAAGGCAAAGATAGCAGATAACTTTGTTTGATCCTTGCAACCAGGATACAATGGGGTCTCTGCATCTTCCAAATTTTTGTGTAATTCATCCTCTCATCTCTGTGCATCATCTTCACTTTTATCATCATCAAAGAAAGTATGATTAATAAAATCTTTGTCTTCATAGATAATGGCTTTAAGCAAATCATACGCATCACCCGGCTTTGTATTTTTGCTTTTATTTATTCGCTCGCCGTGATTGTACCACTCACCGTCCATGTACTTAGGATCCATTCCTCTTATAATCAAATGCTCAACAATAACTTCTTCATGAAGACGGGTAAGATTTCTGCAATCTACACAAGGGCATAAATTTTTTTCCACCTTTTGCAGCTTTAGCTTTGCATCGTTTACAAAATTCAAAGCTGCTTGCTCGTATTCTTTAGTGGTTCTACAATAATAATAAAAAACAAATAATAACCTTAGATATTAAAATATGTTTTAAATTCAATATTATACTTAAGTACCATATAATTACCTGTTTAGACGTACCCAGTCTTTATCCATCATTTCTTGTCTTTTCAAATGGAAAAAAATATCAGATTTACGAACAGTAAATCTCTCTTGACACATATTCATTCATTCTTTATATAACAAAAATTGCTTCCACTAGAAAAAACAACAATTACTACAACAGTAGCATCGTTACTCATGTTTTGGAAGATGCAACTAATGACGTCAAACAATATATACACAATTTTCCATATTTGTATCTCAAATTTTATAAATGGGTAATCTATTTATTTAGAAAATAAAGCAACTAGGGGAAGATATAATTGAAATGATAAACATTTATAAGACATCAAAAACAGTAGGCTGAAGTGAAAAAGGTAGTATACACTCACTGTTTCTTTTTTCTTTTTCTTTTTTCCAACATGGCATATTGCTAAATTTAAGAAAAAAATAAGCAAAATCGAAATAACAATTAGAAAAAATATTTGCATTTAGAACTATCGTATAATTCAATTTAGTTGAATGTAGAAATAGTTTAAGTGCATTCACTGAAAATTAAACAGCAAAGGTAAACGCAATATTGGTCACCCTAGTCTTCCTAAATGGGAGAGAATTTTCCATCTCATAAAGTATCTAGTGAAATTTTCAGGATATATCATTGCAGGTCATGTCAATATCACAAAAAATGCATACAAACATAACCTATGTACTCTCGAGTAAACATGGGCAAAACACTTAGATGCAACAACGTTATTCTAGAGCAAAAACAAAATGTGAATTTTGAGAAAACTCTACATCAGTTAATGTAAATATCTAAGGTTAAAGGGAAACTGAAGCCTAACTGACATGTAGAAGTTTATTAGCAAAATGAAACATCTACAGGCTGTATTTATGTATTGTTACCATCCTGCTGAAACTATGTAACCCAAAAAAGAATAGAATTCGTATGGAAAACTTGAGTACTATAAGGTGCATAGATACAAATATACAACAATGTCAGAACAATATACAACATTAGCACCAAACTGTTTCTAAAAAATTTGTCATTACAACGGCGCTATTTTGTAGCACCGGAGTAATGTCTATGCATTACCCCTCTCCTGATACTTGGCTTGTGCCATTAACAATAATTTTATCAACTTATACAACAATGTCACCAATCATTATTACATTGCAGGAACCTACGAGTTGCCAGAAGGAAGCGCGATGAGTCGCAATCAATGACCATAAGCAACGAGTTGTAAGCTGAGAGCTGCGAAACTAGGGTTTGGTCGACATCTGACATGAAATTAGACATGCGATGGGCAGGGACATTTGTGAAAAGATCATTGAGGAAATTCGTGAGTTGGGAGAGGAAGAAAGGAATATTGGTGGGAATTGAAATTTTAGGAGGCAAAACCTAAAAGAACCCTACCCGGCTTAAATTTAGCATAAAGCGTTTAATTAAATTTAGAGGGAGCTTGTATAGCGTTCAATTTATGAATTTTTTATATACCAAACAGGCTTATTAGCACCAAAGGCCAAAACGCTATGAATGAGTGCTATGAAAATCCCAGTTTGTTGTAGTGACGTGCTCGTTATTTACAATATATTGTCTATATTATGTTGGTGCAGACTAAGTTTCCAGGAATTAGGGCAGCAGTTTAATATAAAGTTCATCATCTCAAGGCCATGTGTTTAAAAAAACATTTTTTTCACACTAATTCAATATTTGTACATATATATCTTATTTGGGTAATCAAATCCAAATATAATTAGTTAAGTGTTTTGTTAGGTTATTATTAGTGGAACTTCTATAAAAGCTAACCTAGTCTATTCAAATGAACAAATGCGACTTATGGGACTCTCCTTGTGAAGTATCATAAATTTATTGGCAAGAATCAATACAAAAAAACTATCGAAAACAAAAGCAGACAAAACATCTTCTTCTTCTAGACTTTGTAAACCTAACTTTCAATAGTATGCATCATTATAATAATAAGAAAATTTGTAAACTAACCTACAAAGGTAGCACAGCATAAACTAGAAACATTAAGAAGAACATAGAATTGTAATTTTAAATGTTGCATGATGATATAAATAAATTTTATTTACCTGAAATTGGATTGTTAAAGAGAATTGACCGAGAATGCTTACGTGCGTCAAGTATTTAATTGTAGGGTGAACTGAAAACCGGATCTAAGATCTATAGTTTGCTAAGGACGGATTTAGGGGGATTTAAGATCCAAATGAATCCAAAATTGGGGGGAAATTTGGGTATTATTGAGATTTCTATCGATTTGGGTTTTCTATCGGGATTGAAGTAATTTTCAGAAAGGATTTAGAGATTTATATGGAGAGGGATTGGAAAGAAAGAAAGAAAAGCATGGAGAGATGAAAATGATAGAAAAGAAAGCGGCTGATTACCCGCGCAATGAAAATATGTTTCATTGAAGCGGGTAAGTAATTATTTTTGCCCTCGTAAGAAAAGAAACAGCGTTGTCAATTTTTACATTTGCTTTTCTACAAACTTCTAACAGCGTACTAGCAGAAACGCTAACCATCAGTGCTATAACAAGTCTGATTTCTTGTAGTGAATATAATTAGAAGGGAAGAAAACGTTGATTGCAATTAATAGATTTAATAAAGGAAATGCACATTTTGTGTTAAACAGAAAGGATGTTTTAATGGAAATAAAAGATCATTTTGGGTAAACCAAATTGAACGTTTTCATTTTTAAGGTAAGTAATTTTATTTATTATGCATAGATAAAAAACTAAATGCATACAAATTTGAATATTATTTGAGTTAATGAAGTTAATTTGGTTACGTTTCACAAATTGAATTTCAAAAAGTTTGTGTGATGTACATGGTCCCTTCATTTCTTTTGTTATTAGTTGTTGCATGTACGTTTTAATATAGTTATCTCATCATTAATACTTGATCCGTTCATTTCTCCTTCTGTTTAATACCTGAGCCTAGACTTTTAGGTTGTATTTAATTCTTGCCAACTCATTTTCGCGTATACAAAATTTCACTTTCCTTTGGTTTGCAAACTTTTCCATTCTTACGTACATTTCTTTATGCATTATTAATGCCTAAGCTTTCAAAATAAAATGTGACATTTATTTTTGTCTCTCCACCTTTATTTCCTAATTATTAAATATCCTGCGGCTTATTTCTTTCATTTGCAGTGTATATTTGTGTTCTTTTTTTTGGCTAAGTCTTATTGGGTTTGTTTTAAACTAATGGGCTCCTTAGTAAACAAGAGACCCTAAGAGACTTTGGACCCTTTCTTTTCCCACCCATTGACCTTCTATTTTCTATCTGACTAAAACCAAGTACGTACAGAAATTCCTCATTTGAGAAACTTTCTGCTTACTCTTCTTCTTCTTCTTGCTCAAATCTACAGAAAACTCCAAACCCCAAAACTCCTAAATCTCCAAATCAAATTTCATCCTTCCTCCTTCAAAACTCTAGCCTACCTCTCTTCTCTTACCGCCACCCACTGCCATCACCACCCACAACCCACGGTAGTAACCCATGGCCAAAGCCCCACCTTCCCTCTCCTCTTCTTTATCCTTTTCCCCTTCTTTTTCCCTTACATTTTTCCCTCTTTCTTCCCCTTATTTCCATGGCTTCTATATTCTACTAAACTACTCCAAATCAATTTTTTTTGAAACCGTGTATAATTTCAATGGGAACAACTTTGTTGTTGAACCCTTCTTCACATTCCAAATATTTCTATATAAAAACTATATTTTTCAAGTCCTTTCTCGGGTCCAGTTTTGACCGAAAATACCCCATATTGTATCAATCCTATCTCCTTCAGGAATGAATCAAACTATATGATTCTTTTTTCAAATCATTTATATTTCCAACGGCTTTAACTTTCTTTTAGATCAGATCTTCAAATTCCTCAATTTGATATGCCAAACTGTAACGTCCCAGATTTTCGCGTTCGAAAATCGACATCCATACTTTACATCGTACTCGAATGTCGTAGATTCGAGCGTTCAAATTCGAGTCGCCGGAGCTTATAACACAGTTAAGTAAATAACACAGCGGAAAAAAGAATATAGATATACAATATCTGATACAATATCCAGATACAATGATGATACAATGAATATCTATATACATCAGAGATATGATACAACAAATAGCAGCGGAAAAGAAAATGATAACATCAGCAGCGGATAATCTCCATCTTCAAAGCACTAATCCAGAAATAGCTTGAACTCCCAATAATGATGCACAAAGATAAGCAAGTGCAGTCCGATCCAAAGACTGAACTAGCTCCAGATAATCTACTAAACCTGAATATCTGAAAAACCCAACTCTAGACTGCTCGTGTAGGAAATTATGAGCACCCAGAGTTTAGGAAAGGAACAATAAACTCCGGATCAGTCATGGGACTGGTGTGAGCAACAAAAACAGTTTATCTTTAAAAACAAATAGCAGAGAATTTTAAAGTCAATTCGTAATGCTTTTGGAAAATGAAACTACCATAAGACCTCCCACCACACACACAATGCAAACGCAGAATTGGAGGAGATTTCTTCTTATGATAGTCAAAGATGCTTACTACGCAAAATCAAATCATTTGATATTATTATTAGTGCATAGTGTAGAAAACAATTTCGAAAGTAGAATATAAATCTTAGCCAGCATAGACATTTCGCACTTATGCCTACTATAGCTACCATGTTCAATAGCAGGTTACCACCACATTCCATGGCAGGTAATACAACTAAAACCGTACAGCGCTCGTACTGTTTTGTTTGGATTTCCAACAAATGGTCAGGCTAAGGAACTTCCTATTCCACGAAAGAAACGCCTCTGGCGGGACGTTCCGAGAACCAACTGTTCTCTGCCAAACAAGGCCGGCAACCCCTTTTCCCAAGGGATAAAAGAAACCTCAGATATGCCACCCCCGGTCCTTTGGGACCTTTATCCGAGCGCTCGATAACCAACATCACACATCATAAAGAAAGTGTATCAACATGAGTAAGTATCTGGGCTCCATACCATGATACTACCCTTTTCCAGAAGGAATGGTCATACCCTAGGGGAGCTACCCCTGAAAACCTTGCCGCACGATTCCTGTTTCGACCATTACCGGGTTGTGAGGCTCGACGAAGTCTCGTCCACAAAGCTACGCTTTTTCAAAAAGCCACGCTTTGGGTCAACAGATGATCAACCTATGATCACAAAGATAAATGATCAAACAAAAGATCATATCACAAATGATCAAACACTGATCATCACACAGCAACACTCAGCATGCCACATTACCAAATTGGGATATATCGCTGATAACTTCAACTACATAACCTCCGAGCTCGTATGTCTCAGAGAAGGGTGTTAAGCTAAGAGAATAAATTCTCCGCCACCAAACAGAAATGTATTTGAAAGAAATCGGCTTTATATCTCAAAGTGTAATGTCAGACATGTATCCATACAAGTCTGTTCCGGGTTCGAACAGAACCGAAGGCACTTCTCACGAAGCCCTTGCAAATCCGGATAATTCTCAATCACGTCCGGACTTCCCGTCACAAAAGAGTGATATAAATCTCTATACCGGCGTGACTCAGTGCAGAGACATTCGACAGATTGTCCTTTCATTTTCGAAAATATCCGGTCTTCAACACCGGTCTTCAAATGCTATCCATATACGACGTATCACTATTCGGAATGAGTTATACGACCCAAAGGTCCTTTCCCGGCTAACCCGAATAGTGAGCGAAATATTTAAAACATATGGATATTGGGATTTCAATTAAGTCACAACTTATTACCCAAAAATCTTTCTTCAAATGGTTTAAACAAGTTACCATTTTAATCTTTTAAACAAAAAAAGATTCAATTCACAAAGTTCACTTAATTTCACAAAGATTCATTCATAGATTTTCCAAATCAATTTCCCTTTCAATTTGATTAATTCGTTAAATCTTTAAATCAAAGATTTAACTCATAGTTTTCAAAACAATTTCATTTCGAATGGGTTAAACAAATCATCACTTTAAATCTGTTAAAAATAGACAGATTTAATTCATGGCTTTCAAAAAGAATTCATTCATAACTTGGAAAATCCATTTTTCAATTCACTTGAAATTCCTTTAATTTAAACTGGAATTTATTTTCTTATCTAAAAGCTTTTATCATTTGAAAACAACAGTTTTCAATTTGGAAATCTGATTCATTCATACGAGTTGAAATCCTTGGTTTAAATTCAAATTCCCAAATTAATACTTTAAAATGGTTTAATTCATACAAACACATTTATATCATCTTTTATCCCTAGTTTCCAAATCATAGATTTAATTTCAAACTTGAATTCAAATTAAAATCTAATTATTTAAATTTTCAAAAAAACTCGGTTAAGTTATTCAAAATAACTTTTATCTTTGAAATTCTATTTCAAAAGCTTTTCACTTTAAACCCAAATTTCTAATTTCAAAATCAATTGAAATTAAAATTTCAATTTCAAAAACATCAAATTTAAATTATCTGTGACTTAACCGATTTCCACGTGAAATCCATATTTGTGTGTGTAAAAGTGTGGTCAAGGGTTTTACACACAATAGTGCAACATCAATCATCACAGATATATCGATAAGCTGTATAATCGATAACGCTTATCTTCATTCACAGATTCATAGATAAAATAAATTTATCAGTCACAAAGATTCATCAATACAATTCGATGTGGGTTTCGGATAACCAACTAGAATCCGACTCCCTGTCGCATCGAAATTCAAGTGTCGTTTTACGGGTCAAAGGTTTTGCATATTCACATAGTAATACATCATAGAAATAGAAATTTCAGATCACAACATAAATCAGGAGGTATCACAAAGCATCATATGTCAAGGATGTCAAATAATTCACATTCACAAGAATCCAATCACTCATAAGTAAGGTCAATTATTCAATAAACATTGTTAAGCAGGATTAATTTAATTGCTTAATCCTAATTAATTAAATTTATTTCCAAGTAAATAATTACTTATAAATTAATTATCAAATCTTGATTTATTAATTTCAACTCATCTGATATAAATTAATTTATCAATTACTTAAGTTTATTTAATTATTCATAATTTATCATATTAATTATGTCAACCTATAAATCAATTACATAATTAATTAATTTAAATTTATTAATTATTCTCAAATTAATCGCCTTAATTTATTAATCACATTAATAAATTAACTATTCTTAATTTAATTACCTTTATTAATTAACCACTTAAATTAATTAATTAGCCACATTAATTATTATTTTTTTCTTTCTTTAAAGTTATTACCCTTATTGATTAATTATCCATTCCATTTCTTGATTTCAAATCAATTAATCAATTTTAATTATTTTAGTAATTAACTGAATTATTAATTCAAATTTTCATCCAGATAAAACTTTTCTTACCTATATATTTGAAAAACATTAATTTCAATTTTTTTCCTTTACCTTTTAAATTCAAACTATTTAAACCCCTTTCAAAGTTGTTTAAAACATTTTTTTTATTTATAAAATCTAAGTTAAAATTAAAAGGTTCACCTCAGTTTTGAATTCCATACTTTAAATTTAGGTTTTTAAATTCTGTTTTAAAACTTGCTTCCGGATTTTAAAACTTAATTAAATTTGAAAACAAACAGGTTTTCAAAGAAACCTGTAACCACTTAAATTACACGAAACCCCCTTCTATTTTCTTCGAGCCAAAACCCGTGAGACTTCGAGAATTCCACGCAACTGACTCGAGTAAACTCGAGTGCCTTCTTTCCCCAAAATAGCAGAGTCGAGAAAACGTGCACGTGCACATGTACTTCGCCAACGATCATCTCCAGCCAACCCCACGTCGTCGAACAAGTCTACGTTCCTATCCACATCCATTTCCGATCATCCAACTACAACCAAATCGACCGGAAACAAAAACGAGCTCCAACCCAATAACTGGCACGAAGACGAACCCTGATATCACCGCATTCTCTCAACCCCGACCACCTGATGGTCAACATCTCCGGCCAATGACTCGTCATCCATCCAGCCATCATTCCCCAAGACCATATGCCACTCGATCAACCATAGAGGGAAAACGAATCAAATCAAAAGCTACGACTAAAACTAGGTTTCCTGACTTCCTCGATCAACCATCGTCGCCACAAAGCTCCGATCAACTTCCTACCAATTTTCTCGCGACCCCCGATCACCCCTCTACCAGCAGGAACGACCGTGGACCTTCCAATCAACTTGATCGCCAGAGGCGACTCAAAACACTTAATTCGATCAAGTACAAACTGCACCATGGATCCCTAACTAAAAATGGTGATTTTGGTTTTAAAAATCAAGTTTTGGTTTAAGTCTTTGATTCATATCCCTGAATTCATGAATCATGACAACTAAATATTGACTTGTTTTAAGATCGCTCTGTTGTTTCTGTGTTTCCAGGTTTATTCAAGTTTATATTTATCTTACCTATAAATTTTAAACATCCATCTATGCTAATACAAACAGCTTTTGGTTAAGTCCTAAATCCAAACAGCAAGTAAGTGAAAAGATGATGATTTTTAAATCAAACTAATACTTGAAGCATTCAGGAGACAGCTATGCACACATATACAGAAATATAACAAACTATATATATACCCAACCAGACATATTACAGACATCAAACAAGCAAACCATACCTTATATTTAAACTTTTAAAGATGATGTTACTCACCTGATTTCCAGGGAAGAACAGAGAAGAACATTGTTATTTTGAAACTGCAGTTGATTATTTCTTTCTGAATCTTGTTGTTTTACTTTGAGGTAAATGATGCCTCTATATTTTCTTTTGCTTTGCTTTCCAGACTTAAATCTTTGGCTTGTACTGATTGTATTGTAGTTAATTTATAAGGTTGAATTTATTTTATTTTTTAAAAGTTGAAGATGAAGCTTGCTTCAGTTTTGCTTTGAATAAATGGAAGAAACCGAGAGGAAGGAGGTTGATATATAGGAGATGATACATATAAAAGAGAAGTGTGCAGTATAAGACATGCTGAAGATACTTGCATAATTAATGCTCAAGTCCTTTGCTCTTTTGCCATACTTCCTTCCATATTTTATGCAGGCTGATGAGAACAATTTGTGGTGCCACATTAATTGCCTTGTACTAGATTTACATAAAATTATTTATATACTATATCTTTTTTTTCTTGTTTCGGCTGAGGTAATGTTGTTATGGTGGTGGAAATGATGTTTTGGGGCTGACATGATATGGTACAGGGTGTTGTATTTTATGCTTTTGTATTGTTGGTCTCGGCTGTACAAGTATATTTTTATTTGTTGGTATTTCTTTTGTTTTTGTTACTTTGTTTCATACTTTTGCAATACTCCTTTCTTTCTTTTGTCTAATCTAATTGCATAATTTTCTTACAGGCTACATACATATACAAAGCCTGGTTTTTATCTATGGGTCACCTTATATTTTACAATCCTATATTTCATCTTATATACCATGTTTTTATTTTGTTTTTATTCATAGCTTAGGTATTAATTATCACTTTATAGAATAAGTAAACTTCTATTTTTATCTTACTTTATATTATTATAACTCAAATTATTATCAAATTCATTTACTTGAGATTTTTATTTCAAATCAAATGTATACACATATATATTCACATATATACAATATTTACTTTATTTATAAAAATAAATGATTTATACAGAATTTATTCAAGACTCGGGGAAACTCGCTATCAATTTATCAATTGATTTTACTATTTTTATTCAAAAATTTATTTAATTACTCAATTTAATTCAAAAATTCATTTAATTATTAATTGAAATAAATTTAAATTTCAGGGTCGTTACACAAACACTCAAATATTTTCGAAGTATTTTTGAACTCAGATTTTGAACTCAGAAAACACCTCTCTTTGTTTTGACCTTAACTTCCTCAAGACAGAAGCTTTTTAAGTGATTCTTTTTTTTAAAGTGGAGAGTAAAGAATTTGCAACAACTTTCTAGTTTGTCACTTTTATAGATTCAGTAATATTCCAGTCCGAATATTTTCTAAAAGATGACCTAGTTTCAGGTTTGTCCGTAGTTTGGATTTTGGGTTGTTTGGAAGTTGGAAGTAGTTGAAACTTGTTTATTGATTCATGTTCGTGTCTAAGCTTTGTTGGATTTGCTTTGCATTTGGATCTTTGCTAGGAATCTCCATATTGCTCCATTTTTATCATCACCTTCGTAGCCACGAAAGGTGAGCAAACACTACTAGATTTTATTGTGTTAGTTAAATTGAATTTATGATGTGATTAGAAATTGATTGGCTGTTGTTTCATATATTTTAAATTGTCATTCAAGTTAAATCAGACTTTTATTGAATTTAATTTCCATTTAATTTAATATTGAAATTTAAATTTCTAGTTACATACCTGTTAATGATAACCAGTAAATTGTTGGTTGTTATTGGTTGATTTCAATGATGATTGTGTTGTATGTTCAATTGTTGATATTTGGGTGATTGGATGAATGTTATTGGTTGACATTTTGGATGATTGGATGTTATTTATGTCTATATCTCTGTTATCCCTATGGGTTGAAATGATACATACACGAACGTACTTATAGATTAGGGGAAAACCGTTATGGGTTGAAATGATAAACCCAAGCGGTTTTCATTGATTTGGAAATATTGATTTTTGATACTGGTTGAAATGACATGTACCCATATAATTTCTTGAATTTGGACTTTTATTTGGAATTGAATTATTTGAAGGATTTAAGTTAATTCAAACTTCGAATTTGTTTTAACTAGATGATTAAGATTGATATTTCGAATTATTTGAAACCCTTTAAATGATTATATTCACGTTGTACACTTGATAGGAGATGAAATCCCATAACATCTATGAAACCATTGCGTTAATATTTATATTTTACTTGTTTTGATTTGACTTACATAAGATCTTTTAGTTTCGACTCAAGTATTTTGTCTTTTCATTATACCCGGGTCAGTCTGACCTTTTCAGTGTATTGAAGACTATTTTCTGGAGGACGAAGACGAAGATTCAGTATATTATTGCTATTTATTATTTCACTGCATTCTGTGTTTCGCTGCATTATTTGTTTATTTCTTATGTATGTATAACTCTGATTTGAATTGTAAAAGTGCAACCAAACATTATTTGTAAAACAGCTTCATGAATTGTTTATTTGATTATTATATTTTGTCGTTCCGCTGCGAGATTCTGTGTTTTTTTTCTATTTTTTCTTATTTACCCCATTAACAATCCTCCCTTTTGAATGGTTTGAGTCTGACATATGTGGTTTATTGTCGATTTGAACCGTCCAAAATGGTGGGTCGTTATAACCTGAAAACCCTAAACCTCAAACTACTCAAAATCAATTTAGTACCCGAGAGTTTAAGGGGAAAACAAAATCTTTGAGTCAGACATAAAGCCTGGTATGAATATTAATCTAACATCTCAATCCATTTAGATATCTAGTGAGACCACGCCGCTTAGCGGAATGGATTTTGCCCTCCCTAGTATCCTAAAACCTTTCCAAAACCATATACTGTGCTCCTGCATCCACAATGGATAAAACATAGCATTTAAAACATTTATGATGATATGTAATCATTTTGGATTTCCCATCCCCAGTTTAATTGACCCCTTGTCATATTTATAGTTTTTAGGATCACTATTAACCTATTAGTTTTCATGGATTTGACAATAATCTTTTCATGATTTATAGACACCCTGTCTTATTCCATAGTTTTCATGGGATCGCTAAGAACCTATAGGCCCCTGCCAATTAACTTAATAAATTCATGGGTTCCTTTAAGCCTATTGGTCATTCCAATAATTCCATTCTTATCCTAGTTTTCATGGGTTGACTTGGAACCTATGGATTATTCCAGTAACTCCCTTCTTATCCTAGTGTTTATGGGTTGGCTAAGAACCTACTGATACCTCCAATAACTTCTTTCTTATCCTAGTTTTCATGGGTTGACTAGGAACCTTTTGACTGACGTCAATACTTAATCTGGATATAGTTTCTTGGGTTCACTACGAACCAATTGGCCCCTGTCAACTATCCTTAATACGTAGTTTTCATGGATTTACTATGAACCTGTTGGTATCCCCCAATTTCTTAATCATAGTTTTCATGGGTTTACTATGAACCTATCTCCCGGACAACTTCAAGGTTTAGGCACCCTATATTTTGGTCTCCCTGACCCCCTGAATGCAATTCTACTCATTTAGGAGTTTAATCAATTTATATTCACTACTGGATTAACCTAGCTGGTTTTTCTACCCCTTTATCTCCAAAACACAGTTATGGGTCCTTTATCATGTGAATATATTCATATTTGAAGAAGCAAACATAACTACTTAACAATACCACTCCTGTAGGTTTAGGTTCCTTGAAAAACTTTTCATATAAAACCTAGTTAATCCCTTTAACCTATATTTTTATCAAGGCAATACTTCTTCAAATTTACATACTTAAATCCATTTCAAAACTCCTTTATTTAGCCATGGGTTTTTTTCCATTGAAAATGAGTTTGGGTTTAAAAAAAACTTTCGAAACCTTGCTTTCGATTTCATTGGATATCTCCTTCGAAAGCATTAAATTCTATCTTTAAAACAATAGGCTCCTTCCATTTTTAATACTTTAAAACATCTCTTTCAAAACCTTTCGACCTTGTTAAAGTATTATCATATAAGTATAGAAGCATAGTTTTGAAACCATTCAAAATTACCCCTTTCGAAACCATTGAAGGTTACCCATCGAAACCAATACCTTTCGAAGCCATTGGGTTTATATTTAAAATAACATTTTTGGGCCAAAGTGAACATAAGCGAAAGAATCTCTTTCAAAACCATTCTTTATTTCAAAAAGTATTGGGAAAGCTTGATGGCTTTGAAACCCTCCTTTCGAAGGTTGGCTTCGAAACCTCTTTCGAAACAATTGCCTTCGAAACTCTTAACCCCTTTCGAAAGTAGTAGGAAGTGGCTTATATTTATGAAACAAACGATACCTTTCGACAACATTGATGTCTTCAATACCATCGAAAGGCATCAAGTCACAGAAGGGTTTCGACTTGGTCAAAACTACCCCTTCCGAAAGCTTCAAATAAAAACTAAGTAACTTCTTAGGAAGCTACTACTTGAAAACAAAGGCGGCAGCTCTCCTTCGAAAGCTTCTTTAGAAATACCCTTTCGAAACCATTGGTTTCAACTACTTTGAAACCATTTTGTAAACAGGCAAGCGCTTTTCTTTTAAAACAAAACAAAGGAACCAACCCCTTCGGAAGCTACGTTTCGACACCCTACCTTCCGTCTTTCTCCAATCCACTGCGTACCAGCTAAATGATACCATGTGTATTGGTTTACTAGTCTCGACCAAGAAGTTTTCGACTAGGTTGGAGGCTGAAGCTCTGGGTCAAAAGGTCCTTCCAAAAGAGGCAGAACCTACTTTTATGAGCAAAAGGCTATTTTTACCAAATAAATTAACTTTTTGTAACAAACTTGCCCACATGTAAACACCTGATAGGTTATAATAAACTTTCAAATTATTTTGATGATAATTGTCGCATTTTCTCAGATCCAAAAACCAAATAACATTTAACAAATAAGCTCTTCCTATTAACAAAACAATTAAATCATTTAGGCCCTCCTTTTAAAATAATTTAATTTCCACACTAAATCACTTAGTAAAAATGCTCAAAATTCCAGAAATTCACTTTAACCATATTGTCTAACATATCAAAATTTCAGACTCAAATTCTTAATAAAATTTCCAAAATAAATTTATAAACTCAATTAACCATATTTTCCTTTGGAAATTCATAATTAATTCTCCATGACTTGGAAAATTATAAAAATTGAAACCCAACTCCAAAATCATGTTTTCCATAACATATAATTTTTCCATGGCATTTAGAAATCATTAAATCTCGATTTTACCCAAAAACCGTGCATATCTCCTTTTAAATAATCTTGTTTAAACTAATAAAATTATAAATCAAGCATATCATCATCCAATATATTATAAAAATGAATTTATCCTTAAATCCGAAAACATAAGATTATAGAAATCAAAATAGAGATGTAGTAATTATTATTCACCTTAGATTGGATAAGGAAATTGAAGATTGATTTCTTCTAGCTTGATCCTAAGCTTTAGATTTGATTTTCCCTTCTTCTCTTCTTCCTAATAACCGGCTCCTTTTCTTTCTTACGTTTTAAAATTTTGCTTATGATAAATGAACATGTATGTCCTAGAGGTAATGGTATATGGGTGGGAATATGGGTGGCAATTTACCCTAACGCCCTAGGTTTATTTAGTTAACACTTAACCATTTATAAGCTCATTCATTTTAAATAAGCACGGCTACTTGGTTTATTAATCAAACTTAATCTCCTTATCACTCTACACTATTTTATTTAATTTATTCTAATTAAATCTCCTGAATAATATTATCAAAAATTAGGGGTGTTACAAGAACCCCTATCCTCTGGTGTTTGAGGAGACCATATTGAACTCATGTAAACTTCCCTTTGTAATTGTGGATGGTTTTAACCGATTTGAAAGGCTAATCTATGTTTTTGAAGGGGTAGCTTTGGTCGAATGTTCTTCTGCGGAAGGTAAATGTTGGCGAAACCTACTATTTTCGAAAGGTTTGGCGCACATGTAGAAGCTTGTAATCTGTTGCCTTCGAAAGGTGCCTTTAACACATTCGAAACACCATTATGCATGCGGAAGCAGCTGTTTCGAAAGGGATTAATTAAATCGAAAGAGTGTCCCTGTCCCCTTTCGACTACTTTGAAAGTGCATTGCTCATCCAACTTTTGTAGAAGCATCACTTCGACTCTTTCGAAAGGTCTTCCAATTACTTTCATTCTTTATGGATCCTCCTTCTGTATTCTTTAAGGTTTCGACCAAGTTGAGTGGTTTTTGATGATAACACTTTACTCACCATAAACCTTAGCAATTCTCTTTAAAACTTTGAAATGAAACACTATAACTTGATTTCCAAAAACAATACTTGATCTTTAGCCAAGAGAAGGCCAAGTAGGCTCAACCAAAGGGTGGAGGTAGGCTCGACCATGGATGTTAAGGGATTATGATGGCTATTTTTGTGAAAGAGGAGTGTTAAAATAGAAGAAGGTCGCTTTAGAAAAAGATTTAGAAGTTTTGAAAGCGATATAAACTAGGTTTTTAAACTTAGGAATTTCTTTCGGAAGCCATTAATAGTTCATGAAAGCTTGGAGAGGACTAAGGAAATGAGGGTGAAGCGATAAAATATGGAAAAATTATGAAAATTGATCTTTTATACCAAGTGTATAAACTAAATTACCATTTTAGCCTCATGGTACATACCCTCCACAACCATAATGCCACATCACCAAGCTTTCCTTTCCCCCCTTAGCTCATTCCCTCATCTTGTCCCTTATTTCATTTCCTAAGCCAACATGCATTTATTCACCTATGTACTTATGTTTCTAAAGATGTGATGTTTACTTTTTCACTTAATTTTATATTATATTTCATAAAATGTCACAACCCACTTTATATATATACTAAATATATATGTATATATACTATAATATCCTAACTAATTTGTAAATGTGTGAATATACATATACCAATGACTTCACAATGTTTCCGACAACTTTTAACCGATGAAAAGTCGAAAATTCGAAAACGAATTCCGGTCACATTTTCGATTTTCCTTTAGACTAAATATATTTGTTAACGGTTTTGGAAAACTATTTCACCGTCATTATTTACTATTTGAAAGAGTTTTATTTTAGTTATAAAAACTATTATTTGAATATCTAAAATTATTTAAATATTCACAAATCAAAGCGTTGAAATTACGGATTGTTACACTCTCCCCCTTAAAAGAATTTCAACCTGGAAAGTTTACCACAACACTAATCCATAAACACTTAACACTACTCATTAGTCTATATGATGCACGTAGATCATTCCTATGAATAATCTGATTTGATCGCTCACTCGAAAACATAACTTTACTTCTGAATTAGTATCGCTCGCCCGATTCCCAAGTGCAGACTCCTATCATGCTTCTTAATTAGATACATCCATTCTCCTTATATAGTCGTATATTATGATAGAAAGCTTTTGGTTCCACATTAAGAACTCTCTTCAAGTGTTCGTCATCAAAAATCGAGTGACAAATCCTTATTCGGAACGGTGTGAAACACCTTAAGTCGTGTACTCGAATCTTGGATCAAGAACTATGTGAAAAGGAGAAATGATCTACGTACATCTTAGGTACTCATCTTATTGGTTCTTACTACCCAACCACTTCCTACCCTCCCAAAAAAATTTATGAAAACATTCTACATAAATTTCAGCTTAGGTTCAAACATTTTAAACGATATAACTTGTTTCTGAAACCTTACATAAAATCATTTTACCTTATTATTTGCATAATACTTCCTTATATCCTAAGAGTATATAGAGAACATCTGATTTTTAATTCTACTCACTTCTAACCATTTAGATGTAGATCCAAAATAATTTTGGGTCTTAAAAACTGAGTCGGCCATTTCAACTTCTTTACCCAAATTAGTCTGGTAAGTAGCTAAGAAGAGTACGATGCTGGTATCCAAACTCAGTCCTAGAGTCTACCTTTCCTTAGACGCCTTTAAGGTAAAAATGTTTATTAGCCGACCCAATAACATCAAATAATTTTAACCTCCTTGGTGATCAAGTCAAAAGACACAGTTTAATAAAACCAAGTTTATTAATTCTCCTTATTAAGTTTGACTCAATTAAAACATCATTTATTAATCGACTCTTTAATCAAAATACCATATTATTTTGAAAACTTAGGAGCTAAATACCCGAGTTTTATTTCAAAAATCTTTTTTAAAATAATACTTTATTTTTAACCCTTAGAAAGTATACATATAGTCGGAGTAACTCCAAAATGATATCAAGGAACTGGGTACTACCAAATAGTCATATATCCCCTTACCAAGAAGGGCAATACTCAAAAGAAGTGTTCACCATCCAAACACATTTCCTACCTATTTCAAGTCACTTTCGAGTCACTCTAACTATTTAATTATAAAAATACTTCTCCTTTTCGAATCCCTTTTTGAAACAATACTATATATATATATTTCCAACTAAATAGCTTTTAACAAAATATTTATCATCCTCTTACTTTGGATTCATTTGGATTTGAACTTGTTTCGATTATACAATGACAAAGAGAATAATTTACTAAGTGCACTACCACATTTTCCTGAGCAAACATCCGATTGTTACTTAGAAGATTATTCAGATCGTCACAAAATAGATTGAGACTCATTCCCCGAACCGTCCAATGAAAAATCTTACTCTCAAATCCCTTTTTCAAAATATCTATATCTTAAAGTATTTTCAAGTAAAATTATTACTATTTTTCCCAAACTTTGAAAACCATTTTCCAAATGCACCAAGGTTTAAGTCCCCAAAAAAATTATTTTTAATTATAAAACATAAAGTTCTATAAAATCAACTTCTAAATATATATTTTCAAAACATTCTAATTTTCTTTTAATAACCAACTTTTATTAAAATCAAATTTTAACCCAACATTTCAACGAACGCCTTATAGTCAAATTATGAAACTTAATTCACAAGGTGTTCGATTTAATGTTTCCCTAGATTTCTACCCACCCAACCTATGGTGTTAAAGGGAAAATCAACAAATAATAGTCAATGCCCAATACTGGACGAGCAAGACTAGTCAAACCCTAAATGATAATAACTAAATATTGTCAACTCCTAACAACAATCACATCATAGATAACAATATAAATTTTTTATAAATCATTCCTTTATATATATAAAATATATTCCTCGGTAAAAATTATTTCTCTTCCAAATTTCCAAAATAACATTTTTATACACTAACAAATACGCGCTCATATATATAATACACTCAGGCTCATTCTAGGATCTCACTTACCTTATCCCAAATGAGTTTTATGCACAAGGCCTAGGTGTTTGATCAACCTAAGCTCTGATACCACGTTGTAATGATCTGCCTTTCTTACACTTAAAGATAACACTTAATACATCCTTGGTATTCGTGTGTTGATCATTTAAGTGTTCGAAAGACAAGTCATTTGGGGTGAAGAAAGAAAAGGCAGAACAAAATCTCACATCGTGATGAATAATATATAATATACAAAAGAACTTTACAAAAAGATGAATTTAATATACATAAACATCAATCCAAGTAAACTAACCTATTATCAGTGTGGACAGTTATGACAACCCATCCTTACAATTTCTGACAATTATAACGAGGACAACGGGAAAAAAAGATATGTGAATACGTCTTGGAGGCATCCGGCTCGTCTCCTTAAGCTCCAAAGCATCTAGAACTAGATTTGAAACATACTCAGGCTGACCCGATCATGATAAGAAAATAACGCCCAGATTAGTCCCTTAAACCAGCGTGAGAAAACTCAATCAAATTATATTGATTTCTATATTTATAAAACCCTTTCAAAATAAAATGTATCTCGTATGATTACACCACCATAAAAACGGATGGGTTTTACCTATGATAACCAAAACATTTCTATAAGAAATCTTCTGATATTATATTAATGTTAAGGGTTTAAAATAAATATATAAAATATCTGAAATGCTTGCATCTCACATTTCAACATAGTTGGACACAACTAAGTCTATAAAGCAAGTATTGGAGAATGGATTCCAACAATGGCAAGGTAAGGGACTACCTTCCGTACAATACATTTCTAGATAAAATGTACCGAGGGCTACAATCTCAATTGCCCCTCTATCAACACAGGAACGACATGCCCCTTACTGGATAGTATCGAATATATCATCACTTCGGTTATTCCCAACCTTTATAGAGAGCTCTTATGCACAACCAAATCCATAAAAGGATAATCTAGAAAGGTGATAACACACCCTTATGGAAGCAACCCATATAACCTTACTACATCTACCTTGTTTTACCCATTTCTGGGGTGTGAGACTTGAGGCAACGATTTACCTTATTTTAGCTTTACCCTCTTGGAATGCTAACACTGCCCTCTATGCAGAAATGCAATGCCAACATTCATCCATACAAGTTCGTTGTGGGTCTGAATGAAATCGAAGGCACTACCTCTACTACACCCATTTTGGAATCACCCTCAGGATTAGGAGCAAGTAGCCCTTGCACTTCAATGAACTTCGTCTTCGAATATCATCAAGATGTCTTCCACTTGAACGCATATGTTGGTTCGAAGTGGTTTTCAGATAATATATCTGATTCCGGTCTCTTCGAACCAACAACCGATAATTTCCAGTTGACTCATTCTCGGTTCTTTCAGAAGTATGCAACATTTATTCAAGTCCTCACTGGGGAACTCGAATATACACAAATACTTCCTGAGTCAAAACTGATCAAGGTTTGATAGTCGATTATTTAACTACCAAATAAACAAACAAAAAAAGTTCAGAGATTTAATTGCCCATAGCAACCACTAAGCCTCAAAATAAATCTTTCATTTATTTAAATCTCTTTCCAAAATATTTATTAAAATATTCATATACTAATCTCCCTGGCATAAGCGTGTTCACAAAATATTTGTGAAAGATTTCTTATTTAAAAATTATATTAAAGGGATCAAAACAAATGTTATTTAAATTGGAGATAAAGAAAACCTCAAACGCTATTCCTTCAATGTTAAGTGGGGAACGAATGTCCATACCATTAAAATTAAGAAGGTCAGTTAAAGGAAACCTTAAATTCTTTTGTAATTTACTTCTATAAATCTTTTAACAAATCTCTTTCACGTGAATTCAAAATCCATTTATAAAACACTTTATATATCTCCAAGTTTATTAATAGAACTCTTTTATAAATACTCAAAATCATTTATAAAAATCTTTTATAAATATTCAAAATTATTTATAAAACTTCCTTTATGAATATCTAAAATCATTTATAAGACTTCTTCCCAAATTTCAAGATCTCTTTTCAATTTATAAAACTCCTTTTATAACTTTCGTTATTTAAAACAAACTCTTTTAATAAACTTTAATCAATAAAGTTCCTTTGATAAACAAATCAATTATTTAAAGCCCCTTTCAAATAAACAAGTAATTAATTAAAACATTCTTTATTTAATTTATTTTAAAACCACATACAAAATAATGATTTTAAACAATCATTTAAAAAGTATTAAATTACTTCAAAACATTTTTGAATAAAATAATTGCCAAATTATCCTTTAAATATCTTAAAATGGAATAAGCTTAAACCATTATCAAAAGGATAAAATGAAGTATTTGATTTCATAAAAATCAGAAAGAGGCTTAGTGACCGCAATGATTCTCATTTAATGGAGTTTAACTTTTCAGGTTATATCATGGGTATTTACACAATAATCATATATGTAAAAGGAATCAACCAATAACAACCAATCAACATATAGGTAAATGTCTAAATTATCACAATAGAAGAACTGAGTTTAATTTCTGCTTAATAGATGTCAACATAATCTACTTGGTGAACTACTGTATAACTATGATATATTCTACCAACAGATGTCAATTATAATTTAATTAGAAGAACGGTGTTATATCATTGGGTTTCATATTCAATTCGAATTACTTAAAGGTAATCGACAAAGAAATCCTTTGGTTTAGAAATATCCTTTAAAAGAGGGTTGCTTTGAAATAAAATAGATCTTAAGAAATAATGTGATTTAGACTTTAAAACTTTTATTTAAAAGTTAAATAACATTTAAACTCTTTAATTAATAATGATTAAACCTTTAATTAATAAGTAAATAATAGTTAACTTTTAAACCAATAATTAAACCCTAATCAATCTTTAATTAATTATTAAATAACAATTTAAACATTTAAATAATAATTAAATAAGTTTTAATCTTAATTAATTAATTAATTAATTAATTCTAATTAAAACTTAAATAATAAATTAAACATTTATTTAAAATAATTAAATCATAATTAAGTTTTAATTAAACCTTAGCTTAAATTTAACTTGATTAATAATTAATTAATAATTAAACCCATTTATAAATAAATTAATAATTAATTAAAATAATAATTAATCCTTAAATAATTAATTAAATACTAATTAACTTTTAATTATTTAACTAATTATAATTAACTTACTTGATTAACACTTAAGTACCAATTACCTTGTTAACGAATGATTAAGTACTAATTTCCTTAAATAAATAAATAAATAAATAATAATTATAATTAATTTTTAATACTTAAAATATGTTCTGAAGCACTTTTTAAAAATATCCAAGATGAAAACAAAATTTTAATTTGCAAAAAGAGTTCGTTCTTACGAACTGCATTTATAGCGACTATCACTATATAACCCATAATTCTTGCTTTATATTTCACATCACTTTCAGAACCCTACCTTTTTATACTTTGACTACTTTATAAATTTTAGAATAAGGTTTTGGAAAAACAAAAGCAAAATTTTGAAACTTTATAAAAAAATCGAGAAAGTAAAATTAGAAAATAAGTTTTTAAAATCCAAAGGATCTTAATGTCGCGACTACGACTTCATATACTAACTTTTATTTTTGCATACAACCACATATGCATGAACACAACCAAAATACATGCTATCGCAACATTCATCAAGTAAAAGTCATAGCTTGAACTTTAAAATCCTTAACCTTAACTTTTATTTTCACGCCTATATCACAACATACCCAAGCATACACACACATTTATATATACAACACACATTAACTTTCATTCACCAAGCAGCATACTTAGAAACCAAGTAAATTAGAAAAATAAAGTTTAAAACTTTATTTAAAAGAGTGAGCGCCATTAAACCTTAGCAAATCTCTTTAAAACTTTGAAATGAAACTCTAGAACTTGATTTCCAAAAAACAAAACTTGATCTTTAGCCAAGAGAAGGCCAAGTAGACTAAGCCAAAGGGTGGACGTAAGCTCAACCATGGACGGTGAAGGATGATGTGGGCTATTTTTGTGAAAGAGGAGTGTTGAAATGGAAGAAGGTAGCTTTAGACAAAGAAAGTTTTAAAAGTGATATAAACTAGGTTTCTAAACTTAGGAATTTCTTTTGGAAACCATTAAGAGTTCATGAAAGCTTGGAGAGGAAACATGAAATTAGAGTGAAGTGATATAATGGGGAAAAATTATGAAAAATGATTTTTATACTAAGTGTATAAACTAAATTACCATTTTAGCCTCATGGTACATTCCCTCCACTTACATAATGCCACATCACCAAGCTTGCCTTTTCCCCCTTAGCTCATGCCCTCATCCTATCCCCCCTTTCATTTCCTAAGCCAATATGCATTTATTCACATATGTACTTATGTTCTAAAGATGTGATGTTTACTTTTTCACTTAATTTTGTATTATATTTCATAAAATGTTACATCCCACTTTATATATACTAAATATATATGTTTATATACTATAATATCCTAACTAATTTGTAAATGTGTGAATATACATATACCAATGACTTCACAACATTTCTGACAAATTTCAACCGACGAAAAATCGAAAAATCGAAAAACGAATTCCGGTCACATTTTCAATTTTTCTTCGAACTAAATGTTTTTGTAAATAATTTTGGAAAACTATTTCACCATCATTCTTTACTATTTAAAAGAGTTTTATTTTAGTTATAAAATCTATTATTTGAATATTTAAAATTAATTAAATATTTGCAAATCAAAGCGGTGAAATTCCGGGTTGTTATAGTAGTGGTTGCTTTGACTTTGACGAATGTCATAAATGAGCATAAATTTAACTATAAAATCGTGAATCATATAATGTAGTATTATTATATTAGCGAAGTACATTTATGGATATTATCCTTGGCATTTATGTAAGTTAATATTATCAGTATCTCACCTTTTATGATAATTAGAGATAGCCTGACCCGCGTGTTATTTAATGCTCGGATCAGACCGAGACTTGACAAGTTCAGGAGCTTAGCGAACTTGGATGTGAGCCAGCTTAAGAAGTCTATCTTGAAGTTGTTATTATTGTGATGTACCATTTGAGACTTGTATAGATGCTTGTTCATGTTGTAGACTTTTGTGGTTATTTATATATTTGAGACATGTAAGTGTTATAGATGTATATGCATAAAATGTGAGTCTAGTATTTCCTTTTGTAGACTCATACTTTTGAGAGATATTGATGTATATTATTTCCATTGTTATTTTTAATTCTGTGGTGTATATTATATTGTGTATTTTCTGAATTAGATTAAACTATTGTATAATTGTTTTGCGTCTGGGTCAGATATGTCGAATTACCACTTGTCAGAAAAGAAAAGAAAAATATAGTCACATTATTCGACGTATTCGATACTCGCCCAAAGCAAATTTTACAGATAGTCGTTCCTAACCAGCCATATTCTCTGCACTAACAGACAGTATTACCAGGTAATACTCTTTGTTAGTGCGGGTCTCGGGGTGAGGCATTACAGGTTTTAATCTTATGATAACCAAAACATTTATATTAGAAGATCCAATGATATTATAATAATGTTTAAGGATGAATAATAATAATTAACTAGCTATGATGCTCGTGAGTGTACATCACAACAATAATAGGTATATAATCAAAAACCACTAAGGCGCATTTGCCAATTGTGTAGGATTCCACGGAGGTGCCCTCTGTACTTTGAGAACAGTCCTGCACAAGGATCAAAGTTATCCTTCCGAAGCAACAATACATCCCTAGTGATGTATAATAGGAAATACATAGCTAGCCACGCAAGGCCGATTGCATCACTCCATGCATGCATAAAACCTATAGGTAACTCTAGGAAGGAGACGACTGCACCCTCATGGGTTTGCTAAACCCCGGGCTATGCATCCTATTTTTAATTCTAGTCATTACCGTTGGTGAGGCTACGTATGACATTCCAGCTCATGCACCGCCACCTAAACAGATCTTGAAACCACATATGGATTCTCATACCTCAACTGGTCTTGGAACCACACCTGGATTCTCACATCTCAACAAAGATCTCGGAATCACACATGAATTCAAAAACCTCATTGGGTCTCGGAATCACACATGGATTCCAACATCCGAACAGATCTCGGAATCACACATGGATTTCCACACCCTAACGGGTCTCAGAATCACACATGGATTCCAACATCTAAAATAAATCTCAGATCTCTTCCAAGCATAGAACCTGCATATCGTTTTAGAGTGGTTTCGGTTTCGAGTCATCTCTTACATGCACACTAATCCGCTTACCGGATGTTCCAAAACCAATCGATCGATTTTTGAAATGCTTAATACCGGTTAAAAATCAGACAATACATAAGAGCGGGGATCACCCCTTAACCGTTTATGTAAACGGATGTTTTCATCATTTGTCCTAGAAGAATAAAACGAGTTTATACGTACAGTATAGCACTACTGATGGTAACTGTACCTTATAATCCTCTTGTTTCTCTTAGATATTTTCAGAGTTAAAATCATTCAGTGTTAAGAAGAGAATATTTCTGTACCACCAAAATTAAGAAGGATTACATATTTAGACCTAGATTTAATAGTAGGTTATTCAACTATCAAATAAATAAACATTCAAATCAAAGATTGCATTTACCATGGAAACCACTAAGCCTCTTAAATTAATCTTTCATTAATTAAATCTCTTTCCAAAATATTTATCAAAATATTCATATACTTATCTCACTAGTATAAGTATATTCACAAACCATTCCTTTCAAAACTTGGAAATTTTTCACATACTTATAAAATGGTGTAAGTGTATTCTCCAAACACTTAGAAAGATTTATATTTCAAAATCATATTAAAATGATCAAACCCAAATGTTGTTTAAAATGGAGACAAAGATAAATCCAAACACTATTCCTTCGGTGTTAAGTGTGGAACGAATGTCCATATCATCATAACTAAGAAGGTCGGTTAAGGGAAATCCAATCTCAATTTCTTTTATAATTTTCTTTAATAAACTCTTTTAATAAATCTTTTCCATTTATGAAGTCTCCTTTACTTAAATCCCAAATCCATTTATAAAACACTTTATAAATCTCCAAGTTTATTTATAAAACTTTTTATAAATTTACAAAATCATTTATAAAATTTCTTTCCAAATTTCAAGATCCCTCTTTAATTTATAAAACTCTTTTCATAAACTTTCCTTATTTAAAACCAACCTCTTTCATAAACCTTAATCAATAAAGTTCCTTTGATAATCAAATCAATAATTGAAAACACTTTTTAAATAACAGTTTATTATTTAAAACACCATTTTTTATTTTACTTAATTGTCTTTAAATCATATAAAAAATGATAACTTTAGAATATCATTAATAATATATTAAATTAACTTTAAACAATATTATTATACTAATAAATTAACTTCAAAACAATATTAATATAATAATTAATTTACTTCAAACATTATTAATACAATAATTAATGAATTTCAAAGCATCTTTAATATAATAATCAATTAATTCCAAAACACGAAATAAAATAATTAATTATTTCCAAACATTATCAATATAATAATTAAAAAGTTTCAAAACATTATTAGTATGATAGTTGATTATTTTTCAAAACCTTATTAATATAAAAATAATTATTTTCAAAACATTATTAATATAATAATTAATTAAACTTTAAAACAATATAAATGTAATAATTAATTAATTAACCTATAAATATTACTAATATGATAATTAATAAACCTTTAAATATAATTAAATAAATTAAATCAATATAATTAAGTAACTTAATTGATAATTAAAATATAATTAAATAACTTTAAATAAATAATTAAAATATAATTAAAACATTTTAAACATTAATTAAATATCTTTAAAACAATAATTAAATATTCTTAAATAACTTTAAGCAAAAACTTTATTTAGAATTATATTAATAAAATAATTAACTTTAAATCATTATTGAAAAAAATAATTAATTTTCAATTTAGAAAGAGGCTCAACGACCATAATGGTACTTAATAAGCTACAATATCATTCCATTTAACTTTCCAAGTTAATTACTGGTATTTACATAATCAACGTCTATGTAAATAAAATTCAATACTTAACCATCACGGGTTAACACACCACTTATTCAAATTGACATATCAATTAACGACATGTAATTAGATGTCCAAAGCTATAAAATAGCAGAACGGAGATTTATTCTGCTAACTAAATGACTGATTAATTTAATTAATGGAACGGTGTTTTATTTTGCTGAACAGGTGCCCAAATTACCCTATTCAATTTACTTTAACAGTACGGTGCTTATTTGGCCAAATAGATAACACCCATTAAGTATAATTAATTTAACTACGTAATGATCCAATTGACATAAATATAATCGGGCAGTATTAATTTCTCATTAAATTATATTACACTAAAATCAACAAGTTATACTAGGGCATTGTATTCGTCAGTACGAACCCCACGCAAAAATTCGTATATCAATCGGATTTAATACGGACGAGATATGAATTTTTAAACTTAACACTTAGTTTAAATAAATTAAACAAAATAAAATCATTTAATTCTCACCCCAAAGCCTATTACCCCCTTTAACAGGCACGGCCCACTATCGAAACTAACCCGCTACCAAGCTACAATAGCTTCCTTCTCTTGACCAAATTCGCACGCCCTGCTATTTGAAACCGATCCACTAATTCCTCCACCGTCGTCACGACACCACTACTGCCAGTGCCGCCTTGCCACCATCTTCGCCCAAGCCTACACACCTCCATGCCAAGTGCGGCCAAACTTGATCACTCCATCTCGTCGCAAATCACATGAACCGGAGCGCCATTCCAAACATGCCACAAGACCTTAATCAACGTCGTGCTCCCAACTCCAGCCACCGGAGGCCACGCTTCCACTACCACAGCTCTTCCTTGTCACGAGCTTGCTCCACGTCACCTCAGTCGACCTCCTCAACCTCCACCTTGCCGAAATTTCTACTACAAGAGAAACCGGCTATTCCAACGGCTTCAAGCCGTTGGCGGCCGTTGGAATAGCGTTCACGCTTTCCAACGGCTTCCAACGGAAGCAACGGGGCTATTCCAACGGCTTTTCCAACGGCTCCCAACGACATTTAGCCGATGGACGTCGTTGGAAGCCGTTGGAGCCTCCAATAAATCATATATTTTTTTCGCTCCAACATTTGGTTCCTCTTCGACGTTAACATCGTCGTTATTAATTTCAATAGTAGGGAACATTGATCGTGCTGCATCTTCAACCATATGTTCTATGAGATTCGTCGTACTAACTTCATCACTAATGACGTCTATTGACTGTTCTTCGTTACGTGTTATAATTTCTCCATGACGATCCCACACCGAATAATTGGTTACGAAACCATATTGACGCAAATGAATCCTAACCATATTCGGTACTAAATGCTTCAACAGTTTGCACCTACTACATGGACAACGAATTTCTACGTCGTTTTCAATATTACTTAAAGCAAATTCGACAAACACATTTACCCCGTTAAGAAAATGTTTACTTATTGAGCCTCACATTTCTCTTCTTTGATACATCCAGCTCCGATCAATAAAATAATTGACCATTTTTCCTACTGTAAAACCTATGATCAACAATAAAAAAATTATTATTCAAATTCGATAAACACATTTAGATTTTACTGTTTTTTATAATTCATTTTCGTTTATATACAAAGTTGTATTTCTTGCTGTTTTGTTTACATTTTTGTACCTTTTGTGACGGTCGGTTATCCTACTTCCCATTACAAACACAATAGTAATTACATTTCTTAAATCATATCATTATAAACGATTTCCCGAAATTTCGGCAGCACTTCCCCCGTGTTCCTTGTATCGTACACATATGCATGTACACAAGGAACGAAAAGGAAATGCCGTCGAAGTTTTGTGAACCGTTTATAACGATATGATTTACGAAACGTAATTACTTTATAGTGTTTGTAACTTGTTCAATACAGGGACAAATCCAACAAATATTGTATCAGATGAATATGCATATCCGTTTTGCAATAAAAACGAATATTCATACAACGATCATATACAACACTTGTCAAACAGGGCCAAAAATTCACTAAGAGATTTAAATTTTGTTTATATATGTTACCGTTTTATTAAATATATAAAATAAAGCATATTATGCATTATTTTATTTATATTCTACTATTTTATTAAATATATAGTAAATTATATGATTTTTACTATTTCGCAAAATATATAATTCATATGTATATATATACTAAATTATATACTTATCTAATGCTAATATATTTTATAAAAGATATAATTCATGTTCGTAAAATATTCGACTAATTCATGTTTGCCTAATATTTTATAAAACATACACAAAATAATTTAAAGCAATCATAACTAATCTAATGCTAACTCAAATGCGCATTTACACTAAATTATCAACATATGTATATATGTGCATAATATATATACACAAGCAATTTGGATATTTTGATGGTAATAATTGTAATTAGCACTTAGTTTGATAAAATAAACAATCAATAGGCCATTAGATACAACTGTAACAACAAATTAAACACAAAATTAGCAAAATTTAAAAATTTAGGATTTTAGGCAAAACCTAATTTTGAAGTGGAATTGAATGGAGAGAGGCCGCTGGTGTTGATTGATGGCGTCGGAGTGGCTGTCGGTTGCGTGGGGAGGCTGGGAGCAAGAAAAGAGAAGTAGAGGAAGAGGGTGGAGGATTTGGGGTTTGTTTGAAGAGAAGAGGAAAATGAATGTTGCTCTCGACCTGTTGCAGGTTTACACGAATATTTTCAACGGCTTCTAACGGCCGCAAACGGCAGTTTTACAACTGCTACCAACGACTTGTTAAAAAATAATGAGCCATTGGAAAATACCGTTGGCGGCCGTTGGAACACTGTCGTGACTATATACTGTAGTTCTAGTAGTGTTCATTTTTAATCGAAAACTAATCATCTCTTCCTCCACGACAATTCGCTTCTCTAAAAATCATGCGACCACCACCAAAAAACACCACTCGGCCCAACACACCCATCCATACTCTCCGTTCGTCGATCCGAGCTCGACGAAAAACTACCAATATCCCACCACTTACTGTCTTTAGCCGATAACCACTAACTACCACACTCAACGAAACAAACCCGGACTATTTTTAATAAAAACTAGAGATCAAAACAAACATTTATCATATTGGGACATTTTGTTAAAAGTTGATAGATTTGGAGGGAATGATTTTTGAAGTTGAAGAATGGTTTTCTTTTTTTTGCGCCACAGAGGAAAGAAAATGAAGATGATACATTTGTGTAGATCTCTGTCCAAAGTTTTAAAGCAAAATGGAAATGAATGGCTCTGTGCTTCCAACTGTTACAGTGAAGAAAGATGAAAGACGGAAAATTGTCTGTGTGCGTATATATAGGCCATATGATGCTTAGCGCTAAGGAATGAAATGCAAATGAAAGGGGACTGGGAATAAGAAAAGAAGGGCAGGAGGAGACAAGAGCAGGGAACAGGGGGGAACAAATATGTTCGCTAAGCACTGTGCATTTATTTTATTTTTTTTGAATTTAATTTGAAAAGATTGCAGTAACCCGCCACACAGTATTGCATTCGCGTATGGGCCGCGAATGACACAAAATAAAATATGATCTTGCACAAAAATATGACACGACCACAAAACAAGAATAAAATACACCGGTTATCCAATTCTGTTAAATTTTCAAAAATGTCAACGTTTGCCGTAAAATACGTCAAATGGAAGTTCAATTATTTTCCAAATTAAAAATTATGAAAAAATTCTATAAATAAAATTAAAAATACATCATCGAAAATCGAACAATTATTTGAAACATAGATTTTATAGTATTTTAAAAACCCCAAATCGAACATTTAAAACTAATTAAATATTCGAAAAATCAACGTGATAAAATTCCGGGCTGTTACAACAAGCATGAATCTTTTCAACACTACAACAAAAATACCTTATTATGACGTCGTTTTTACAACCGTCTTTAAATGTCCGTTGTAATAAAAACCTATTACAACGGTTTTTTCAGACCTACTGTAATAGATATCACTTTTCAACAACTCTTTTCCTTTGCACGTGTAATAAACACATATTACAACGTTTTTAATTTTTCCGTTGTAATATATGTCTGTTATAACTGTTTTCTGCCCGTTGTAAAAGATACTAGTTTTCACCCCTATTTGTTCGTTATAATAGATGCCTATTACAACCACATCTTTTGCTCGTTGTAATATATGTCAATTTTAACAACTCTTGTTTTTACTAGTTGTAATAGATACATATTACAATCTTTTTAGTTTACCGGTTATAATAGATGTCAATTTTCAACAACTCTTACCCGATCATCGTTATCTTCAATTATTTAAAACACCGTAAGAGGATTTAATCATTATTCCAATAAACTTAATTTTACTTTCCAGTTATTAATTCGTAACCATATACAAAGTTTTTCAAAATAAAATACAACGAGAATGTTTTAACAATTAATCATGTTAAAAAAGTAACATTTTCGAAAAAAGGTTCAAAAGTGAAAAACTCATGTTTTGTTAAAACCTGTTTTTTTACAACATTTTTCAAGCAAATGTTGTGATAATACCTTTTTATATTTGATAATTTAATCATAGTTAATTATCAATAATTAGTAAGCTAAAGTTAATATTTAACATAATTGATAATTACTAATTAATAATTTGATTACCAATTATTATTTATAATCAATAATTATTATTTTTACTGATAATTTATTATAGTTAATTATTAATAGTTAGTAAGCTAATAGTTACTATTTATTATTTAAATTTGATAGTTAATAAATATAACTAATAATAAAAAATTAATTTTAAATAATTAACTATTTAACATTTAGTTAGTTTTCAATTTTAATAGTTAATATTTAATAATGTATTATAGTTTAATAATCAATAATCAATGATAATAATTAATTTATCATTTAATAATAATGATTGATGATTAATTATTAATAATTACTATTTGTAATTAATAATTAATAATATAAACATAATAATTAGTATTAATGATTAATATTTAGTTATAATTATGAAGTAATAAGTACAATTGATAATTAATAATTAAAAAATAAGAAGTAATATTTAATAATTAATTTTTATTAATGAAAAAATATGGGAGACTAAATTATTGGATAATCTAAAATAATAATGTATAAATAGTAATATGCAAGTAACAATTTACTATGATAATAATATACTAATGCTTTCAGACCCCTGCTTTAGAAAGGTACTATTTTCTTATGATCCTTTTATCATCTTTCAAGTTAATTTTTGTCTATGTTTTTCCTGTTCATTTCTGTAAGATTTTTGCGATATTAGATTTGTATTATAAACTAGTTGCATTCTTATTTACAAACTTGGAGACAGAAGAACATTCACAGACTATTCATTAGTGTTTTAGATTTAACTTTCTTTTGTATGTAGGTGTACAATGACATAATTTGCTCTCTTTTTATTTGCTTGTGGTAATAAAGTCCCTCAAGTTTTAACACAGGGAAAAGGTTACTTATATACTCAATATGATTCTTATGGAAACAAAATTTCATTCAACAGTTTAAAGGTAAAATGGCATACATAGGAGCAAAACACAGCTTAACTGAACTAATATTTTTTTGGGTACAACTTGATGACGTATCAAAAGTAACCCAGTACATTGATAATTGATGGGCATTACTGGAAGTGTATGTATAAAATAATGGAAGTCATAAAAGCTGAATAGTTAATGCATCAGACATAGATCTCCGTAAGTTTTTCTTCACTTTATTTTTTTCGGATTTGGCCTAGTTTTTAAACTTATTATCATAAATAACCCAGTTTTAAAACTAATATCAAATATAGCCATATTTTGAAAAATACACTGGCTCCTTTTTAAAAGTCGCCAGTGTAACTTTTTTTTTTTAGAAAAATACACCGGCTAAAAGTCGTCAGGTCGTCAGGAAAAAAAAAATTACACCGGCGACTTTTAATTAACTATGAATAGTTTACAATAAATAAATTCCATAGTATATTGTTTGATGACCCTGGTTGCATATTTTGCATGTATGATGATATTTTAGCATTCGTTTAGGCTACTTAACTGGTTATCATATTGCATGATTTTTTCAAAGTGAAACATCGTCAGCTTTAGAGGTAAACTTACTTGTTATTTGTAATACAATTTTTTAATAAGTTGATCCTTTACTGTGGTTTCTTTGTGTGGTATTATTAGACTTTAAACTTATTGGTGGAGCATACATAGGACCTTTCATAATAGTGTGAGTTATATAATAAGGCCCTTTGGTTACATTGAGTTCATGACAATCATGAATTAAGCCATTTAAGCAGTAGCTGATAGCCGTTTGAAGTTACTTTTATGAGATTATTGTGATCGTTTTAGTTCACAACATACCTTTTAAATGTAAGATAAATAATGAGTGGGTTGCATGTGTGCATGACTCTTGTGTGGAGCTGATGAATGTAAAATGATAGTCATTTGAAGTTTCCGGTTTTCCACTTTTACTTTTAGTCCTAATGACGTGCTGCAGAAAGGAGGTAAGTTACTACATCTACATTCTTTAATTTTGTTTTCAAGTGAAAAGAAGTTTTATATATATCATGAGTATCATACTTGTTAGAGCATCTCCAACAGTTCGGAGTGCGAAAATACGATTTTATACACTTCGAAATGTTGGAGGCCTCATTTCTCAGACGTCTGATGATCGGGCGCATGTACAATAGGCATCTAAATTCTTTTAGAGAATTAAAGGCGCCTGACAGGCGCCTCAATATGGGACGCCTGTTGAACAGTCCTCTGGTTTTCAGGCGCCTGTTTAACAGGCGCCTCGTATAATCCAGACAGGCTTTTAAATCTCCCCGAGATGGCCGAGATGAAAAATCCGAGATATCAGCCAAAATCCGAGATTTGGCAGCCTATTTAGTTATAAGTGTTTTAAATCTCGCCCGAGATAGCCGAGATATTTTCCCGAGACATTGGCCAAAATCCGAGATTTAAAACACTGAATCCAGAATCCCTAACTCCTCACCCTCGCTTTCCACACTATCCACATTTCTGCACTATGTTGAAACGAATTTTGAGTGCAGATTTGCTATTTTCTCACTTGTTGGAGAAGCTCTTAGTACACACATCTAGACATGCATGCATATACATCTCATTGCTCCAGCATTTGCTAAAGACCCATAGGAAATTATCCGTGTATTAAGCTCATTAATCCTAGACCAAACCAAAAAATAATGCACAAAAAGTTTTTCGGGTCTTAATTACTATCTTAACATTCAACAGTACCGTTTTATCATAGCAAACAAAATTCTCCACAGTATTATTATATCGCAATTTATGTTTTTTCTTTTATGAATCTAATGATGAATTCATTTGTGATTTTTAATACATTTCTTAGGTATCTCAAGAAAAGTTGTTGTTATGAGTGTATCTCAAGAAACGGATGTCAAACTTGGATATGAAGTTTGCTTAAAGACTAAAAAACATGTTTAGAATACAAGACAATTATCATTTGTATAGCTGTTATAATGAAGTTGTGTTATATTAATTTTTTATATTAGTTTAGGCATGAAATACGATGATTTGCAATTATGTTAATACTTTATGAATGATGTGAATATATGATTCGTTTTAGCATTGCAGAGTGTGAATCGATCGTGTTATTTTTAATGAATATGAATGATTTTAATTGTTGTTAGTGTAGTATTTGTTTCAATTATGAAATGGTATAAAAACTATAGGTGTGCGTTACAGCAATTCGAAATTTTTTTAATTTGCATTTTTAACAACGGACAAAAAGTGTCGTAAATGATCCTATTGCAACGGGCAAAAAGTGTCGTAAATGATCCTATTGCAACGGGCAGAAACAATTTTAGAAGACCCTATTACAATGGGAAAAAACAATTGTAAAAGATGCTATTGTAATGAAAAAAAATAGTTGTAAAATGCACCCATTTATTACAACTTCACATAATAAGATGGACGCTGACCTATTGCGAAACTTTTATTACAACGGGTATTGCCCATTGTAAAAGGGTATTTTGTAGTAGTGCTAGAACTCACAGGCTAGACGGGGATGGCTCAACCAACGATCGACAGCTCAATTTGCGGCAACTCCTCCAAATATTTGAAAATTTGATTTAAATAACATATATACAAGTGCTAATAAATAACGAAAAATAAATTATAGGAGAAGTATCAAACAAAAATATACGATCTGCATGGTCAAGACAATGAAATAACGTATGATACCGAAGAAGTTTTTAACGCTCTTAGCATTGAAAGATGAAGGGACCGTAGGCCTAACTATGTTAATGTTCCCAAGGTAATTATATTTGTTTCTTTGTAGTATTTTAAGAGATTATCAAAGTCATGATCTCTGTGAACGCCGAGACATGTGTTTGAAACCGTTTAGTTATACTACTCGTGCATGCATGCTTATTAATAAACTTGCTGATAAATTGATCACATGGATTAATTTATAAAGCTAATGTTCTCATGGATTTATATATATAAACACACTTGTATTATACTCAGATTACACAACATGTGTATTTACATGTACAAACACACACACACACACTCCCTCTCGCCTAGATGCATGCACACTCCTATGGATACTCACGTGCACGCAGACCATACATATACACACAATTACGCTTATACATGTACAAACACATACTCACACCCTTGCAAGTAAAAAGGGAAAGGTAACTTGATGAATTGGGTGATGAATAACATAAGAAAAGTGCTGTGTGTATATTGTGCTAAACAGAGGTGCTCCCTACACTGACAGGTCCAAGTAACAGTCCATTCTTCCCTTAATTAACCTCAGTCCCCATTCATTTACATACCCAAGTAATCACAAGCACGTCCATATACACACACCCACACACTCAAATACATACACAAGACAAGACTTCATGGAGAATTAAACAGATCAAATTAAACAAAATAGCAGCAGATGTGCTTAGCTTTGGATTCTACAAAAGATCCACTAAAATATGGGTAGTTCAATAACTACAGACATTAGACCCTACAATAACAGCATATCATAGTTATCAATAGAAATTGATCTGCATAAAACATAATTCATTAGATCGTCAGTAGAGTTTTCTAGTTGAACAAAATTAAGTAGGAATATGATACATAGAGCTGAATCTCATAGTGATAGGACACAACAATGAATACTCGAACTCAATTCAAAAAAGGGATAGACATTTACAGGATAACTACCTAATCAAAGTTCAAAATCATTCTGCGGCTGTGCATGTATGCACAAGTATCACCTTACTTTGATGTTCCATTTTTGTCAATGTAAGAATTATTCAAGGTGGAAAATTTACATTATTTGAGACTGCAACATACATGTTTATGAGTTTAATCTTTA
The DNA here is from genome assembly GCA_030737815.1 of Allium fistulosum. Lineage (NCBI taxonomy): Eukaryota > Viridiplantae > Streptophyta > Magnoliopsida > Asparagales > Amaryllidaceae > Allium > Allium fistulosum. Next base: position 744,922,155 of record CM060901.1, on the reverse strand, counting down.
TTAATATTTGAAATAGATACACATATTTGGATAGACAATTTAATATATTCAAGCTCAACTAAACTTTATGGACGTCGTACAATTTGTACTTATACTGGCACTATTGTTACTATAATTTTGGTACTGCTTTCTCACCAAAACTGCAGTTACTGAAATAGCTTGATGAATAAAACTCCTCCATTCCAATTTGTTAAATGATTCCTATTGACTTGAATTTACAAAGGTGCTATTACAAGTATTAAAAATGAAAAGGTGCAAAGAAGCAAATTTACATAAGTGAAAATAAAAATAATCTGAACATATTAAATAGAATAATCCAAAGAGAAGTAGGAGAAAATAAGTATCAAATCAGCAAAATGCTGGTGTACCAGCAGTATTTATACCATAAATAGATAGATAGATAGATGATAATAAATCTTGATAAACACATAAAAAAAAGATAGATATTGACTGCCAAATCTTACTGAATAGGGAAAAGGCTCTCCCTGAAAATTGCATCGGAATGAATAGAGTTGAACAAATGACCAAATTTAGAAGGAATCCCATTCATCTTTATATCCATGAAAGTCTTCTTTTTCCAGTTATAAGAGTGATAAGAAACACTACAAACCTCATCAGGTTCCTCGGCAAAAAGTTGAGCTGATTTTATGATTATTTCATTTTTCGGCGAACCCGAAAGAAAAGTAAGCTCTTTATCTCCATCCCAAACAAAAGGCAGCTCAATAATAATTTCTCTCCAACTATTCTTGCTTCTGAAACCATCATCATCATCATCATATAACCATAGTTTAACTACATAACAGTTAATTCTACATGATATAGCTAACCGACCATCCATTTCCAATAAATTAACAGGATTACCAATGGCATCATCAATATCACGAGGGTGATAGAGGATGAAATCAGGGATTGCGATTGCTCTAAACTTCTCTGAAGCAACATTAAATACCACTATCTTATCATTATCAGGACGGCCGCTTTTCATAAAGCTAAAGGTGTTATAATATATAGAACCGTTCAAATAAACTGAATTCCCCATCGCGGGGAACCTAAAAACAGGACTAGATGGGATGCCTTCAACAATCCTCCATTCATTGTCACCTACCGTCAAAACCTCGCAAATCATATCACAAGGGGTTTGAAAGCTGTCGTACCCAATACGACCTATGCAAATCACTTTATGTCTTTTGATGTCAGGATCGAATCCCAATTGACAATTTGCAAATATGAAAGGAATCCTACTTTTTGGCTTGAATTTTCTCACAAATGTTGATTTAATCCATGGTGTTGTTTCTTGGGTACATACATTTGATAAACGAATGCCACGGTAATCGTAAACATCATAAAAACCAACCAAACCATCTAAAGATCCAAAATATTTAACCGAAGTATTCGTTTGCGTACAATATGGCACATCGATCTGCCTTATATTAGGATGAATGTCTACAGCAGCTGTTCCACTGCCGTCATCAGAGGACAAGCAGTCTGCTGTCACCAGAAGTACCCTCCCAGATGGTCTTTCAACGACAGCAAAGAATTTGGGACGTGTTTTGGAATGAGCAAGGTGCAAGCCTAGGAAATAGGGATCCCTTTCAATAAACGACTGCCAGGGTTTACACACACATTTGAATCGTACAAGTGACCTAACAGGCAGTTTGCATAGTATCTCACATATTACTTTGTCATCAAATAATTCACTACCATGACGATTACCGCTGCACTTGTTCCTGGTATCCTCCTGCTCTTTCTCTTTCTCTTTCTTGCTGCTCTGACATCCTTTTGTACGAAATCTGTTTTTCCTGTCGTCCGAAACAGTGAGGTTCTTTGGCCTGACCTTACCCTGACCATGATTACATTGTACGAGGTCAGATTTAATCAAATTTTAACATACAGATGCATTACAACAGGGAAACTGGAATTATAGGAGAGGAGAGAAGGGTTATTCATTTATACTTACAAATCGATCGGCAGATGTAGTTACCATGTTGCGCTTTACTCTATCTCTTCCGCCGCCGTCGATTCCTTGATTAGGGCTCCAAAATTTGTTTTTTTATATTTTTATTTGACGGGAAAGGTTGTAATGTTGTATAATACAGGAGAAGATGGATACCGCTGAATACAACTCTCTTTGCCGAGCCATGATATCTTATGGGTTTTTATTGTTTTTAGTTGCTAAAAGGCCGGAAGTTTTCGATGATTATTATGTGAAGTTAAATTACTGTGTTAATCTATTCATGTTTTGAAGCAAATAATGGGATAAAATACCAAAACTATGAAATACGAATATAAAATTTTTATGAGTAAAGGAAGAATCTACATTGAATTGCTAAAAGTTCATTGTCATCACCGGTGTGAATAAAAAATAATATTTGTACCACATCTGTTTACTATTTGTATTATAATTTATTTCAATAAAAGGGTTAATATTAGCAGTTTTAATTGAATCTATTTTGTATCCATCTAAACTGGAAATCCGATTTGTAAGTAATTAAATAAGATATATTTGACTTTGGAGAACTTACACATGTGATTTCATGATCAATATTAATGAAGTAAATTTCTTGAAACAATTTTTAGTACTTTTTTTAAAGAAGACCGGGCATTCCAAAAAACAAGCTTTTTTGAATGAGAATTCTCCATTCTTTTATATAAAAGATAAATGCTTAAACCTTGGTTGCAAGCCTTATAATAAGTGCTTCCCATATTAAGCCATAGTATAGAAAAATCTTACTCATGACTTATAGGATTAATTTTCACATGATTTTTGTTTTGTTAGTTTTATCACTTTGTGATTACATTGTATTAGTATTTAGGGCTATTTTGTATAAATAATTTTCCATTAATTACAATACTAAAACTTTTGATTCTCTACTATAAATTGGTTTCTGTTTTCTTATGATCATCGTATTAAAACTAGATAAGAAGAATTAACTCTAATTTTTCAAAACTAAAGAGACTGAATTGATTATTTTAGTAAAAGATATTATTCGATCTACTTATACATTGAAAGTGTGATAGCTATATATGGTTATTCATAGCGTTACAATAAAATGTTGGATAATTATAGTTTCTGTAATGGCTAAGATTTTCAACTCTTGAAAATCGAAATTAATACATCCTCAGTATTCACATGCTATATGTTAACTCCTCTATTTCACGACTTAGCGACCTAAAGATAAGCGACCAAAGGAGTTAAAGTGTGAGCGAGCTAACAGGGACGAAGTTCTACAGCGACCTAACGTCATCCGCGATCTAGCGACCTAAGTATGTGACGACCTAGTAATCAATACAAGACAGCAGTATGTCGTAGTAGAGAGACTCAACGACCTAAGGGAATAAGCGACATAACTACCTAAAGGCGTAAACGACATAGCGACCTAAAGCACAAAGTGACTCAATGGGTTAGCGACCTAACAACTCGATGAAGGCAACGACCTAGCGACCTAGTAACTAAATGACCTAAGCGACCTAACGAGTTAACGGGTTAACGGGTTAACGAGTTAACGGGTTAACGACTTAGTGAGCTACAAGCTTCATATTGTTATATCGCTCAGTTATAGGTCGAACAAGTACTAAGTCGCTGCCACTCCTACAACCAGCCTAGGTCGCTCCTCTAGGTACCTCAACATGATTAAGTCGCCTACCACTCTCCCATAGGTTGCCCACGACCTACTAACCCACTCAGATTGACCAGGTGCAACCAAGATGAGCCGTAGCTTGTATCCCCTAGGTCGCTTGCGACCTACGACCTACCCTTAGGTCGCTCACGACCTACGACTTAGCCCAGAAATTCCCTATAAATATTGCACCTGCTCCAACTGGAAAAGGACTTTTGGATCATTTCTGAAGCGACGATACTCTGCTGTTCTCTCAACTCATTCGACACTTCAAACACTCCAAACACCGAAGACGCTACAACGGGCTTTGAAAAAGATCTTACACATTCAATATGGATTAAAAGAGCCTTTCTACATCAAAGTTCTAGCTACTCGTTTTAAGTGTGTTGTAATCAAAGACCATTGTTAAAAGTTGTAATTGAATCAGCAATAAAGGAGATTAAAGTGGACGTAGGCTTGATCTTAAGCCGAACCACTATAAAACTGTTGTCTCTTTACTGTTTTTTTTTGTTACTTTCTACTTATCTCTAATTCCCGTACTAACGGGTGGTGCTTTCACTTTATCAATACATACAGCGGGGTGTTAGCGTCCAATTTTAGCGTTAACATTTTTGGTGCTTTCACTGAGAGTTGAACTCAAGGACCTTCACCATTGCTTCGCAAAAGTTTGTTGAAAGAATTTCTCTAAAAACCAGAAGTCTATCAGAGATAATGGCTCCTGGAAGAAAGCGCAGATCTACTAGATCCGGCGATGCTCACGATAATACAACCACTTCTCCCTCATCAAGTCAAGCAGCTCCAAGCGTTGGAGTCACACGAGCGGAGTTAGATGCTGTAGTGTCAGGGCTATATCAGCAAATGGAAGCCCAAAATACTTTGATGCTTGACAGGTTGAGTGCTTTGCTCGGAGCTAACCATCAACCGGCGAATAATGAGAAAAACTTTGCTGATGTTGTTCATAATGCTGAAGGGAGGAATATTCCTCAAAGGGCTGCTGGCGTCGCCGAAGGGGCACTTACCCAAACCGGAGGATCAAGGCCGCAGCCGAATCTCCGCGAACGTTTGTCCAGACAAACTTCCGAGAAAATGGCTGACGTCTGCCCCGCTGAGCCCCTAAACAATGAGGAATACCTCTCAGGCATGATTCGACAAATCATGAAAGAGAGCATGCAAAGAGATGAAGATAAGAATGACTGGGGGTTTGCTCCAAGCAAGACTCCGTTCACCGAAAGAATTCTGAAAGCGGAATTTCCAAGAAAGTTTGTTCCCCCCACCATTCCGGCCTATCGGGGGACAAGCGACCCTAATCAATTTTTGTACAAATATGATTGGCACATGACAGGTGCCAAGGCGACAGATGAGATCAAATGCCGGTACTTTCCGGTATACTTGGAAGAAGTGGCCCTACTCTGGTTTACAAAGCTGCCAGCTCGATCTGTAGACCAGTTCTCCGATTTAACTCGGAAATTTAAAGAGCAATTCAGGTTGTATGCTTCAAAAGCCAAGGACATAATGTCTCTGTCTAGCCTTGAACAGAATCCTGGAGAATCTATCAGATCTTTCTTAAATCGCTTCAACATAGCCTTGGCTTAAGTCGATAACGCAGAGCCATGGATGATTTTGACCTACTTAATGCGGGCTATTGACAAATCGAGTGAGTTTGGGAAATGGTTGAAGATGAAAGAACCAAATTCGCTTGAGAAATTTTACAAGAAAGCTGATGAGTTCATGTGCTTGGAAAATCTTCCTGCACTGGCGAGAGTGGTGTTGACAGAGGTAGAGAATAATGTGGCTGCTTCTGCTAAGAAGGAATCCGGAGGTCAGAAGAGGGAGAATAATGGTGGCAAGAAGCAGAATGACATGAAGAAACCTCGCTTCTTCAAGCCTTCAGATTTTACCCCTTTAATCGATACACCGGAGAATATCTATTTTGCTACCAAAGATGTCGTTGAATTTCCTAAACCACCTGCATTGAAGCTTGGGAAAAATGCTATGCGAAATGGGAAATTTTGTCGGTTTCATAACCAACCCGGCCATGATACCAACGAATGTCGCCATTTGAAGAGTTTGATTGAAGAATTGCTGAGACAAAACAAGCTACAACAATATGTTAAGAGGAATAGGAATGACCCAACTTCATCCACTCAGGGGCAACTAGTTTCTTCACATCAATCAGGCTCTGGAGAAAGAACTACGGTGCAAGAATCAGAAAGACCTGTTATTAATGTAATCACAGGAGGCCCTCACACAGCGGGCAGAAGCTGGGGTGAGATGGAAAGATATGCTCGTGCTCTAAAATATGCCCTAGCAGAAGAGAGTGTTTATGTTTTGGAAGACGCTGCGCCTTTGAAGCAACAAAGAACTTTTAGTGACGATATTGTGTTCAGGGCTAGGGACTCCATGGGTGTTGAAGCTCCCACCATGGATCCCTTAGTTATTTCTGCAGGTATTGGGCCGGCTATTGTGAGATGGGTGCTTGTTGATTGCGGTGCCTCTTGCAACATAATCTTCAAAAAGACATTCGATCAAATGAAGATTCCAATGGCTGATGTTCAGGCTTCATCGTAGAAGATTGTTGGGTTTATTGGGGAGCCAAAGCAACCGATTGGAACTGTTGACTTGTTTGTGGAACTTGGAGAGGGGCAGAGAAAGGTGGTTCGAAAGCAGACTTTTGTGATTGTTGACGGATTTTCTGCCTACAATGCCTTCCTAAGCCGGCCAACTCTTGCTGCATTCAAGGCCATTCTCGCCCCGTGGTGCCTAACTATGAAATTTCCCACGGATAATGGCATTGGTGTTATTAAAGGGGATCAGAATGCTGGGCGCGAATGTTATCTTATAGAGCTCTGGGAGGCAAGGAAGAGAGAGATGGGAAAAGATGCGGCAGCTCCGCTCCGCATCAAAGAAACAACCTTGTAGCAACTACAGGGTGGACCCTGCACTGGAGAGCATAGCGGTGCACGAAAAGAAGTGGATCCCAGAAAAGCCAGTGCAGGGGAGAATAGAGTGGTACCGGTGGAGGTAACGGTGCCAGTACCTGTTGACCTGAAAGACCCAAACAAGGTGCTGAATGTGGGTTCACAACTCAGTGTGGCAGTTCAAAATATGTTGATTTCATTCTTGAAAGCAAATCTGGATGTATTCGCCTGAAGTCACGCCGATATGTGTGGAATATCTTCGGAAATTGCAGTACATACTTTGAATATTGATCCGAAATTCACGCCCGTGAAGCAGAAAAGAAGAACCCATGGTCCTGAAAGGTCAGCAGCATTGAAAGAAGAAGTAGATCGGCTCATGGAGAATGGCTTCATCAGAGAGTCCACTTATCCAAATTGGGTTTCAAATCCGGTGTTGGTTAAAAAAGCGAATGGAAAGTGGAGAGTATGCATTGACTTTTCAGACTTAAACAAAGCCTGCCCCAAAGACTGCTTCCCGTTGCCTAGGATTGATCAGTTGGTGGATGGAACAGCTGGGCATGAATTGTTGTCTTTTATGGATGCTTACTCCGGATATAACCAGATTATGATGCATGAGCCAGATCAGGAGGACACGAGCTTCATCACCGATGTGGGTCTTTACTGCTACAAAGTCATGCCTTTCAGACTAAAGAATGCGGGGGCAACTTACCAAAGACTTGTTAATGCAATGTTCAAACCACAGATAGGCAAGACTATGGAAGTTTATGTTGATGATATGTTGGTAAAGTTAAAGAAAGCAGTTGACCATATGGATCACTTGGCAGAAATGTTCGCTGTCCTCCGAAAGTATGGAATGAAGCTTAATCCTTTGAAATGTTCATTCGGGGTAGAGTCTGGGAAATTCTTGGGTTTCATTGTGAGCGCTAGGGGCATCGAAGCTAATCCCGCTCAAATTACTGCTTTGAGGTAAGTCAAAGCCCCTAGGACAAAGAAGGAATTGCAAAGCCTCAATGGAAAAGTCGCTGCTTTGAGTCGGTTTATTTCCAATGCCACAGATAAATGCATTCCTTTCTTTGACGCTCTAAAGAAAGGAAAGAAAAACTTTGAATGGACTCCCGAATGTCAAAAAGATTTCGATGAACTGATTCGTCACATGGAAGCGCCTCCAGTACTTTCTAAGCCTAGCGATGGTGAAGATCTTTTCACATATTTAGCAGTTTCATCTCACGCTCTTAGTGCAGCACTAGTACGGGAAGATGCGAAGGTTCAGCGCCCGGTCTATTACATCAGCAAAAGGTTCACTGGGACATAGATGAATTATTCAAAGTTAGAGAAGCTCGCCTATTGTCTACTAATTGCATCCAGAAAGTTGAGGCCATATTTTCAAGCTCATCCTATCAAAGTCCTCACTGATCAGCCTCTAAAGCAAGTCCTATTTCGCCCTGAAACTTTGGGTCGTCTTCTGAAGTGGAATATTGAACTCAGCTAATATGATATCACTTACCATCTTCGAAGAGCAATCAATGGACAAGCTTTAGCAGATTTCATTGCAGAATACACAGATAAGGGTGACAGTGAGGAAGAGGTTACAGATGAGATCCCAATCAGATGGAAATTATATGTTGATGGCGCAGGAAATGATTATTGTTCCGGAGTTGGGGTTGTGCTTGAAACCCCCGAAGGGCGATCATTGTGCTACGCATTGAGATTGGAATTTCCTTCGACAAACAATGAAGCAGAATATGAAGCTCTTATTGCCGGCTTGAGGATAGCCAAAGAACTGAACATTAAAGTGTTGCAGATCTTCAGTGACTCTCAGCTTATTGTATGCCAAGTCAAGAAAGAGTTTCAAGCTGAGGGAGGAAATCTGCCTGCTTACTTGTCAAAGGCCTGTGAGCTTCTCGACGATTTCGATCATTATTCGATAAGCCACATACCTCGAGAAGAAAACATGAAGGCAGATTCTCTCGCAAAGTACTCAAGTTCTGGTGAAGCTCAGTTATTGGGATTGGTCCCTGTGGAAGTCTTGTCAGCTCCAAGCACTGATGAGATGGATATCGACTGGATCATGGCTATATCCCAAGAGCAGGAATCGTGGATGACCCCGATCAAAGAATATCTGCTCAACGGTTCCCTACCAGAAAATTCAAAGGAGGGCCGGAAGCTGTTAAGAAAAGCATCAAGATATGTAATTCAAGACGGTCGGTTATACAGACGGGGATTCTCTATGCCATTACTCTGATGTGTAACCAAGGAAGAAGCCAAGACAATTTTAGCTGAGGTGCACGGAGGAGAATGTGGGGATCATTCAGGTGGCCAAACTCTAGCCAAGAAAGTTCTCCGATATGGGTATTTCTGGCCAGATATTAATTGAGATGCCGCTATCTACTCCCGAAAGTGTGACAAGTGCCAGAGATTTGCAAAAATCCCAAGAGCGCCTTCCACCAAGCTAACACAGATGGTCAGCCCATGACCATTCGCCATTTGGGGGATAGATCTGATCGGGCCTTTGCCGGTCGCCAAGTCTAGAATCAAATATGCTATTGTTGCTATTGATTATTTCACTAAATGGGCTGAAGCTGAACCTTTGGCTGCTATTACCTCTAAAAAGATGATAAATTTTGTAACTAAAAATATCATTTGCAGGTATGGTGTGCCGTAGAAGATAATCATAGACAATGGTACACAATTTGAAAGCGAGGAATTTCAGGACTTTTACAAGCGATTCAAAATCCGAAAAAGCTTCTCAACAGTGGCTCATCCGTAGGCAAACGGGCAAGTGGAAGCAGTGAACAAAATTATCAAGTCAACCATCAAAAAGCAACTGGAAAAAGCAAAAGGTGGTTGGGTCGATAAGCTGCCACTAGCACTATGGGCATACAGAACTACCCACAAAACTGCGACTGGGCACACTCCATTCTCATTGGCATACGGATCGGAAGCAATGATTCCAGCGGAAATAGAAGTCCCTTCACACAGGAGAATTCATTTCAACCAAGCTAAAAATGAAAAGCTGCAACTTGAAGCACTTGACTTGCTTGATGAAAAAAGGGAAGAAGCTAAGCTCAGAGTTGCTGCCCATCAGCAAAGGATAGCCAGGCACTTCAACTCTAAAGTTCGCCAACGCAGCTTTGAGATTGGAGACTTAGTCTTGAAAAGGATCATGACAACAACTGGAGTGTTTGGGCCAAACTGGGAAGGGCCATATGTCATAGGCAATAAACTTCTTGATGTCACTTTCAAACTAACAACTGTCGAAGGAGATCCAATCCCAAGAGCCTGGAACAGCAACCATTTGCGTCCATATTTTACTTAAAAAAGCTTTGCTTAAAATTGTAAAATGATCATGGATGTATCAGTTGTATTGTAAGCCATTGTAAAATCAGTGCAAATCAATAAAAGAGCTATAAAGTGGATGTAGGCCCGATTCTTGGCCGAACCACTATAAATCTTGTGTTCTTTACTATTATAAAATGCCTGTTTCATTTTGATGTGTAAATACCTTAAATGTATTGCTAAAATGTCGATTTAATATTGTAGGCCATTAAAACAAAGCTTACCCATCACGAGGCCAAGCAATCCCTATAAATCACTCAATAAACAAACGTCAAGCCACAAAAATTCCAGATTCAAATCCTACATAAGAAGTGCTTCACGCAAACAGTTGGTGATTCCACCGGAGGGGCACCTCTCTAATGTGGAGGCTCCAGGCCCTTGCTAACTGATTGCGATCGTCTGTACAAACGGACATCCGGTTAGATAGCTTGCGTCTGCCCCGTGAAATCACTTAATAGTGAGATACACTTCTTTGGATGAACAAACCACTTACAAAAGAAAGGAACATGTGCTTGGAAATGATAAAAGGGGACCGCTGATGAGCAGATGACGAAAGACATGGGCGAGCAGACACAAAAGCAGCCAAAAAGGAGTCTTGCCTCTCAATAAAAGGGTTGGTGGAACCACCGAAGGGGAACCTTCCCAAAGCGAAGGCACCAGGCCCTTGCTAACTGATTGCGATCATTCGTGCAAACAAACATCCGGTTGGTTAGCTCGCGTCTGCCCCGTGGATCCACTTGGCCTTGAGATGCAACCTTCCTGGTAAGCCAACCAACAAAAGACCTCTTCGAAGGCACAAGACCTCTTCGGAGGCACAACTCTTCGGAGGAAAAAGCCCTCTAACGAGGCACGCCGAAAAAAGAAAGTGCTCTTCTCAACCAATAAAGTTGGTGGAACCACCGAAGGGGCACCTTCCCAAGTGGAAGGCACAGGGCCCTTGTTAGCTAGTTGTGATCGTTTGTGCAAACGAACATCCAATTAAGTAGCTTGCGTCCGCCCCGTGGATCCATTTAACTGTGAGAAAGTAACTTCCAAGAAATCAAATAAAGACCTCTCCGGAGGCAGAAGACCTCTCCTGAGGCACCACAAGCCCTCTTTAGAGGCACAAGCCTTCTCTAAAGGCACACACTACCCTCTTCGGAGACAGAAGACCTCTCCCGAGGCACCACAAGACCTCTTCGGAGGCACAAGACCTCTTCGGAGGCACAACTCTTCGAAGGATAAAGACCTCTTCGGAGGCACAAGACCTCCTCGGAGGCACAAGACCTCTTCGAAGGCACAACTCTTCGGAGGATAAAGACCTCTTCGGAGGCACAAGCCCTCCTCAGAGGCACGTCCCGAGATGAAATGCTTTTCCCAACCAACAAGGTCAATTCAACTGTGAGGAAGTAATTTCAAGCGAACAAAACAAAAAAGCCCTCTTCAGAGGCACACTGCAACTCTCAAGAGAAGATCAATTTATTCATTTTGAAAAAAAAATTCTTCCCTAAAAAGTTGAAGTGCTGAATAAAGCCCTCTTTAGAGGCCCGCTTTACCGCGTAGGAGAATTCACTTCTCAAAAATAAAAAGTGACCATCTCCGAAGGTTGAAGCGTAAAAGTTTCTCCAAAATGAGGCACACTCTACTAGAGCAGAATAATGTTTCCTCAAAAATGGAATAATTATTCTCCACAATCAGAGTACAAGTCTCCTCAAAATGGAGAATATTACAATGAGTTGTGGTATGGGGGCAATATAATATAGCTACATCAATAAAAGCAGTACTCAAGCAACATACCACTAGCTCACTGCAATATCATGCAAAGTAAATAAAGAAACTTGTATGGAAATGAAGAATAAATGCATTCTCAAATACAGACAGAAGTTTGTACAATTAAAAAGAATCATTTTATTCCATACTATAATAAAAAAATTGTACATATGCAGGTTTCAAAAATCGGAGGCCGGTACCCGCACAATCTCCGGTCAATACAAGCCTTTGTATATACAAGCAAAAAGTAAAAGAGCAAGACGAGAAGTTTGAAGCCAAACTCATTACTCCTTCTTCCCTCCACCTTTGGAACCCTTGCCCGGCCTAATGATTAGTTTCTGGAGCCGGCTTGAACGAGTTGGGGAAGAAGGAGAAAGAGGTGTAGCTGGATCTACTTCCATTTTCCCTTCACTAGCAGAAGCGCTTTTCTTCTTCTTATTTGAAACTGCGCGCTTCCCCTTCCTCTTTGAAGAAGATTCGCTGCCCGGAGGAATTAGTTCAGATAACTTTGTATCATCGGCATAAGATTGCTCCGGGTTCTTCTCGCCCTCCTCAAGTTCTTTCGCCTTCTGTTCTTGCGAAGCAGCCAGATCATCCAAACCTTGAAGAGCTTCTATCTTCTCTTCTTACGACCCCAGTTGAGAAGCAGAAGGAGGAGTAACTTGAGAAGATGGAGGAACAACAACTGGAGGGGTAGAAGTTTGCGCAGCACTTGGTGTTTTCACTACAGAAGAAGAAAAGTTAAAATCAGTATTCCTTGTAAAAAGAGGAGATAGTGGCTCGTCAAGACTTAAGTAATAAGCCAGAAGTTCATCGAGCTTAGTCGAAGCAAACGAGTAATCCACTTGAGCTGGATCAACGATGAAGTTACCTGGAGAAGTTGGCTTTATAATGTCAACTTCATAGTCTTGTGCTTCGGTGCTTTCTTGGCCTTCATCTCCGCCCTGTGCAGTTGTAATCTCGGTTTTGACTTTAGCAGGAGGCGGAGAATGGGAACTGGAGCCTATGATATCAACGTCGGCTGAGACCGAAGGACGAATAGGAGCAGTTAAAGGTACTTCCTTCTATGAATGCTCCCCTTCCGTCGTTCCGGCTCGCACTTTAGCGAGTTGCTCCTTTCCTCTAGCAAGAGCGGCACGAGTTTCATCATCGAAATAATGCGCCTCAAGTTGAGCCTCAGCGTAACCGACGCCTCCGAGCATATCAATTGCAGCCTCCCACACTTCGACCAAAGTGATTTCATATTTCGGCCCCAAAAATGAAAGGCTGCCACGCCCCAGGACACTGTGTAGGTAAAACTCAAATAAAGTAGAGTTGACATTAGCCTTGGTCGCCTCGTGCGATTGTTCAGTTGCCGCTTTTCCAGCGATGGCCTCGTCATGCTCTTGTTCAGTCTTTAATAATTGAGCTTGCAGCCACATAATTTCCAAGTCTTGAGAGCTAGCCTTCTCCCATAGCCGGGCGATGTCAGTACGGTAGGTTTCTACCATCTTCTATTCGGCATCAAGTTTAGCCTCAGCGTATCGTTGAGCGGCATGGGCATCCCGCACTTGTTTTTGAAGCACCTCTTCCTTTTGAGTATAGGAAGTGGAGGAGGTAGCAAGCTCATGTTTGAGTTTTTCAATTTCCGCTTCAAGCTTTTCATTGTAAGCGGAGATATTCTTCATCTCGGTGTCGTGCTGGTCAAGAACTTTCTGCCATTCGGACTTATCGTTTTCCATAGTCAGCATGGCTTCAAGATTTGCACGGTTTACTCTTTGAAGCTCATCGACAAGCTTTTGCCATCCGGACATTCTCTCAATGTCAAGTTTGACGGCATCAAGATTTTGCAACATAGCATGTTTGTCGATATGGACCAAATCGAGATCAAAACGCACTCCCTTCAAGCACCAGTGCGGAAACCGACTTTGGAGAGTTGCCGGGCCCTTTTCTACTTGATATAAAGGCCTATTGAGGATTGTCTGAATATCAGTTCTTTCAAGGGCAAGAGACTTGGAAGGAATATCTAAAGAAGTGGGAGCAGCGGGTTTTTCAGAAATTGCAGGCGTGGGCTTTTCGCCAAGCTTGGCCCATTTGCTTGAATCTTCAACAACATGGCTCTTTCCTCTATCATCATGGGATTTTCTCTTGTGAGAATCGTCACCTCTTTGAGAAGAATCGTGTCGTTCCTCTCTTCTCTCGTAACGCTCCTCGTAGGCCCTCTTTTCTTGAGCTTTCCTTGCAGCTTTTTCTTCATCGGTCTCCCTAGAAGCAGGGAGATAGCGCCTGGGATCATAATAGCCACGCCTTCCATAGCGCTGAAAATCTTCATAATATGAGCCACTTCGCCCCATTGGAGAATCTGAAAGTGAAAAAAGACAAGTCTTAAAAATCTTCAGAGTAAAGAAGCTAAGTGCATATAATCGCAAAAAATCCTAAGTGTGTGTGACGTGCAAACTACGCGCGTCAAACTACAAACCACTCTTTGGCTTAGGAGTGGTGACGACTTGTGCAGCGGGCGTCGAAATTTGTTGCAAGATAGATGTCGCCTCAACTGCTGGAGAGATAACTTTAGAGGAGTCATCTTTAAAAACTCTTGTGAAGTCACCATTAAGTCACTCAACCCTTCGAAAATGTCTTCACCGTTATGCCCGGCGTAAATTTCCTTTTTAGCCCCTTCATCAGCCGCCTTCCCGGAGTATTGAGGAGGTTCTTCTTCTTCGATAACCGGAGGAAGCGTAAGTTTACTGGATGACCCTGCAATGCCAGCAGGAGTGGAACATTTTACTAATGAGGCTTCCACAACAGGTTCCTTCGATGTGATTTCTTCGACAGAAACCGGGGCATCTGATGTCTCAGCTTGAGAACCGGCGGCATCATGAAGCTGAGTAAACCGAGAAGGATGTAAAAGTCCAAATTGGTGCGGGAACTCATCTTTCAGCAAAAATTTAATGCTTCTCTCCTCAGCCGCCACAACACTTAGCCTTTCAAAAGTTGGCTTGTGGCTAGAGTCTTTAGAAAGAGGAGGAAGTGTTGTAAAAGTAAAGAGTGAAGTTAGCACTTGACAACTCGAATTTCGAAAAGCTCAAAAATGGAAAGAACGAAGATAAGCAATCTTACTTCCTACTCTCCAAATGGCATAGAATCCCGGGGGGCAGCGAACGAAGAAGAATTGGTTCAAAAACCCATGGGCGCTTTCAGGAAGATCAATGATCAGCTTACGGTTTCGTGCGCTTCTCACGAGCGTGATAAAGGGATGGTCTTTATTCTTTGCAAACGTGCACAAGTAACAAATTTCTTCAAAGCTCGAAAGACGGTCAAGTGTCCTCCTGAACAGTACGCACAATCCCATCAAGATGGCATAGCCATTAGGGTGCAGCTGGAAGGGAGAGATAGTTAATCGGAGAAGAAGCTGTTGAAGAAAGTCGTTGAAAGGAGGAATAGCTCCACTCAAGCACATCTGGCGGTTAACTGCGATAAAACCAAGAGGTGGCCTATCAGCAGTATCGTTAACCCCTGGAAGCAAGGCATCTGCTTCAGCAATACTGAACTGGGCGCATAACTGACTGAAAACTCTTTGGTTCAGAGAGGTTGAAGTTCTTTTCGGGGGATTATCCAAGAGATTAGCTACTGGAAAGACCTCTCCAGCTTGTCCTACTATTTCTTCTTATTGAGAAGTCATTCTACACAAGGAACTGGATATTCAAATATGAAGGTGCACGTTTCCTAAAAGTGTGAAGTGTTGTGCAAAACTAATAAAATGACAAGCAGATATAACTGGAATCAAACTAGTTGACATTTATCGATTATAAAGTTTCAAGGCTTGTTATTTTAAGTCCAAGTACAGTGTTGATGCAAACAGATCAGCTTTAGTTGATTATTTTAGCTTTGCTTTAACACTTCACTTGAACTTGTTGATTTACAGCATTTCATTCACGCAGTTCACTTAAGTTGATTATTCTTTAACGACTAATCTATCATTCGCTGTGGGCAGTCAATGGCAGTATATTCGCCCTAGTTTTCTGCAAATGTTGTATTTAATAGGTTGATAGCTTAAAAGTTAATATAATCCATGAAAAAGTGCAACAAGTTCAAGTAGTTCATTCTAGCAGTTCAAGTTGGAAATTCAATCAAGTTCTGTCAAATTTTACAAGTGTTCAAGTCCTATTCATTTCTTAGGTCACAGGAACGACTTAAGTTAACTCGGGATTCTTTAGGTCGTCCAGATTGTGCTCAAACGACTTAACATAAGTCGAAATTTCTTAAGTCGCATTGTTTAAGTCAAAGAGTTCAAGGCATGAGACTTCAAGTAAAGGCAGTGCAAATTTGGTTAAGTACTAGGTCGCTTACGCGACCTAAAGATTAAGTCGCAGAGAGTTAAGTCGCAAAGGGTAGTCACGAGAAGTTAGGTCGCGAAGGTTGTTAGGTCGGCCAAATCTGTTAGGTCGTGATGGTCTTTAGGTCGCTCAGATTCACTAGGTCGTTTCTGAAGTAACGCAGCGATCTCAAACTATCTCCTGCCAAAACCGCTATGCCCTACTCTCCAATTACACTTTGCCACGCGTCCACCAACCATTGCGCCGCTTGAAGCATCGTAACTAAACCTAAAACCCACTAACTCCTCTTCACTCAGTAACTCGCTACCTCGATAACTTGTGATCTGATAACCCGTTATCACCTACACAATGAAATCCATCATCTTCTCAATGAAATCTACTATCTCCCTATACAACTAAATCACCCAAAACTGATTCAGATTACCTCAGATCCATCATAGATCCAACGCACTGCTGTGTTCTTGTGAATTATAACGACAACATGACCAATAACGATCAAAAATGATCGCAACATGACTCGAAATGAAACGCGACACACGGAATTGGATTAGGGTCAGAAGATGGGAATTCACAATTTGGCGGTGATCATGGTTGAATAGAGATCGAATTCTCTTACGTGATATGATGGTAAAGATGAATCGACGACTGATTAGCTTGGATTCGCCTTTGAGAGCTCGAAGGTTCGTTAATGGCAGATCAGAATGTCAAAGCAGATGAAGTAAAGAAGGAGCAATAAACGATTTATATTTACACGGGCAGTGGAACTTGAATCAGCAAAAACGACCTAACTATCTCATAAGCCGCTCACGACCTAGTAGTTCAGGATGGCACGAGTTAAGAAGTATCGAAGCACACGACCTAGTCCCTAGGCGTATACTTCGAGGGGCAAGTGTTAACTCCTTTATTTCACGACTCAGCGACCTAAAGATAAGCGACCAAAGGAGTTAAAGTGTGAGCGAGCTAACAGGGACGAAGTTCTACAGCGACCTAACGTCATCCGCGACCTAACGACCTAAGTATGTGACGACCTAGTAATCAATACAATACAGCAGTATGTTGCAGTAGAGAGACTCAACGACCTAAGGGAATAAGCGACATAACTACCTAAAGGCGTAAACGACATAGCGACCTAAAGCACAAAGTGACTCAACGGGTTAGCGACCTAACAACTCAATGAAGGCAACAACCTAGTGACCTAGTAACTAAATGACCTAAGTGACCTAACGAGTTAACGAGTTAACGGGTTAACGAGTTAACAAGTTACGACTTAGTGAGCTACAAGCTTCATATTGTTATATCGCTCAGTTATAGGTCGAACAAGTACTAAGTCGTTGCCACTCCTACAACCAGCCTAGGTCGCTCCTCTAGGTACCTCAGCATGATTAAGTTGCCTACCACTCTCCCATAGGTCGCCCACGGCCTACTAACCCGCTCAGATTGACCAGGTGCAACCAAGATGAGCCGTAGCTCGTATCCCCTAGGTCGCTTGCGACCTACGATCTACCCTTAGGTCGCTCACGACCTACGACTTAGCCCAGAAATTCCCTATAAATATTGCACCTGCTCCAACTGGAAAAGGACTTTTGGATCATTTCTAAAGCGACGATACTCTGCTGTTCTCTCAACTCATTCGACACTTCAAACACTCCAAACACCGAAGACGCTACAACGGGCTTTGAAAAAGATCTTACACATTCAATATGGATTAAAAGAGCCTTTCTACATCAAAGTTCTAGCTACTCGTTTTAAGTGTGTTGTAATCAAAGACCATTGTTAAAAGTTGTAATTGAATCAGTAATAAAGGAGATTAAAGTGGACGTAGGCTTGATCTTAAGCCGAACCACTATAAAACTGTTGTCGCTTTACTGTTTTTTTATGTTACTTTCTACTTATCTCTAATTCCCGTACTAACGGGTGGTGCTTTAACTTTATCAATACATACACCGGGGTGTTAGCGTTCGATTTTAGCGTTAACACTATAAATCTAAGTGTCGGAAACCAGATCGTTAAGGGTAAGAAACAAAATAAAGGAAAAACAGAATCTCATAGATATGGAATAACAAATACTATTTCAACATATAATATTTATGGTAGCAAATTTTAAGTATATTTATCCGAGTTAAATATGGACAGTTATAAATATCTATCGTTACAAATGCAAATACAATAACACATGAGTTGGTGGAAATGGATAGAAATCTTGAGAAGAATCTTTTAACTCCACGCTCCAAACTCTTATAGATTTCTTCTAACTAAATCTAACTAGTAGGATTTCCAGGAAAATTAGGGCACCTAGAGTTTAAAGGAAAGGAAAAAAACTCTGGGTCAGTCATTGAACCGGTGTGAGAAACTCAAAGTATGGACTTTGAAAACTTAAGGGTATCTTATAAGACCATGCCACACATAAACACGAAACATGTTTTTACCTTATGATAAGAAAAAAAATTTGCTACATAAAATCATTTGATATTTTTAATGACATTTTTTTGAAAATATTTGCAAGCAAACTTATTAATCTTTAACAAAATTGTTACCATTATTAAATTCCGAATGTGTTAGGCGATACAAAAAACTCTTACAAATCTCGTTCGGAGAATGTATTTCCATACAATGGCAGGTAAGTGACTACGTTCCATACAGTACACCTTTAGACGGATGTACCAAGGATCAATGTCTTCAAAACCTCTACACCTTGTAAGACCGGCCTACCAATAGACCCGCCTGGTGGTGGATAGAACCGAATATGACATCACCTCGGTCGTAACCGACCTATCCATGGCCACATCATACACAATATACTTGACATATAAAGAGTTTAGATGATGACCATACCCTTATGGGCACGACCCACATAGCCTTACGGTGTGCCTTATTTAAACCATTATCGGTTGATGAGGCCCGATGTAGTGATTACCTTTCACATTGCACATTATACTTTGAATGCCACATTTCCATTTCTTAATCACACAACTGATTTCTACAAACGTATTATTTATGAGCTCATATATCTCAGGAAAGGATGTTACTCTAAGAGAAGTTACTTTCTCTGCCTCCAAACCGATGGTACGTTCATAGAGATTAATCAATGTAATTATAAATGCAACATTAGACATTCGTCAATACAAGTTTTCTAGGAATATGACAAATATAAGGCACTCTCCAAGCATATCCTGTCGGGGATTACCTCTAGGATTAGTTGCGAGGAGTCCTTGCTTCGAAGATCCCAAAATGAAGGGACCACTGCTATTTAATTATCTCTATAGCTACTCCAAAATTATCTACAAACAATCCTTCCATTACGAAGATCCCCACTTTCAGCTTCATTGCCTTTAACATGTCTTCACTTTTGAACTCGTAAATTGGTTCGAAATGGTTTTCAAATAAGAATCACTCAAATCCAACCCCGGTTCCTTTAAACCAATCATCGATAAATAAGACTTTTAGAAATTAGGGAATTAATCTTTGATTGATCAATTTCTTTTTATCAAAATATCTTCTTGATATATATGTCTTTAAAACATTCTTTCTATTATATACATGATCATGAAATCTCTATTTATCTTTGGAAAATTATTTAAATCTTAAAAAACATTTGTTAGTTCCCAATCACATTTTGATTGATTTAAAACCATGTTATCTAGGATGTTAATCCAAACATTAAGTGAGAAGAATCTATAGAAATCATCTAATTCTACTCAATATCAACTTTTGTATTCAATAAGTACTATGGGCGGAATAAGGGCAAAATCACCTTTTAAATTCCACAAAAAGTACGAGTTCCTTCCACCGGATTTAACATTAAGTATAAGAAGATCCTTATTTAAATTGGGAAAAATTATATCTTTTATACTTGGGGAAATTTTGATCCGAGTAAATCAAAATTACTGTCCCCTCCGTCGGCCCAGTCCGGATAGCAAGGGAGAGCAAGAAAATAGGTTTCCAAATTCAGGGCTAGACACTATCGCTCTCTCACTCATAAGGTGGTCAAGTTATTTGAACGACTATAAATCTTTTAACATACTTAATTAACTTCTTTAATTATTTATTTAACCATTTTATAAATCAGTCAAACTACCCTTAAAATACTTTATAATTCATTTAAAAACATTTACAAAATATTTGAAAAGAGCTATTACGTTTAGAATTATATTTCAAAAGTTATAAAAAAGTGCTTCGAAAAGTGCTGCAAATGGTGCTTTCTAAGCTGCATTGATCAAAACGTCTTTTCGACCATTTGGAAATTCATTTTTATACCTCAAATCACTTTATAAAAATTTTAAATGATTTTTAGAATTTATCTCATACTTTTAAACAATTTTCAAATATATTTTTTAAAAGTACTTTTATGGATCCGAACTGCAAGACCGCAATTCTTTCAAAAACTTGTTTTATTCATATTTCAAAATCTACTTACGAAAATCTCGAATTTATTCTTTTTTTGAAAGCTATGGATACATTAGTTCAAAAAAAATTATCTTGAAGAATTTCGATTTATATTCCATTATATATATTCGTTTGACTTTTACGACACAAAATCACGAACTACCATTACGCGACGCACCAATTTTTGACTAAATTTTCAATATTCATTTAAACTTTTCTAAACACTTTTAATGTTTATAGAACAATTCTAAACCAAATTAAACCATTTTTATGAGGTTTAAGCATTTCATTAATAAAACAAAGTGGTTTCCTTTATGATTATCGACGTGTATTAACGTGACTTGTATATTTATTCAACAACCATATTAAACTTCAATATTATCATATTCAAAGATGATAAACAACCATTATTAACAATCATATCCAAAAGTATATCTCATCCAATAATATATAATCATAGTTTAGGAGTTTTCTTGCAATCAATAGATATTAACCTTAGGAAATTTTGTGATAGCTTCTCTATGATTGCTTAAAACTTTATAGAATCGAACTTCTTGACCTTAAGTGGGATCGGCCCACCCTAGGGTGCTCGTACCTAGGTGATGGAAAGATGAAGGCTCAGCCAAGGGTAGAGAAGAGTGTGGCCGTGGGTTTTAGAGAGTTAATTGAGGAGTTTGATGATAGTTTTGAGGTGGTTTTACTAACATATATAAATTATATTATTTGATTCTTTTTTGCCAAATATTTTGCGATGATTTTGCTATGTATTTAAGCCATTAGAGTAGCTTTAAGAAAGAGGAAGAAGTGGTAGAAAATGGCTTAGGAATTTATGAAAGAGGGTAATGTATTTAGAGGAAATTTTTGGAACAAAATATCCTAACACCAAATTATATTTTCACACTCAACCCACGCCCCTCCTTTCATCTCCAATACACGGCCTTCCACCACCATCACTTCAGCTCATGTAGGTGTGTGTGTGCATGTCCTTGCATATTGACTTATTCTTGATTAAGTGAGAAGGAAAGGAGAAATATCATTATATTTCTTATATTTACCATATGTAAATTCAAATGCAAATGGTAACTTCTCTTATGTGTATATGACGTGTACATATGCATATATATATATATGTATGTATTTATGAATGTAATCTTTGTTTGTATGCATGTATGTTGACTTTTGTTCGTTAAACCATTAAAAATCGAGAAACCGATTACCGGTCACATTTTCACTTATATATAAATATACATACATTTGTAAAGAAAAATTGAGAATAAATTTATTATCGCAATTAATTAATTAAAATTATCACATTTGAATTATAAAATCATATAAATCAATATTAACAATTATTTACAATAATTGTTATTATATTAGTAAATCGATATCGATTTTTCCTTATATTTCCAAATCAAATATTTATCTTTATAAAACTATTACAAATGATTTATTAACACTTTTAAACCATTTAAGATGACATCATTTTAATATAATTATTTGAATAACTACAATAATTATTAAATCATTAAATCTCAATTTAATAATCAATCATACCATTTCCTCTTATAAGAGAAAATCCTACATTTAAATTTTCTTGCTTCTTTCCTCAAGAACTCTCGTTACTTTAAAAGATTAATAAAAATACAATGTTGAAACAAAATATCATAGTTATATTATATATATCCATAATTTTATATTCAACATTCCAACTTAGACGTAGGTCAAGACCTCCTAACAGTGATACATGGGGTACAAAATACTAATCTTAACAGCATTTCACCCCCAACCACACGCACTACTGTGTGTGTGTGTATTAGATAAATAGAGCTACCCTTAACCACTATACTTAATATCTCCTTCATTCCTCTGAATCTTAAGCCGATGGTGCACTCTAGTATCCAAAATCTATTAAAACTTCCCTAATTCCTTCTTCATCGCTTTCTAGTTCATCATCGGCCTCATTGCCATCTTTATTCAGTTGCATCTCATCCTCGGCATAGGGTAGCCATGGTTGGTTCAATGGAACATGTCCCGTACCAACTGGTACTCCTGGAATTACCTCTCCCTCTTCTATTTCTTCACACCAACTTCCAAAGGTTCTTGAACACTTCAACTTTTTCTTCCTCTTTTGACACTTCTTCATCATTCCTTTCCATCTCATCTCAATTAACGTAAGAACTCGATGATTCTTCTTGCCAAATAACATACTCCCTATCCAAATCTCATATCATTGCTGCATTTGTTGGATATTACGACATTTCGGTCTTTCATAGGTTATGATTCTTCCTCCATGGGTTCTGATTCTTCTTTCCATAGGTTCAGATTCTTCTATGGGTTCTAGTGCGGATGTAGCAGGATCCGCAATCCATATTCTTTTCGAGACTTGCATGGGTTTTCATTACTAGAAATTACAATCGTCTCAGGGGTCGTTGGTGGTATGAGCATTTCTGCCATCGGATATCTATCTTCATTTCTTTGAGTGTACGGCATGCTCTCCCTCAATCAGGGGCCAACCATTGCTAGTTGGATAATTCAGTTGTTCTTCCTCATCACCAGAGAGAATAATGAAGTAGTCCTTCTCTCCCCAATTTGCCCTTGATTTCTCTCCTTTCGATTACTTTCCTCCATATGGTTTCTACAATGTAAACAATATCCCCTTAGATATAGGTACTAAGCAATTTACTTAATCTGACTTATTCTAATGGTGTGTTATTAATATCTCATTAACTTAGGCATATCCTATTTTAAGTAGAAAGATTTGCTAATCACTTGGTATTACTTTCCATAAACCAATGTTCGACAAATACTTAGAAAAATAAACCGAGTTCTTTGTTCAATCCACTTCTAAAGATGGCCTTTTCACTTAAAATTATTTGTACAACAAAATGGTTTATCCTCTCATAAGTCCTTTGAAAATTTCACCAAAATGTTTACCAAATTTTATTGCTATCACTTCCATGAATCATCTTTTATAAAAATTTAGTCATTATATATAACTAAAATTTCTTAAAAATATATATGTACACATTTATTTTTTCAAAACCAAAATCATTAGTATATATCATTAACAAATACGTGCTCATATATAATATTCTCAAACTCATTCTAGGGTGTTACTAACTTTATCTCTAATGATTCTCTCATTCTAGGGTATTACTAAACACATCAATAATGAGTTTTATCCCACCAAAGTCTAGGGGTTCACTCAACCTAAGCCCTGATACAAAATGTAATAGCCAGTATTTTCGACCCTTGGAAACCGACACTAATGCATCCTCGGTATTCACATGCCATAAATCCAAGTGCCGTAAACTCGGTCGTTAATGGTAGGAAAGAAAATAAAGATAGAACAGAATCTCACACAGATGAAATAACATATACTATTTCAACGTATAATCTTTACAGTGGAAAATTTGAAGTACATCTATCAAAGTTAAGTATGGATAGTTACAAATATCTATCCTTACAAATGTGGAATACAATAACACACGAGTGTGGTGAAAATGGATAAAAATCTTTAGAAGAATCTTCTAACTCCATGCTTCGAACTCTTCCAGATTTCTTTTATCTAAACATGACCAGTAGGCTGCCCAGGAATTTAAGGCACCCGGAGTTTAAGGGAATGGAAAATAAATTCCGAGTCAGTCATAGAACTAGCGTGACATGCTCAAAATACGGATTTTGAAAACAAAAAGGTATCTCATAAGACCACGCCGCACATAAACATGGAATGGGTTTTTACCTTATGATAACCAAAACATTTGCTATATAAAATCATTTGATATTATTTTCAATGGCATTCTTTTGAAAAATGTTTGCAAGTAAACTTATTAATCTTAGCCAAAATTGTTATCATTATTAAATTTTGGATTGTTAGGCTCTACAAACAACACATTTACAACGCTCGATCGGAGAATGGATTCCATAGAATAGCGGGTAAAGGACTACCTTCTATATAGTACACCTCTAAAGGGATGTATCGAAGATCATCGTCTTCAAAACATACCCATAGTTTAGGAGTTTTCTCACCTTTGTTGGATATTAACCTTAGGAAATTTGCTATAGCTTCGCTACAATTGTCTAGAACTCTACGGAATCGAACTCCTTGACGATGAATGGGCTTGGCTTACCTAGGGTGCTCACATCTAGGTGATGGAAGGAAGAAGGCTCAGCCAAGGGTAAAGAAGAGTATTGCCAAGGGATTTAGAGAAGTGAGGTAGGAGTTCGATGATTGTTTTGAGGTGGTTTTACTAACACACACACACACATATATGTATATATATAATTTAATTTTAATTCTGTTTATCCAAATATTTGCCCATTATTTTGCTACGTATTGAAGCCATTAGAATTGCTTAAATAAGGAGGAAGAAGGGGTAGAAAACGACTTCAAATTTATGAAAGCGAGTAGTGTATTTAAAGGCAAATTTTGGAATGAAATATCATAACACTGAATTACATTTTTACCCTTAACCCATACCTCCTCCTTTGACCTCCAATACATTGCCTTCCACCACCATTACTTTGGCCCATGTGGGTATGCATGTGCTTGCACATTGACTTATGCATACTTATGTGAGAAGGAAAAGAGAAATATCATGATATTTCTTATTTTTACCATATTTAAATTCAAATGCAAATGGTAACATTTCTTATGTGCATATGACATGTATATGTGCATATATATATGTTATATATGTATACATGACATATAATGAGGTTGCAATAACCTGTGAATGACTTTTGTTTGTTAAACCGTTGAAAATCGAAAAACCGATTTTCGATCACATTTTCACTTATAAATAATATACATATATTTGTAAAACAAAATCTGAAAATAAATTTCTAATTATTATTAATTAATTAAAATGATCACATTTGAATTATAAAACAATATAAATCTATATTAACAACTATTTACAATAATTGATATTATACCGATAAAGCGATATTGATTTTTCCTTATATTGCTAGATCAAATATATATATCTTTATAAATGATTTATTAGCACTTTATAACTATTTAAAATGGATTACAATCATTTACAATAATTACTTAAATAATGATTAAATCATTAAATCCCAACCAAATTTAATAAATTAATTATTGAATATAAGGGCATCACTATGGACGCCATAAACATATTTTATCTTCCCAGAAATAAAATTAAAAAAATGAAATAATTAATTTTATTTCATATTCTTCTTTAATTATCAAAATAATTGTATGAATCCAGCTTCATATTGTTTATCGATAAAACAGTTTTCGGCCATTTTATCGGTATTTTTCCAAAGGAAATATTTTTCGGAACATTTATCCAAAATAAGTTCATTATTATTAATTATCACTTAAAACTTGATTATTTATGATAATCTATCTTTCAATATATAGTATCATTTAATTAACTTTAGTTAAAGTGATCAAAATTCGGGTCGTTGCAGTTTCATTAATTTTGGAGAAGATTGTAGTTATCTTTCTACAACGGAGCTAAATAATTTTATCTTTATTGGAAAAGATAAATAACTATATCCATCATGACAAAAATAAATACTTTTTTAAAGAAGTTATCTTTTTATAAGGAAAAAGTTAATCTTTTCCCTCATTCACAACAAAATATGAATATTATTAATTGTTGTTGCATGAATTGAGACAGCTAGTAAAATATAATCAAAATATTTTTCTTTTTGAAAGAAGTCTAATATTAATGCTGCTTAGTATCAAAGCAACGTGTTTGACTCGGTTGGATGGTAGTTTGGACTATGAGATTAAAGGTCATGAATTCGATTCTTGTAATTAATTCGATTCTTGAAATTGATGCTTATTGGCATTAATAAACCATGTTAAAAAAGTATCTAACAAATTCATTTATCTTTATTGTAAAAAGAAATTATCCGCTAATACTTTTATCTTCTAATAATGGATAATTACTTTCTACTTTTTCCAAAAACATAAATATCATTTTTCAAAAAGAAAACTACTTTTCAAAAAAAAAGATCATCTCCTTCAAAATGTGTGGATAAATAAAAGCACCTTTATCTATTTTGATGAACAAACCTCTCATCAAAAAAGCTGACAAAACCACAATAAGTTTATGAAAATATGTCATTATAAATATAATTATTGAAGATTTTAACCTATCTAAACTAAAATAACCACAATTCTTTGCAATCATAGCTAAAAGTTTTTTACTTTGCAATTAGCAATATAAAATAATAATACGATGCTGTTAACTACAAAATCTACGGAAAAAGGTATTTTCTGTCTTCTATTAGATTAAGTACTGATAAATCACATGTATAAATATAATCCTGCAATGTAATTAATCTTCTATCTTTTATCATATATTTTATCTTTCATATTTATCTTTCTATTATCATTTATTATATACTTTATCTGTCACGACCCGCCCTTCTCGACCCTCGAAAATCGACACAAAATACTCAACAGTATAATATGCCGACGATCGAATGCCGGAAAAAGACAGATTTGTAGAAGAATAAGAAAGTAGATAGAAGAAGAAAGAACCAACCAAATCAGAATCTCACAATCGCAACGGATAAAATATAATATATAGAACAGATCTTTACACAAATGAAAACTATATCTGTTTATATACAATACATCATCATCAGAGTATATCAATACAACCAACCATAGCCAGTCAAACAATCTCAACAATCACAGCAGCGGAATAATACAAGTACGAGAAATACGTCTCGGACTCCAGCTCCTCTCCTGAGCTCCATAGCAACCTATCCTGTAAAAATACTCGGTCTGACCCGAGCATTATAATGAAATAACACCCGAGTCAGTCTGGAATACCAGCGCATCATAAATACATCCAAACTGATTATTAAAGTTCAAAAATCCTTTGAAAACAAAAGCATCTCGTAAGACCACGCCACAAATAAACATGTTGGGTTTTTACCTTACGATAGCTAAAACACTTTTTATAAAATCCTCTGATATTATAATAGTGTCTAATTACAAATACTTATTAAAATAGCTGAAATTGTTACATTCATTAAATTCCAGCATACTAGGTATACAAACAAAACACGTACAAGGCACGTAGGGAAAATGGATTTCCAACGAATGACTAGGCACTGGGGTACCACCTATCACAGTACGTGGCCTAGATCACAGTACCGAGGACCCACCCTAAGTCCTCTGCAACACAAGGCCGGAATCACCTATGGGCAATTCCGAATATGATCACCCCACGGTTGGGATCAGCAACCGCACCACTAAGCCGAAATAAAAGGGACATCTAGACAGGGATGACCATACTCTCCAGTGGGCGCTACCCACGAAGCCTTGCTGCATAACCCCTGATTTTCAGTCATTCCCGGTTGATGAGGCTTGAGGCTAAGCGTTACCTTTATAGCACATATCCCTTAGAATGCCCATCGCCCACCTGACGATGTTTTCGCAAGCATTCGTCCATACAAGTCCGTCCCGGGTCCGAACGGAACCGAAGGCACTACTCCTACTACATCCATTTTGGAAATATCCTCAGGATTAGTAGCGACTAGCCCTTGCTCTTCACTGCTCTATCTTCGACTCCGAACACGTTACACGAAACGTACAAACCGGATCGAAGTGGTATTCGAGAAATAAATCTCGATCCCGGTCTCTTCGAAACGATCAGCGCATTTGGCCAATATTGATAGTCGGTGATTTAACTATCAATTAATGTTCACAAACATCCATACACATCCATCACACAATAAATAATCTCCATATTATTTATTTGCTTCTAATATCTTTCAAAGATATATTTTCACATTTTCAAAACTCGTTTGAAAACAATTTTCCAAACTCTTCCTTTACAAGGTAAATCTTTTACCCTTTATTCCCATTGGGAATAACCAAGTATAAAACAATTTGCATTTAAAACAGTTAAAATACTTTATACTGAAATATACTTTAAAATATGAAAATTACTTCTATTTATTTACTAAAAATATAAATTTAAAATATGTGAAGAAAACTAGTTATTAACACATAAACTTTGATTTTAAAAATAAGGGTTTTAGTTTAACTAAGTTCAAAATAGCGTTATAAGAAGAAAAATGCTAATTTTAACAACTTAAGCTAAAACCAACTTTTAAATAAATCCATTTGTAAAAATAATTGCTAATATACTCCCAAATTATTACGGTATTAAAATTATTAATTTATTTCTTTAAAAATAACGATTTCTTAAAAATACTTTTTAAACGATTTAAAACTTAACCTTTAGTTAAATAAAATCTTTTTTATAAACATTTACTTGGTTTTTCCCAAGGAAACACTTTCCCATTTCTAAACATTCCAAAGTACTCTTTCATATAAATCCACTGATTTATTTCAAGTCAATTTATGTTTTACAACATAAACCCCAAATCCCATATTTAACTATAACTTCCTCCGAAGTTAAATCACAATTTTTCATTTCCGGAAATTCATTTTTAACTATAGTTTAAACATTTTGGTGAATTTTCAATGGAAGCCAAATTTCCAATTCACTTAATTAAATTCCAATGAAATACAGCATTTCAAAACATTCTATTTGAACTTGTTAATTTATAGTCGGAAACTCCATTTTAACATATTTTTAATTTCCGGATAACATTAGTCATTATTAAAATAAACACCGTTATTTTAAACAATTTATAATTTCATAAATTTAATTTCCAGAAAACTATACTTTCCATTTACCCATTTCATACACTTCCCATTATATTCAAAATCCCAATTTGGCCCAATTTACATTTTCTTTTCAAATCCGATTTCAAATTTTATTCTTTGAAATTCTAAATTTAACAATTCATTTTATTTCGTAAAACACAATTTAGCCATTTATAATTTAATTCTGTGATTACAATTTATACCACAATGTCACAGAACAACTAAATTTCCAGATTTATCAATCACATCATATAAACAGGTATCACTATCAATTATAAAATAATTGCTACATTGTGAGGAATCCAGTTGGATCCCTCCAACCTGTTTCTCCCTGCATCATAGATATTAGCACATCGCAATATAAATATCAATCCAGACTGATAATCACAGATATAATCAACCATTCACATAGATATTTAAATATCAACTATTTATAATGTCTAGCATCCAGATGTGAGTGAGAATAACTCACCTTGAGTTTCGGCAAGCGTTCGAAATTTAAATTAAACCGGACGGTGTCCTATTTAACTCAAATTCCTACTTGCCCGGAATGATTCCCGGACTGCACCACTGCGTAGTATTCCTTTCTGCGATTTCAACGCATCCAAAATCGTCCGAATCTGAGATCGTACGAACTCGTTATGATTTTACAAAGTTTTGAATACAATTTAAAAAAAAAATTCTTTTTTTTTAAAAAAAAAAACAAACGAACGGCCCATACCCCAGAAACCCGCTTCCATCTCGTACCCGTCTCTCCCCCTCTCACGCAACACGCGAACGCACAGAAGACCCAAACCCATCGATCGCCCCTAGGGCTCGCAACCGCAACCACCACGATGGCCTACAACACGATCGGAGACTTTCACCACGACCGCCGCATCCACCTCCCCCTCCACCAGGCGCGCGCGAGAGCTCGGCTCTTTGTAGATCTCGAAAAACGAGATCAACTCGGTGATGAACGGCACCACCTAGCACCCCCTCTGGTTGACTACAACCCATCTCCACCGTACGGATCTGAAGCTATCGCCGAGTACTTCGATTCTCATGTAGAAAGTTTTGAGCGAAAGCAATTAGATTGAATGGAAATTGGAGGAGAAGATCGTTTACTCCCGGCCATTGAAATGAAAGGAAACGGCGGCCTGTCTATTTGAGCTAGGGTTTTGATAATGTGAATATATATTATATTGTTTAATATTATTTTATTTATAAAATTCCTCGATTTAACAGTTTAAGAAAACGACCACCAATTCTCACGTTCCGACAGGCTACCCTGGGGTTTTTCTGCGTTCCGGACACGATGGAACAGGTTCCGTAAGCAAATTTGATCGTATGCGCGAGATACGGAATTAAACGATCAATTTAAAATTAAATCGGTTAAATCGATATCTATGCGTTTCGAGCTGCCACGGTCAAACGACAACTCCGATTGCTACGAAAATTGAAATCCGATAATAACTAACTATTACGGATCCAATGAAACTAGTTTCGTCGAATTCCGAGACTGCGCCCCGGAAGGCTATTTTAACTCGTCTATTAAATCAGGCGATTTTCTGAAATTATCAGAAACGCTTAAAATTTTACTTTTATAATTTTATTAACTTAACAATACATCATATAAAATTTATAAACACATTAAAAATCATTCTGGCTCATTCCGGACCAAGATCTGATTAAAATGCATTTTAATAATATTAAATCCATTTTTAAATTAATATAAAATCCCAAATATTAATTTATCAACTTAAAATTCCTCTAAAAGTCCAACAACATTATTTATGTCCAAATAGACTTTAAAATAAATTTAAAAACCATTTTTATCACTATTTACATCCAGATTTACCTTTATCTCAAATTTCGAATATTTAATTATTATTTTTCCATTAATCAAATTCAACCAGGATTACTATAATTAAAAATTATAGCTTATTTTATTGAATGAACCCGAATCCATTCATTCCAACATCAATTAAGAACCCACATTAAACATTTAAAACGAATTAAATGTCCAAAAATCTAGCAGCCAAAATCTGGGATGTTACATTCCTCCCCCCTTATAAAAATTTCGTCCCCGAAATTTGCTAAGGTAAAAATATACTTTCCAACTCATTTTCTTACCCAATTTGCTTAGCTAAAGTTTATATTCACTTTCCAAAATCCTTTAGCCCAATCCCATACTCAATTGCTACATTAATCCCAAAAGCTTTACTAGTTATTAAAATTTCCAAAACCCCAAAAAAAAAAAATTTCTAACACCCAAAATTTTTAGAAAATTTTGGCGGAGTCTCCTTTGCACGGAGGAGCTTCTGCGATATCGCAGGATACACAAATATATATACATCGGCTCACATGGCCGGAAACCAAAATATATCACAATATATATATCATTTTCCCAATTATATTTGCGTAGGCGTACCTTTTAGCAAATTTTAATAGCGAGCGGCTAATATAACGCATATACGCGCTCCAACTCTCTCGAACGCCTCCCGTACCTGTACTTACTCAACAAACTCATCAGTTTTCAAAGATATGAGCATTTTCATAACATTTCCAATATAAATGCAAGCCAAACATATCCATTTCATAGCCAAACCAAGCAAACTTCATCATTAACAATGTTAACCATATTTTATCAACAATCCAAAGATTTCAATCACTTTCGAATCACTTATTCAAGTCTACTACATTTTATTTCACTTGAATGCCTTAAATTCAAGTTTTCAATCACCTTTCAAGTTACTTATTTAAGTCCAATTTCATTTTATTTCACTTGAATGATTTACATTCAAGTTTACTATATATCATTCATATTTATTTCACGCAATTCATTTCCACTTCAATATGATTACATATGCCTTCCTTACATTTCTTTATTTCAACTTACATTCCCAATTTGATTTACAATCAAATTTTATTTTAAACTTGAAACATTTGCATTTCAGTTATGATCCATTTCCATTCATATGCACAATTACTCATTAAAAGATCAATTCATTCCAATGGATTTAAAGTCTATTCCATTTTATTATTTTTAACCAATTCACTTGCATTCATATACTAATTCTTTGAATTAGATTCCAATCCAGTTCAATTTATGCAAACTCAATTTCAATAGCTTGTCAAACAACTCAATTCCAAATACATGTCAATTTTATTTCATTTAAGCAAAATAAACCCCACTTAAGCTTATAACCATTAAAATTAATTCTAACTTAGATTTATATTAATTTTACTCCATTTTCATGGTTCACAATCCAAGTATTTTTTTCCAATGCAATTTGTAAATTAAATTAAACCTTCCTTACATTTTATGTCATTAACCAACTCAAGTTTACCTTAATATCATTCATTCTTGAGTTATTTACAACTCTTATATTTTTAACTTATCACATTAATTAATTTAAAACTCATTTCGCTTGCATTACAGTTTATTTCCTAACAATTCCATTCAAGACTTAATAAAGCTTATCGACAATTATTTTTGTCTTCAATTAGCTTAAGTTCTTTCAAATGTTCACAATATTCACATTCCTTCTTAAATCAATTTTATTTGATTTCTATTTGATTCCCATCCAAATCAAATTTATATTCATTTAAAAATCTAAATGCTCTTTGACTACTTATCCAATCCATTTTAGATTTATTATATTAACAAAGAGACCATTTAAATTATTTCTCTCATTTGAATTTTATTTACAATTCAAACCATCACTATTATAAGCTAATTACATTATTCATTCTCACTTCCAACATTTGTTACCAAAATTAAATTTCATTCAACAACTGGATTTTTTCCTTACTTTCTAAATTTTGACCAAACTATCAAAATTCTATTTATTGCAATACAAATTCCATTTAATTTAGCTTACACAAGATTTATTTCCAAACAATCATTTGGATTTAACAGAGTAAGCATTACTTCATTCAACATCATTCAACTGAATTAAATTTCCATTAAACTCAATTCTTATCCCATTTTAATTCAAGGTTAACTAAATTATATATGCATTTTCAATTTAATTCCTTTCCAGAATTTATTCAAGTTCTTCTAAATTTTATTTAGCCCACCTGAATTTAAACCATTTCCTTTACTACTTTAAATAAGAATTGAATTTCATTCAATATTGCTTATAATGCATCCGAATTTTAAATTTCACTTCAATCCAATTTATTCTTTCATAAATAAGTCCAAAACTTATTTTCTATTTGAAGTTCATTCACATCTTTTATCTCACTTTACTTTATCTTTCTCCACATTTCATTTAGGATTGAGTTTGAAGTCACTATACCATTCAACTATTTCCCATTTGTGGTTATAATTTCACTTTACTTGGGTTTACACCCAAATTTTCCATCTTTAGGTTCATCAACTTATTTATCTCTAAGTTTACATTGCTCATTTTAATCCTTTTACATCTTATAATCACAATTCCAATTTCTATACATATGCATCTCTGAATTCTTAAGGATACAAATTTTTACTTCACCTTAATCCTTTGAAAATTTCAAATACACCATTCCAGATTATAAGTATAACACTTAATAGCTTATGGGTACAATTTGTTACACAACGACCCATAATTACAAAGTTATTTTATTTTCAACTTAACTCAAATCAATTTAATTCCAGTTCCCAATTTTATTTAACTTATCATAAGTTAAATCCAAATATATTTCATTCACCTTCATTTATTCGAAGTAAATTTACATTCCAAGACAAAATTTCATTTTCTTTTCTTACCTAAATCAACTTCACCCTCAAGGTTATAGTTAATTTATTTCAAATTTCTACATTTTTATTTTAACCGAATTCCCAGAATTCAATTTACCCGGATTTATTTCAAAACCAATTTGAAATATAAATCAACACATTTCCATTGGATATCCAAATCAAATACCAAATTCCAAAACAATATGCTTTTACCAAACAATTTTCCCCTTTAAAATTGTTAAAACAACTTGTATATAAACAAGTATAAACAAATATCTTAACCAATCACCTCGGAAGCAATCCATCACTTTAGAAACTCGAAAATGAATTCCGATGATGTGGCCAGCATCACCAGGATTATTTTCCAGCGACTGAAGTGAGTTCAATGCTTTCCACTTCCAAAATTCACCTTAAATCAATTTCCATTCAAAAATATTTTCCAAAATATACTCCATCATTTACTTCAAAACCTTTGGAAAACATTTCAACATTCCCAAATTTCAATCAAATTCAATTTAAAACCCTTCCCAAAATTTCCGGAATCAAAATTCTGGTTTAAATCTAATTTTAATTATACTTCTTCTTATTTAAACCATATTTAGTTAATTCCATTTGGTTATAAACCATTTTAATATTTTAAATTCTTATTTGCTTATAAATCATTTCAAATTTGAAATCATATTTTAATTTCTTATTTGATTATAGAGGAAACAACCAAACAAACATCCAATATATATAATTTAGAAAACTTATTTCTTTATATCAAAATATAATTTTGGGTAAAATTATTTCATTTACCTACTTTAAAAACAATACTATGTCGGTTTAT
The DNA here is from genome assembly GCA_030737815.1 of Allium fistulosum. Classification (NCBI taxonomy): domain Eukaryota; kingdom Viridiplantae; phylum Streptophyta; class Magnoliopsida; order Asparagales; family Amaryllidaceae; genus Allium; species Allium fistulosum. The sequence continues at coordinate 744,887,625 of CM060901.1, read as the reverse complement.
CTTGTTTAAGAGTTTAGAAATCCCTATCGATACGGTTGTACTTCCCGCACCGACCAGAATTCATAAACACTCAACCGATAAGTCAACACAGTACAAAAACAATTTTATATCCACTAACAAGTACGCTCTCATAGCTATTATTACACTCAACTCATTATAGAGTACTTCTGACTCTATTATAAATGAGTAAATTTCCCCACCAAAGCCTAGGTTGTCGCCAACCTAAGCTCTGATACCAACTGTCACGACCCGCCCTTCTCGACCCTCGAAAATCGACACAAAATACTCAACAGTATAATATGCCAACGATCGAATGCCAGAAAAAGACAGATTTGTAGAAGAATAAGAAAGTAGATAGAAGAAGAAAGAACCAACCAAATCAGAATCTCACAATCGCAACGGATAAAATATAATATATAGAACAGATCTTTACACAAATGAAAACTATATCTGTTTATATACAATACATCATCATCAGAGTATATCAATACAACCAACCATAGCCAGTCAAACAATCTCAACAATCACAGCAGCGGAATAATACAAGTACGAGAAATACGTCTCGGACTCCAGCTCCTCTCCTGAGCTCCATAGCAACCTATCCTGTAAAAATACTCGGTCTGACCCGAGCATTATAATGAAATAACACCCGAGTCAGTCTGGAATACCAGCGCATCATAAATACATCCAAACTGATTATTAAAGTTCAAAAATCCTTTGAAAACAAAAGCATCTCGTAAGACCACGCCACAAATAAACATGTTGGGTTTTTACCTTACGATAGCTAAAACACTTTTTATAAAATCCTCTGATATTATAATAGTGTCTAATTACAAATACTTATTAAAATAGCTGAAATTGTTACATTCATTAAATTCCAGCATACTAGGTATACAAACAAAACACGTACAAGGCACGTAGGGAAAATGGATTTCCAACGAATGACTAGGCACTGGGGTACCACCTATCACAGTACGTGGCCTAGATCACAGTACCGAGGACCCACCCTAAGTCCTCTGCAACACAAGGCCGGAATCACCTATGGGCAATTCCGAATATGATCACCCCACGGTTGGGATCAGCAGCCGCACCACTAAGCCGAAATAAAAGGGACATCTAGACAGGGATGACCATACTCTCCAGTGGGCGCTACCCACGAAGCCTTGCTGCATAACCCCTGATTTTCAGTCATTCCCGGTTGATGAGGCTTGAGGCTAAGCGTTACCTTTATAGCACATATCCCTTAGAATGCCCATCGCCCACCTGACGATGTTTTCGCAAGCATTCGTCCATACAAGTCCGTCCCGGGTCCGAACGGAACCGAAGGCACTACTCCTACTACATCCATTTTGGAAATATCCTCAGGATTAGTAGCGACTAGCCCTTGCTCTTCACTGCTCTATCTTCGACTCCGAACACGTTACACGAAACGTACAAACCGGATCGAAGTGGTATTCGAGAAATAAATCTCGATCCCGGTCTCTTCGAAACGATCAGCGCATTTGGCCAATATTGATAGTCGGTGATTTAACTATCAATTAATGTTCACAAACATCCATACACATCCATCACAAAATAAATAATCTCCATATTATTTATTTGCTTCTAATATCTTTCAAAGATATATTTTCACATTTTCAAAACTCGTTTGAAAACAATTTTCCAAACTCTTCCTTTACAAGGTAAATCTTTTACCCTTTATTCCCATCGGGAATAACCAAGTATAAAACAATTTGCATTTAAAACAGTTAAAATACTTTATACTGAAATATACTTTAAAATATGAAAATTACTTCTATTTATTTACTAAAAATATAAATTTAAAATATGTGAAGAAAACTAGTTATTAACACATAAACTTTGATTTTAAAAATAAGGGTTTTAGTTTAACTAAGTTCAAAATAGCGTTATAAGAAGAAAAATGCTAATTTTAACAACTTAAGCTAAAACCAACTTTTAAATAAATCCATTTGTAAAAATAATTGCTAATATACTCCCAAATTATTACGGTATTAAAATTATTAATTTATTTCTTTAAAAATAACGATTTCTTAAAAATACTTTTTAAACGATTTAAAACTTAACCTTTAGTTAAATAAAATCTTTTTTATAAACATTTACTTGGTTTTTCCCAAGGAAACACTTTCCCATTTCTAAACATTCCAAAGTACTCTTTCATATAAATCCACTGATTTATTTCAAGTCAATTTATGTTTTACAACATAAACCCCAAATCCCATATTTAACTATAACTTCCTCCGAAGTTAAATCACAATTTTTCATTTCCGGAAATTCATTTTTAACTATAGTTTAAACATTTTGGTGAATTTTCAATGGAAGCCAAATTTCCAATTCACTTAATTAAATTCCAATGAAATACAGCATTTCAAAACATTCTATTTGAACTTGTTAATTTATAGTCGGAAACTCCATTTTAACATATTTTTAATTTCCGGATAACATTAGTCATTATTAAAATAAACACCGTTATTTTAAACAATTTATAATTTCATAAATTTAATTTCCAGAAAACTATACTTTCCATTTACCCATTTCATACACTTCCCATTATATTCAAAATCCCAATTTGGCCCAATTTACATTTTCTTTTCAAATCCGATTTCAAATTTTATTCTTTGAAATTCTAAATTTAACAATTCATTTTATTTCGTAAAACACAATTTAGCCATTTATAATTTAATTCTGTGATTACAATTTATACCACAATGTCACAGAACAACTAAATTTCCAGATTTATCAATCACATCATATAAACAGGTATCACTATCAATTATAAAATAATTGCTACATTGTGAGGAATCCAGTTGGATCCCTCCAACCTGTTTCTCCCTGCATCATAGATATTAGCACATCGCAATATAAATATCAATCCAGACTGATAATCACAGATATAATCAACCATTCACATAGATATTTAAATATCAACTATTTATAATGTCTAGCATCCAGATGTGAGTGAGAATAACTCACCTTGAGTTTCGGCAAGCGTTCGAAATTTAAATTAAACCGGACGGTGTCCTATTTAACTCAAATTCCTACTTGCCCGGAATGATTCCCGGACTGCACCACTGCGTAGTATTCCTTTCTGCGATTTCAACGCATCCAAAATCGTCCGAATCTGAGATCGTACGAACTCGTTATGATTTTACAAAGTTTTGAATACAATTTAAAAAAAAAATTCTTTTTTTTTTTTTAAAAAAAAACAAACGAACGGCCCATACCCCAGAAACCCGCTTCCATCTCGTACCCGTCTCTCCCCCTCTCACGCAACACGCGAACGCACAGAAGACCCAAACCCATCGATCGCCCCTAGGGCTCGCAACCGCAACCACCACGATGGCCTACAACACGATCGGAGACTTTCACCACGACCGCCGCATCCACCTCCCCCTCCACCAGGCGCGCGCGAGAGCTCGGCTCTTTGTAGATCTCGAAAAACGAGATCAACTCGGTGATGAACGGCACCACCTAGCACCCCCTCTGGTTGACTACAACCCATCTCCACCGTACGGATCTGAAGCTATCGCCGAGTACTTCGATTCTCATGTAGAAAGTTTTGAGCGAAAGCAATTAGATTGAATGGAAATTGGAGGAGAAGATCGTTTACTCCCGGCCATTGAAATGAAAGGAAACGGCGGCCTGTCTATTTGAGCTAGGGTTTTGATAATGTGAATATATATTATATTGTTTAATATTATTTTATTTATAAAATTCCTCGATTTAACAGTTTAAGAAAACGACCACCAATTCTCACGTTCCGACAGGCTACCCTGGGGTTTTTCTGCGTTCCGGACACGATGGAACAGGTTCCGTAAGCAAATTTGATCGTATGCGCGAGATACGGAATTAAACGATCAATTTAAAATTAAATCGGTTAAATCGATATCTATGCGTTTCGAGCTGCCACGGTCAAACGACAACTCCGATTGCTACGAAAATTGAAATCCGATAATAACTAACTATTACGGATCCAATGAAACTGGTTTCGTCGAATTCCGAGACTGCGCCCCGGAAGGCTATTTTAACTCGTCTATTAAATCAGGCGATTTTCTGAAATTATCAGAAACGCTTAAAATTTTACTTTTATAATTTTATTAACTTAACAATACATCATATAAAATTTATAAACACATTAAAAATCATTCTGGCTCATTCCGGACCAAGATCTGATTAAAATGCATTTTAATAATATTAAATCCATTTTTAAATTAATATAAAATCCCAAATATTAATTTATCAACTTAAAATTCCTCTAAAAGTCCAACAACATTATTTATGTCCAAATAGACTTTAAAATAAATTTAAAAACCATTTTTATCACTATTTACATCCAGATTTACCTTTATCTCAAATTTCGAATATTTAATTATTATTTTTCCATTAATCAAATTCAACCAGGATTACTATAATTAAAAATTATAGCTTATTTTATTGAATGAACCCGAATCCATTCATTCCAACATCAATTAAGAACCCACATTAAACATTTAAAACGAATTAAATGTCCAAAAATCTAGCAGCCAAAATCTGGGATGTTACATTATCTTTCATATTTTATCATTTGTGAATTATCCTTTAGTACAAACATTAAGGACAAAAGTTAAAAATAATATAAAACTAATTTATCTTTAATCTTTAGTTTTTAATCTTTTATATTCTAATCAAATTTTAATATATAATTATTTATTTTTATTCCAAAATGAAGTATGAAAATAGTTACAAAAAGAAAAGCAAGTAGAACTTATGTGACTACATAAAAAAATTGATAATTATCTTTTCTCCCTTTTATTTTATTATTTCGATATAAAAATAACACATACACAAATGTAATATCACAAAATAATTTATCATTTTTCTTTTTTAGTTCACCTTTTATCACTTTATCATTTAATTTATCATTAACCTTCTTATCTTTTATTATTTTATATATAGGAATATCATATATGCAAATCCAAATTTGTTTAGTACTATATTTTTTGTCTTCTATAAATATTTTTAGTTTATCTCCTATCTTTTAGTTTATCTTTTATTCATTTATCCTTAAATATTATGGTGTATTTTTTATTTTATTTAATTTATATTTTTATCTTTTACCTCTCTGTTTATTTATCACTATGTAAAAGCTAAATTTATTTATCTTCAAACTTAATTAATTTATTCACCTTTTAGTTTTAAAGCTAGTTGCAAACAGGATCGACTGTGGACATTTGAAGAAATATAAATGTAAAATATTACTTTTTATAAAATAAACATGACCTTTTTTATCTTTTTAATGCTAAATTTATTTAATATTTGTTAAAAGTTTAACTCATTTATATTTAGTCAAATCTTAATTTATCTATGTAAAGAAATAATTGTAATCAAAATTATTAAATGCCCATTTTTGATAAAAAGATAAATGTAAACAAAATGAACAAATGCTAAATGCAAACTATAATTTTGACTAAAAGACAAATTAAATTTTCTAAAACTAGACTATTTATCTTCAAACGTAATTTATTTCTCTACTAACTTAAAAGATAGTGCAAATAGGATAAAATATGCATGTTTTGTTGTGTTGTGATTTCATTATGTTTTTTGTGAGATAAATTTATTGTGAATAAGTAGGGTTTCACAGTCCATAAAATTGATTAAGTACATAACAAGTATATTATTCATAGTTCGTGCCATTCATCATACATGAATCAAGAGATACAACGTATCAGTAATAATGTACCAACAGAGGAATTTCAATTTCAATTTCGATTTTATTTTATTATATATAATTACACATATACATGTTTAATATTTTGAAACAGAACATATAATTTATGTTTAATTGAAAGATAGATATAAAAGGATAATACAGATTAATTATAAGTATATATAAAACTAAAATATGTTTATTCATTATTTCATTTTCAACTTTTTTTAGTTACCCCACATACATATTTTGTGAATTTGTATGTTTTCTAAGTTAAATTTTCAAATTTTTAACATTATAATATTCGAAACTCAACCTGCTTATGCATTCAAGCATAAGACTTTACTACTCAAGATTCATTATACACTCATCACAAATACGTCGTAGGATTCATAATGACAGGAGCCTTTGCTCATGAAGATATATTCTTCATTAAAGATTATAATCCAAAGCAGAATGAGGGTAATGCATTGGCAAGAATATCAATTTTTTTTGAGTTTTTTAATAAAATTGGAAGTTCAATGGTTTTATAAGGATATTGTATTAGCAAGAATGGCAAGAATGTCAATTGTTGGCTTATTTAAACTAAATTATCTTGTCCAAATGATTTAAACAAAATTTGTCCTATTTTTTAAGAAAAGTTATTTAGTAAATTACCATTAAGTAAAATTCAGAACAAATTGATATAAATGTGATGTGTTTGCATTACGTTGTAAATTATAAAAATATATTATAGTGATGCAAGCTGTAGAATCGCAAAATCTTTATTATAACCTAAGCCAATTAAAAGTAAGAAAACAAAAATACAGTCTAGAGGTCTAAGGCTGAACAAACAGCTTGACCAAAGTACCATTTCACACAACTCTAGGACACAAATTCGTTCAAAATGCAAGATAATTCCTATGGTTACATGATGTTACACAACCTCTTGATTACAAATGAATGTTATTCAGCTTAACGATAAACAAATAGTGACTAGCCTATATATCCATAATAAAGTGTGCAGCATCAATCAACGCATGTAGGCTAACCGGTTGGGCAGGGTTCCACTACACAATTATAGTATGATGAAAAATAGTCAAGCACTTACGTAGTAAGACCATATCAAGCTTATGCCACCACAGCTAGCTGTAAAACTTATAAAAGTTAATTCAGTAGGGCAACCACTAGAATCTATATAATAATCCAAACTGCTTATAATTATTAAGCAATATGCATATTGGATAACCATTTGCTTCCCATAGAGTTAGCTTCCACAATGAAGAAAGAGTGCAACTGTAACAACCCAAAATTTAAGCTATAATAATTAATTAACGAATTAAATAAATGATAAAATAACTTTGTGAAATTATCAGAATTGAGCCACGGGAGTTGCACCATTGTGTCTGTGGTAATTTTCTAGTCAATTTTCATATCTAGAACATCAGAATCCGAGCTAATATGAGCAAGATACAAATCGAACAAGAATCAACGGAAAAAAAAATATGGGTCAGGTCGGTCAGAAGGTCGACCCAACCACACACTAGGTCGACCAGCCAGCCGACCTAGGAGGGGGGAAGGTCGACCGTGCGGTCGACCCACCTTATGTATTGAGCGAATAAACGATTTTTCATTCGTGTTCATTCCAGCAAGCCTTGTACACGTCAATTTCATTCTTTTACTCAGTCTAGTCCTTCCATGCTTCCATCCGACGGCTCCTATTCAGCCTATGAGGTGGTCGCACTATATTCAACCTCCAAATCAAATAGTTTGAGATCTACTTCTACCCCTATAAATAAGACCCTAGGCCTAACACTTTTTCTCATTCTAAGATTTCTCCAATTGGGTTTGCCTTTTAAGGAAGGACCCTAAAGGAATAATTTTCCAAGGAGACTATCTTTTTAAATAAAATATTTTAATACCCTCAAGTGGATCCGAGAAGACCAAAATGGAAGAGCTTAGGATCACAGATGAGTGATTGTAATTATTTTAGATCTTTAAGTAATTTAAAATAATAGGGTTTCTAATAGTTGTAGTTTTACTATGATTTTTGGAATAAAGTTTTTAGTAGTTTATTTACAGTTTTAGATTTATTTTCAGTCTATTTCTTTTTAACTATTATTTTCAGTTAAATCTAGTTTATTTCTGTTAATTATAGATTTTTCATTTATTTACAGTTTATTTACAATGTTTGAATTTATTTACTGTTATTTATACGTTATTTACATATTTTCCTATGCTTTGGATTTTCTTCTATTTTCAGTTTTCTTCTATTCATCCTTTTTCTTCGCGAATGGATTAGAATAAAATTAAACGCCAATATGGGTTAAATTATAAGAATACTGAAATAACGGAAGATAAGATGTAAATTGTAAAGACTATAATAAATTGGAATTAGACTGAAATTGAGCCTAATTATGATATTAATGTTACAATTGGACTAAATTAAAGATATTGGTCTAGTTATAATTTAGAATTATAACTAAAACGAGTAAACAATGAAAGAATCTTATTTTTACACTTAGACCTTGGGTTAAGTAATAAGCGTGATTATAACGTAGGTTATAATAAGAAATAGAACAGAATGATGCTTATTTAAGACTTAGAATAATTTAACAAGCAAATAGAGTAAATGATAAATAGTAGAGGCTTATTTAAAAATACTTATAATAAGTTAATAAACAAAGATAGAGATAAGATCCGTACCGGTAGCATTTCCTTTTTGTTGTTTAGGGTAGATAAGTGGTCAATAATTAAAAGGAAAGATCTGTATCAGCATCATTTCCCTTATGTTGTTTAGGGTAGATAAGTGGTCAATAGTTAAAAGAAAAGATCTATACCGGCAGCATTTTCCTTGGGACACGCTTATGCTATTTAGGGCAGATAAGAGGTCAATAATTAAAAGACCAAAACATGGGGATTTGGATAAGGGGCGTAACTAGATTTTATTTGATAGGGACCAGTACCAATAGCATTCCCCATTTTTATGGACACGGTGTCTCACAATCGCCTTATGTGAGATAAAGGCACGCTTATGTTGTCTAGGGTAAATAAAACGACAAAAAAGGGTGCAATAGATATCGTGAACTGGTGGTGACCGAGCATGCGGCATCAATTAGGGGAGATAAGTCGCTATTGAGTTCCAAGTGCTTAGTGTGTATCTCTTATAGACACCATTGCCTTCTGTGTAGGGAGCTATCTAGCGTCTAGTCCATAGTAGGTACTATAGAGTAGCAGGCCAGTCAATGGGTAGAATTAGGATTCCAACCTAATTAAAATAGGATTAGGAACTTAGTCTAATCAAAGCAGCTATCAAGGACAAGTGCAAACAATTAAAGTTAACCAATCATATTAATTTAGCAATAGCTAACTCGTATTTATTTCCAGCTTTATCTTTCTTCCTATTTCCTTCCTTTCCTTTTACGTACTAGAACTGTTGTAAAGGCTATTACTTTTACTTTGCTTAAGAATTCTAGTAATTACTATCATTCACCAGACTTTTAGTTTGACCCACTCCTTTATTTTTTCCTTTCCCCCCCATAGGCAATCAGAGTCAACAATGGTAGATTGCAGATTCTTGGAGGTTTCTTTGGCAGAGATTATCTTATGTATTTCTCTTCTTTTATTTCTGTTTTTAGTTCTTTCATTGTACTAGCACTATCCGAGGGATAGTTTGTACTCTGATATTTATGAGACTGAGGTTTTTAATTTCATGAGACATATATTGGTATTTTGAGATATGTAATATATATGGTTTTATAATTCTATATTATGAAGTTTGGCTTTTTGAAAGTTATTATTTTTAATTGTTTCCGCTGTTTTATCTATCTTTATGTTGTGAATCTTAGTCTCTGCTTTTTTTAGTTGTACCTACAATGCACCACACCTTTTAGTGTGCTCTTATGGGTATACTAAAGGATGTGGGGTGTTTCACTAGGTATCAGAGTCTAAGGTTATAGGATTTCTAAAATTTGCTTTAAAAGTATTCTTCAAAATAACTTGTTTGAAACGTATTTTTTAGAAAATAACTCTTAGAAATAGTTTTTAAGCATAAAAGATTTTTTTATAAAAATCCCCTCAAAAGTCCAGTTAAATCTCCCTTCGACTCTTTCCTAAACTATCTTTTTCTTTGCATAGCATAGCGGATGCCCCGAATCTTCCCGAGGGCATTCCAGTCCCAGCCTAGTTTCATAGGTATCTACAAGCCACGACTCTAGAGGTGCAAGGGCAAGCACCCAATCCAGCACCAGCAGGTAGGAATCCCATCAACCCATCTACAGCAGTTAATTTCTCTAATCTTTGTAAGGACTTTATGAATATGGGTGGAAAGACTTTTTCTGGTATGAAGACTTTTGTGGAGGCGAGGGCTTGGCTACGTAACACAGAGAAGATATGCCCTGGCTATTGGGATTAGATGATCAACAGCGGGTTCAACTAGCATCTTAGCAGTTGAAAAAGGAGGCTTCGTATTGTGGGAGGTTATTGAGTTGGAAAGTAGGGAAGTCACTTAGAATGGATTTTGGGAGTGATTTGATAGGAAGTTTTTATCTCAAGTAGAAGAGAGTGTTTATTTGGAACGAATCATTAATTTGAAGTAAGGGAGTTTGGCTATAAAGGAGTACATTAATAACCTCAATGAGTTGTCATGGTTTGGGATGGAGTTAGTTAATACACCGCATAATAAAACTTTGAAGTTCGCAAAGGGATTGAATCAGCTCCTTCAAGGGTTGTTATTGACTCATGTGTCGATGGGCGCTACATATGAGTCACTAGTAGAGATGGAACTTATGTCTGATGCAGCTAAGGAGGGAGAGTTTAAGGATACCCTAAGTTGAAAAGTTCTAAGAAAAATTGAGGGAAAGATAGGAAGGATGAGGATAAAAAGAAAGGAGGAGGACCTTGAAAGCAGATCAAGAAAAATGAGAAGTGCAAGAGTTGTGGGATGGTTGGTCATTTCACAAAGGACTGTAAGAAGACAGCAATGAAAGGGAAGTGTTTCAATTGTGGACAGCCTGGTCACTTTAGTTAAGCCTATTCTTAGAAGACGAGGCAGGGAGCGAGTGCCCCTACAGCATAGATACATGCTTTGGATGCAGCGCCTTCTAGCAATGGACTGGATAGAGGTAGGAAAACCACTATAGAAGTTTTAATTTCTATTTATGATTTTTCCATTTAGACTATTTTTGATTCTGGAGCATCACACTCTTTTATCTCTAGTAGATTGTTTACACTTAGACATCTCTTTAGTAATAGATCCCATTTTGTTTCAAACCCCATACGAGGATCAGCACATTTATCTATGATCTGTAGGGGTTTGAAAATTTGTATACTTGGCATAGAATTTGATTATGACGCCTATGTATTAGGATTTTCGAGGTATGGGATGAGTTTGAAATAGATGGTTTATCCACCAGTGAAGCGATATATTGGACTGCGAAAAGAGAGTCGTTAGATTGGAGACACACAGCGGTAGGACTCTCAAGGTCTCTTGTGACCCAAAGGGATCGGCCATGTTGAGCTTCCTTCATTCCTTTGATTCATCACTAGGAAACCTAAATTCAGTTCCAATCATTAAAGATTTTTCAGACATTTTGAGGAGGTTCTTCGTACACTTCGTGTTCATTGGTTGAGAACAAAGTTTTTGAAGTGTCGCTTTTAGCGTAAGAAAGTGTGTTTCTTAGGGCATAGGGAAGGTCAACATATGGAAAGAGTTTGAGAAATGATTTTGTACATTTAGGCTCGGACTGTGAAAATCCAAAGAGTGATAGCTAAGGATTGGAGATGTACAATAGATGCAGTTGATAAGAAAAGAAGAAAGCCCATGTGTAGATAATTACAAAGATTATAATTGTATTGCCTTGAGATAGATATAAGCATACAAAAGGAATAGAAACAAAAGACTTCGGTAAGGAAATGAGATTTTCAAGGTTTAGGAAGGATACTTCTAGGGTAGTAAATAGAAAAATCCACTTTATGTCTAGCTCAATAAAATATAATTGTTAGAATTGAAATATTTCCTTTTAGAAAATAAATATAGGGCTTTTGAAAATTTGCATGAAATTTAAGTTGGTTTTTATATGATATAAATTTTGTTAAAAGTAAGATTCTTTTTAAAGAATTATAGCTTGCTAGTTTCATTTTGGATAAACAAAAATTTTAATATAAAAACCTAGAGTTTATTAAGTATCGAAAACGTAGGTTACAACAATTATTGTTGTAATAGATGTTTTCGTGAAAAATAATGAGAGCGTAGACTATAACACTATTTTTATAGTAGATACCTCCCAAAGGAAATGTTTTTTTACGTAGTATATGAGATATTTTTATTTTTAAATTCATGCCCTGGTATTTTTGGGTTGTAGTAATGGTGTTTTACGCAACATCTGTTTTAACCCAACTAGAAATGTATTTTAAAATATAATTTCTAAGAATAGAAATAAAGTAATTTATGAATACACTTATTATTTAAATAAGTATAAGAATTTTTTTTCTAGTTATGGATATATTAAAACAGTTTTGAAAATGTCTATCATAAGAGAATTTAAATTAAACATACATTAATCTATTGGGATAAAAAGAACAATGGTATAATTTCCTATGAAAGCAAAATAAATGTATTGTGCAAGTTACAAGGAATACATAAAAGAGATGTACAAAGTATGGAAAGCACCAGATTTTGTATAGCCTATTTCAAAAAATATAAAAATAAGTTCCTTGCAATTCCACATAAACATGAAGTCCTCTTCTAAAGGATTCATAGAAGGTTTTAGCATTAATAATTTCTCATAAGGAAAAGTTGTTCCAATACATTAAGATATAAAACTATTAGGTATGATGAAAAGATGTTTTGAAAACATGTAAGGACATTATAAAGATATTTTAAATGAAAAATGGTTTGGTGAAAAAAAGAAATAGATAAGTTCTTTTAAGCGAAAAACTTAGTAACGGTTAAATTTAAGAATCCCAATTTTTTATAGAAAGCTATAAAGGTCTTTAAAAGAAAATGAGGAATAAGTTTTAGACTTAGAATTTGAAAGTCTTCCCCCTAAGGTTTGGGAAATGATGTAAATTCAAAAAGTTGTAAGGATGCAAGTCTAGAGAGATAAAGTGTTAAGCAGTTGAGCGTTTTTGAATTTAATAGAAACTTAATGATAACACTTTTCAAGACAAAGATTTTGGGATTTGAAAATTTAGAAGCCTTAGTCTTTGGAATGAGAGGACAAATATCAAACCAAACTCTTAAAGATGGAATGGATAGAAATCATTTCCTAAGGAGTGACGGAAAAGGTGTAAGGCTACAAAGGAGACTTCAGTAATTTCTTTTGGAAGTAATAATAGAGTTTCCATAGAGTGTATAGGACCCTAGTGAGAATCTTGAGCATACTAAGAAGAACAATAAAGTGGAATTAGTAAGATAGTAGGACACACATGGTTGAGTAAGAGTATTCTTGATTTTGGAGAAATTTAGGGAAAGCATTTTCCTTTAGTGGAATTCTCACATGATAGTAGTTTTCAAGCTAGCATTAGAGTGGTACCTTTCGAAGCTCTTTATGGAAGATCGTGTAAGTCGCCTTCATGTTGGATAGAGTATACAAAGGGATTGCCTTGGTTCCAACACAGTTAAGGAGACCTAGCAAAAGATTGGTTTGATTAGGAGTAAATTCGTACCTCATATCCTCATTTCTTTGATAGCATGTTTTAGAATTTCATATTTCCATCTTTATTTTTGAATAGGTTCTTTCCTTATTATCCTTTGGGAGGGTAGAACTTAGGATTTGACCTATGGATGGTAGGATTTGATGTAAACATGTTACTAGAACGTGTTATGAATGATGAATGCAAGTGGTTGCAAGTGTTTGCTAGTGGATGCTAATGGATGCATATACTTACACTATGCACACTTATCTCTTAGGAATCGGCCAAACTAGGACACTGGAACATATGCATATGGATGTGTGCGCATTTTATTTCATTTTCCATGGTTGCTATAAATGGATGATTTTCACATGATTGTTGCATTTGGATGGTGTTTATAGCATGCATATAGAATTATCAGTCATCATTAGGAAATTTGCAATCATTTGGATACATGGCATGGGCATGATTGCGTTAAAGAAGGTTAACTGAATCAGTGGACCATCTAATCTTTTGCATTAGTTAGGGACATTGACACTATACTAATTGTCTTAGTATCATAAATTGCATTAGAAAAACCTAAGGATAATGGATGAATGGTTGATGATTGATTAGTTGGTTATAGGTATTGGATGAAAACATTTATTTCATTCTTTTAGACTTAGAGATTTCGAGGACGAAATCCCTTAAGGAGGGGGAATGTAACAACCCGAAATTTAAGCTATAATAATTAATTAACGAATTAATTAAATGATAAAATAACTTTGTGAAATTATCAAAATTAAGCCAAGGGAGTTGCACCATTTTGTCCGTGGTAATTTTCTGGTCAATTTTTATGCATAGAACGTCAGAATCCGAGCTAATATGAGCAAGATACAAACCGAACAAGAATCAACCAAAAAAATATGGTTCAGGTCGACTAAAAGGTCGACCCAACCACACCCTAGGTCGACCGACCAGTCGACCTAGGAGGGGCGGAGGTCGACCCGCCCTACGTAGTGAGCGAACGGACAAAATTTTCGTTCATGTTCGTTCCAGCAAGCCTTGTTAACGTCAATTTCATTCTTTTACTCAATCTGGTCCTTCCGTGCTTCCATCCAATGGCTTCTATTCAGCCTATGACGTGGTTGCACCATATTCAATCTCCAAATCTAATGGTTTGAAATCCACTTCTACCCTTATAAATAAGACCCTAGACCTAACACTTTTTCTCATTCTAAAGTTTTTTCCAATTGGGTTCACCTTTTCAGGAAGGACCCTAAAAGGGATAATTTTCCAAGGAGAGAATCTTTTTAAATAAAATATTTTAATACCCTCAAGTGGAGAGCATCAAAAGGGAAGAGCTTAGGACCATAGCTGAGTGATTGTAATAATTTTAGATCTTTAAATAATTAAAAATAATAGGGTTTCCAATAGTTGTAGTTTTACTACGATTTTTGGAATAACCTTTTTAGTAGTTTATTTACAGTTTTAGATTTATTTTCATTATATTTCTTTTTAATATTCTTTTCAGTTAGTTCTAGTTTATTTCTGTTAATTTTAGCTTTTCCATTTATTTACAATGTGCAATTTATTTACCGTTATTTATAAGTTATTTATATCTTTTCCTATGCTTTGGATTTTCTTCTATTTTCAGTTTTCTTCCATTCCTTCTTTTTCTTCACGAATGGATTAGAATAAAATTAAACATGAATATGGATTAAATTATAAGAATATTGAAATAACGAAAGATAAGATATAAATTGTAAAGACTGTAATAAAATGGAATTGGACTGAAATTGAGGTTAATTATGATATTAATGTTAGAATTGGACTAAATTAAAGATTTTGGTCTAGTTATAACTTAGAATTATAACCAAAAAGAGTAAATGATGAAAGAAGATTATTTTTACACTTAGACCTTGGGTTAAGTAATAACATGATTATAACATAGGTTATAATAAGAAACAGAACAGAGTGAGGCTTATTTTAAGACTTTGAATAAGTTAATAAGCAAATATAGTAAAGGATAAATAGTAGAGGCTTATTGAATAAGACTTATACTACGTTAATAAAAAAGGATAGAGATAAGGTCCATACCGGTAGCATTTCCCATATGCTGTTTAGGGTAGATAGGTGGTCAATAGTTAAAAGGAAAGATCCGTATTAGCAGCATTTCCCTTATGTTGTTTAGGGTAGATAAGTGGTCAATAGTTAAAAGAAAAGATCCGTACCGGAAGTATTTCCCTTGGACACGCTTATGTTGTTTAGGGTAGATAAGAGATCAATAATTAAAAGACCAAATCATGGGGATTTGGACAAAGGAGGTACCTAGATTTTGTTTGACAGGGACTAGTACCAATAAAATTCCCTATTATCTATGGACACGATGTCTCACAATAGTTTGAAGTGAGATAAGGGCACGCTTGTGCTGTCCAGGGTAAATAAAAAGTCAAAAGAGGGAGCAATAGATAGTGCGAATCGGCGGTGACCAAGCGTGCGGCATCGATTAGGGGAGATAAGTCGCTATTGAGTTCCAAGCGCTTAGTGTGTGTCTTTCGTAGACACCATTGTCTTCTATGTAGGGAGCTATCTAGCGTCTTGTCCATAGTAGGTACTATGGAGTAGCAGGCCGATCAAAGTGTAGAATTAGGATTTCAGCCTAATTAAAATAGGATTAGGAATTCAACCTAATCAAATTCCTAATCAAAGCAGCTATCAAGGACAAGTGAAAACAATCAAAGTTAACCAATCATGTTAATTTAGCAATAGTTAATTCATATTTAGTTTAAGCTTTATCTTTCTTCCTATTTCCTCTATTTCCTTTTATGTACTAGAACTGTTGTAAAGTCTATTACTTTTACTTTGCTTAAGAATTTTGGTATTTACTATCATTCACCAGACTTTTAATCTGATCCACTCCTCTATTTTCTCTTTTCCTCCCATAGGCAATCGGGAGCAAGGACGGTAGATTGCATATTTTTGGAGGTTTCTTTGGCAGAGATTATCTTATGTATTTCTCTTCTTTTATTTTAGTTTTTAGTTCTTTCGTTGTACTGACACTATTTAAGGGATAGTTTGTACTCTGATATTTATGAGACTAAGGTTTTTAATTTCATGAGACATATATTAGTATTTTGACACATGTGATGTATTTGGTTTTATAATTCTGTATTATGAAGTTTGGCTTTTTGAAAGTTATTATTTTTAATTGTTTCCGTTGTTTTATCTTGTCTTGTGAATCTTAGTCTATGCTAGTTTTAGTTATACCTACATGCACCACACCTTTTAGTATGCTCTTTTGGGTATACTAAGAGGTGTGGGGTGTTTCAGCAACATTCAAACAATAACCAGAACATTCCATGTAGCTTCAACTAGATCTAGAAAAGCAGAAGATATAGTGGGAAAATAGTTTGGTGCAGTGCATATAAGAGTAGACACGTAAGTAAGGAAATAGACTCGGCACTAGCAGGAGTTTGAACACCTGCATCAACAAATCTTGGATAACAACAGGCAGGAATAACCAAACTGAAATGATGTTTATATAAATTATAACTCAAATTAAGAAAATCAATTGCCAGGATGAGTGAAGACAAGGACCAAAATAAGCTAAATAAATATATGATCCAGGTTTTATATGCTAGTCAACCTAGGTTGATTGCTAAAAAAACTATATGTTTTTTAAGTTTGGAAGTATAATTCTCTGATCTCTGTTTCCTAAATGTCAGTTAATAATCCACAAGTATCTAACCTAAAACCTTTGGTCTTAACTTGGATTCATTTATAGTTTCAAGTTAACTAGCAAATATGCATAAGAATTATTATGTTCTTTCATTTATACTTTCAACCAACTTAAAAAATATCATAAAATGCACAGATTGATGACAGTTAGGAAAATACTTCAAAATTGGAATTTCAGAACAATCCCTTTAAGTTGAGATGGGTTAGAAAAGGTTGAAGATGCTATTAATCAAGTAGATGTAAATTAGTGAGAAATCCATCTACCAAGAAAAGTTTAATTTAGATGGAAACTATACATTGTTATACAAAAATATATGTTGGAAAATGAATGGACCATCCTGTATAGATAGCTAGCTTAAATTAGGAAAACAATCCACATCGTATCTAGTGATTATCTTTGGGAACTTACTCATTATCGATTAATAGTCGATAACAGACCCGTTGTCCAGAATGACGCGGAAAGCTTTTCTTTTTAGGATTATTGGAATTGTAAAAATGGAAAGGTACAAGCAACGAAATTGTCCAATGCATCCAAGTACAAGGCAAATTGTCTTACTAGAAACAATTTAATGGTTGGAACTCAGGCAATTCCATAAAGGGAGACGACTGAAGCCGGAGAGCACAACTTGTCTCCAAAGGTATATGCATTTAACTAGGGAAACCCTAAATACATCATCGATTATACATACCAAAATCAACCATCTCCATCCATATTGAAATAGACCAAGTCAAATCCATCATTACCACCGTCGCCTAAGCAAGATTAGCCCTAGTCCAACTTTCAATCCAAGTCAAATGGTAAGCTCAACCAAGGGTTTCAAAGTTGGGTGAGGTACGAATCAAGGAGTCATAGCAGGCTAGGGCAAGTAAAAGAATCTCGATAGGGCTTCAGGTCGTGGCAAGGTTCTAGGTCGCGGCAAGATGTTAGGTACATGACGCAAGGACGGGTCAACGGCTAAAGGTTTGGGGCTTGGGTTGGCATCTCAAGTTAGCTAGGTCCAAAGGCAATGCAAAAATACTTGAAGGAAAATGAAATTAAATTCTAAATTTTCCTAAGCGTTTGAATTTATTAGGAAAATTAACGACTCAAAGGCTTTGAGTCGGTACTGACCCAACCCAAGATTCTCCTCGATGTTCATCTAAAAATCACCGTGACGAGCCTTTTTGCCGATTAAAGCATGATAGTCTTCAGTGTAGGTTATATCGCAAATGCAAAGAAATAGAGTGTCCACTACAACAAATCGAACAGTTACGTAAACTACAACAAATAAGAACTTTTGCAGCATTTTAAAAGTGTTGTAATAATTATTCGCAGCGTTTTGAAGAAGGCTTCCTAAAGCGACCTGCAATAATCAGGAATACCGCAGCGTTTTCTAAAATGTTGCTTAATAAAAGGCTACCGTAGCTTTTCAAAACGCTACAATAAATTAATTTTGCAGTGTTTATTAACTAATGAAAAACCATTTAGCAGCATTTTGAAGAACGCGGTTTAATAGCAGTTCAATAGAACTAATAATATAGCATCAGTTTTGAAACGATGTGGAAATTATTGTTTTGATAGTTGCAGCATCTTCATTCTGCTTCGATTTAATTTTCTACAGCGTTTTTTTACTTTAGGCACTACAACATTTAAAAGACTGCGGTATATTAACATTTTTTTTTCATTTTATGACTACCACAACGATTTTAAAACAATTATAAGCCATGAATAATATATTCAAAAACAAACCGCTCAATTCATAAAACACTAATAGGTATTATCTGATATTATAAGAAGTTGTAAAGATTAAACATAATCGAAACTACATCAATTTCATACACCATAAAATTTTGTCATATACCATTTCACATATTTTAAGCACAAGTACTAGTGACATAAAATCTTACAAAAAGAGCTTGCTAAAGATGAAATATAAATCCTAGAAAGTTCAAGTTCGTCTCCTTCAAAAGTCAATCAAGCCTATAAGAAAAAAATACAATTAGAGATTAGCGGTAGAAGAGAACAAATATGAATTTATTATGTAAAAACAAAAAAAGTGAGATATAGACAGTGATCAATTATGTAAAAATCAATTTCTTCTACATGGAACAATGGTAAATTAACAAGAACAAGTGTATGTGTGTATCATTGTTGTTAGAAGCCGGAACATAAAACAATATCATGTTCATTAGAAGAGCATTGACTATTATAAAGAGATTTACGATCTACAAGCAACCATGGTATGGTAAGTAAATTATTGACTTATATGATGTGTAAGAATAAAGATGATGAATACTCAATAATATTCATTTAATCTATGTAAGAGGAAAGGACAAATGCCTCACTGACAGCATGTAAAACTTATCTCTACGAAACAAAATATTGGATATGGTAAACATGTATGTTCGTTAAAACCCAGCCAATCCATGGCTCTATACACACTAATAAACTATACATATCAACTCAGCCTAGTACAGTACATATATGGACACATATATTCATAGCTAATACTAAAATTAACCTGGATGGCGATTTCTATTATACTAAAAATTTGGGATTAACAGCCATCCAAATTTGTTCTAAAAACTTAATGTATCCTTTGCATAATGTTTTAAAATAACAAAAACATAACACATTTTGTTAAAACAAACATTATTTATTTTCTTCTTATGATTTTTATATTAAAAGAACATGTTTTGCATGCTTCATAGATTGTATTATGAATGCAAAGCGCTGAGTCTCATTAGAATTTAGAGGTGACGTAGTCATAGCTAAAAAACTAATGCATTACATAACATGATTGTCAATTCATATTTTTTTGGAACTTAAAAGGAATTTTATCAAACAACTAGCCAAAATGCATTGTACAATGAAGCTAACATTACTTAGTTTTATATTTTGTTCAATATGTCATATGCAGTATCCAAACTTCAACTAAGCACGTGCATGTTATGTACAGATCAATTAGAAATCAAATTTGTACAGGGTATTAAAAAAATGTACATGAAATCTGCAATTAGGAAATTGAAAACAGAACAGCCTAAGCGAAGTACATTTAGCACAAAGACAAATACGCATAACAAACTAACTAACTACCAGACAAAAATTGAAACATAAATTAATTACTTACATATGAATAGACAATTCCCAGCTAAAACCAGGAAGAATTAACAGATATTTGTTTTCGTTTGTAACCTGAAACACTTGTAGTCTCAAACTTAATTTTGTTATAACTTAGACCATTACCAAAACACTCGTATTCCTCCAATAAAAATAATACATATTACTGATGGCAGATTAAGGGACATATAAAACTGGCTCCAATGCGTTCCTATGTTATTAGCAATCCATACATTGAGCACACTGTCTGCTAAAATGAGGCCAGAGAGACTTTTCTATAGAGTTTATCAGCCATGTCACATCATCCTATAATACAATTCAATATTTACCGATTATCCTATAATTTACGATTAAGATTGTATAATAAACATTCATATGTTAAATCAATTGCATTGTGTCGGTTTAGATTAGAAAATGATAAGTCATAATTTAGAGTTCCATAAATAAAAGTTGTTGCATATTTAATTACATGACAGCTTTGTACATATTATGTTTGCCACAAGTCCAGAACTAAGAAAAACATCGATGATCTGAATGCTTATTAGATCCACAAATTTGTTCAAAAGGTGATATTGGCTTGAGATTGTTTTCTGACCTCAAGAAAACAGCCGCCATTAAGTTGATATAAAATTTGTTGACTAAGAGGTGCTTATGAAGTGAATGAATGAAAAATAGTTGCTTAAAACAAAAATAATTGGGTTATTTCTATCAGCAACAACCACTCAGAGACTATGATGCATATTCTTAGAAAAAGAGAAACTGCTTAGCAACATATGCAGAGAGCTATTGCTAATGGTGTAGAAACTTCATTGTGGTTTGATTCGCGGATCAACTACAAAACATTAGCGGTTCTATTTGGGTGAAACAAATTTAGTTTGAGATATAATTCACATTCTAAAGTTAGCAGTATCATTTAGAATAACATGTTACACCTATAAATACTTATTAAAATCAGGGAAGTGTCACCAGAAATTCAACAGGTTGTAATATCAACCGATAGCTATCAAGATTATTGGCAATTTTGTGGATCTAATAAGTGTTACTTCTCCTTTGCACTTTAATATTTCATAGGTTCACACAAAATGTTAAACGGAAAAAAATGCCAATGCAATTCCTAAATGCAGTAGATTCATGCAAAAACTAACCCTGAGTAGATAATGAGAGAATGAAGATGCATCTCTTGCTAGCCATTTCTGTGTAGATTTGATCCACTACACCATTCAATGTTGTATCATGGTACTCTTTGCTCATGTTGTGGTATTCTGTCATGCTTTGGTACCTACAAACACCGTCTTGATAAATGTCAACAAATTAAAGAAATCATGATATAAAAAGAAAACTTAATATTAGGATCTTATCATACAGCTCATTATGTACTACTGCTATAGTCTTCAGTAGAGAGGAATTTCTCTAACTCTTCAGCACTTGGGCCTTTGTCTTCGTTATATACATGATGCTATTTGGTTTTTTGCAACCTCCAAACTCAATTTCCTAAACCCAAAATTGAGAGTAGAATATTGATGAATTTGTGGAAAGGAATAAAATAAAATGAAAAAAATAGCATTAAGCTGAGAATTTATCACAAAATGGTGGTGTTGTATTCAATTTCTTATGTAACATATAGTGCGTGCCAAGTAATAAACAATACGATCGGGCCACTCCAAAACCGGCTTGCCTTGCAAATAAATAAATAAATGATACGATTTTTCTATTTGGTTTTGACATTGTACACATTATAGTTTTATTGAATATGGAGCATGAACATTTTCGAAACATATTGGAATTAATAAAAGTATAGAACACATTATAAATGGTTGTTATACAACAGTGCATATAGAAAGTGCTTTAAAAAATATTATAAACCTTTAGAAATGGCTGACCTGATTCGTCCGAGAAGAGATCTCGACTGAACTGGTGCTAGAGCTACAAACACCACAAATTAGTAAAATAATCAACAAACGGGTATGTTTATTTCAATGTATATTCTTTTAATCAATCATCAGTTCATAATGCTCAACTGGACAAAACAAAGATCTCCTAAACCAGAAACTTGAGATCAACATTCCAAGATATGGCATGAAAAATAGAGTTCAAGACTGAAATATTAAACACCATTTTCAGAAAATTATTTAAATAAAAACTTTGAAATTAGAATCACCTTTCTAGCCTTATTTCCCGTCTTTTATTATATCCAGCTACATCTGAAATAAACCGAACTGGCCTGCTCTCAAAGACCTCATCAACAATCCCAAACTCTTTGGCCTTTTTTAGGGACATAAATAAATCTCTCCTTTAAATTCTCTAGATATCCTACCTTGTATGCTTATAATTAATCACATTCAACCTCTCCCTTACTTTTAGTATCTCCTTTGCATGATTTGCTATCTGTTGCTTCCTACTTGCTCTTGTATTTTTTTGCTTCTGTATTTTCCAAAAAGCATTTCACTTGCTCCAGTATTTCCCACTTGCTTTAAAGTATAACATGAAATTAATTTTATAACATTATTTCAAATTGTTTTGTTGGTGGTATCGCTGGCAAATTAGTAGTAAAATTTCGTTAATGGGTAGTCGGGTAGAGGATGGTGGTGAAGGTTGCAAATCAGTGGTGAGATTCCGTTGATGGATGAGGGTATTTTTGGAATTTAAAAAAAACACTGTGGAATTCATGTTCATTGAATTCTCTTTATTAATAATAGAGATAAAGATAAAGATAAATTTAGTTAAAATTTTATAAAACTTAGTTAACTTGGTTATTATTTTATAATTTATTATTATTATAATTTTATAAACCTAATTAATTTATAAATTTCAGTAAATTTATTTAAATTTTACAAAACTTATATAACTTCATTAATTTTTGAAAACTTACTTAATTGTTAATTATTTATAAAACTTAGTTATCTTAGTTATTAAACCTAGTTAAGTTTTTTAAACTTATTTAATTTTTATAAAACTTCTTTAACTTAGTTGATTGTTATAAATTTAGTTAACTTTATATAATTTATTCAACTTAGTTAATTTTATAAATTTACTTACTTTTTTATAAAACTTAGTTAATATATTTAATTTTTGTAAAACTCATTTAACTTAATTATTGTTTTTAAAACTTAATTAATTTTTACAAATTTACTTCACTTTTATAAAACTTATTCAACCTAGTTAAATTTTATAAAACTTAATTTGTTTAATTTTTATAAAAGGTTGTGAACTTAGTTATTTTTATAAATTATTTATTTTTTATAAATTATTTACTTTGTTATATATAAATTATCCGAACTTTGAACTACTTAAATAAACATGCATTATCAATGGATCATAGGAAGATAAGCTAAACTACCTCTTCCTTAACGCAGTTAAAGTTTACTGGGTCTCTGTCCATCCCAACTTCCAGCGTAAGCACTACTTTTGATTATATAGCTCCTAGCTGATGCATCACGTGATACATCATAGGTTATGTTCATTTCACTTCCTACCAGTTGAGAGAATTATAAACACTCTCAAAACTGCGGTAGACACACTAACTGCAGGCCCAAGATCAGACTCAATGAACTAGACAGAAAACTGCACTTGAACAAGAATATTACTTATGAAATATTCTGATTTATATATCTGATATAATGCAATTCTGTAGGGTACATTTTATAACAGCAGTAGAATATTCTAGATAGTTATTAAATACATGAGCCTATTCAAATTCCATAATAATTGCAAGTACCCATTCAAGAACTTTTTTTTTTGATGCATGAACCTAATAATGCATAATTATCTTCTCAATAAATGAAGTTTGCACAACTTTCAACACTCCCCCTTTGTGCGAACTTCGGAAACCACACCAAGTTGTGCTCTAAGAAACTCAAATTTCATCTTTGGCAGGGCCTTCGTAAATATATCAGCAAGCTGTTCGTTCGTATCAATTTTGATGAGATCAATCTCTTCTTGCAGCACTTTCTCTCGTATGAAGTGATAGTGAACTTCGATGTGTTTAGTCCTTGCATGAAAAACAGGATTTGAGGCCAACCGAATTGAACTCATATTATCACAATATAGCTTAACGGGTTCCATTTTAGAATGAGAAATGTCCTTGATCAATCTTGTTAACCATACACACTCTTGTGCAGCAAGTGTGGCAGCATTATACTCTGCCTCTGTACTTGATAATGCTACAGTGACTTGCTTCTTGCTACACCACGATATTGCCGCTGATCCGAGATCAAAAATATAACCAAAAGTAGATCTTCTTGACGAGGGATCACCTGCCCAATCTGCATCAGTGAATCCGCTAAGTAAAAGCTCTGCACCTTCTTTATACATCAGCCCATAATTCATTGTGTGCTTAACATAACGAAGTATTCTATTAGCTGCATCCAAATGTGGCTTCCTTGGCTGTTGCATAAATTGACTAACAACTCCAACCGGAAAAGAAATATCAGGTCTTGTAATCGTTAAGTATATTAAACTTCCAACCAAAGTACGATATGATGTCACATTTTTGAGCTCTTTTCCCATATTAGCTCTTAACTTCAGATTTTGCTCCATTGGTGTAGCTGCTGGTCTGCAATTAATCATCTTGAATTTCTCAAGAATCCTTTTAGCATATTGACCTTGAGAAACGAGAATACCTTCCTTGCTCCTTGATACCTCCAAACCAAGAAAATGCCTCAGTTCCCCTAAATTTTTCATCTCAAAACGGATGGCAAGTTCATCTTTTAACCTGTTTATTTCTTGCTCATCATTACCAGTTATTATCATGTCATCAACATATAATAACACAAGAACATGCACCTTCAAATCTTTCTTTATGAATAAACTTGCATCAGCACTAGAGGAAGCAAAACCACAAAATGTTAAATATTGAGCAATTTTTCCAAACCAGGCCCGCGGTGCTTGTTTAAGCCCATAAAGTGCTTTCTTGAGTCTACATACATAACCAGGGAAACTCTTTGACTTGAACCCCAAAGGCTGCTCCATATATATTTCTCTATCAAGATCTCCATAAAGGAATGCGTTCTTCACATCTAGTTGCCAAAGTTTCCATCCTTTTGAGGCCGCCATAGATAAAGTAGCTCGAATGGACGTCATCTTTGCTACTGGACTGAAAGTTTCCTCATAGTCCAGCCCATATTTTTGAGAGAAACCACGAGCAACAAGCCTCGCCTTATATCGATCAATGCTTCCATCAGATTTACGCTTGACCTTGTAAATCCATTTACATGAAATTGGTTTAACTCCTTTAGGTTTAGGAACCAGATCCCATGTCTCATTTTTATGGAGTGCTGATATTTCTTCTTCCATTGCAGCTTCCCAATTTGGATTACCATTAGCATCTTCATACGAGGATGGTTCATATTCATCAAATGGGCCAGCAAAGAAGCATTCTGTTATTTTATCACAATCAGCTCCAATAATGTAGTCCTTGTATTGTTCATTCTTCTTTCGTGTTCTTTGTGATCTTCGAGGGAGTTGCTCACTTCCTTGCCTTTCATCATTACCTTCATGAGTTGTCTCACTTTCACTTGCAGAGTCATTGCGAGGTATAGTTGGGCTTGGAGGATTTAATACATCTTCATTTTCATTGTTTGAAGGGTCCGAAATATGTGTCAGTATAGGCTGCACGTAGTAAGATGATGTTTCATCAAAGACTACATCCCTAGATGTCATAACTTTGAGTGTGTCGGGATGCATACACCGCCATCCTTTTCTATTGGGATCATAGCCAACAAATACGCATTTCCTTGCCTTAGCATCCATTTTAGCACGCAGCTGATCTGAAACATGAACATAGCATGTAGAGCCAAAAATTCTGAAATATGAAACTGAGGGTTTCTCCTTGTAGAGAAGTTCGTAGGGGGTTTTCATGCCAATAACTTTAGAGGGCAATCTATTTATTACATGACAAGCACATTGCATAGCTTCTGCCCATAGCTCTTGTGGAAGGCTTTTTGCATGCATCCAGCTTCTACTTACCTCTTGTAAATGCCTTAATTTGCGTTCAGCAACTCCATTTTGCTGCGATGTTCTTGGACATGTAAATTGTCTTCTTATTCCATGCCTTTCACAAAAATCAGCAAACTCGCTGGATGTGAATTCTCCTCCATTATCTGTTCGCAAACACCTGATCCTTCTTCGAAGCTCCCCCTTAATCTTTCTCTTGAATTGCTTGAAGATTGAGAAAGTTTCAGACTTTTCCTTCATGAAGAAAACCCATGAAAATCTCGTATAGTCATCAACAATTACAAGCATATAGTGAAGGCCACTATAACTCGCTGTATTGCTTGTTAATAAATCAGAATGGATCAGCTGCAAAGGTTTTGTACTTCTTATTGATGATTTTCCGAAAGGAAGACGATGTGCTTTGCCATATTGGCATCCTTCACAAACAACTTCACAATGAAAGCTTCCCAAGTTAGGCAGCCCATTAACAATGTTACTTGCTGAAATATTTTTCAGCTTCCATAGCTCACATGAGCCAAACGAGCATGCCACAAAGATGCTTTATCTTGTTGGCTTGTCTTCTTCACAAAAGCTTCACTTGCCGTCAAGACATAGAGAGAATTAACTCTCTTCCCCTTCAACACTGTATCAGCCTCAATACTTCGAACATTTTCCAGAATCTTAACATCATTTGGGCCAAATAAAATATATCTACCTGAATTTGAAAGTTGAGATACTGAAATTAGATTTTTAGTCATACCGGGAACATGATATACATCTTTTAGAGTGACCTGGCCAGCATTCGAATCCATGGTCTTCATTTTAACATGTCCTTCATTCTTTACAGGATGAACGGAGCTGTCTGCTGTCACAATTGCTTTGTTTCCCTTGTGTTCCTTCTGAGATGAAAGCAATGAAACGTCGCCTGTTAAGTGATGAGAGCAGCCGGAGTCAATGATCCAATCTCGTGAGTAGTTGATGGCTGCCATGCCTCCTTCCAAAGTGTCTCCATCATAAGAAGTTAGTGCATATTCTTGAGAAAATTCATCTAAACTTACTGTTTCAGTAGAAAGACAAGTTTCCCAAGCACGAATTTCATCTTCATTTGCAGAGATGCTTGCATTTCCTTCGACTATTTTAGATCTGCAAAACCTCTTTATGTGTCCTGGTTTGCCACACCTGTTGCATACTATTTCCCTTGTATTGAGAATTCTCTGGATGTCTCTCTTTTTGTCTGAATTTCGTACCTGTCCAGCCTTCCCTTTCATTCGTATTCCTCAGTTTCCATTGCTCTCTGCTGCTGAAATGTTTTCCCTTCGAGTTCTCTCCTTCCTTGGAATTATTTCCCTTCCAATTCTTGTAGTTGTAGCGCCTTCTTCCTGCAAATAATGCCTCGTCGTTTTCAGAAATTGAAGCTTTTGCCATCTGCATAGCTAAAGCTTCTTGATTGGTAAGTAGGTTCTCTAATTCAACGATGCTAGGCTGATTTGCCCATCCTTGAATGGATGTCAAGAACGGGGTGTACTCCTTCTTTATGCCACGAATCAGATATCTGCGCATTCGTGCCTCCTTAATTGGCTCGTCTGGATCAAGTTCTGAAATTTCTGCACATAAACTCTTCACTTTCTGAAAATATTGAGCAATTGTCATGCTCCCTTGATTTGTATTTGCCAATTCGTTCTCCAAAAACTGAAGTCTGGCCGTGTTCTTTTTAGTAAACAGCTTCTCCAATGTGTCCCAAACGTCCTTTGGAGACTCCTTATCACGAATATGATCAATCAAATCTTTGTGAATAGAGCCTCGCAATGCAAACAAGGCCTTTCCACACTTTATCTTCCATTTTCTTCTTGCTTCAGAATTATCTGGTGTATCCTGAGGTAAATCAGTATCTCCTCCATCAACAATATCCCAGAGATCCTGTCCTTGGAGGTATGCTTTCATGCACATTCTCCAATATTGATAGTTGTTGTTGGTTAATTTCTCCATTCCAAACTGATTCAAAGCTCCACCATTGATATCCATCTCCTGGAATACAAACACCAGCAACAGCAGCGAATTTTCTGCCTTAATTTTCACGAGCAGCCTCCACAAAAAAAAACAACAGCTGATACGCAGCTCCGATACCAAGTTGAGAGAATTATAAACACTCTCAAAACTGCAGTAGACACACTAACTGCAGGCCCAAGATCAGACTCAATGAACTAGACAGAAAACTGCACTTGAACAAGAATATTACTTATGAAATATTCTGATTTATATATCTGATATAATGCAATTCTGTAGGGTACATTTTATAATAGCAGTAGAATATTCTAGATAGTTATTAAATACATGAGCCTATTCAAATTCCATAATAATTGCAAGTACCCATTCAAGAACTTTTTTTTTTGATGCATGAACCTAATAATGCATAATTATCTTCTCAATAAATGAAGTTTGCACAACTTTCAACACTACCTTCTTAGTTTGCTCTATAATGTATGCTTCACATGTTTCAGTAGCTTCACATGTTTCTCTCATCAATGCATTCAGTTCCTTCCCACTGCAATGCAACAGTGCACCAGCTTCGGTCCTACTGCAGTTTATTTCATGCCAAATTGCAACCATTCCACTATAGCAAGTGAAACTACTGCTACTTGCTCCTCCCTTTCACGTTGCATTTAGTCATTTTTCTTCAGCTCGTGTGTTTAAGAACAAGGCACTACACCCTGCACCAGTTTTTAGCACATTTAATTTCCATCCACACTCCATGTTAGCTCTGTGTATCCGCACA
Source organism: Allium fistulosum (assembly GCA_030737815.1). NCBI lineage: Eukaryota > Viridiplantae > Streptophyta > Magnoliopsida > Asparagales > Amaryllidaceae > Allium > Allium fistulosum. Next base: position 744,858,783 of record CM060901.1, on the reverse strand, counting down.
TTTACCTAGCGAATCAGTGCACCATATAGCTCATCCAGTATATTAGCAAACTTCATGAGTACACAACCTCGGATATATTTCTTTTAAAAATTTGTTAATACCTTCATTATAGTTGAGTCTCTCCAAGGTCCTTTATTGGATCTGATACAGCCGCCTTCATTTTCAAATTTGCACGAGCCCCTAGGAAAATCAAGCAGTTGACCGCTGATTGAAAAATGAAACATGGATACATTTCTTCAGTTCTTTCATTTAATCTTCACTATCATAGCCATAGACTCATATCCTTTCTTCACAAAGTTAGCTAACAACTGGTAAACTCTAGTAGACATGAATTTGAGAAATATAAGGGGAATATAACAACATGAAGATAATGTTAACAAAAGTCCCTACATAAAATGGTTGCAAATCATCAGTCCCTTCGCCAACTCTAACAATTTAGTTGGGATACCTAATTCTTCTACTACCTAACCTGTAATTAAATAATATGTGGTTCAAAAATAATTAATAAATGATTAGAATTAGAATGCAATAAAGGATAACAAGCATAGAGTAAAAGACCAACACATACCACATAACCTCCTATAGCAAAGCCATCTAGTTTCGTTAATATCAGTCCAGTAATTCCAACAATCTTATCAAAATAAAAGTACATACCAAAAAAATTTAAACTCTAACCATTAATCTTCATATATAATATTTCACATAGATAATTAGTTAAACAAAATCGAGCAGATTCATCAAGGTTGCATTATGCTATGAGTATCTAAGTGCAGGCTTGTATTTGAACACATCGAATACAAATGCTAAGCCTATGTATCTAAATTCATAATAATCCAATGGATTTTTTTTGAAATTTCCATAGAGATAGAATTGGGAGGTATACATATCTATTTTATCTTACCTAAATTTTGATCTCCAAGTAATAACTAACTATTTCCCACAACCTGCACTAAAGTGGCATGAACAGAATGATTATATATTTTAAGCTTAGGCCACCACAGCAAGCTGTAAAACTTATAAAAGTTAATTCACCAAGGCAACCACTAGAATCTATATAATAATCCAAACTGCTTATAAGTATTAAGCAATATGCATACTGGACAACCATTTGCTTCCCATAGAGTTAGCTTCCACAATGAAGAAAGAGCGCAACATTCACACAATAACCAGAACATGCCATGTAGCTTCAACTAGATCCAGAAAAGCAGCAGATATAGTGGGAAAATTGGTTGGTGCAATGCATACAAGAGTAGACACGTAAGTAAGGAAACGGCCTCAGCACTAGCAGGAATTTGAACATCTGCATCAGCAAACCTTGGATAACAACAGGCAGGTAAATAACCAAAATGAAACGATGTACATATAAATTACACCTCAAATTAAGAAAATCAATTGCCAGGATGAGTGAAGACAAGGAGTGACCAAAACAAGCTAAATAACTTGATGATCCAATTTTTATATGCTAGTCAACCTAGGTTGATTGCTAAAAAAACTATACGTTTTTTTATTTTGGAAGTATGGTTCTCTGATCTCTGTTTCCTAAATGTCAGTTAATAATCCACAAGTATCTAACCTGAAACCTTTGGTCATAACTTGGATTCATTTGTAGTTTCAAATTAACAGGCAAATATGCATAAGAATTGTTATATTCTTTCATTTGTTCTTTCAACCATCTTAAAAAATATAATTAAATGCACAAATGGATGACAGTTAGGAAAATACTTCAAAATTGGAATTTCAGAACAATCCCTTTAAGTTGAGATGGGTCAGAAAAGGTCGAAGATGCTATTAATCAAGTAGATGTAAATTGGTGAGAAATCCATCTACCAAGAAAATTTTAATTTAGATGGAAACTACTCATTGCAGTACAAAAATATATGTTGGAAAATGAATGGACATCCTGTATAGATAGCTCGCTTGAATTAGGAAAACAATCCACATCGTATCTTGTGATTATATTTGGGAACTTACTCATTATCGATTAATAATCGATAATAGACCCATTGTCCAGAGCGACGTGGAATGCTTTTCTTTTCAAGATCATTGGAAGTGCAAAAATAGAAAGGTACAAACAACGAAATCGTCCAATGCTTCCAAGTTCAGGGCAAATTATCTTATTGGAATCAATTCAATGGTCGGAACTCAGATAATTCCATAAAGGTAGACGATTGAAGCCAGAGAGCACAACTTGTCTCCAAAGGTATATGCATTTCACTAGGGCAAACCCTAACTACACAATCGATTATACATACCAAAATAAACCATCTCCATCCATATTGAAATAGACCATGTCAAATCCATCATTATCACTGTCGCCTAAGCAAGATTAGCACTAGTCCATCTTTCAATCCAAGTCAAATGGTTAGCTCAACAAAGGGTTTCAAAGTCGGGTCAGGTACGAATCAATGAGTCATGGCAGGCTAGGGCAAGTAAAAGAATCTCGATAGGGCTTTAGGTCATGGCAAGGTTCTAGGTTGCAACAAGGTGTTAGGTACATGACGCAAGGACAAGTCAACGGCTGAAGGTTTGGGGCTTGGGTCGGCATCTCAAGTTAGCTAGGTCCAAAGGCAATACAAAAATACTTAAAGGCAAATGAAATTAAATTCTAAATTTTCCTAAGTGTTTCACTTTATAAGGAAAATTCACGACTCAAAGGCTTTGAGTCGGTACCGACCCGACCCAAGATTATCCCCGATGTTCATCCAAAAATCACCATGACGAGCCTTTTTGCCAATCTAAAGCATGATGTAGTCCTCAGTGTAGGTTATATTGCCAATGCAAAGCAATAGAGTGTCGACTACCACCAAATCAAACAATTACGTAAACTACAACAAAAAAGAACTTCTGCAGCATTTTAAAAGTGCTGCCATAATTATTCGCAGCGTTTCGAAGAAGGCTGCCTAAAGCGACGCTGCAATAGTCAGGAAATACCGCAGTGTTTTATAAAATGTTGCTTAATAAAAGGCTACCATAGCTTTTCAAAATGCTGCAGTAAATTAATTTTGCAGCGTTTATTAGCTGATGAAAACCCATTTAGCAGCGTTTCGAAGAACGCGATTTAACAGCAGTTTCAATAGAACTAGTAATATAGCATCAGTTTTGAAACGATGTAGAAATTATTGTTTTGATAGTTGCAGTGTTTTCATTTTGCTTCGATTTAATTTTCTGCAGCGTTTTGTTACTTTCGGTATCGCAACATTTGAAACGCTGCGGTATATTAACATTTTTTCCACATTTTATGACTACCGCAACGATTTTAAAACAATTATAATAATAATATATTTAAAAACAAACCGCTCAATTCATAAAACACTAATAGATATAATCTGATATTATAAAAAGTTGTAAAGATTAAAAATAATTGAAACTACATCAATTTCATGCACCATAAAATTTTGTCATATACCATTTCATATGTTTTAAGCACAAGTACTAGTGACATAAAATCTTACAAAAAGAGCTTGCTAAAAGAGGAAATATAAATCCTAGAAAGTCCAAGCTCGTCTCCTTCAAAAGTCAAACAAGCGTTTAAGAAGAAAAAAATGCAGTTAGAGATTAGTGATAGAAGAGAACAAATATGAATTTATTATGTAAAAGCCAAAAAAAATGAGATGTAGACAATGATCCATTATGTAAAAGTCAATTTCTTCTACATGGAACAATGGTAACTAAACAAGAACAAGTATATGTGTGTGTATCATTGTTGTTAGAAGATGGAACATAGAACGGTATCATGTTCATTAGAAGAGAATTGACTATTATAAAGCGATTCATGATCTACAAGCAACCATACTATGGTAAGTAAATTATTGACTTACATGATGTATAAAATTAAGATGATTAATACTCAATAATATTCGTTTAATGTATTTAAGATGAAAGGACCAAATGCCTCACTGACAGCATGTAAAACTTATCTCTATGAAACAGAACATTGGATATGGTAAACATATATGTTCATCAAAACCCAGCCAATCCATGGCTCTATACACATCAATAAACTATATATATCAACTCAGCCTGATACAATACATACATGGACACATATATTCATAGCTAATACTAAAATTACTCTGGATGGCGATTTCTGTTATACTAAAAAATTGGAGTTAACAGCCATCCAAATTTGTTCTAAAAATGAATGTATCCTTTACATAATGTTTTAAAATGAACAAAAACATACCACATTTTGTTAAAACAAACATTATCTATTTTCTTCTTATGCTTTTTATATTAAAAGAACATGTTTTGCATGCTTCATAGATTGTATTATGAATGCAAAGCGCCGAGTCTCATTAGAATTCAGAGGTGACATAGTCATAACTGAAAAACTAATGCATTACACCACATGATTGGCAATTCATATTTTTTGGAACTTAAAAGGAATTTTATTAAACATCTAGCCAAAATGCATTGTAAAATGAAGCGAATGTTACCTAGTTTCATATTTTGCTCAATATGTCATATGCAATATCTAAACTTCAACCAAGCACCTACATGTTATGTACAGGTCCGTTGGAAATCAAATTTGTACAGGGTATAAAAAAATGTACATGAAATCAGCAATTAACAAATTGAAAACACAACAGCCTAAGCGAAGTACATTTAGCACAAAGACAAATACGCATAACAAACAAACCAACTACTAGACAAAAATTGAAACAGAAATAAATTATTTACATATGGATAGACAATTCCCAGCTAAAACCAGGAAGAATTAACAGATATTTGTTTTCCTCCATAACATTCAAACCTGAAACACTTGTAGACTCAAACTTAATTTTGTTATAACTTAGAACATTACCAAAACACTTGTATTCCTCCAATAAAAATAATACATATTGCTGATGGCAGATTAAGGGACATATGACACTGGCTCCATTGCATTCCTATGTTATTAGCAATCCATACATTAAGCACACTGTCTGCTAAAATGAGGCCAAAGAGAATTCTCTATAGAGTTTATCAGCCATGTCACACCATCCTATAATATAATTCAATATTTATTGATTATCATATAATTTACGATTAAGATTATATAAGAAACATCCATATGTTAAATCATTGCATTGTGTCGGTTTAGATTAAAAATGATAAGCCAGAATTTTGAGTTCCATAAATAAAAGTTGTTGCATATTTAATTACATAATAGCTTTGTACATATTATGTTTGCCACAAGTCCAGAACTAAGAAAAACATTGATGATCTGAATGCTTATTTGATCCATAAATTTATTCAAAAGGTGATATTGGCTTGAGATTGTTTTCTGACCTCAAGAAAACAGCCACCATTAAATTGATATGAAATCTGTTGAGTAAAAAGTGCTTATGAAGTGAATGAACGAAAAATAGGTACTTAGAACAAAAATATCTGGGTTATTTCTATCAACAACAACCACTCAGAGACTACGATGCATATTCTTAGAAAAAGAGAAACCGCTTATCAACTTATGCGGAGAGCTATTGGTAATAGTGTAGATACTTCATTGTGGTTTGATTCGCGGATCAACCACAAAACATTGGTGGTTCTATTTGGGTGAAACAAAGTTAGTGTGAGATATAATTCACATTCTAAAGTTAGCAGTATCATTTAGAATAACATGTTACACCCATAAATACTTATTGAAATCAAGGATGTATGGCTAGAAATTCAACAGGTTGTAATATCAACCGATAGCTATCAAGATTATTGGCAAATTTGTGGATCTAATAAGTGTTACTTCTCCCTTGCACTTTAATATTTCATAGGTTCAAACAAAATGTTGAACGGAAAAAAATACCAATGCAATTCCTAAATGGAGTAGATTCATGCAAAAACGGACCGTGAGTAGATGATGACAGAATGAAGATGCATCTCTTGCTGGCCATTTCTGTGTAGATTTGATCCACTAAACCATTCAATGTTGTATCATGGTACTCTTTGCTCATGTTATGGTACCCTATCATGCTTTGGTACCTATAAACATCGTCTTGATAAACGTCAACAAATTAAAGAAATCATGATATAAAAAGAAAACTTAATATTAGGATCTTATCATACAGCTCATTATGTACTACTACTATAGTCTTCAGTAGAGAGGAATTTCTCTAACTCTTCAGCACCCCATGGGCCATTGTCTTCATTATATACATGTTGCTATTTGGTTTTTTGCAACCTACAAACTCAATTTCCTAAACCAAAAATTGAGAGTAGAATATTGATGAATTTGTGGAAAGGAATAAAACAAAATGAAAAAAATAGCATTTAAGCTGAGAATTTATCACAAAATAGATAAATGGTGGTGTTGTATTAAATTTCTTATGTAATATATAGTGCATGCCAAATAATAAACAATACGATCGGGCCACTCCAACACCGACTTGCCTTGCAAATAAATAAATAAATAAACAATACGATTTTTCTATTTGGGTTTAACATTTTACACATTACAGTTTTATTGAATATAAAGTATGAACATTTTCAAAAACATATTGGAATTAATAAAAGTATAGAACACATTATAAACAATTGTTGTACAATAGTGTGTGTATAGAAACTGCTTTCAAGAAATATCATATACCTTTAGAAATGGTTGACCTGATTCGTCCGAGAAGAGATCTCGACTGAACTGGTGCTAGAGCTACAAACACCACAAATTAGTAAAATAATCAACAAATGAGTATGCTTATTTCAATGTATATTCTTTTAATCAATCATCAGTTCATAATGCTCAACTAGACAAAACAAAGATCTCCTAAACTAGAAACTTGAGATCGACATTCTAAGATATGGCATGAAAAATAGAGTTCAAGACTGAAATATTAAACAACATTTTCAGAATATTATTTGAATAAAAAGTTTGAAATCAGAATCACCTTTCTAACCTTATTTCCCGCCTTTTATTATTTCCAGCTACATCTGAAACAAGCCGAACTGGCCTGCTCTCAATGACTCATCAACAATCTCAAACTCTTTGGCCTTTTTTAGGGACATAAATAAATCTCTCTTTCAATTATCTAGATATCCTACATTGTATTCTTATGATTAATCACATTCAACCTCTCCCTAACTTTTAGTATCTCCTTTACATGAATTGCTATCTGTTGCTTCCCACTTGCTCTTGTATTTTTTTGCTTCTGTATTTTCCAAAAAGTATTTCACTTGCTCTTGTATTTCCGACTTGCTTTAAAGTATAACATGAAATTAATTATATAACATTATTTCAAATTGTTTTATTGGTGGTATCGCTGGCAAATTGATAGTAAAATACCGTTGATGGGTAGTCGGAAAGAGGACGGTGGTGAAGGTTGCAAATCAGTGGTGAGATTTGGTTGATGGATGAGGGTATTTCCGGAATTTCGAAAAAACATTGGGGAAATCATGTTCATTGAATTCTCTTTATTAATAATAGAGATAAATTTAGTTAAAATTTATAATACTTAGTTAACTTGGTTATTATTTTATAATTTATTATTATTACAAACTTATTTAATTTTATAAACCAAATTATTTTATAAATTTTAGTAAATTTATTTAAATTTTATAAAAATATTTAACTTCATTAATTTTTGAAAACTTACTTCATTGTTAATTATTTATAAAACTTAGTTATCTTAGTTATTAAACTTAGTTAAATTTTTTAAACTTATTTAATTTTTATAAAACTTGTTTAACTTAGTTAATTGTTGTAAATTTAGTTAATTTTATATAATTTATTCAACTTAGTTAATTTTATAAATTTATTTAATTTTTATAAAACTTAGTTAATATATTTAATTTTTGTAAAACTCATTTAACTTAGTTAATGTTTTTAAACTTAATTTATTTTACAAATTTACTTCACTTTTATAAAACTTATTCAACCTAGTTAAATTTTATAAAACTTAATTTGTTTAATTTTTATAAAAGGTTGTGAACTTGGTTAATTTTTATAAATTATTTAATTTTTATAAATTATTTACTTTGTTATATATGAATTATCCGAACTTTGAACTACTTAAATAAACATGCATTATCGGTGGATCATAGGAAGATAAGCTAAACTACCTCTTCCTTAACGCGGTTGAAGTCTACTGGGTCTCTGCCCATCCCAACTTCCAGCATAAGCACTACTTTTGATTCTATAGCTCTTAACTGATGCATCACGTGATACATCTTTGGTTATGTTCATTTCATTTCCTACCTTCTTAGGGTGCTTTATAATGTACACTATACATGTTTCAGTAGCTTCGCATGTTTCTCTCATCAATGCATTCATTTCCTGCCCACTGCAACAATGCACCAGCTTCGGTCCTACTGCAGTTTATTTAATGTCAAATTGCAACCATGCCACTACAGCAAGTGAAACTACTGCTCCTTGCTCCTCCCTTTCATGTTGCATTTGGTCATCTTTCTTCAGCTCGTGTGTTTAAGAACAAGGCACTACGACCCTACACCAGTTTTCTGCACATTTAATCTCCAGCCACACTCCATGTTATCTCTGTGGATCCGCACATCTGCCTAGCGAATCAGTGCACCATATAGCTCATCCAGTAACATAGCGAACTTCATGAGTACACAACCTCGCATATTTTTCTTTTAAAAATTTGTTAATACCTTCATTATAGTTGGGTCTCTCCAAGGTCCTTTATTGGATCTGATATAGCCACCTTCATTTTCACATTTGCACGAGCCCCTAGGAAAATCAAGCAGTTGACCGCTGATCAAAAAATGAAACATGGATACATTTCTTCAACTCTTTCATTTAACCTTCACTATCATAAGTCATAGACTCATATCCTTTCTTCACAAAATTAGCTAAAAATAGGTGAACTCTAGTAGACATGGATTTGAGAAATATAAGGGGAATATAACAACATGAAGATAGCATTAACAAAAGTCCCTACATCAAATGGTTGCAAATCATCAGTCCCTTCGCCAACTCTTACAAATTTTACTGGGATACCTGATTCTTCTACTACGCTAACCTGTAATTAAATAATGTATGGTTGAAAAATAATAAATAAATGATTAGAATTAGAATGCAATAAAGGATAACAAGCATAGAGTAAAAGACCAACACATACCACATAACCTCCTGTAGCAAAGCCATCTAATTTCGTTAATATCAGTCCAGTAATTCCAATAACCTTATCAAAATAACAGTACATAACGAAAATTTTAAACTCAAACCATTAATCTTCATATATAATATTTCACGCATCTAATCAGTTAAACAAAATCGAGCAGATTCATCAAAGTTGCATTATGCTATGGGTATCTAAGTACAAGCTTGTATCTGAACGCACCAAATATAGATGCTAAGCCTATGTATCTAAATTCATAATAATCTAATGGAAATTTTTTGAAATTCCCATAGAGATAGGATTGGGGGTATACATATCTATTTTATCTTACCTGAATTTCTCCAAGTAATAACAAAATATTTCCCATAACCTGCACTAAAGTAGCATGAACAGAACGATTATATATTTTAAGCATGCCACCAAGAAATACACAACATGCCAATTTTAAACCAGTTGAATGAGTTCAATTCTAGCCATAAATGACTTAATTGGAAGTCAATGGTCCAAAGAAGGAGGTTGAAATTAGAAACTGGCATTGTATTTTATTATGCTGTACTACATTTTCTTTTGCTTTCTATGTTATATCTTTTTTTAGCACCTGAAGACCGCAATCGTAATTTAGGCAAAAACTAAAAGCTAGACTGATATTTTTAACCATAATATAATCTGTATATGATTTGTTTATCTTGATAATCAGATACCTTGAATAAATAAAGATGACCCATATCCTAGGCTTGATCAATATCACAATCTTGATCTAGAAATGTTGCCTCTGTGATAAGAACTATTCCTCTTGAGGCGTCTGCATTTCGTGGTTCCAGTATAAAATCTAATGTAGTATCTCCTGCACGAGCTACTTTGGGAGATGTAACTGTGTCTAATTTAAGTGGTAAAAATGCAATGCTTATATTAGAAAGTTAATACTGACCGGTACTATTGGTGCTGCCTCGCTTGGCAGGTTGTGATTGTGCACTCGCCCTTCTAAACTCCTCCTTTTGCATAGCCATTTCTATTGATAAAATGAATCTGACCAGTACTGCTAGTGCTGCCTTGCTTAGCAGATTATGATGGCTCCGTTAATCACATTGTGAGAGTACGAGATGAGTGGTGGGAGCTGATAGCTGGCTATAACAATTAGATTATCAAATCAAAGTGCAGTTCATAATTTCAAATTCACATAAGAAAAAATGTTAACATTACAAGGCAATAAAAGTGTAATTCAAACTAAAAAGCAAATGCAAAACAATCAATAATCAATTTAATAAAAACAATAAAATCAAGTTAATTGGCGTAAACAATAACTGAAATATAAAAAATAACTTGAATTTGTGATTCATCTAGATCTTGGATTCTACATTAGGAATGTTAATTGTGAAAAGGAAGAACACGATTGGTGACTCGGATCAAAGAAGAGGGGAGGGGAGTAGTGTTCGCTAGAGACGAAAACGAGGTGTAGTGTTGATCGACAAGTTCAGGGGAAAGTAATTAGGATGTTTGAGAGGGAAAAAAGAATTGGGGAAAAGTGGGAAAGTAATTAGGGCATTCGAAAGCAATTTGCGCATTTAGAGGGAGGGCAGGCTACAAGGTAAAATACCTGCATGAAAATATTTTGCTCAGGCAGCGTTTTGTTAATATTTAACTATGTTTTAAGATATAATAATAGCATTTTGTATCACAACGCTACGGTCTAGTGCTGCCAAAAATGAATTTTCTCGTAGTGGTAGTTTGAAAGACAACCAATCAAATAAAGCAACATCCCAAGATAATGTTTGAACTATCGAGCTAGAATTTATGGGATAATACTCAAGGAATTGTTTCAATCCATAGCACACTTTGTACTAAATAAAAGCATACTCTAGGAGGCAAGTTTTGATCGAATTTTTAACCAAGTAGAAGTCAACGGAAGTTAAAATATCAAGACAGAGATGAAACGACTTGAAAACTTAGAAGTACACTTAGATAAGGTAAGAAAGCATCCTGGAAAAGTTTCACGTGCAACGGAGCTAAGGGCCCAACTTGGTACCGAGTTGAGGACCACTTAGGTCGGCACCGACAAACATATGACACCAGTAAAACTTCATGCTACTCTAATGTTATGCCAATGAATTGATATCAAGTGTTTTTGTAACAACTCTAATTTTGATTAACGTTATTTAGAAAATTTAATTGGGTAAATTAAATACAATAATGTTAGATGACAAGAGGATTGAGATTTGGTAATTAGTAAGGGTCGGCCTAATTAATGAACTAATAGAATTATTAAAAACCTTAATAAGAAGGAGGGTATATAAGGGGGACAAATTAGGAAAATAGTGCATTTTTCTTCTCATGAACCCTTATTCTCATTTCCTCCTTCGCTTTTCTTATTCACAAAAGAAATTAAGGAAAACTATTGTTGGCTTTTGACTAAACATTCTAGGGAAGAAAAGCTAGAGAAGAAAGATCTAATCTTAGGGAAATCCACTCAACATCTAAATCTCAAATCTCACCGACCAAACCAAAGGTGAATAATAGTTATGCATCTCATGTTTTAAATGTTATTTTTTTTAAGTATAAATCTGATTCTTTTGCTTTTATTATGCCATGCTATGATAGTTTGAATGATTATATGTTTATTGGTGAATGTTTAGATTTATTTATGAAATTAGATAACAGGTTTAAATGTGAAAACCTATCATATGATACCCAAATGACTTGAAATATTGATATGATGTTAGAGACATTATTGGTAGATTTTCTACTTTCATGATTTTCCAAGCAAGTATGGATTTACCATGAATTTTCTATATGAAGAAAATAGCTTATTTTGGGTTTTAATTATTAAAAATATTTAAATAACGCTTTTGGCCTCAAAAATTTTATATGTTGAAGAATATAGTTAAATTGATTTATTGTGATGCTTGAGGACTTTTCCCAAGTGTTTATAAATTAATATGAATTATTAAAGCATAGCCCATAATCTGACTGGACGTAGGGATATTAGACAGCCCGAACCAGTTATCAAAACAAAACTGCATAAAATGCAGCCTAACTTTCTTTAGCTAAATAACTAAACTGGACCTAAGAATATTAAATGGCTTGAACTAATATAAAAACCTCTTTGTGTTAATTTTCATTAACATAACCATACGAGACATAGGGATATTAGACAGCCAGAACCAGTAATAAAAACCATACATGTGAATTAAAAAGGTGGTGCAACAGCGGAAATAACAAAATGATGATTCTGTGAAAGTAGCGATCGATGGAATGAAGAATACTGAATGGCCCAAATTCGTTGATCCGAAGATACCGAATTCTAGCTATCTTCATCACGTTGATAGCGCACTATACCGTGAAAGAAGATCTTCAATTCTTCAAGCGTTGATCAAGCGCACTTGATACCGTGAATCGGCTTCAGCAATCGTTGAATCGAGCGCACTCGATTAACCGAAAGTGGAGATAGGAGATTACACTCAACTACCAATTTAGTGAAAGCACAAAGCTAACAAAACAAAAGTTTTTATTCAAATCAACTGAACTTCAAATGTACAACTCACGCCTATTTATAGCAGTTTTCACCCTGATCCTTAAGTCGTATACGACTTACGACTCAACTAGGTCGGCAACGACTCAACAACCCACGACTCAAGCACTTGTATTACAACCCACACAACATCACAAATTTTCAACACTTAGGTCGTGTACGACTTATAACCTGCGACTTACGACTTATAACAGAACGACCTAAAAACATGCGACTTAACAATATGTACAACGGCTTAAAAACATGATGACTCAACAACAACATAGAATTATAACAGCCCATAGGTCGTTTACGACCTAAATACAACAAAGCTCAGCAAACACTTACGACATACGACTTATCAATGCTTCACGAGTTAACATTGCCACGACCTAAAATTCAGCGACTCAAGAGACAACAGTTGCATCACTTTACGCGACCTACCTAGGTCGTAAGCTCCCTTCTTCAGCATACTCGTTAGGTCGTGTCGTAGACGACCTAAATCACTTCCCTTAAGTCGTAGCCTCTTCCCCTTAAGTCGTGGACGACTTAAATCTCCTTCCTTAGGTCGTGACCCGCTTGAGTTAAGTCATGAACGATCTAAAGCTATCCCTTCCTTAGACCGTGGACGACTTAGGCCTTGTGACCTTGTAGCTTGCACTGCTTCGACTCTGGCCTGAGCTGCATCATCCTCCCTAGGTTGAGAAAAATTCGTCCTTGAATTTGTAAATTCTTCCACATCAGATTGTTCATTCCCAAAATATGGTACGAGATGTTTAACATTGAACACATCAGAAGTGTACACATCCTCCGGCAGCTTCAACTTATAAGCATTTTCATTAATCCGTTTCACGACTTCTACAGGACCAATTTTTCTGGCATTCAACTTGTTATAAGCGCCCACTGGAAAACGATCCTTTGTCAACACAGCATATACCATATCTCCTTCATTAAACTCAACATTTCTTCGCTTCAGATCTGCAGATCGTTTATACTTCTCATCTGCCTTCTCCAATCGTTCCTGAACGATTTTATGACATTCAGTCAACCCATCAACAAAATCAACAGCTCGTTTAACCGTCCCCTTTGGTTGTGGTACTACTGTTAAGTCCAACGGTCCCCTTGGCAAACTCGAATATACAATCTGGAATGGACTGAAACCTGTGCTACGATTTACCGCATGATTATGAGCGAATTCTGCTTGACATAACTTCACATCCCAGCTTTTCAGATTATCTTTCACCAGACATCGCAATAAATTCCCCAGCGATCTGTTAACCACTTTCGTTTGCCCATCAGTTTGTGGATGGTAAGCGCTACTAAAATTCAGCTTCGTTCTGACCATCTTCCATAAACTTAGCCAAAAATGACTCAGAAAACGAGTATCCCTATCCGACACAATAGATTCTGGCAATCCATGAAGTCGATATATCTCTTTGAAAAATAACTGAGCAACATGAACAGCATCTGCCGTCTTCTTACAAGCAATAAAATGTGCCATTTTCGAAAATCGGTCAACCACCACATAAATGGAATCATTCCCCCTTTGAGTTCGCGGGAACCCCAAAACAAAATCCATACTCACATCAACCCAAGGCTTAGTTGGTACAGGTAATGGCATATATAATCCAGCATTGGTCGCAGTTCCTTTCGAAACCTGACAGATATGACATCGCTCCACAAACCTTTCCACTTCTTTCCTTAGTGATGGCCAAAAATAAGATTGTGAAATCAACTGTAATGTACGGTCTCTCCCCACGTGGCCTTCTTCATGTAACTCCTTCACAATCTTCATTCTCAAACTACAATCAGGTATGCACAATCGATTTCCTTTGAACAGAAAACCATCTATCATCATAAACTCATCCGTCTCTCCCTCCTTGACTTTATCAACAAACTTTGCAAAGTAAGGATCATCGACAAATAATTCTGGTAACACATCAAACCCTGTCACTTCAACTTTCATCGTAGTTAACAAATGGTTTCTTCTGCTTAACGCATCTGCCACTCTGTTCGTAATTCCCGATTTATGCTTCACCACAAATGTAAATTGTTGTAAGTATGCAATCCACGAAGCATGCCTAGCAGTAATCTTGTCCTGTCCCTGCATATGCTTCAATGCCTCATGATCAGTGTATAAAACAAATTCTTTATGAAACAAACAATGTCTCCAATGTTTGATAGCTTGCACGATAGCATAAAATTCCATATCATATGTATTATATCTCATCTTTGCTCCCGATAGCTTCTCACTGAAATATGCAATAGGACATCCCTTCTGACTTAACACCCCTCTAATTCCAACTTTTGATGCATCAGTATGCAATTCAAATAATAACTGAAAATCTGGCAACACTAGAATTGGTGATTTTCTCAAAAGCAAGTCCTGCTTCCTCCGACCATAAAAATTGCTTCCCTTTCATACAATCAGTAACTGGTGCCATCACGCTACTGAAGTGTGGAATGGATCTTCGGTAGAATGATGCCAAACCATGAAAGCTTCTAATGTTTGTAATCGTCCTGGGTTGTGGCCAATTTCTGATTGCTTCAACTTTATTCTGATCCACCTGTATACCTCCTCCCGATATAACATTTCCCAAAAATAAAACACTATGCGTCATGAATACGCATTTCTTCGTCGCAGCATAAAATTGTTCTTGTCGCAATACCATTAACACTTCTCTCAGATGTTGCAAGTGTTCTTCTGCGCTTCCACTGTAAATTAGTATATCATCAAAATACACCACCACAAATTTCCCGATAAATGGTCTAAAGATTTGATTCATCACTCGCATGAATGTACTAGGTGCATTCGAAATACCAAACGGCATGACCAGCCATTCATATAATCCTTCTCTCGTCTTGAATGCTGTCTTCCACTCATCCCCTGGTCTGATTCGAATCTGATGATAACCACTCTTCAAATCGATTTTCGAAAATATAGTAGCCCCGCTCAACTGATCCAACAAATCATCAAGCCTCAGCATTGGAAATCTGTATCTGACAGTTATTTTATTCAATGCCCGACTATCAGTGCACATCCTCCACGTCCCATCCTTCTTGGGTACCAACAAAGCTGGCACAACACAAGGACTCAAACTTTCCTGCACACGCCCTTGTTCAAGTAATTCTTCTACCTGCCTTCGCAACTCCTCGTGTTCCTTTGGACTCATTCTATAGTGTGGTCTATGAGGTAACACAGCTCCTGGAACAAGGTCAATTTGATGTTGAATGTCTCTCAACGGTGGTAACTCCGTTGGTAACTCCGTTGGTAACTCCTCTAGAAATACATCTTCAAATTCCTCCAACACTGGTTTGACTTCTTCCGAAATCTCAACCACTTCATGACTCTCACGTCCAATCAACAAGAACACTTCAGGCTCCTCTTCAACTTCTTTAACAAACTCCTTCAAAGATAATAAAGTTTTCAGCTCTTCAATCTCCTTCAACTTGTTTTCTTCTTGTTGTCGTTTCTTTGGAACTAAAGTAATTTTGGTGCCTTCAAACATGAAACTGTAGCTGTTCGTACGTCCATCATGTTGTACTGCTCTATCATACTGCCACGGTCTTCCCAACAATAGATGACATACGTCCATATCTACAACATCACACCAAATTTCATCCTTGTATTTTTTCCCAATTGAAAAACTAACACAAGCCCTTCGACTAACCTTCACCTCCCCACCTTTCCTCAACCAAGATAACTTGTAAGGCTTAGGATGTTTCTCTGTCTTTAATGACAACTTCTTCATGGCTTCTGTAGAAATAATATTATCACAGCTTCCCGCATCAATGACAAACTTGCAAACCCTTCCCAAGATAGTACATGTTGATTGAAAGATGTTACTCCTCAACCAGCTAGTCTCTTCCTCCTGCTTTGGTGTTAAGCAATTCCTCCTCATCATTAATGTATATCCGTCATATCCAGACAATAACTCTACCTCCTCAACCGGTAATTGATTAGAACCTTCAGCCTCCTCATCTTCATCCTCAACCTCAGCTATCATTGCTCGCTTCTTTGGCTTTGGGCATTCATTGCTTTTGTGACCAAACTCCTGACAATTGAAACATTTGATATCACTGTTGACTTTGGTCTTAGCAACTTCATTAACGACTGGTTTGGTAACAGCCTTAGAAACATTTGCACTACTACTAGCCCCTTTCACTGGATTGTTGGAATTTGTAAACACACCACCTCCTCGTCTGCCTTGTTTCTCCCAAGCTAACGCTTTCTGATGTGCTTCAGCAACAGATCTGGGATCAAACATATTCACCATATCTTTAATCTGCATTCTCAACCCTCCAACAAATCTAGCTGTTAGCTGCTCTTCTGTTTCCATAATATCATTCCTCGCAATAAGCTGATAAAACTCATTTGCGTAATCATTAACAGTCTTTGTGCCCTGCCTCAAGTTCTGCAAACGTTGATATATCAGAGATTGATAATTATAAGGTAAGAACGTTGCTTTCATCAATTTCTTCATCTTCTCCCAAGATTCAACCTTTGACTTCCCCATTCGTTCACGTGTAAGTTTGGTTTGCTGCCACCATGCCAAAGCTCTCCCTTTCAAACGGGTAGCAACCAACTTAACTCTTCGATGTTCTGGAACTTCCTTGAAGTCAAAAATTTCCTCTACATTAGACAACCAATCCAAAAATTCTTCAGCCACCATTCCACCCTTGAATTCTGGCATTTCAGTTTTCATCCCCGACTCCCATCGACGATCATCCTTAAAATCTCGATCTCGATTTCGTTCTTGCCCATGATCTCGATAATGATAACTTCCTCTATCACCATCTTCATCAATAACAGATGTACTTCGATAACGGTCTCGACTACTCTTATCTCTACGATCTCGCATATCCCTTCCACTTTGTTTATCATCATCTCGATATGGTTCTTCTTCGAATTCTCTATGACTTCTTCTTCCTTGATGAGATTGTGGCGATATTCTCCTCCTTCCCGAAACTGACGGCGAAACCCTGTTTCCACCTTGGTTTGAAATTGGCGATGTTCTTCTTCGGGGTTGATTCATATCCATCATAAGCTTCTCTAACCTCCCAATACCTTCATCCAACTTCTCATTGAATTTGTTACTTATGCGTTGTTCCATTTGTTCAGCGTCTTCTCGCTTATACAAATCTTCAATGTTTTGATGTCGATTAGCTCTTCTCGGCGGCATGATTTGAAATTTCACAAACACTTCAATATACCAAATGATGAACACGGCCTTCACTTGCTTTCGGCTCCAACTTCAAATTTCAAACACCTTTCAAATTTAGATCCAAAATGAAATGGATCGAAATCTTCAACTTTGTCGCAAAAATAGGATGAACACGATGAACACAAGCTTCTCAAAAACGCAAATCCGATCCCCCAAACTCTTCGATTTCAATTCGGCTTTGTTTGGCATAGCTCGGCCTCTCTAACTCCCCAAACTTCTTCAAAATAGTTGTCTCCAAGACTCGATTTAGCTATGATTGGCTAAAACAAGCTCTGATACCAACCAAATGGTGCAGCAGCGGAAATAACAAAATGATGATTCTATGAAAGTAGCGATCGATGGAATGAAGAATACTGAATGGCCCAAATTCGTTGATCCGAAGATACCGAATTCTAGCTATCTTCGTCACGTTGATAGCGCACTATACCGTGAAAGAAGATCTTCAATTCTTCAAGCGTTGATCAAGCGCACTTGATACCGCGAATCGGCTTCAGCAATCGTTGAATCGAGCGCACTCGATTAACCGAAAGTGGAGATAGGAGATTACACTCAACTACCAATTTGGTGAAAGCACAAAGCTAACAAAACAAAAGTTTTTATTCAAATCAACTGAACTTCAAATGTACAACTCACGCCTATTTATAGCAGTTTTCACCCTGACCCTTAAGTCGTATACGACTTACGACTCAACTAGGTCGGCAACGACTCAACAACCCACGACTCAAGCACTTGTATTACAACCCACACAACATCACAAATTTTCAACACTTAGGTCATGTACGACTTATAACCTGCGACTTACGACTTATAACAGAACGACCTAAAAACATGCGACTTAACAATATGTACAACGGCTTAAAAACATGACGACTCAACAACAACACAGAATTATAATAGCCCATAGGTCGTTTACGACCTAAATACAACAAAGCTCAGCAAACACTTACGACATACGACTTATCAATGCTTCACGAGTTAACATTGCCACGACCTAAAATTCAGCGACTCAAGAGACAACAGTTGCATCACTTTACGCGAGCTACCTAGGTCGTAAGCTCCCTTCTTCAGCATACTCGTTAGGTCGTAGACGACCTAAATCACTTCCCTTAAGTCGTAGCCTCTTCCCCTTAAGTCGTGGACGACTTAAATCTCCTTCCTTAGGTCGTGACCCGCTTGAGTTAAGTCGTGAACGACCTAAAGCTATCCCTTCCTTAGACCGTGGACGACTTAGGCCTTGTGACCTCGTAGCTTGCACTGCTTCGACTCTGGCCTGAGCTGCATCAAAAGGTCGTAAATACATGATCTAACTTTACAATCAAAATACAATCCGCCCCCAAATAGCGGGGTTCGCCATGCCAAGCGCATGAATACAGAACTACACCCAAATAGCGGGGCAGTTCATACCAAGATGCAGCAAAATATGAAGGTTAAAAGCTTAAATCAAGACTCACGGTCTGCACAAGAAGGAAACCTAAAAATGGCAAGAAAAAGACAATTCATGGGCTGCGCAATAACCGTCAAAATGAATGCAATTTTAGAAATTACTTGGAGTTTTCCAGGTAAACATCAAAAATGGATTTTCTTATATATTTAGCTTTGTCTGTATTCACTAAAATCTGTACAGATACATGATTATACTTATACAAACACATTACGAGTTTAAGAGAAAAAACAACATTAAAAATCTAACCTTGACTTAGGGGGAGAGTAAATTATAACCTAGACAATAGGGTCCGTAGGGATCTGATGCCGGACGTTGTGCAGAACTACTCCCAAATTGAAGAGGTTGAAATGGTTCATCCAATTTAGTAATAATAACTGATTAATGACTGGGGGAAACATTGCCAAAAGTGGTATGAGGATCATAGGAAGCGCCGGTCCAAACATCACCACAATCTTATGGATCATATTCGTAATCCGCATGGTTGTATAAAAAAGTCAGATCAAGCCTAGGCCAAAAGCGAATGAACACATCAACCGTGCTTCGCAATAACCTCTATCATAACCTTTCTTACCTTCTCATGATGAAGTTGCTATATTATAGAAGCTCTATCCAACCCACCTTGAGAAACTGCAGCAGAACCCAAGTTAGCTTCATATTCTAAGTTGAATATTTTTCTCTCAAGGGCATTCACACACTCCATAGCCATCTTCATAGTTCATTCAATTTCGTCCAAAGGTTGATCCTCTATTTTCTTAATTTTTCTCGAGTAACAGCCAAAAATCCCTTGTGCAGTAGAAATATAGGGTGAAGTGCAACTCTTAGTGGCTCCCTATTCTTTTTTATAATGATCTTTTAGCTCAATGAACTTATTTCATAATCGGTTTTCAAATCATTCTTCCATTTAAGAACTTCATCGAAGTCAGCTCTTAGAGGAGCGCAGAAGCAATATTAGTCCTTCAATGTTGATCTATCTTGTGATATGTTCATTTAGCTCTTCAATCTTACACTCTAAAGCCTTAATCTCATCCATATATATGATCCCACATACGCTTTCTGCATCTTTCAATAAACCTTCCAATTCAGTAACCTTAACCAAAGCCGAATTAAGCTTCCCTTCCAAGATAGCCATCTCTTGATCCTAGTTGAAAGAAGTGGGCTAAAAATTAAACAGGCCTACACAAAACAAGATCAAAAGAAATTATAACAGGATAAAACACTTATATGGAATTCACAAACTTTAGAAGAAAAAAAAATAACTATATAATCTATGCATACCAAAAAGTATCTAATGACATAAAAAACAAGAAAACATATAAGGCATACTATCCAAAGGAGAGACTGAGCTGAAAAGAATAGTCTTCCAAGGATCATAACTAGCGCTTTTCGAACGATCTATCAATTCTCCTATGGATGCCTCAAAACCGGGAGTGTTCGATAGGAAGCTCATATCATGTTTAGGATAGAGATAACCAAATATGTCCATAGTGCGCTGTAGAGAAATCTAACCGATATTGCTTTTAACCTGCTCTCGTCTATGTCTCTCTAAAAGAGAAGCAATCCTATCCTACCTAGACCCATCGATAGGTGCTGCCACAGCACTAAGAGAAGCTTGAGCTTCATGCAAAGAATACTCAAGCTTATAAATCTTAAGGATAGCCTTTTCCCTCGTGCTTTTTAAAGTATTAATCAACTCAGCCTTAGTTTTCTTGGTGTTTCCTGAAAAACCACCAAAGTACGTAAAAGCATCGTTTCTTCACTTATCTTTTCACGATTGAGAAAGCTCATTTGGCTCCAATTGCACCATCCACTTCTTATAGTGGGCTTTCATCCCCCTAAATTTGTCTTGGAAGTGAAGTTCTATCTTCCTCTTCACTCATTAGCCAAAAAAATGAAGACCCATGGGAGGTGCATGAACCCTATCTAAGCTAGGCAGCTCAGTCTCCTTCCCACCTTCAACGCCTTCTTTCTTTTCAATTTGACAAGCGATCTAAGCAGACATATTCTCTATAGTTTTGTTCAGCATTTCTATTTCTTCCTCATAAAGAACACCATAAAAAATTTACCATCCTTCAAAGACCACTGTAATCCATCCAGCTTTGATTCAACAGCCTCTACCTTTATGCTCAATTTAGAGTTATATTCATGTTGACATTCTAGCACATCCTTCGCTTTTTTGAGTTCCTCAAGGACATTCCTTAAACCCTTCTCCAGCCTTTCATCACCAGTTGTTAAACAAATATTTTCCTCCTCTATGGACCCAATAGGGATTATGACCGCAACTTTGAATTCGACCATGCTAGTATCATTAGGACCATGAATTACGGGAGCAGAAGGAATGTTAGGTTCAAGGGCTTCATTAAATTCAGACAAAGGCTTATGGAGATCAAACTATTAGTAATAAGGAAAATTTAACTCAAAGAAAATCAAAGTACATTAAATGAAAATCAAATAGAAACACCTACTATTGACACGTCAATTCAGTAAACAACATCAATTCAGCAAACCCGTGTACAAAAAATAATCAGAAAGACAGGTAGAATTAACCCCTCATGTAAGTTGCTAAGTCTATTCCCAAACCACTCCTAGTGAGGGTTATCAGGTGAGAAAGAGCTACTATATATGATATACCACCATCCACACAGTACAAAGTCACTAGGGGGTTTCCTTCTCTTTAACGATATGATCAATCTTGGAAAATAACCCTTAGGTTTCATCCCCAAGTTTTGTAAAGGAATCGTCTATTTTTTTCACGCTAACAGATAGCCACTCCATTCAAACCAAGGCAGCCTAGGGTTTGGGTCTTTATCTTCACTTTCCCTTAGAAGTTTAGTAAACAAAACTTCCTTAGAAGACTAAAATAAAAAAGCAAAGAAAACGATGTGATCATTTATAAGATGGCAATGAAACAAAAAAGGCTACGAGAAAACATACACATAACCAAAACAAAAACAACCTTCATTACATATTTAAAAAGTCTTAGAATTTATATATAAAAGTCAAGAATTTACATGAGGATTTGAAGTAACCTGGTTTTCTTAGATCCCTCGACATCCTTTGAAACCTCCTTCTTGGGGCTCCTCATCCTCGCTTTGATGCCTAGAAGCAGAAAGAGAAGCATTGTCTGCAGCAACCTCTTCGTCCCACTTACCCCCATAGAAGGTGTGAGCTTTGGAAACTCTTGTTGGGTCCCCCAAGAAGTCAAGACTAACCTCAACATTAAACTGATGCCAAGCTGAGGCATACATTTGTTAGACCTTAGTGCAAGTGCTCTCTTTGAGCCTCTTCTACGACGTTGCCAGATCCACCTCTTTTTCCTTTAACTCACAATCTTTGAAGCTAAGGCATCCACTATAGATTTGTACTCCCTTTCAGCCTTCTTTCGATACGCATTAAAATCTTTCTCAATCTTGGCCTTTTAGAAGCAATATCAGCTTTTTTAGAAGTAACGAAAACAATTTCCACTTCCATTGGAGAAACCGGGCATGAGTAACCACTTGCTTAATTCCCCACTTATTTCAAGCCTTAACTGTTAAAGCTCCAAGCTAAAAAAGATAAAGACAACTAACAATAAGAGTAGAGAAAACAACAACGGGTAAATGGTAGTTTAATAAGCCATCGATTCTTTTTAAAAGCAAAAAAATTTCTTACATAAGACCTAGACTTTTCTAACTTAGAAATAAGCTCAGAAGAAGAAAGCAAAAGAAGCAAAAGAGGAAGAAGGGAGGGCAGAGATGAAGCAATTCTAGATAAACTATTTAGTATAGTCCTTCTTAAGGGGTAACGACCCATTATTTCAAACTGTTCAAATCGACAGTACTCCATCCATGTTAGACTTGAATTGCTCAAAACAACATATTGTTAATTTATATTTGGCAAAACTCAGCATATATATAGTAAATAAATCAATCACAGAATCACAGACAGAGAGTTTTACAACAATAAGCAGCGGAATAGAGAAATAGTAGTTCATGAAGCTACTATATAAAACATCAGAGTCTGAAACAAAATACAACAGAATCTCTAATACAAATGAATCTCTAATACACAAGCAACCGACAAGTCTGAACAAAAATGATTGGAATAAACTAAAATAGCTAGAAGCTGGATAGATAGATCTTCAAACAAAGCTCCAATCTCCAAACGTGAGTCTCAAATGTTTTGAAACTCAGTCTAACCCGAGCATAAAGAAAAACACAAAACACTCAAGTCAGGATTAACTTTCTTATACCAGTAAATTCAACTCAAGTGAAATGTCAACTGAAATACAAATAACTTAAAGGATGTTTGGGATTTCCATCCTCTAAGGATCCGTTGAACTATCTACTATGTAGTAATATACGCTATTATAATATGTCTATTAGTAAAGTAAAGTATTAAGATAGCATTAAGGCGTTACCCATATCCCTCTTAACACATTTTATATATTCCCATAGTCTATACAGTACCGTAATTCCACCGTAAATTGAAGGGCTATCAAAGGGCACTCCATAGGTATGGTACAAAACAAACTCGTAGAAGGCGCGATAGGGCATGTGAACACAGCACACGAGGCAATGATAGGGTAGATATACCGTTTACGGATCTGGACTAGTGGTAATGCATAATAGCTACTACCGCTCACCTCGAGACACGTTCCCAAATATAGTTTTAAACATAGAAAATAGTTATATATATATATATATTTTAAAATAGT
Source organism: Allium fistulosum (assembly GCA_030737815.1). Lineage (NCBI taxonomy): Eukaryota > Viridiplantae > Streptophyta > Magnoliopsida > Asparagales > Amaryllidaceae > Allium > Allium fistulosum. The sequence goes on along the minus strand of CM060901.1, from coordinate 744,834,872 downwards.
TAAATTAGAATAGTTTATTTTTAAAAAATAAGTTATATATTAAAATAGTTTATTTTTAAAAAATAAGTTATAGATTAAAATAGTTTATATATATTAAAAATACTTTATAATTAGAATTATTTCTTCCCATTTCACAAATCAATTCAAATCCACTTTAGTTCCAAAATTCAATTTTAAATCAATATTAGTTCAACCATTCCAATTTAAATGGTTCAATTCAAATTCTCAATAAAACCATTTTGATTTGTATCAATTTCAAATTCAGGTTTAAACTACAAATTTAAACCACTTTCGATTACATAGATTTCAAGGTCCAATATTTGAACAATTTACAATAACTTAATTTGATACATTTCATTTATATTTCAAAATTCAACTTTAATCTTATTTAAATTTGAATTTATTCACTTACTCATTTATAATAACATTTAAATAAAATCTCGAATTACCCATTTAAATCAAAACCAAATGTTCAACTACAATTTATTTAGATTTGAAAATATTCATTTAATCACCTTTAGTCAAAATCAAGTTATAAAATCATATATTTAAAATCTCAAATTCAATAAGTTTTGAATCAATTTTATTTAAATATAATTCTTAAACAAATACAACTTCAAATCAATTTCAATTTAACTTCCCAACCTTAATTTATTAATGTTATTACAAAATTCTATTTTTAAAATATAAATTTAAATAAATACTTAAACATAACATATATATATATATATATTAATTAAATTATATTTTTTATTAGATTAAATCTTATAATTAGATATATTTTATATTAAATCTTATTTTATATATATTTAAATAACAAAATTTATAAGTAATATCCTAAAATTCATATTTTCAAAACTAACTTATAAATTTGAAATTTCCAAATATAGAATTTTAAAATCTAAATTTTACACACATATAAAAATAAAATTTATATATTATATTTTAAAAATCAGTATTTATTAAAACACATATATTACCTTTCAAAATTTTGGAAATCATTTTCAAAATATAGACCAACGGTGTCCATATAAAATTTTCTATCCAATGGTCAAGTAATATGGATACTTATCATTTCAATCCAAAAATTAAATATTTACGGATATATATCATTTCAACCCGCAATCCCAAAATTTCAAAATCAATGAAAATCACTTGGGTTTATCATTTCAACCCATAACGATTTTCCGTTAATCTATAATATCATTCGGGTATGTATCATTTCAACCCATACAGAATTCTAAACTAATAGGGAACTTGCAGAGTGAGAACAAATATGATAATAATATAACATATCAACAACATGCATATATCATCAGTAACAAATTTAAATATAATGCATACAACATGTTGTGGTGTCATATATCACAGGTAAACAATGGTAGATAATGGCATATCATATTTAACAATTAAATAAGTTAACGATTCAAAATTTAACAGCATATTTCCATCGTCATTTCACGTAAATTAAATTTTATTAAATATAAGAATGTTAATCGTGAGTGATTGCTCACCTTTTGAGGCTAGAGAGATTAGACAACACGACAATCTACGAATTGAATCACGAACTCGACAATCGACCAAACTGATATGGATAAGCGCAGATTCGACAATGGGACAGCAACAAAGCATATATCTACACGAATTCGATGAAAACAAATCAAAGCAAGCTAGAGATTGATGAAACAACATATATAATATAATTTTTTCTAAAAATCAATATTCAATTAAAATACATATTAAATAAAATCTTTTTTATATTATTTTAAAATCAATATTTAACCTAAATCGCGTATAAAATAAAATATATATTATTTGTAAAATTAATATCTAATTTGAAACCCATATTTCTTACAAAGATCAACTTTTAAAAAAAACAATTCAAACCATGCATTATATGCATAGGCATACCAGTAAAACCTTTTTTCTCTAAAGCAAACATATTATATATATTATATACCCTTGACTATAAAAGAGAAGCCAGGGAAGGGTGAAAAGAAGATACTCTGCAGCGGTCGTGCAGTGGAAACGTGAGCAGTTTTACGTGGTGACAGGAGTGGAATGGCATGAGCAAAAGTAGTGTCAGACAAAAGATTTGAATGCAAGCCTGAGTCTTGCTATATGTATATCTTTTTCTAAGAAGGAGAGGAGGCGGGCATGGGAAGGGACAGGCGGGTTGAGGCGAGGCAAGGGAACATGGCACAGTATGGAATGGTGTGCTGGGTGATGGACATGGATGGGCAGAATTGAGGAAGGAACGTCGTCGCTTGGGTTTGGGTCGGGAAACTACGGTGAAGTGGAGGCGGGTGCTGATGGTCAGGGAGACAGGCGGGTCTGGTTGGTTGGCGATTGATATGAAGCAGAGCAGGTTGTCGAAGTGGGCTTCGGTGGTGGATGGTGGAAGGCAAGTGGAAGGTGTGGCAGATGGTCTTGGTTAGGCTGTTATCGGTTATTGCTTGAGCAAGGGTGCGGCTGTGGTGGCGAAGCCACGAAAGGAGGGAGGATGACGAGTGGTGGAAGAGAGGTAGCTGTAGGAGAGAATCGAGCAGTTTACAAATATATATGCTCATATATAAAACTTTATTTTATATATTATTCTCTCAACAATCACGAACATGCATGTAGAACAAGGAGGCGAGCAAGCTTTCAGCAACAAATATTATATACGAACCGTAATATATTATATATTCATTTTTTTATTACCAGAACAAAGAAGAGAAAGAGATGAAGAGGAAAGAATGAACCAGCATGTATATCAATGCAATGGGAAAAGCAAAAGTTAAGGAATAACAATAGCCAGCTATTAAATTCTGAAATCGATAAAGTCTAGTGGCTATTGGCTTTCTCCCGATTGAACAATTGAAAGGACATAGGAAACCAAAATGCTCAAAACGAGTACCGATACGGCTAACCGTTTCGCAGATTCACCGCGTACTGGACGCCGAAACATACAAATGAATATACTATGGATATCAGCATGACGAGACAAATAGAATGGTACACGAATATCAACGATACGATCATCCTATCAAACGTCGATACTCGTTGCCAAACTACTGCTAATCCGCCGAAAATAAGACAAACGGGGCTATAGTTGTCCAAATTCGGTGAAACGAAATACAACGTCTCACTTAGAAAATGATTTACATTTCTATTATATAAAAATATTCAGATTTCAAAAATATTTTAATTTTATCTAATTTCAACTGATTTTAAATTGAAATTGAAAATTACACAACAGAACCAACTTTCATATTTACCAATGAAAATTTGCTATTTGCTATGTTTAAATAGACGTATTCCAAATATCAAGTTTTCATTGCTAAATTTTATTGTTATATTTTCAAGAAAACTCAGTTAATTACGTTATCAAAATCGTTAAAATTTACAGATCGTTACACCCTCCCCCACTCAAAACTTTTCGTCCCTGAAAAGGAACGAGGTAGGAGAATAGAAACAGCCAGAAAGAAAAGATGGTTTGAAATACAAAATACAACAATTAATTCAAAACCATATAATTTCATTAGTTTTAAATTGATTTATATTTAACTAATTTGGTTTCAATCCATATTATTTAGTCAATAAATATTCATTATATTCACATTTTGGTTGATTTCAATTCAATGGATTTTTAGTTCAATTGGTTTGATTTCAATTTATTAACGTTTGTTACAAAATTTTCTTTCAAAACAATTTTATTTTTTATTAACTCATTTATTATATCCATTTACCTTCACTTAAAATTAATTCTACTTATGCTTCAAATTCAACTATTCTTAAGTTCATATTTATTTACTTAAATAGTATTTCTTTTTTATTATTCAATTTATTTCACTTACATTTTTTATGACACAAATTTAATGTATAAACATTCATTATAACAACTCAATTTTTATTTATCAAAATTCAATTTTTGGACATCTTATTACTTATAGTTTATATTGTATACTATTCAATTACATTCAAACTCTTTCCGGGTAAGTTTTATTAATGTTTTGAATGTAATTGAGCACTATACAAATTTATCTATTATTTACAACATTTCTATTAATCAAAAATTTAATTTGAACATTTTTATTATTTAAATTTCTGTTGTATGACCTTCAGTTACAAATTCACATCAACATTTTAACATTTTGAATAATTCGTTAAGTTATATATATGTTTTAAAATGCAATCGAGTATTATACAAATAAATTTTATTCTAGTTCAACTATTCATGTTGTTTATATTTCATTTCTCATCTAAACACTCCAATTATCAAAATTTTGCTTTTTTCAATAATTGAAAACCAACACTTAATATAAAACTTAAGAGTTAAATTTCCGATTCCACTTCAAACCATTTTGAAATGAATATATACATATATATATTTAATACATCAAATCATACTCAAGAAATTTAAATCAAATCCATTTTCCAAAACAAAATGTAGCAAGTCTAAGAACTGGTGTCTCCACTATGAAACTTGAAAATGAATGTCGATGATGCCATAGTCATCATCGAAATTATTTCCTAGCGACAAAAGTGGAGAGTACTGACTTACATCCTTTATAATTCCTTGAAAAAAATTTCATTCGAAAATACTTTCAAATAATATATTTTCGAAAACTTTGAAAACCAAATTTTGAAAAGCATCGGAAATTTAATTCTCAAATCCTTAATTTAAATTCATTTTATTTCCAAATCAAATTTTATAAACCATGTTTTAAATTTCATTTATCACTTTTGAAAACAATATTGTGTCAGTTTGCTATGTTCAAGTGTTTTGGAATTCTTATCTATAGTGTTGGCCAGACGAATCGATCGAAACCCAAAACCAAGCTTAACAACTCAAATAACATAATATAAAACATTTTATATTATTTACAAATACGCTACCTCACAGGATGATTCAAGAATGGATTTCAAAACAAGGATAGAGATTCAAATTCAAATGAACCATAGTCAAAGAGAATTCTAACTATGAAGGTAGACTTGAAAGGAAGAAAAAATAATTAAATTACCAAAGAAGAAATGGATAGATTTATTTTTATCGCGGCGACCTTAACCGGGTCTGTAACAACCCGCATATTTTACGATTGTATATTTGAATATTTTATTTAGATATAGCATCGTTAGTCGGATTTTTTTAGTCCGAAGAAGTCACTATTCGTAAAAGAACAGTCGAATTAGTGAAGAGTCATTGTGGATCGAGTTTCGGAGGTGTCTATTTGGGGAAAAACTGTCAATCAGGGATTCAGACGTCTGAAATGAATCGTTCAGACGTCTGAAATTGCTCAAATCAAACCAGAAAAGAAGTAGACAAAAATTGCCATTTTCAAACGTATGAAATGGACGATTCAGACGTCTGAATATTGTTCTAGACAAACTTCTGTTTTTCTAGATTCAGACGTCTAAATCGTTCAGTTCAGACGTCTGAATGAAGTTTGAAAACTCCTATTTTTCTAGATTCCGACGTCTGGTTTGGAAATTTCAGACGTCTGAATGAGGAATGAAATTGAGAATCAACATTTTGGACTCGAGACCACTTCCATTGAGTTCAAAATGGTGTTTGCGACTTTTTTGAGTATAAGCTTCGATATGTTTGGAGTAAGTTGAATTTTGCTATTTTCTAAGTGGGCTTTTGGGTTTGAGTTTCACCCAACTCATCCTATACCCTAACTCAGCCCCCTCTCCTCTCCATAGACTCATTTCATTTCTTTTAACTCAATCTCAACTGAAAATGGGGGAACAGAATGGGAAATAGAAATTCCAAGCCCTAATTTCCTCTTGCAAATTCAAGTTCTAGCTCCAAAATTCAAAGTGAAGCTTAGGTAAGCCTTCTCTTCTTCTTCTCCATCTCAATTCCTCTTCAAATTCTCAGAAATTCCTAAACCCTAAACTTTGAGGACACTTCATCTTTGATTATAGATTGAAGTTCTTGAGGTGGTGTTGAAGAGAGATTAACCTATTGCTTGTTCTAAAGCTTATCATTGTTTTTGGTGTTAAAAGGTGAGATTTTTATCTCACGTCTACGTCTATATCTTTGATAGTGTTAGGTAGCAATTCCTAACATATATTCCTTGTCCATTTGCTTTTGAATTGAATTGGTTTGAGGAATATTCCAATTTTTTGCGTTTGAAGTCAAAATCTATGAAAATCCTTATATGGTTGTTTGGGCATGTTGGTCGGAGTGTATTGGTGAGTCTTTAAGGTTGGGTAGTCGTTTGGCGTAAACCCCTAGCCATCGTCACTCATCTGATTGCTTCCGATATGAATTGGCCATCATTGGCCTAGGCAAAGTATTGCCTGAGCCCCAGTTTCAGACGTCTGAATTTGCTTGTCTTAGCCCAATTTGCCTATTTTGTATGGGATTCCATTTTTTATCGATTTGTGATTATCCGATTTGTTGTTATCATTTATTATTGACTTTGATGATTCCTTTTTGATTTCATACACGGGTTTATAAAATGATCTTTTTAATTGTATTAAAAGCTCATTTCTCGAATTTATAATTTCTATTTAACACACACACAATTTTGCACTTCGAGCGAAGAGGGAGGAGAATTAAATGATTAGATAAAACGCGTGCTATGAAGATGTGCGTTTATCTTTTCAGTTAATTCCTAATCTATTCATTTGACCGTTTTGACCTTTGGGTCTGGTTTACCGATGAGATAAGGTGAACTTTGTACTGCTTTGAGTGTGAAATTGACTAACGGTTAGTAAACCGTTTAGTGCGAACGTGGGGTATGGGACTCACGTTACCATTTTCCGGGTTCCTTTTTGAGAGTTGTGACACATTCCGCCGGACAGTGGTGTCAAGTACCGCCACTATGGTTTGTTGCCTTCGGGTGTTGCCTTCGGGTGTTGCCTTCGGGTTTGTTGTCCGATAGTATCACTTTTGGAGTTGGTCCATCGTCACCGCTCGAGTGATATTGAGGTTTGTTGCCTTCGAGCGTGTGGATCCTTGTTACAGTACTGAGCTCAAGCATCTTTTGTTTCTTTGACAATTATATTTCCCTAGTGTATCGCCTTTCGGTGTAGGTCCTTTGAACCACACGATATATAGTGATTACCTTGTGGAAACTTGTGTTACCTTTATTGGTATTTGTTATTTGCCTTTTGGCTTGTTCTGGGATATGATATCCTTTGTTTATTGGAATTGTCGATGATATGAGGCTTGTTTTGATTCATCTTATGTTAGATGATTTGGTTATCTCTTTTGGAGATATTTGTGGTACTTTATGATCTTGTATGTTCATTATCAATTAGTTTGTCTAACTGATTTGTTAAGCTAGACTGACCCGTGTATTTTATACTCGGGTCAGATCGAGATGTTTCAGGTTAGGTATATTGGACTTAGCCTATTTTGCTTCCGCATGGACTATTCTACTAGCTCCTTATTGTTATAGCTTTTTGTGTAGTCCTTTTTGGCTGTAACTTTGATATATATTCTTTTGACTCGTCTGTATATTGTGATTTACTTTACCACTTGACATGTATCATTTTGTATACTCTGTAATGTATCTGTATATGTGTAAATGTATGTGATGATCTACTGTTATGTGATGTGTATTACATTTGAGTTGTTATATTTTATTCTGATAGATCCTCCAGCCACCTATGGCTTTGTGTTGAGTATTTATTGGATATGTCGATCCATTTGAGAATGAAATGGTAATTGTCGGCGTAGTCAATAGATAATTAAGATAAGGCTATAGATGGTCGCTCCTAACCAGCTCTATTCTCCGGATTAGCAGACAGTGTTACCTTGTAATACTCTTTGCTAATGTGGGTCGCAGAGTGGGGCGTCACAGGGTCAACCGAGATTCTAGGAATAAGATCGACGTAGAAATTCAATTTCCCGCTTGAGAGGAAAAGGAGTGACTTCACCAAAACATCAGGATAATCCTTGGCTATCGCGGTGGAGTCGAAACCATTAGGCTGAGGATCGTGCGAAATATACAACTGCCTGCACAATCCTAAGGCAATTGACATTCGATTGCAAGAGAATTACCAGGGTTGTCTACTAGAGGAACAGTTCGGGCTTAGCAAGAGATAACAGCATTAAAACCTAGGACATTGAATCTCCGATGAATCGATGCCTGTTGTAAAGGAGTTTCACCCCTTTACAAATCATACAAAGGTTGGCTGGACCGCCGATGTGATTTGTTACATAAAAGGATGAAGTTGAACGTTGAAGCCATGGGATGATCTAATATCAAAAGAACATGAACAGCACAAGACACGAAAGGATTTCAAAACAAAAGGGATAGTTCCAAGATTCAAAAGAAATCCAAATCAAAGAGGACCCTAACAAGGAATTTCAAGCTCGAACGAATATGATCCTATAATTGATTCTACACATTCTAGGGTATCACTACCCTATTTGTAATGAGTTTTCACTCCATATGCTATTTTTTGCCTAAACCAGAGCTCTGATACCATTTGTAACGACCCGGTATTTCGAACTGTTCAAATCGGCAATCATTCACTCATGTCAGACTTGAATTGCTCAAAACAACAGATTATTAATTTATATTTGGCAAAACTCAGCATATACAGTAAATAAATCAATCACAGAATCACAGAGACGGAATTTTACAACAATAAGCAGCGGAACAGAGAAATAGTAGTTCATGAAGCTGCAATATAAATCATCAGAGTCTGAAAAAAATACAACAGAATCTCAAATACAAATGAATCTCTAATACACAAGCAACTGACAAGTCTGAACATAAGTGACTTAAATAAACTGAAATAACTGGAAGCTAGATAGATAGAGCTTCAAACAAAGCTCCAATCTCCAAAGGTGAGTCTCAAATGTTGTGACGTTCAGTCTGACCCGAGCATAAAGCAAAACACAAAACACTCGAGTCAGGATTAACATTATTATATCAGTAAATTCAACCCAAATGAAATATCAACTGAAATACTAATAACTTAAAGGATGTTTGGGATTTCCATCCTCTAAAGATCCGTGGAACTATCTACTATGTAGTAATATATGCTATTATAATATGTCTATTAGTAAAGTATTAAGATAGCATTAAGGCATTACCCATATCCCCCTTAACACATTTTATATATTCCCATAGTCTATATAGTATCGTAATTCCTTTGTAAACTGAAGGGCTATCAGAGGGCACTCCATAGGTATGGTACAAAATAAACTAGTAGAAGGCACGATAAGGCATGTGAACACGGCACGCGAGGCAATGCTAGGGTAGACGGATCCGGAGTGGTGGTAACACATAGCAGCTACTACCGCTCACCTCGAGACACACTCCCAAATCAAAGGTGCACCCAATCAAATCACAAAGTAATTGAATGGTATCGAAGAAATGTGTCTGATAGAAGGAATGACCTCACTTGGCCCGGCGTGGTTCTTGTTTTAGTCACATCTAAGCTGACTCATGTGAGTCCGGGCTACGTAGATACCTCATACAAAATTGTCACCAAACCATCCTACTTCATTTTGGAATCTCTACCACATGCTCGTTGTTAAAGTGGTTTTCGGTATTGGCAGAGAGTATGACAATATCCGATCCCGATCTCTTTAACAACCAAACGCTTATTTCACTCCGTGGTCATTTTTATTTCAAACAGTTCATATTTCATATCAAAATACCATATTCATTTCAAAATCATGTCACTTTTAAAATCATATTCACTTTCGAAATCATTATTCACTTTAAATCATATTCATTTTCAAAATCATTATATCAAAGTATTTGCCTTTAAATCCATTAAATCTAAATCATTACAGTTCCAACCACCCAGTTTTAAACATTGAAAATAGTTTTTTTATATATATATATATATTTTGAAATAGTTATAAATTAAAATAGTTTATTTTTTAAAAATAGGTTATAGATTAAATAGTTTATATATTAAAAATAGTTTATTTATATTGAAAATACTTTATAATTTGAATTATTTCTTTCCATTTCACAAATCAATTCAAATCCACTTTAGTTCCAAAATTCAATTTTAAATCAATCTTAGTTCAACCATTCCAATTAAAATGGTTCAATTCAAATTCTCATTAAAACCATTTTAATTTGTATCAATTTCAAATTTAGGTTTAAACTACAAATTTAAACCACTTCCAATTCCATAAATTTCAAGGTCCAATATTTGAACAATTTACAATAACTTAATTTGATACATTTCATTTATATTTCAAAATTCAACTTTAGTTTTATTTAAATTTGAATTTATTCACTTACTCATTTATAATACGATTTAAATAAAATCTCGAATTACCCATTTAAATCAAAACTAAATGTTCAACTTCAATTTATTTAAATTTGAAAATATTCATTTAATCACATTTAGTCAAAATTAAGTTATAAAATCATATATTTAAAATATCAAATTCAATAAGTTTTGAATCAATTTTATTTAAATATAATTCTTAAACAAATACAATTTCAAATCAATTTCTATTTAACTTCCCAACCTTAATTTATTAAAGTTATCACAAAAATCTATTTTTAAAACATAAATTTAAATAAACACTTAAACATATTATATATATATATATTAATTAAATTAAATCTTATTAAATTAAATCTTATAATTAAATATATTTTATATTAAATCTTATTTTATATATATTTAAATAATAAAATTTATAAGTAATATCTTAAAATTCATTTTTTCAAAACTAACTAATAAATTTAAAATTTCCAAATATAGAATTTTAAAAATATAAATTATACACATATATAAAAATAAAATTTATATATTATATTTTAAAAATCAATATTTATTAAAACCCATATATTTCTTTTCAAACTTTTGGAAATCATTTTCAAAATATAGACCAACGGTGTTCGTATAAATTTTTCTATCATATGGTCAAGTGATACGGATGTTATCATTTCAATCCGTAAATTAAATATATACGGATATATACCATATCAACCCGTAATCCCAAAATTTCAAAATCAATGAAAATTACTTGGATTTATCATTTCAACCCATACCGATTTTCCCTTAATCTATAATATCATTCGGGTATGTATCATTTCAATCCATAGCGAATTCTAAACTAACAGAGAACTTGCAGAATGAGAACAAATATGATAATAATATAACATATCAACAACATGCATATATCATCAGTAATAAATTTAAATATAATATATACAACAGGTTATGGTGTCATATGTCACAGGTAAACAATGGCAGATAATGACATATCATATTTAATAATTAAATAACTTAATGATTCAAAATTTAAAAGCATATTTCAATCATCATTTCACGTAAATTAAATTGTATTAAATATAAGAACGTTAATCATGAGTGATTGCTCACCTTTCGAGGATACAAAGATTAGACAACACGACAATCTACGAATTAAATCACGAACTCGACAATCGACCAAACTGATATGGATAAGCACAGATTCGACAGCGGGACAGCAACAAAGCACATACCTACACGAATTTGATGAAAACAAATCAAAGCAAGCTAGAGATTGATGAAACAATATATATAATATAAATTTTTCTAAAAATCAATATTCAATTAAAATACATATCAAATAAAATCTTTTTTATATTATTTTAAAATCAGTATTTAATCTAAATCGCATATAAAATAAAATATATATTTTTGTAAAATTAGTATCTAATTTGAAAACCATATTTCTTACCAAAATCAACTTTAAAAAACAATTCAAACCATGCATATATATATATATATATATGCGCAGACATACCAGTAAAACCTTTTTTCTCTAAAGCAAACATATTATATATTATATATATTATATAGTGGAAATTAGGGAGGCATCCCTATCATACTTTCATATTGTAAAGCGGGTCCCTATCAAAGTTTCATTGTAAATCCGGTCCCTATTTTCTAGAAACAAAGAAAAATTATTGCTGAAATGTCAACAACTTTTATAAATAAGTGCTGATATTTCAGCAACTTTCCCTGTCAAAGTTTCATTGTAAATCCGGTCCCTATTTTCTAGAAACAAAGAAAAATTATTGCTGAAATGTTAGCAACTTTTATAAATAAGTGCTGATATTTCAGCAACTTTCATACACTGTGTTCACAGTGTACATAAATGTTGCTGAAATGTCAGCAACTTTTATAAATAAGTGCTGATATTTTAGCAACTTTCATACACTATGTTCACAGTGTACAGAAAAGTTGCGGAAATGTCAGCAACTTTTATAAAAAGTTGCATCATGCTCTGCAATAATCGTGAATAAAAAACAGGGACCTAATTTACACTGAAATTTAGTGAAGAACTTTTCATGTATTTTGAACCTTAATAAGGACCTGTGCCAAAAGTACCCTATTATATAACCTTGACTATAAAAGAGAAGCTAGGGAAGGGTGAAAAGAAGATACTTGGCAGTGACCATGTGGTGGAAACGTGAGTAGTTTTGTGTGGTGACAGGAGTGGAAGGGCACGAGAAAAAGTAGTGTCAGGCAAAAGATTTGAATGAAAACCCAAGTCTTGTTATATGTATATATTTTTTCTAAGAAGGAGAGGAGGCGGGCACGAGAAGAGACAGGCGGGTTGAGGCGAGCCAAGGGAACATGGCACAACATGGGATGGCATGCTGGGTGATGGACATGGATGGGTGGGAATGGAGGGGTCGTGCTGTCAGGCGGTGTTTCTAGTCGTTGTGGCTATAACTGCTAAGGAGAGGTGATTGGGTTTGGGCCCATGATGGAGGCTTCGGGCAAAGGAAGGCCATAGGGCGGCTATTAAGATGCGACGTAGCAAATGGGCTGGCATGCTCGTGCATGGAGGGCCAGGGTGGCTTCGGGAAGGCTGAACTTAAGCTTGGAGAGAGAAGGGAAGAGGGGACTGTTGCATCATGTGGAAGGTGGTTGGTCAGGGCGGAAGGGGAGGAAGGAGCGCCGTCGCTTGGGGTTGGGTCGGCAAACTACTGTGAAGTGGAGGCGGGTGCTGATGGTCAGGGAGACAGGCGGGTCAGGTTGGTTGGCGATTGAGATGAAGTAGAGCAGGTTGTCGAAGTGGTCTTCGGTGGTGGATGGTGGAAGGCAAGTGGAAGGTGTTGCAGATGGTCTTGGGTAGGCTGTTATCGGCTGTTACTTGAGTAAGGTGCGGCTGTGGTGGCGAAGCCGTGAAAGGAGGGAAGATGGCAAGTGGTGGAAGAGAGGTAGCGGTAGGAGAGAATCGAGCAGTTTACAAATATATATGCTCATATATAAAACTTTATTTTATATATTATTCTCTCAACAATCACAAGCAGGCAAGCAAAACAAGGAGGCGAGCAAGCTTTCAGCAATGAATATTATATATGAACCGTAATATATTATATATTCATTTTTTATTAGCAGAACAAAGAAGAGAAAGAGATGTAGAGGAAAGGACGAACCAGCATGTGTACCAATGTAGTGGGAAAAGAAAAATTCAGGGAATAACAATAGCCAGCTATTAAATTCTGAAATTGATAAAATCTAGTGGCTATTGGTTTTCTCCCTGTTGAACAATTGAAATGACACAGGAAACCAAAAGGCTCAAAACGAGTACCGATACAGCTAACCGTTTCGCAGATTCCACCACGTATTGGACACCGAAACACACAAATGAATATAAGGCGGAGATTAGCATGACGAGACAAACAGAATGGTACATGGATATCAGCGATACGATCATCCTATCAAAAGTCGATATTCGCTGCCAAACTGCTGCTAATCCGTCAAACATAAGATAAACGGGACTATACAATCCAAATTTGGCGAAACGAAATACGATGTCTCACTTAGAAAATGATTTACATTTTTATTATATAAAAATATTCAGATTGCGAAAACATTTTAATTTCATCTAATTTCAACCGATTTTAAATTGAAATTGAAAATTACCCAACAGAACCAACTTTCATATTTACTAATGAAAATTTTCCATTTACTATGTTTAAATAGACGTATTCAAAATATTAAGTTTTCATTGCTAAATTTTATTGTTATATTTTCAGGAAAACTCAGTTAATTACGTTATTAAAATCGTTAAAATTTATGGATCTTTACATAAGCTCTTAGCAAGTTCAGACACGGCACCTTCAGGCAAAGGCAAATATCGAGTGTAGGTGTCAGGAATACACTACAAAGGAGCAATATGGAGAGCTACCGAGGAAGATATGAGGGAGCCTTCAGAGGAGGAGAAGAAGTGGAAGTTACTGGCTTCTTGGAGCTTTAATCATCAGAATCCTGGTCAATAGCATGTTTTATCTTATGGATATTTTACTTCTGCGATTTGCTAGGCAAAAAGAGTGCATCAAAAATATCATCCATTTTACCTGTATATAAAAGGAATTTCAACGTTAGAAAAAATTCCCACGAAGATTAGAAACGTAAAAAAAAATGTTATATATATTGTTTGTAAATTATAGCCCTAGGCTCAATCAAAATTGGAGGAAACTTAAACATGGTATGAGAGAATGTGTGATTTAGAAGTAGAAACTCGTGATTTCTAAGCATTTCTTTGGTAAAAAAACGTCTATATTTTTCTCTCCTCTTTAGCTAATAGTAGAATATGGTTCCTACGAGATTCATATGACTACATGGCATCCATAGAAAAAATGAGCCGAGTAGGATGTTAGTGAAAAGAAGAAGGAAAATTGTCAGGGTTGGAAATAAAGAAATTTGAATCGAGCTATCTTTGAGTATTTTGAGGGATTGACGTCAGGGTTGCCTTTTTAACTTGCGCGTAATAAAAGCCAACAATGTCCCATGAAGTAATTTTATTTATATCAGATAAAAGCTAGAGCTTATCATAAGTAAGGATATAACCATTCTGCACATAGAGAATGAAGCTGGCGATCACAAGAGAGTATAAGATGGAAGTGTGTTAAATAGGGAAAGATCATTGGTAGTCATCCATTGACTGAGGACTTGATTTTAGGGAAGATAGAGCCCACATCATATATGTTCTGGAGTAAGGGAGGTAAACCCATTTGGCAGAGTGTTAATACGCTTATCAGGTTTAGGAAACCTAACTTCATAACCTATGAACCTATATTGACTTTAGATACTCTCAACTTCTTTCAGACTAGTAATTTCATAGCGAAAAAACACAGGTGAAGAAAAAGATGAGGATGCCATTTCAAGATCACGAAGATAATTTAAAGAAACATTAGAATAAAGAGATCTAGAAAGAAAATAATATACTTACTGTGATTTAAAAGAAAATTTGAATTTAAGGATGGAATCGATTTAGAAAATAAGAAGTTTATCATTTCTTTCTTACCTTTTCTTTTCTTGAATGAAGTGTAAAGTGAACAAGAAGAAGAAGAGAAAAATATGTGCATACTTTAATTTGAATGGTAACCACACAATTGGAATAATGAAGAAATTTGCGAAACATCAATCAATTAATAACAAAAATAATAAGTACTAGGATCGAGACAAATTTGCCTAGAAAAGGAAGAAGTTGCTTTGAGAGCGATTCAGAGAATTTCCATTGGGAGAACGACACATGTCCAGAGCATTAAATGCGAAATAACCACAAAGACTTTTCTCCATTTTTGAAAAGACAAAAGGAAAAGAAAGAAGCAATGGGCTGCAGAAAATAAATAAGAAGGAAAACAATTCCACACCCATCGACGAAGCTATAGACTTTGGGATAAATGTTCTATCCATATTTCTTAAACTCTACCAAGGGCAAGTCAAGGGAAGCACAAAAGGAAGAAAACTTCCCTCGTAAACAAAATAGAGGGGAGTAGAAAATAGAAACGAGTCGATTAATACTTCACAAAGACAAATACGAGGTCACAGTGAGCCACAGAAAACTACATTGGATCATTTAAACACAATCTTAGAGCTATGATCAAGGATGGTGACAAAATATAAATGATGACCTACGGCTATAATATTCAGTCCTATGGAAAGAACTACAGCCAAAAATCCCAAATAACAATAAGACAGGAATGCTGTGCTGCAACATCAGAAGCTATATTGATAATGTCAAAGTACAACACATCTCATTAAAAAAAGCTATGTGTAAAAGGAGATATGTTGCACTGACAAACCCAAATACACATATAATAGAACCGCGATAACAATCCTGCATAGTAGGGAAATATGGATGCGCTACCGCTTCTGACACTAAAAGAAGGAATGACACAACATGTCGTCATCAAAATAAGCCAGTGTGAAAATGCATCACCATAAGAATAAGCCAGTGAAGAAATGCACCACTATTAGAACAAAAAAATAAAGAAACACGACGCCATCAAAACATGACAGACATTGGAGTCCAAAGAAAAAGACTGCCCTACAATCAAAAGGCCCCTAACATTATCCAAAGCTTCTACATTGCTAACGCCTTCAAGTACGGGTCTGCACTGCACTCACTGGATGCGCATTGAGCACTAAAATGGTGCTCCACTGTAGATCCACACTTACAGGTGGACAACAAAGGTATAAATCTCCCTTATCAATGAGTGACGTTGTCCAAAGCTGAGAACGGTTCAACAAAATATCAAATAAGGCGACACCTTCACAAATGGCATCTCGACCCCTCTTACCAAGTAAAGCAACTTGACTCCAACCATCTCCGTCACCAGGGCAGTGCCGTACAAATGTGATACACTAGAAAAAGTAATTTAGTCTCATAGGTGTCATCAATTCTCAGGGTAGACTAGAGATACAATCCTCAACATCTTTGAGGCAAAAGTAATAAAAGCAACGTAGTTCATCCCGTAGAAAATAGGAGAAAAAACTTGCTGCGTATATGTTCATAAAAGGAAAAGGTGCATGGATAACCCACCCTTCAAGAGCGGGAAATGCAGAGCCCGTTCGAATTTGAAGTCTACCTCTTCAAATTCAAATATTCCCGCTTCAATTTCAAATCTCCTTCCAAAACCAAGAATTCAACCGCTCAAATCTTAGTATCACATCGAAAACTCAATAGTGATCCAAGCACATCAAACGGACAATGTAGATGGACGACATGTGGCATGATCCAAAGGCGGAAACTAGAACGGCGGAAGGATTGTAGCAATCCACATGCATCATTGTACTATAAATGGAAAAGACACTGTAATAAGAGGAGGATTTTGGATCTATTTTTGAGATTTGATATATTTAAGACTAGAAAGCAAAATTGTACTCTCCGCTAAACTTGTACCTAGAAATATAAAGAAGAAAATGACACTTTCCCATGTACATAGGATTCCTTAATATCTGAATCACATAAATTCTTTGTGCCTTTTCCTTTTCAGCATTTTCTTTTCACTTGCTTAGTTTTCATAGTTAGATTTTATTCCATTGATGATTGAATTAAATATTAGTCTAAATTGACATTTTAACAAACAATAAAATGCAACTACATAATTGTGTAAGCGTACAACAGCATAATTCCCACCTAAAGGTAGATTTAGTATTACTTAAGTTTGTTAATTCTAAATCACCGAAGAAGTTAGCACCATAGTTACTCTAAATCAATTCGAGTGTTGTGGGATGAAAAATCTAACGAACAAATACGTACAGCACATATCAAATAAGTTGAACGTAATTTCAGCTTAATGCTTTTCCAAGTGCTTTTATTGTGTCCATGATCTAGGGCCTATATCCGATCTTATCCACATTAATATATAATTTTTTTCAACAATTTTTTTTTATTGGACTGTAAGCAAGAGAACTTTTCGATTTAAAAATTCGAGCACATTTAAATATATACATATGAAGCTTCAAGGGTACCCCTCTTTTGTAGCACCCCTGCTTTCTCCATGAGTTGTTTAAATATTAACCGTTTCTCTCTTTTCCACATCATACTGTTATTTAAATAAAAATTTATGGTGGAAAGTAGGGGTGCTATAAAAGAGAAGTGCTATTAAACCTTCTATATATATATATATAATAGCGCTCAATGACACGCCTATTTTGCAGCATTCCTATAGCCCTGCACACAATCCGGTTTAAATAACGATAAAAAAATATTATATCATCTAGTCGCAACTTGTTTTTTTTTGTATAGGTGATACTATTTCTATGTTTTGAAATTGTAGCGCTATTTTCGTAAATCACACTATAACATTTGACACAAGTTTGTCTTTTAAACAGATTTATTATTTTTATTGTAATGCTATTTCAAAATTTTGTTTTGAGTTGGTAGCCTAGAGAGTAACGATTGACGCAAGTCTGTCTTTTAAACAAAATACCCCTTAAAAGCACTTCCTTAATTCATCTTCATATCACCTTCCTTATTATTCCCAATCAGTTAATTAAGCAACTAATTTCATGAAATTATTATTCTTAAATATTGCATTGCACTTTATTAATTAATTCAATCTCCCCATTTTTTCAATTACTTTTTTCAAAGTAATTGAGAGCTTGAAAAGTTAACTTTCAATGAAAACGAAATGAAATATCACTAGAGGTACAAAACCAGAAATACTTATAACAAAAGATTAGCCAGAAATTAAATCGCACGCTTGCCCCAACTCCCGCATCATCCCGCAGAAATGAATTCGGGCCAAAGCTCAGACCGAGAATAAAGGTAGGCAACGGTGGAGGGCAGACCATCCCGCTCAAATTTTATTCTAGAGATATCCGGAAACATCGCGATTGATTTTCCCGCCTTTTCTTTCTATAAATAATCCAGTCTCTGTGAATTTGACTCCTCCTCCAGTCAATCAATAATGGCCTATTCCTTAAGCTCCACGTCTCCTCCTTCCGATGAATCGATAATGGCCTATTCCTTAAGCTCCACGTCTCCTCCTTCCGATGAATCGATGATGGCCTATTCCTTATTCTCCACGTCTCCTTCTTCCGATGAATCGGCCGATCCGTTAGAGTAGGTTTCCCAACTCTATTTCAAATATTCTGAAATTTCTTCTTAATATGTTATATTTCATTTCATAATTAATGTTAGGATTTACACTTACTGAGATTGCGATTGCGACGGATATAGCGTGGTTTTAATGCTTTTCTTTTATTGATTACATTTGCTGAGATTATGATGAATGTGGTGTGATTTCATTTACTTAGATTATGATAATTGTGGTATTGCATTTACTGAGACTCTGGTGTGGTTAATTTGCATTTAATTTAACTTGAATACGATGATTTCATTACTTAACATTCAGTGTAATAATTTTTATAGATCTGAGATTTTTATATTTAGCTATCGCAGTAGACATGTTAGACTTCTCATAGAACAACCATTATAAATTAACGTTTGTTATAAAATGCAGGCCGCGTGTTGTTAGCCGGATCCAAAAGCGATTTCCCAAGCGCTCTTCCCTTGAAAATGGTAATTCGGTTGTGCTTTATTAATGTAAATGATTAAATATGTTTACAGCTAATCTAAACAACATTAATGTAGGGGTGCGCTATATGGATACTGCTGCAATCATTCAAATGCTAAGAGATTATTGTGATGATGTAACCGATGGAAACTTTACCCGGGGGTATGAGGGCTTGGATCAGCGGATGGCTTTACTATACCTGCTGATATTACTGGATACAGATTCCACTAACAAATTAGATCTTCAAGCAACTATTGAATTTTCTTCTTATTTTCTGGTTTGTTCCCGAAGGTATAAGGTTTTTAAAATATAAAACATTGTTTAATTGTTATTGACACATGTGCAGAAACCCGCAGATGCAGCATACACGGGGAAGTATCTTGCTGAAGTGCAAAAGGTAGCTAAAGGAAAAAAGGCTATTGATGAGATCCAGAACGACCCAAAACGTATGCGTGAGTATGAGAAGAAGCTGAAAGATGCAAAAAGAGCGCAAGCTCAATACAACCGGAGGAGAAGAACTGCTTTTCTGGCATTGACGTTCCTCTTCTCGACAAAATCTAAGGCATAAACCTGGTTTGCTTCATTTACATTGCTGTCTAGTTTAGCTTTTAATAAAACATTGTTGTTTCGTAGCTATGCTTGTTATGGTGAGACGAGAGAGACTATATTCTGCATGTTGGTTTTTAACCAAGTTACTTGATTGTTCTCTGTTCATTTGCTTGTTTTTACAATGGTTGTTGATTGCATTTGGTTGAGGAGCTATCTTTTGATCTTTCCATGTTCATGTATATGTTTTTTCTATGGTTGATCTTTTTATTATTAATGGTGGAGGACGGGGATAATATAAGGCATGAATGAAAGTTTGTATATCAGGCAAGAAAATACTGGATCTCAAAGCTGATCTCACTCATTTATTGATCCAAAACAAGCCTCATCTTTCAGTTTGTATATCAGTCAAGATATGTGATCAAAAAATTGCTTCTAGCGACACATGTTATCAAATGGAAGTAGACAAAAGTGGTTTAGTAAATGATAAAATGCATATCTCGCAAAATGAAAAGGAATAAGGAGACATTTAACGGCCAGGCACAAATAGAAACAGATAACTCGATATTGCAATAAATTCCAAAATAATCCATAACGTTTTAATCAACAACAAGGCAACAAATATGACAGGTGGCACAACTGAGAGCATCTATCTATAAAGATCGTACAGATTTGGGCATTATTACACAAACTGAAAGAAAACTTCATGAAACTGAAATGGATGATATACCAAGCTCATGCTGATGCATCTCCTTCTAAATCTATGAACAACTCAGAATACATAATGGATGCGCTTCAGAAATGTTACAACAGCCTGAATAATCCATCCGCTGCTTCTTCCTTTAAACTTGTTATGAAGCCTGAGAATTCCCATTCTGAAGCTAACTATTATGTGTCTTCTGGAGCTGTGAAGACTTCGTCCTCTCCTTTCAATAATAATGTCACCTAGGACGTTGATGATCGAGCTAATTTGGTGGAATCCATGGCACATAAAGAAGTTAAAAATTATCAGACCGGACAAAACAAAAAACATGATGTTGTACTAGAAATTAATTCTAATAATGATAATGTTGAAATAATTGTAAATCCAAAATGGAGCTCTATGATAAATCAATTAAATCCAAGCCTAAAAACGCAATGAAGAGTGCTTCCACTCTTATAGACTCGTATTTTCAACTTTCTTCCACGGAAATGTCAGTCTTATTTTGGAACGTTTGGGATTTAACTCCCTTCTTAGTAGAAAACTTGATGTTCTTCATATTGTTCTTAAATGCCAAGCTTCATTTGTAACCATATTTGAGCATAAATTAACTGCTAAAAACAATCAAAAATTTGGAAAATCGGCTCTATAAAATTGGTGCAATAATAATAATGATGATAGCAACCTCAATATAATGGTCTAATTTTAATTATTTGGAACCCAACTATCATAACAACATTCAATTGATTGAGGCATTAAAAATATCATAAAATCTCTTAAATTCTCAATCAATTGAGTTACCACGAAAAGCAAAGATAAATTGGTGAACTATAAATGACCACCGTAACAAAAACCAAAATTAATAGATAAGGTTAACGGCTAGAATTACTGTTTATCGCGACGGGTGATTGCAACGGCCGCCGATGGCACATTTCCGACAGCTTCCGACGATGTGGTTTTGTCGGGGTAATTCTACAATATAACAACCAAACTTTTTACTATCGAAAACCATCGAGAATGTGCCATCGGCGGCTGTCACAAACCAACGCACGTCGTGAATTACCTGAGTCGGCCCAGAGCTATTTTCATTACCTCCTTCCCCTAAATCCCAACCCAAACCCTCCCACTTCCCTCAAATTCGCCCATCTTCGGCCGCCGCTCTCGTACATTGTCCGCCATCACCAGAAACATCTCCAACTTCTCCTCTCCACCTCCAGCATTTCAATTTCAATGAAAAGAGATATTTTTTTTCGCTAACTCCAATTTACCCTAATACGTTAATTAAATTAGTGTTAATTTGTAGTTGTATTTGATTATACTACCCCGTTGTGTGTTTGCAATTGTATGTTGATTGATTGTGATATGCTAATTACGCCTATAAGTGTGCAAATTCGATAATTGAAATATAATTATGATTAAACTTAGGTTAATTAGTTTGTGTATCGAATTAGTGATATGATTTAGTGTTAATTAGTGTGCTAAAATGTCGATGTCAATTCAAATATTGCTATTGATGATTAATTATAGGTCGATAGTTTATATAACAAGTCTAGTTTACTTGGATGTCGAATCCGATAAAATTAACGAATAAATGAGTGTATAATGAAGTTTGTTTTTTTGAAATATAATATTATATCCATAATTTGTTATAATTGAAAAACATATAAGATTTATACAAAATGGAAAAAAAATATATTATATAATTATTAAAACATTAAAATGCATAAATGAATTATATATCCTAATATATGTTATGTATATAATTAATATCCCTTAGAGAGTTTTTGGCTCCGTCTGACAAGTATTGTATATGATCGTTATATGGATATTTATTTTTGTCATAAAACATACACCTATATTCATCTGATATAAAAAATTTCGGATTTGTCCATGTATTGGACAAGTTACAAATACAATAAAGTAGTTACATTTTGTAAATCATTTAATTTTAAATGACTCACAAAATTTCGACAGCACTTCCTTTTTTGTTTCCTATGTACACACATTTGTGTACGATACAGAGAACAAAGGGGAAGTGCTGTCGAAATTTTGTTGAATCGTTTAAATAAAATTATTTATGAAATGTAATTGCAACTGTGTTACGTAATGAGATGTAGGATGACCGGAAATCAAAGTAGAAAAATTAATCTAAAAATTTAATACTCTATTCATAGTTTGAGTCAAT
Organism: Allium fistulosum; assembly: GCA_030737815.1. Taxonomy (NCBI): domain Eukaryota; kingdom Viridiplantae; phylum Streptophyta; class Magnoliopsida; order Asparagales; family Amaryllidaceae; genus Allium; species Allium fistulosum. The sequence goes on along the minus strand of CM060901.1, from coordinate 744,812,200 downwards.
CCCTAAAATGCATAAATGAATATTAATTAATGCGTGTACCCAGTAAACAAAAAAGGAAGTGCTGTCAAAATTTTGTTGAATCTTTTAAATAAAATGATTTATGAAATGTAATTGCTACTGTGTTATGTAATGAGATGTGGGATGACCGGCCATCAAAGTAGAAACAATAAACTAAAAATTTAATACTCTATTCATAGTTTGTGTCAATCCCTAAAATGCATAAATGAATATTAATTAATAAATGATTTGAAAAATCAAATGTTAATCCATAAAATGATTGATACCTTTTTTATGTTTTAACAAATGATTATGCTTTACTTATTTGTTCCTTCTTAATTTACACTAGCCACTAAAAACATTTCTGATTTTTTGACATATCTCTTGATTATCTGTAGGCTAGGTCCTCGTAGAAAGCATATCAAAAAGCTCAAGACAAAAAAGAGATTGTAGAACTTAGGGCTATGATCGCGGAGCTGTAGGAGAAAGACCACCGTCGAGTTGCGGAGATGACTTAGTTGAACTAGAGATTATTTGAGGTGCAACAGCATGGGTCGTTTCCTTCATTGGGTGGTTCCGAAGCGGACGATGAGTCTTGATGAGTATGATGTTTTACGTTTATGTTTGGACATTTTGAAATTGATGTATTTGGATATTGTCGATACATTTGACGCTATGTTGGATAATATGTTGGTTTGTATTGACATGTTGGATGTCAATTATATATATTAGATGTTGGATGTTAATTATTTAGTGTATTGTTTATTTTTTTGTTTTAAGTATTGAAATGGTGGGGATTGAGTTGGATATAAGTTGATTATGTGTTGGTTGAGTTTGGATATTGGATATATGTGAAGTTTAGTTTTGATATGTATGTACAGAATAAGAATCGAATGGCCGCGGAAACAAAAAAAATTGGCTAGATTTTCGACGGTTTTCGTTGGCTGCCGATGGCACTATGGTCGTCAATTTCCGATGGCTAACGATGGTTTTCGACGGCTCTTAAAAGCTCCGTGGACACCGAAAACCATCACAAAACCGTCGGAAAGTGCAGTGAGTAGCCGTCCCCAAATAGTCGTCGATATCATCGCCAACCGAAGGAAAACACGTATGCTATAACGACGACTTTTTCGACAGCTGGAAACGGCCGTCAACGGCTAGCAACCATCGGAAATGACTGTTGTTCTAGTAGTGGTGGGATGGCGCCGTAATCCATGCTGTCGTCTTTCTTTAGTTAGGTTATATAAAAATTACTCATGACACTATAGTGAAAATAAAGAGTGTTGCTAAATACACCAAAAAAACACACTAGATAATACGCTGTGTAGAAAATACCATCATATTTTGATTATGTAGTTATTGATATCCAAAATACACCATAACCAAGTATCATTATTATAGTACAAAAAAGTCAAATCCTTTTCAAAACCGCTGAAGGATTCAAGTTTAAAAGCGAGAATTCAATGCCAAAGACTATGAAAAGTAATGGATTTCGAATTTAATTTCGCTGTCTAGTCGCAATTGCTTGATTAGGCCGATCTATTCTTGACCTAATAACATAATTAAATTTATGTAAAGAACAACATACACTACAACAAATACTGCTTATTACAACGTTTGTTTTACAACATTTGTATTTAAAACATTATAGAAAACCACTTTTACAACGTTTTCTTGCAAAAAACATCTTTTTTACAACGTTTTTGTAGAAAATGTTGTAAAACATGACTTTTTACAATGTTTCATTCAGAAACATAGTAAAAATTAATTATTTACAACTTTTATTTAAACGTTGTCACAATATACTTTTAACAATAGTTTTAAAACGTTGTAAAAATATTGTTTTTTACAACTACATATTAATTGACTACAACTTTTTTAAAAGTAATTTTACTCATGAGTTTACATTTTTTTAAATATGTTTAGTACTGCTTAAAATATTATAATAATTTATAATTAACAACAAATATTCAATACTTACTTAAATAATTTATAAACACTACAAGAAAAACTGGTAATAGCGTCAGATTGTAGTGATGAAATTTTCTATCGCCAAATTTGCGATGGATTTTTGAGTGGTTTATAAAGGATAATTTTAAGTTTTTACAGTTTCAAATTCTTCTATATTGTCGCTATCCCCTTATTATATCTGACACTAAACTATTGGAAATTGCGCCGGTTTGCCGATAAAATATTTCCGACATTAATTTCCACTGCAAATTGAGGCCTCCGTCTGCGAGACCGAGGCCTATATCAACAACTCGGTCCACGATTGCGCAGCCTCCGTCTGCATCCTCTGGTCTGCGCTGTTAGTCAAATACGAGTGAGTTTATATAGATTCGGGTTTAATTGTGTCCTTTTAGTTTTCAAGTTGGTTTTTACAAAACATAAATTATACACTGTTGAATTTCAAACTGACTTGATTAATGTCCTAAAGTTAGTTTAGTAAATGCCATCAAGTAAACGACGGTAGTTTTAATAAAAAATTATGCCAATAGTTTTAATACTGCAGTACATACTTTTACATATAGACAAAGAATGAAAAGAGGACAATATAAAAGGTTCAACTACACGTTTATTTAAAAATAACAGAACATAGAGCATGCAACCATAGGTGGATGGTTCTTTGGTATCGTAATTTGAAATCTTCAACCTTCGTTGTAATGTCGCTTGTCCAAATTGTTAGTAGTAGTGAAATTTGATATGTTGATGACATCGTCAACTGCCTAGTAACAGGAATACAATTTAAATCTCATTTAAAATGTATTATGTTGGATGTTAACTCATATTAGTTTGTCAATATTGTTAACGCTAAAAAGTGAACGCTAACACCCGGTGTGTGTAATAGAATCGTGAAAGCACCACCCGCGTGACGGGAACAGAATTTAAGCAGTAAAATGGCAGAAAAGCAGTAAAAGACAGCAATTTATAGTGGTTCGGCTTGAGATTAAGCCTACGTCCACTTTGAATCTCTTTATTACTGAATCCGGTTACAAATCGATACAAATCTCTTATCAAAACAGTACAATTTGATCACAAGAAACAATCTTGACTACTAGCTCAATCTTCATCGATGAAATTCGATGAATCCGTGTTGGATGTAAGGAATTTCTCTTGAAGCTTGTTGTAGTGTAACAACCCGCCATTTTTGACCGTTCAAGTCGACAATAATCCACACATGTCCAACTCAAACCGTTCAAAAAGGCAGATGGTTATTGGGGTTAAATCAGAAAAGAAAAGAAAGAATAGAAACAAACACAGAATCTCGCAGCGGAAGGAACAAGATATAATAATAAAATAACAGTTCATGAAGCTGTTAAATAAATAAATTTGATTATTATTATACATCATAAATCAGAGTTACATACATATCAGAGATAATACAATAATGCAGCGGAAAAATAATATGGTAGTAGAATACAAATGATGTAATACCAAACTCCGTCTTCGTCCTCCAAAATAGATCTTCAACCTTATCTGAAATGCTCAGGCTGACCCGAGCGTAATGAAAAGACAAAACACTCGAGTCAGGACTAAAATATCTCATGTAAGTCAAATCGAATAAGAAAATATGAGTGTGACGGCGTCAGAGATGTTTACGGGGTTTGACATCTCCTGTCCAGTGTCAACGTGAGTGCAATAACTTAAGAGATGTTACGGGATTTTCCATCTCTCAAGGATCCGTTAAACTATCTACTATGTAGTACAATACGCTATTATAATATGTCTACATTAAAGTAAAAGTATTAAAATAGCGTTAAGCCATGGCCCATTCCACCCTTAACACAGTTTATATTCCCAAGAGCATATACAAGACCGTAGTTTCCCCAAAACCGGAAGTCACCAGAGGGCAATCCATATACTAAAGGTACAAATCAAAATCGTAGTGGTCGCGAATAGGATAATCAGTATGACAAGGTACATGAGGCAATACCAACTAGGATACTAGTAGTTGCGTGATCCGGACTGATGTTGGGCATAGCAGCTACTACCCCAACACCGTGAAACAACACTCCCAAATCGCGGGGTGCACCCAAATCGAATCACAAAAGTAATAGACATGGTATCGAAGAAGTGTGTCCGCTAGAGGTGGCGAACCTCAATGGCCCGGCGCGGCTCCTGTTTTAGTCATGTCAGGGGTCATCCAAAATCGTTCTCTTTCTTCAAATCGACACGTTCACCAAAACCATCCACTTCATTCTGGATCAACACTCCACGTGTATTAGTTATTAAAGTGGTTTTCGGTATCGACAGAGAGTATGTCCATATCCGATCCCGGTCTCTTTAATAACTACGTTATATTTTTCACACCGGTTCGATCTTTTACATTTTCAAATCGATTCATAATTGATATCAAAATATCATATTCGCTTCAAAATCAAATCCATTTCAAATATCATCATATCTATTCAAAATCATTTTTCGCCTCAAAATCTCATTTCGATTTCAAAATCATTTTCTAATTTCAATTTAGGTCGCAACTTCATTTAACCCAATTCGTATTTAAATTCAAGATTTAAATATAAACATTTCACTTTAAATAAATCCATTTCCAAAATCGTATCACTTTCCAAAGTTATTCCGCTTTCGAAATCATAAGTCTTTTAAAATCAAAACACTTTGGAAATCGAAACACTTTATATAAAATATAGCTTCCTCAAATTTCACAAATCGATTCACATAAACTCGAATTTCAAAATTAAAATTTAATCAGATTTCAAATCATCAATTTCAACTCGATTCAGCTTCTCAATAAACCATTTCAAATTATCAATTTCAAATACATATTTGAACCATAAAATAAACAATTTCACTTCCGATATATTTCGAAACTTTAAATATTTCACATTTCAAAATAGTTCATATATTTATATAAGAATATAAGATTCGCTTTAAAACCATTTCGTATTCAAATTAGAATATACTTCAAATTAAACATCCGCGTTAAGTAGTTTACTTAATTTCTGGAACAATTCCCATTTAATAAACTTAGATTAATATTCGGATTTCAAGAATTCATTTAAGTATTACATTCCAAATCAATTTCAGTTCAAATTCTATTCAAATCAATTTTATCTTCAAATTTAATTCAATAGTTTCAATTTAGTCCAATTCACAAATTTCTTTGAATTTCAATTAAATTCAAAATTAATTAAATCTCAATTTCAAATCAATTTTCAATTCCAAAGTCCACTTGAAATATCATTTCATATAAATTTTCTTAGAAATATTCAGAGTTCGATTAAAAGTCCAATCTTTTAAAACAAATCAATCTTTCGAAAATTTACGCCGTATTTCAACTTTTTCTTCAAAATCTAAACTTCGAATAATTAAACAAATTCATTTACCAAGTTTAAATTCCAACATCTCGATCTTCAACTCAAAATAATTCAATTTCCATAAATTGGATTTTATTCTTAAAATCAATTCATTTAAATAATTTCAAAACAACTTTTAAAATCATTTAATTTAACCAACCCGGTGTCCGTATATAGTTTTCTATCCTATGTCCAAGTGGTTAGTTATTTCAATTAAATGTCACGGATGAATATATATTACTTAAACCAATCACAGTGTCATATGCATGTATAACAGGATATATATATAAGCAAATAAACATCCAAACATTTAAATATCAACCAATAGCATCCATCAAAATAAATCATCCAATAGTCAATACAATTCACGACAATTTCATAGTTATCAATATCGGGAAATTTGATTTCAATTAAATCCTAATTTCAATTTACTGTCAATTTAAATTTTCAACGGTGAATTCACACGACAATCTATATGACAATTAAATTTTTATCAAACAACGACAAATAAATTCATATCACTTCATAATGTCAAATTTAACTACCATAAAGATATTCAGTACGTTGTGAGCGTTATAAAACACTCACCTTGATTTTCTGTTGTCGCCGAGACGTTCCGGTTTGGAACTAAAACTGGACGACGCCCAACTTTAGCCCAAATTTTTACCGTCTCCAAATCCATCCAAACTAGTTTCATTTCGAAGCTCTCGTCATTACGATCGCAACGCAAAAAGTTTCGTTCCAATCGGACCTCGTATGAAGAAGTTATGCATTTTTAAAGTTTGAACGTATTAAAATATATATAAATTTACATTTCCTTTTATATTTTTACCACCTCAACACATCTGGGCCGTCCATTTTCAACCCATCAGATCTGGCCGCACAAGATCATCTTCATCCTCATGTTCTCTTCCAGGTTACACACGCACAAAACAAAACCCATCTCCATTAGCTAGGGTTACGTGCCACCGCCTCCACGCTTGATGAAACTTCATCAAACTACCGCCATTCGAAGCGCCTCGGCGAACTCTACCTACACCGTGAATAGCATGGAACTCGGCTGCCCCTTCGGCCTCGAAAAACGTGAAAAACGCAGCAGCTTCGACCTCGATTTCCCGTTGATTCGTTGCTCCGTTTTCGATCTCCACCGTTGGATAGCTAGATCTTGATGCTCTCTACAACTTTGTAGTTGACGACTTTTGCTAATTGTTTATGGATTGAGAGATCTGAGGGAAAGAAGATGGACGTTTTCTGGCCTTTGAAATAAAAGTGGCGGCTAAGGGCTGAAACCCTAGGGTATTTGGAAAATAGAGAAAGTGAGGGGCTTTTATAGAAAAAATACGCGACACTATTTACTCGAAATTTTCCGAACTCCAAACGAAGCGTGCCGGCTGGCGTTTCTAAGGTTTACCCCACGTTCCAAACGCAATGGAACATGTTTCGGAGGCTAATTCGGTCATCTGGGTGAGTTACGGAGAAAAACGATCAGTTTTAAATTAAACCGATTTAAACCGATTTCGATGCGTTTTGGCTTGCCCCGGACAAACGGTAACTCCGATTGACACGAAATTTGAAACCATACAATAATATCACATTACGGATCTGATGAAACTAGTTTCGTCAAAATCCGAGACTTTTTGAAAAATGACTATTTTAACTCGTCGAATTAAAATTAAAAACAATTCGATGCGTTTCGAGCTGCCACGGTCAAATGATAACTCTGATTGCTACGAAAATTGAAATCCGATAATAACGAACTATTACGGATCCAATGGAACTAGTTTCGTTCAATTCTGAGACTGTTTGAAAAATGGCTATTTTTCAGTCGATAATTAAATATTAAAATATTCAATTTTCACAAATTAACTTTAAATTCAATTTTAAAAGTTCTATAACATTACTATACTCCAATATGATAAGATAAAATTTTACAAACCATTTTCAATCATATTCAACTCGATTTTCAATTATTTCTGAAATTTAACTTATTAAATTATTGATTTAATTGTCTAATTAAATCCAATATTCGAAAAATAATTTATTCGACTGTTTAATTTCAATTTAAAATTCCCAATTTTAAATTATTAACTTTTAAATCAAATTTCAATTGTTCACAAATTCCATTTTTAATTTCACAGTAATTAACAATCTTTTACAATGCAATTTTCCATTATAAATCCAATATAAAAGATTATATTAGATTCCACGTTCAATTATATTGTAATTCAAATTCAAGTTATTTAATTCCAAATGAATTCTTTTATTTCGATTTACACTTTCATTATTGAATCAACCATTTACTTATACATTATTATCAATAGTTTATAATTCATTTACTTTCATTTTCTTCAGCTATCATCTTATTTAAATTCACAGTAATATTAAATTACATTCATTTACGTTGATTTCCATATTATAACTTCAATATTAAATGTAACATTTTATTTATTTCGTTGTTTACAATCAAATTCAATTCAATTCAATTACTTGTTACATTCAAATTTAAATCTTTACTTACGTTCAATCACAAGTTAACATCTTTATTTAATTTACAAATAAGTTATTTCAGAATTCAGTTTTGTATTTTAACTTGTAATTCACATTTAACAACACAAAATTTTATTTCCTTCGGATTTTTATCAAAATTTTCATTTTAATTCGTATTTTTAAAGTGTTAAAAATATGGGTCGTTACATGTAGCGTCTTGAATGTTTGAAGATCTTTGATTGCTGGATGAATGGAGACTTCCACAGAGTAACGGCGCTTGAAGAAACGAATGGCCAAAAAGTCCTCTCCTCGTTGGAGTTCGAGCCCTATTTATAGGAGCTGATTTCTGAGCAGAAAATTCGCCTAAGTCTTAGGTCGCGTACGACCTTAGTTAGGTCGTAGGTCGCGAGCGACCTAAGCTAGGTCGCAGTCTACCTTGCGACTTGAGAAATTAGCTGGTGAAGTTGCACTTGGCTTCATTTGAACAAGTGGTAGGTCGCAGGCGAGTTAAGGAATAGCTGTAGGAGCTTTAGATCGTTGAAGTCTTAGCTCGTTCGCCTCTTAGGTCGTAGGTCACTGAGCTGCTTCAATAGTTAGGTCGCTAACTACCTTAGGTCATCAAGTTCCTTAGGTCGCTAACTACCTTAGGTCGTTGAGTCCCTTAGGTCGCAAGCTCTTCCTGTAGTTAGGTCGCAAGGTTCTTTAATAGTTAGGTCGCTAACTACCTTAGGTCATCAAGTTCCTTAGGTCGCTAACTACCTTAGGTCGTTGAGTCCCTTAGGTCGCAAGCTCTTCCTGTAGTTAGGTCGCAAGGTTCTTTAATAGTTAGGTCGCTAACTACCTTAGGTCATCAAGTTCCTTAGGTCTCTAACTACCTTAGGTCGTTGAGTCCCTTAGGTCGCAAGCTCTTCCTGTAGTTAGGTCGCAAGGTTCTTTAAGTCCTTAGGTCGCAAGCTTCTCTTAAGTCCTTAGGTCGCAAGCCTCTCTTAAGTCCTTAGGTCGCAAGGCTCCTTAAGTCGCAGAATTCCTTAGGTCGCGAACTTCTCTTAGGTCGCAGAGTTTGTTAGGTCGCGAACTTCTTTTAGGTCGCAGAGTTTTAGGTCGCTGAGATAAAGGAATTAACATTTGCTCCTCGAGGTATATGACTATGCCATAGGTCGTATACTTCGACTCAACCTTGCTAAGTCGCGAACGACCTAGAACTCGCATGCCTGTTCGCCTCCCATTCTCAGTTTCATATAAATTGGTTAGGTCGCTCCTTCTTCCTCACCTTACTGTTTTGAGCCTCCATCGCCATTGACGATTCTTCGAGCTTCCAAAGACAAATTCGACCCAGTCTGTCGTCGATTTTTCCTCTCCAACATAATTCGTAAGTGGATCAATCTTTATTCATCCATAATCACTACTCGATCGCGAATCGCTGTCACCTGTTCTAAGCTTAATTTTGTGCATCATGCTTTCTGAATGGTGGTTTCAATTGTCTTTTGTTCATCGTTTGACACGTTGTGGTGATTCGTGATCATCTGGAAGCTTTCACTACAGATCTGCGGGGTTTGCGATCGAGTTGCTAGTCATTTAATGGTATGTTGTGGTAGAATGAAGGGGAAGATGAATTCCTCTGAATTGGCGGTGTTGGGTTATCGGATCCAATATGATGTTGCTTGGAGAGGAAGTCAACGACCTACCAGATTTGGGCGACCTAAGAGTTAGGTTGCGTGGGAATGCTTAGCGACTTAAGCCTTTGCGATCTGAAAACATTTGCGACCTAAAGAATCTTCGACCTAAGAACAGTGGTGCACGACCTAGGACTTAGAGAAAATTGCATCATCTTAATCCACCCAGTTGCAAGGCGTGACCTACAGACATCTTGACCTATAATAGGTCGCTGAACGACCTAGCACTTAAACAATTTTCACAGTCTTGAACTTTTAATCTGAACAACACGACTTAAGAACGCTGCAACCTATGTTAGGTCGTGAGCGCCCTAATACTTAGAATTCTGAGCAGAATTTGACAGATTTTGAATTTGAATTGCTTTGGACTTTGTTGTACTTCTTTTCAGATTGCCTTAACTTTAACGCTGATAACCTGTTTAGAAGCAACATTCATAGAAAAATGGGACGAATATACTGCCATTGATTGCCCACTTCAATTGACAGATTAGTCGACAAAGAATATCAAACTTAAATGAACTTTGTGAATGAAATGCTGTGAACTAACAAATCTAAGTGAAGTATTAAATGATCAACTAAAGCTGATTTATTTGTATCAATACAACACTGTTCTCGGACTTAAGATATCAAGCCCTGAAACTTCATAATCAACAAGTATCAATTAATTTAGTTTCATTTATGTTTGCTTGTTATTGCATTAGTTTTGCACAACACTTCACTCTTTTTTAGGAAACGTGCACCTTAATATTTGATCGTCCAGTTCCTTGTGTAGAATGGCATCTCAACAGGAAGACTTGGAAATAGCTGGAGAAGCTTTTCCAATTGCTACTCCACTGAACGACCCTCCGGAACGGACTTCTACTACTCTGAGTCATAAAGTTTTCCATCAATTATGCATCCAATTTGGCATTGCCGAAGCTGACGCTCTGTTTCCTGGGATAAATGATACTGCTGATAGGCCGCCTCATGGCTTTGTCGCGGTTAACCGTCAGATGTGTTCGAGTGGAGCTATTCCCCCATTTAACGACTGTCTTCGAGAACTTCTCCTTCGGCTATCCATCTCCCCTTTTCAACTACACCCTAATGGCTACTCCATCCTGCTGGGACTGTGCGTGCTATTCAGGAGAACGTTGGACCGTTTTCCCAGTTTTGCGAAATTCGCTTCTTATGCACATTTGCAAAGAACAAAGACCATCCCTCTATCACACTTGTGAGGAGTGCCAGGAACCGTAAACTAATTCTGGACTTGCCCGAAAGTGCCCATGGATTCTTGACTCAATTCTTTTACGTTCGCTGTCCTCCAGGGATTTTATGCTATCTTGAGAGTCGGAAGTAAGATTGCCTCTTTCCGATTTGTTTTTAAGACTTTTCAGAACTCAAACTGCCAAATGCTTAACTCCATTCTTTCTTTTTGCAGCACTTCCTCCTCCACTTCGAGATACCAGTCACAAGTCGATTTTAGATACTTTGAGTGCCGTTGATGTTGAAGAGAGGAGTGCCAAATTCTTGCTGAAAGATGAATTTCTGCACCAGTTTGGTCTTTTACATCCTTCTAGATCGACTCAGATTCATGAAATCTCTAATTCTGATGCGGAAACGTTAGCTGCTTCAGGCTCTCGAGCAGAGGCCTCAAATGCCCCAGCTTCTGTAGAAGAAATTGCATCAGAAGCACCCGTTGTAGAGGCTGCTTTGATAAAATGTTCTGCATCCACCAATGTTGTAGGGTCAGTCAGCAAGTCGGCACTTGCCCCAATTATTGAAGAGGAAGAAAATCCTCGAGTTTCTGAAAAATCAATTGATATGGAAGTTGAAAAAGAGAAGTCTGCTGAATACCAGGGTGATGACACCTTTGATGACTTGAGTGATATAATGATAACCTCTCAAGAGCTTTTCAGGGATAATATTCCAAAAGCGACTTCTCCCGTTGTTGAAGCGACTTCCACCTTTAAACAAACTTCGACGCCTTCTACACCTGTCGTCTCCGTTCCCGCACTAAAGCTGGTTTGTAGTTTTGACGCACGTAGTTCGCACGCCGCACACACTTAGGATTTTTCAGCACTAATAAGCATTTATCCTCTTTTTCTGGACATTTCTAAACTTTACTTCTTTTTTGGTTTTCAGATTCTCCAATGGGGCGTACCGGTTCATATTATGACTCATTCCAGCGCCATGGAGGCCGTGGACCTTATAACTTTAGGAAATATCTCGATGCCCCGAGCGAGACAGATGAGGAAAGAGCTCGAAGGAAAGCTCAAGAGAAGCGGGATCATGATCAGTGGCAGAGAAGAAAAGATGCTGAACGATATGATTCTTCTCACAGAAGTGACCATTCTTATAAGCGAAAGTCTTATGATGATAAGGGAAAAACTCAGATTACTGACGAATCGAGCAAACGGTCTAAGCCAAGTGACGCGTCTGCTATTTCTGAGAAGACTAACGCTCCCTTTTCTTCTGATATTCCGGCCGGCTCTCCTCCTCTAAAGAAATATGATATTCAAACAATCATTAACAGGCCACAATATCAAGTTAAAGACGGCCCTCCAACTCTTCAGAGCCGATTTCCGAATTGGTGCCTAAAAGGAGTGCGCTTTGACTTGGATTTGGTTCCGATTGATAAGCAAGACATGCTTAAAAGTCTTGACGCGGTCAGGCTTAATATCGAAAGGATGTCGCAATGGCAGAAACTTGTCGACGAACTTCAAAGGGTCAACCACATGAATCTTGAGGCGATGATGACCATGGAGAACGATAAATCAGAATTGGACAAATGGCATAAGCAGCATGATGCGGAGATGACGAGCATTGCAGATGACAACGCAAAGCTTGGATCTGAAGTTAAACAGCTTAAGGAAATTCTCGCTTCTTCTTCTGCATCATATACTCAAAAAGAAGAAGTCTTTCAGAAGCAAGTGCGGGATGCACATGCTGCACAAAGAGATGTCGAAATGAAGCTTGCCGCTGAACAGCACATTACTGAGAAATATCGCACAGAAAACGCCGAACTGCGGGAAAAGGTCACCTCCTAGAACATAGAGATTGAGTTACTAAAGTCTCGACTCGCTAAAGCTGAGACAGAGCGTGATGAGGCTATCACTGGTCGGGTTGCTGCCGTTGCCGAAAAAGAAGCGGCTGAGCAATCACATGAGGCAACGAAAGCAAACATCAGCTCTACCTTATTCGACTTTTATTTACACAGCGTTCTGGGTCGTGGGAGCCTTGCTTTTCTGGGTCCTGATTATGAAATCACTCTGGCTGAAGTGTGGGAAGCCGCAATTGATATGTTTAAAGGTGCCGGCTATGATGAAGCAGAACTCGAAGCTCACTATCTTGATGATGAGGCTCGCGCCGCTCTTGTTAAAGGAAAGGAGCAGCTTGCTAAAGCACGGGCTGAATCACTGGGAGAAGAGCTTTCAAAAGAGGAAGCTCCTTTAACTGCCCCTGTTCATACTTCCCCTTCGGCCGATGTAAACATTATGGATTCCGGCTCACATTCTTCACTCCCAGCTAAAATTGCACAAGAAATTGCGACCACTCCCATTGAGGATGAGGCACCGGACGATAATGAAGCCGAGAAATTCGAGATTGACCTTGTGAAGCCAACTCCTCCAGGTAATTTTGGCGTCGTCCCGGGCCCAATGAACCAGTTATTTGATTTAACCGAGTTTGATGACCTTCTTACTTGTTACTTAAACTTTGGTGAACCGATACCCTCTCTATTTTTGGGAGATGTTGATTTTAACTTCTTTTCTTCTACAACGGAGGCACCAGACACTGCACAAGTTTCCACTCCTTCAGTTGCCGTCCCTCCATCTTTACAGATTACTCCTCCTTCTGCTTCCCAACCGGGATCGCAGGCAGAAAAAATCGAAGCTCTTCAAGGCCTGGACGATCCGACTGTTTCGCAGGAGCAGAAGGCGGAGGATCTTGAAGACATCGAGAAGACCTCGGAGCGGTCTCTAGATGATGACCCGAAGCTTTCAACATTGCTTGCTACTTCGGGGAGCGAATCTTCTTCGAAGAGGAAGGGGAAGCGTGCTATAAGGAAGAAGAAGAGAAGTGCTTCGACTGGGGAAGACAAAATAGAAGAAGACCCAACCACTCCTCCTTCTCCGTCCCGCCCACATTGGATTCCAAAATTAACTATTAGGCCAAGCAAAGGCTCCAAGGGTGGCGGAAAGAAGGAGTGACAAGCTGGACTTTCTACTTCTTATTTTGCTTTTTACATGTATAGACCGGAGATTGTGCGGGTACCGGTCCCATGCTTTTGCTCTTTTGAAATATCTGCACATGTAAAGAATTTTCATAGTACTAAATAAAACAGTAATTTTACTTGTACAAATTCTTGTGTATGTGAGAACGCATCTGTTTCTCTTTTTTGGTGTAGAATAAACGATTCCTTTTACTTGTACAAACTTTTTGTCTGTGTTTGGGAATACATTTATTCCACATCTATTTTTTTTTGTGATATTGCAATGAACTTGTGGCATGTTGCTTTTATTAATATAATTGAATTGTATAGTGTTGCCCCCATGCCGTAAGTGCATTGCAATATTCCTAGCTTTTTCAAGACTAATACTCTTATTTCAGAGAATAATTACTCCGCTTTTAAGGGGAGAATCATTCTGCTTTTAATAGAGTATATCTAGTCTTTAGAGGAATTTTTATTTTCTCTTTCTGAAGAACGCTTCAACTTTCGGGGATAATCACTTTTATTTATTAAGAAGTGAATTTTCCTATGAAGTGAAATGAACTCTTCTGAAAGAATTTTGTAGTATTTCAACTTTTTTAGGAGGAACTTTTTGAGATGAACAAGTTAATCCTTCCTTTGACAGTTGAACTGTGCTTCCGGAGAATGCTTTTCGTTCGAGTATTCTATTTTGGGACATGCCTCCGGAGAGGGCTCCTCTTAAAGAGTTGTGCCTCCGAAGAGGTCTTGTGCCTCCGAAAAGGGGTTGTGCCTCCGAAGAGGGCTTGTGCCTCCGAAGAGGGCTTGCGGTGCCTTGGGAAAGGGCTTTTGCCTCCGAAGAGGTCATGTGCCTCCGAAGAGGGCTTGTGGTGCCTTGTGAAAGGGCTTTTGCCTCCGAAGAGGTCATGTGCCTCCGAAGAGGGCTTGTGGTGCCTTGGGAAAGGGCTTTTGCCTCCGAAGAGGTCATGTGCCTCCGAAGAGGGCTTGTGCCTCCGAAAAGGGCTTTTTGATTGCCTGGAAGTTACTTTCTCATGGTTGAGTAGATCCACGGGGCGGACGCAAGTTGCTTGATTGGATGCTCGTTTGCACAAACGATCGCAATCAATTAACAAGGGCCCTGTTCCTTTAGTTTAAGAAGGTGCCCCTCCGGTGGTTCCATCAATCTTTTTTGATTGAGAGAAGTACTTTCATTTTTTGGCATGCCTCGTCAGAGGGCTTTGTTGAACTTTGAAAAGGAGCGTTGGTTGTTTGGGGTGCCAGGAAGGTTGCGTCTCTGGGGCAAGTAGATCCACGGGACGGACGCAAGCTGCCTGATCGGATGCATCACGATCAGTCAGCAAGGGCCCTGTTCCTTCTGCTTGGGAAGGTGTCCCTTCGATGGTTCTTACTGGCCCTTTTATCGAGAAGCATACCTCCTTTTGGTTGCTCCTTTGTTTGCTTGGCAATGTTCTCTCATCATCTGCTCATTAGCGATCTTTTATTATCGTTTCCAAGCGCATCTTCTTTCCTTACATTGCTATGTTCGAAGAAGTGGACTTTACTGTTGAACGACTTCACGGGACAAACGCAAGTTATCTAGTTGGATGTTTGTTTATATCGACAATCTCAACCAATTAACAAAGGTTTGTCACAGTGGAGTCGCCAACTTTTTATGTGAAGTTCTTCTTTTATAGGATTTGTATTTGGAATTTCTTGTCGCTTGGTATTTGCATAACAGGTGATTTATAGAGGTCGCTTGGTTTTGTAACAAGCAAGCCTTGTTTTGATGTCCTGCAATTTTGAATCGACATTTTAGCAATACATTTAAAGTATTTACATATCGAAATAAAACAGACATTATGAAATAGTAAAGAACACAAGATTTATAGTGGTTCGGCCAAGAATCGGGCCAACATCCACTTTATAGGTTTCATTCATTCACATTGATTTACAATGTTTTTACAATACAACTGATACATTCATCATTATTTTACAATTTTGAACAAAGCTTTTTCTTTCAAGTAAAATAAGGACGTAAGTGGTTGCTGTTCCAGGCTCTTGGAATTGGATCTCCTTCAATGGTTATGAGCTTGAAAGTGCCATCAAGAAGTTTACTGCCAATGGCATATGGTCCTTCCCAGTTTGGTCCAAACACACCAGTTGCCGTCATGATCCTTTTCAAAACTAAGTCTCCGACCTCAAAGCTGCGTTGGCGGACTTTAGAGTTGAAGTGCCTGGCTATCCTTTGCTGATAAGCTGAAACTCTGAGCCTAGCTTCTTCTCTTTTCTCATCAAGAAAATCAAGTGCTTCAAGTTGTAGCTTTTCATTTTCAGCTTCGTTGAAATGAACTCTTCTATGTGAAGGAACTTCTACTTCCACTGGAATCATTGCTTCTGATCCGTATGCCAGTGAAAATGGAGTGTGCCCAGTTGCAGTTTTGTGAGTAGTCCTGTATGCCCATAGTGCTAATGGAAGCTTATCAACCCAACCACCTTTTGCTCTTTCGAGTTGTTTTTTGATGGTTGACTTGATGATTTTATTTACTACTTCCACTTGCCCATTTGCCTGCGGATGAGCCACTGCTGAAAAGCTTTTTCGAATTCTGAACCGTTTGCAAAAATCCTGGAACTCTTCACTTTCAAACTGAGTACCGTTGTCTGTGATTATTTTCTATGGCACACCATATCTGCAAATGATATTTTTCGTTACAAAATTTATCATCTTTTTAGAAGTAATGGTGGCCAAAGGTTCTGCTTCAGCCCACTTGGTGAAATAATCAACGGCTACGATGGCATATTTGATTCCTGATTTGGCAACTGGTAATGGTCCGATTAGATCTATCCCCCAAATGGCGAATGGCCATGGGCTGACCATCTGTGTGAGTTCGGTGGAAGGTGCTTTTGGGATTTTTGCAAATCTTTGACATTTGTCGCACTTTCTAGAGTAAATAGCAGCATCTCGGTTAATGTTAGGCCAGAAATACCCATATCGGAGAACTTTCTTGGCTAAAGTTTGACCAGCTGAATGATCTCCACATTCTCCTCCGTGTATCTCGGCTAGAATTGTCTTGGCTTCTTCCTTAGTTACACATCGGAGCAGAGGCATTGAAAATCCCCGTCTGTATAATCGGCCATCTTAAATTATATACCTTGACACTTTTCTCAATAATTTTCGACGTTCCTTAGAACTTTCTGGCAGGGAACCACTGAGTAGGTATTCTTTGATTGGAGTCATCCATGATTCATGCTCTTGAGACATAGTCATAATCCAATCATCATCCATTTCATCAATGCTTGGAGCTGACAGAACTTCTACAGGAACTAATCCTAGTAACTGAGCTTCTCCGGAACTTGAGTACTTTGCTAAAGAATCTGCCTTCATATTTTCCTCTCGGGGTATGTGGCTTATTGAATAATGATCGAAATCATTGAGGAGTTCGGAAGTTTTTGTCAAATATGCAGGCAAATTTCCTCCTTTGGCTTGAAATTCTTTCTTCACCTGGCAAACAATAAGCTGAGAATCGTTGAAAATTTGTAACACTTTGATGTTTAGTTCCTTGGCGATTTTTAAACTGGCAATAAGTGCTTCATATTCTGCTTCATTGTTTGTTGAAGGAAATTCCAGTCTCAATGCATAACACAATGATCGTCCTTCGGTGGTTTCAAGCACAACCCCTACCCCAGAACAGTAATCATTTCTTGATCCGTCAACATACAACTTCCACTGGATTGGAATGCCGTCAGTTGTTTCATTTTCACTATCGCCTTTGTCAGTAGATTCTGCGATGAAATCTGCTAAAGCTTGTCCGTTGATTGCTCTTCGGGGGTGATAAGTGATGTCATACTGGCTAAGTTCAATGTTCCATTTCAAAAGACGACCCAAAGTTTCAGGACGAAACAGGACTTGCTTTAGAGGTTGATCAGTAAGAACTTTGATAGGATGAGCTTGAAAATATGGTCTCAATTTCCTGGAAGCAATTAGCAAACAATAGGCGAGCTTTTCTATCTTCGAATAATTCATCTCTGCCCCAGTGAACCGTTTACTGATGTAATAGACTGGACGCTGTATTTTCATATCTTCCCGTACAAGTGCTGCGCTGAGGGCGTGAGATGAAATTGCTAAATAGATGAAAAGGTCTTCATCGTCAGTGGGCTTGGAAAGAACCGGAGGTGTTTCCATATGACGAATTAGTTCATCGAAAGCATTCTGGCATTCGGGAGTCCATTCAAAATTTTTCTTTCCTTTCTTTAGAGCGTCAAAGAAGGGAATGCATTTGTCTGTGGCTTTGGAAATGAAGCGACTCAGAGCAGCGACTTTTCCATTGAGACTTTGCATTTCTTTCTTTGTTTTAGGGGCTTTGACCTCCCTTAGAGCTGTGATTTGAGTAGGATTGGCTTCAATGCCCCTGGCGCTCACAATGAAACCTAAAAATTTCCCGGATTCTACTCCGAACGAACATTTCAATGGATTGAGCTTCATTCCGTACTTTCGAAGAATTGCGAATATTTCCTCCAAGTGTCCTATGTGATCTACAGCTTTCTTTGATTTTACCAACATATCGTCGACATAAACTTCCATGGTTCTACCAATCTGAGGCTTGAACATTGCATTGACAAGCCTTTGGTAGGTTGCCCCAGCATTTTTCAATCCGAAAGGCATAACTTTGTAGCAGTAGAGACCCACATCTGTAATAAAGCTTGTGTCTTCCTGATCCGGCTCATGCATCATAATCTGATTGTATCCGGAGTAAGCATCCATAAACAATAACAACTCGTGCCCAGCTGTTCCATCCACCAATTGATCAATTCTGGGCAGCGGGAAGCAATCTTTGGGGCATGCTTTGTTTAGATCTGAGAAATCTATGCATACTCTCCACTTTCCATTTGCCTTCTTGACCAATACTGGATTTGAAACCCAATTTGGATAAGTGGAGTTTCTGATAAAGCCGTTCTCCATGAGCCGATCGACTTCTTCCTTTAGTGCTGTCGATCTTTCTGGGCCTTGAGTTCTTCTTTTCTGTTTCACTGGCGTGAATTTTGGATCTATGTTCAGAGTATGTACAGCAATTTCTGGGGAGATCCCACACATGTCAGCGTGACACCAAGCGAACACATCTAGATTGGCTTTTAAGAATGATATCAGCGTGTTTTGAACTGTTATGCTTAGTTGTGAACCCACATTGAGTACTTTGTTCGGGTCTTTCGAGTCAACAGATATTGGTACCGTTACTTCCACGGGTACCACTCTATTCTCCCCTGTACTGGCTTTCCTGGGATCCATTTATTTTCTCGCATTGCTGTGTTCGCCAGTACAGGGGCCACTCCGTAGTTGCTACAGGGTTGGTTCCTTGATGCGGAGCGGAGCTACCGCATCTTTCCCCATTTCTCTTTTCCTGGCCTCTCGGAGTTCCACAAGATAACATTCTCGTCCTGCGTTCTGATCTCCTTTAATAACAGCAATCCCATTATCAGTAGGAAATTTCATTGTTAAGCACCATGGAGCGAGGACGGCCCTGAAAGCAGCAAGAGTAGGCCGACCCAAGAAAGCGTTATAGGCGGAGAATCCATCAACAATTACAAAAGTTTGCTTCCGAACCAACTTCTTCTGCCCTTCGCCCATTTCAACAAACAAGTCCACCGTTCCAATTGGCTATTTCAGTTCTCCTGTGAATCCGGCAATTTTGTGTGAAGAGGCTTGTACATCTGTCATAGGGATTTTCATTTGGTCAAATGTCCTTTTAAAGAGTATGTTGCACGAAGCACCACTATCAACTAGAACTCTTCTGACAATAGCCGGCCCAATACCGACTGAAACAACTAAAGGGTCCTCAGTAGGAGCTTCCACATCAATAGAATCCCTAGTTCTGAACATAATATCATCGTGAAAAGTCTTCTGCTGCTTTAGAGGTGCAGCATCTTCCAAGATCAAGACACTTTCTTCAGTCGGAGCATACTTCAAAGCTCTAGCATACCTTTCCATTTCACCCCAACTCCTGCCAGCTGGATGAGGTCCTCCTGTGATCACATTGATAACAGGTCTTTCTTTTTCAGCAGGCCTTTCTCCTGAACCAGATGAATGAGCTGGGGGTAGTTTCCCCTGGTTAGATGAAGACAGGTCTTTTCTATTCCTCTTGACGTATTGCTGCAACTTATTCTCTCTTAACAATTCCTCAATCAGGCTTTTCAAATGGCGGCACTCATTGGTATCATGCCCTGGTTGGTTGTGAAACTTGCAAAATCTTTCGCTTTGAATAGCATTCTTCCCAACTTTCACGGCCGGTGGTTTTGGAAATTCAACAGCATCCTTAGTGGCGATGAAAATATTCTCCGGGGTATCGGTCAGAGGAGTAAAGTCTGAAGGTTTAAGGAAGCGGGGCTTTTTGAGATCTTTTTGCCTCTTCCCACCATTACTTTCCCTTTTCTGATTTGCAGGTTCTTTCTTGCTTTGAACTGTAGCATTACTTTCCACCACTGTTGTCACAACTTTAGCTGATGCGGAAAGATTCTCTAGGCGTATAAATTCGTCAGCCTTTTTGTAGAATTTCTCAAGCGAATTTGGCTCCTTCATCTTCAGCCATTTTCCAAATTCGCTTGATTTGTCGATAGCACGCATTAAATAGGTCAAGATCATTCGTGGCTCTGCGTTATCGACTTCTGCCAGAGCTAAATTGAAGCGGTTCAGGAATGACTTAATAGGCTCTCCCGGATTCTGTTCAAGATTGGACAATGACATTATGTCCTTTGCCTTTGAAGCGTATAGCCTGAATTGCTCTTTGAATTTTCGGGTCAGATCGGAAAACTGATCTACAGATCGGACAGGAAGCTTGGTAAACCAGAGAAGTGCTACTCCTTCCAAATAAACTGGGAAATATCGGCACTTTATTTCGTTAGTTGCTCTTGCGCCAGTCATGTGCCAGTCGTATTTATACAAGAACTGATTTGGATCACTTGTTCCCCGATAAGCAGGAATGGTGGGGGGAACAAATTTTCTACGAAATTCAGCCTTTAGAATCTTCTCGGTAAACGGAGTTCTACTCGGTGCGAATCCCCATTCGCTCTCATCTTCATCTCTTTGCATGCTCTCTTTCATTATTTGCTTGATCATACCAGAAAGATATTCCTCATTGTTTAGAGATTTCGCATAATATATCTCTGCCATCTTTTCAGGGGTTTGTCCAGGTAAATGCTCACAAAGAACTGGTGATGGCCTGGATCCTTCGGCCTGGAGGGGTGCCCCTTCAGCAGCACCTGATCCCCCGTGAGGAATATTTCTCCCCTCGGAATTGGGAGCAGCATTAGCAAAGTTTTCCTCATTACTTACTGGTTTTTGATTCGCCCCAAATAGAGCATTCAGCTTTTCCATCATCAGATTATTCTGAGTTTCAATCTGCTGGTACAGTCCGGATACGGCAGCATCTAACTCTTTTCGCGTCACACCGACGCTTGGAGCTGCCTGATTTGGAGAGAGAGAAGTGGCAGTATTGTCACGGTCATCATTAGTTCTGACAGACTTTCGTTTCCTTCCAGGAGCCATTATGTCTGATAAACTTCTGGTTTTGTAGGAAATTCTTTCAGCAAACTTCTGTGAAGCAATGGTGAGAAGTAACCTGAGTTGGGTTTCTCAATGAAAGCACCAAAATGTTAACGCTAAAAAGTAAACGCTAACACCCGGTGTGTGTAATAGAATCGTGAAAGCACCACCCGCGTGACGGGAACAGAATTTAAGCAGTAAAATGGCAGAAAAGCAGTAAAAGACAACAATTTATAGTGGTTCGGCTTGAGATTAAGCCTACGTCCACTTTGAATCTCTTTATTACTGAATCTGGTTACAAATCGATACAAATCTCTTATCAAAACAGTACAATTTGATCACAAGAAACAATCTTGACTACTAGCTCAATCTTCGTCGATGAAATTCGATGAATCCGTGTTGGATGTAAGGAATTTCTCTTGAAGCTTGTTGTAGCGTCTTGAATGTTTGAAGATCTTTGATTGCTGGATGAATGGAGACTTCCACAGAGTAACGGCGCTTGAAGAAACGAATGGCCAAAAAGTCCTCTCCTCGTTGGAGTTCGAGCCCTATTTATAGGAGCTGATTTCTGAGTAGTAAATTCGCCTAAGTCTTAGGTCGCGTACGACCTTAGTTAGGTCGTAGGTCGCGAGCGACCTAAGCTAGGTCGCAGTCTACCTTGCGACTTGAGAAATTAGCTGGTGAAGTTGCACTTGGCTTCATCTGAACAAGTGGTAGGTCGCAGGCGAGTTAAGGAATAGCTGTAGGAGCTTTAGATCGTTGAAGTCTTAGCTCGTTCGCCTCTTAGGTCGTAGGTCGCTGAGCTGCTTCAATAGTTAGGTCGCTAACTACCTTAGGTCATCAAGTTCCTTAGGTCGCTAACTACCTTAGGTCGTTGAGTCCCTTAGGTCGCAAGCTCTTCCTGTAGTTAGGTCGCAAGGTTCTTTAATAGTTAGGTCGCTAACTACCTTAGGTCATCAAGTTCCTTAGGTCGCTAACTACCTTAGGTCGTTGAGTCCCTTAGGTCGCAAGCTCTTCCTGTAGTTAGGTCGCAAGGTTCTTTAATAGTTAGGTCGCTAACTACCTTAGGTCATCAAGTTCCTTAGGTCGCTAACTACCTTAGGTCGTTGAGTCCCTTAGGTCGCAAGCTCTTCCTGTAGTTAGGTCGCAAGGTTCTTTAAGTCCTTAGGTCGCAAGCTTCTCTTAAGTCCTTAGGTCGCAAGCCTCTCTTAAGTCCTTAGGTCGCAAGGCTCCTTAAGTCGTAGAATTCCTTAGGTCGCGAACTTCTCTTAGGTCACAGAGTTTGTTAGGTCGCGAACTTCTTTTAGGTCGCAGAGTTTTAGGTCGCTGAGATAAAGGAATTAACAAATATATAGTTTAGAAGCTAACTTGTCTTAAGAGGGATGTTTACATGCATTGGTTTATGTGTGGACAATATTGATGGGAACACATATTAATTGTAGAAAAATATTGATAGTTGTTTTAAATGTACCATATTAAGTATTTTGACTTAATAATGCATTTTGACATATCAAAGCAAATCTGCATTAGATAACGGCATGTCATGACTATGTCTTATTCAAAATCTTATTTATTTAATTTATTTCGATTTTGATTGTTGGCTATTTTAAAGAAGGCATGCGAACAAGCGTCAAGGCTGTTCTGTTGGTGAGTTAGTTCATCCACATTCTATAATCAATATTTGATTAATTTTCATGTTATTAGATCTTGCTTTTGCTGCTTAGTTATTTTTACTCCTCCAATACTATTATGAGTATACATACTAAATTGTTATACATAAAATCGTCATTTTGTATAAAATTTTGAATATACTGCAAATCTTTCTTTTTTTCATAGTATTGTAGCAACTCTTCTTGATTTTCCATAAAAAATGAACCATTCGGGAAGTTTGCATTTGTATGTGATGTAGGGGTTATAAACTTTAATAGTTAAAGGAATATTACCTCGTTACAATTGATCCCTTCCACTTTAGAGACTGCAAATTTGCATAATTATTTTAGATATAGTTAGGAACCAACGTTGAAATTTATTGGTTTTAAACGTGTCTCATATAAGGTACCTCAAATTATATTCTTTGAGAGTGGTCCCACGTTAAGATGTTGATAACATGTCAAGCTTAACTGTATATAATAAGCTAAAATAATATATTTTAATTTAACAAACATGATATTCAAAGATTCAAAACGATTTAATACATTTTCTAAATTACATAGGTTAGTTCAGTTTTTGTGTTATCCTCAAATAAAATATATATGAAACTAAAGAGTAATATGAGCTGACTAATTTAAATGGAGAGGAGAATAAAGAACTTGTCAGTTCCTTTTTGGGAAACATAACATTTTATTATCGATAAGTCAACATAATGCATGTTGTTTCTTTGTAATTGCATGATGTTTGGGTGTTAATTATTTGAATTTTGTTCCCATTGGTTTGGGTTCAGTATATCCCTGTTGTTCGTTCTAATAACTGTTATCATGATGTTACTAATCTTCCTCTTATAATGGCAGGTAAGGAGAAAATAGTAGTTGTAGTAGCTAGCGGGTTGTTTATAGAAAACTTCACTATAAATTTGTCCCCTTTTTTCAGCTGAAAGTAAGTTTGTCCAATGTATGTTTTTCTATTATAATTTGCAAAATATAGGATAGATTCTTTTGGGTCACAACAATCCTATCCTAACCCTTGCAATTGTTTCTCTTCGAGTAAGCCCTTAGGTTCTCCCCGATTATAATGTGTACTTTCATACCCCTATGTGTATTTGTCAATTTGTGACAACCTATAAAAAAAGTATTTCTTCCTCTTCTTTTTCCCCTTTTCAATTGCTAGAATAATATGTTGCATATACAAAATCAACATCATAATATGTTGTATTTTTCCTACATTGCCATTGGTGAATTTCCTAATTGATAATTATGACATCACACAACATTCTACCACAATGGTGCAGGAGTTGTTGGACTCTCATTTTTCAAATTAGGTTATTTTTGTAGGAACATGGTTGTATTCCGTGAGTTCTGAATTGTCTGTCTTTGCATATGGTTAACGTGTGTAACAATGATTAAACAACTATTAAAAATCATCTCATCCGTGCCTGATGTGTAGAATGTTCGATTTAGGGCATTGCTCTCTGATTAAATTTATCCACTATACCTGTTAACGCTAAAAAGTGAACGCTAACACCCGGTGTGTGTAATAGAATCGTGAAAGCACCATCCGCGTGACGGGAACATAATATAAGCTGAAAATAGCAGAAAAGCAGTAAATGAACAACAGGTTTATAGTGGTTCGGCCCGTAATTAAGCCTACGTCCACTTTATAATCTTTTATTGCTGATTCGGTTACAATTTGATACAATATCCTTCAAAATACAATACAACTTGATCACGAAAGCACTCTTGACTAAAAGCTCAATCTTTGATGATGAAACTCGGCGAATCCGTGTTGGATGTAAGGAGTTCTTCTCGAAGATTGTTGTAGTGTCTCGAATGCTTGAAGATCTTTGATTGCTGAATGAGAGGAGACTTCGACAGCGTAACGGCGCTTGAAGAAATGAATGGCCAAAAGTCCCCTTGATGTTGGAAGTGGTGGGGTATTTATAGGAGCTGATTTGGATTCAGAAAATTCGCCTAAGTCTTAGGTCGCGTACGACCTTAGTTAAGTCGTAGGTCGCGAGCGACCTAAGCTAGGTCGCAGTCTCCTTGCGGCTTAAGAAATTAGCTGGTGAAGCAGTGCTTGGCTTTATTTGATTAAGTGGTAGGTCGCATGCGAGTTAAGGGATAGCTGTGGGAGCTCTTGGTCGTTGAAGCCCTAACTCGTTAACCTCTTAGGTCGCAAACTTCTCCCAAGTCCTTAGGTCGCAAACCTTTCCTGTAGCTAGGTCGCAGACCTTTCTTAAGTCTTTAGGTCGCAAGGTCTTCTGATAGTTAGGTCGCAGACTCCCCTAGGTCGCAGAGCCTCCTTTAACAGTTAGGTCGCGACATTCTTTAGGTCGCCGTGTTCTTAGGTCGTAGGTCGTCAACCTTTTAACTCGCAAACTGTTAAGTCGGAGCTCTTCTTAAGTCGTTGTCTCTAAGTTGGGTCGCTAGGCAAGTTAAGTCGCTGAGTCCTAGGTCGTAGACATTTTAGGTCGCAGACTTCTTAACTCGCAGGCATTTTAACTCGTACATTATTAGGTCGTGGACGACTTAAGCTCAATCCTGCCTCTTAAGTCGTAAGTTGTCTAACTCCTTAAGTCGTAGATCCCTTGAGTCGTAAGACCTCATGAGTCGTAAGAAGCTTATCCTGTTGAGTCATGAAGCTCTTAAGTCGTAGATCCTCTGAATCGTAAACTTGTTAAGTCGTAAGCCGCTATAGGTTGTAGTCCGCTAACTCGTGAAGCTTTTATGTCGTAAGTCGTCAAGACCACTTAGGTCGTAGGTTTTTTAACTCGTTAGCTTCTTGAATCACAGCAATCTGAGTCATCCATTTCTTAACTCGTAGGTCGTTGCTAAATAGGAGTTAACATTTGCCCCTCGAAGTACACGCCTAGGTCGTGGGTCGTGTGCTTCGATCTTCTCTCGCGCTCGTAGGTGTTATGTCGTGAACGACTTAGCAAGGAATTAGGTCGTGAGATGTCGGTTCGCATTTCATTGCCCTGGGGTACAAATATCTTAGGTCGTTCCTCCTTCATTTCATCTGACTTAACTTTCATTCTGCCATTAACAAGATTTCAAGCTCTCAAAGGCGAATCCAACTACTCGTTCATCGATCATCTTCAATTTCATATTGCGTAAGTGATCCCATTCTCTATTCAATCCTCAGCTATCACCGAACTATCAAATTCGATTACCTTATGCCTTGCTTCACGATTTTCGTTTCAATTGATCGCCGAGGAAATCGAAGTGGTTTGATTTGGCTTTCGGTGATTTGTGAGAAGAAGGGGAAGAGTTTCAGTGCATTAGGTTGGCTGATTTATGAGGAATGGGGTTCTTAGTGGAGGAAGGGATTTGAAGAGAGGAACTGATGACCTGGTTTGAGTAGGAGATAGCCCGAGATCCCCTGAGAACGACCTAACACTTTCTCAGCTTAGATCGCGCACGACTTACCTTTTTTGGTTGCTTACTGCAGCATTGGGTTTTAGGTCGTTGCCGAGCTAGAAAAATGTTATTTTGACTTTTCTTTTGTGCGACTTACGACCTAAAAAGTTAATGACCTATCTTGTTGCAATTTCTCATGGACCGTTGGCGAGTTAGCACTTAATCCTTAACTTGCGAGCACATGTGAATGACTAGGTCGCGAACGAGATAGTCCTTAACTCGTAACTCACAAATTTATTTGAACGACTTAAGAACTTAGGACTCCATTGCTTCGAATTCTTGGACTTGAATGATCTGACTTAAGAGAACATGCCTTGGACATTTGCAAAGCCTTGGTTTCAAACTGTCTTATCTTTTAAACCGTGAACGAGCTAGAACTTGGGAAATTCTAGCCCATGCTAAGTCGTGAACGAGTTACAACTTAGGAAATTCTGACCCATGCTAAGCCGTGAACAGGTTATAACTTAGGAAATTCTGACCCATGCTAAGTCATGAACGAGTTAGAACTTGAACAAATCTTCCACTGCCTCGAATGTTGAGACTTGAGTTGTTTGAACCTTGTTGCATTCTTTTGTAGATTGTCAATAATTCTAACTGCCTGTTATAACATTTACAAAAAACTGGGACGAATATACTGCCACCGACTGCCCACATCGAATGACAGATTAGTTGATAAAGATTAAATTAAATTAAATGAACTGTATGAGTGAGATGCTATACAATAACCAATTCAAGTGAAGTATTAAAGCAAAATCGTAATGGTAAACTAAAACTGATTTGTCTGTATTAACACTGCACTTGAGTATTAACAAGTTCTGAAATCTCATAATCGACTGATTGTCAGTTAGTTTAATTCCAGTTATACTTGCTTTTTCTTGTTTTCATTAGTCTTGCACAACACTTCACACTTTTAGGAAATGTGCACCTTCACTTTTGAACATTCAGCTGATTGTGTAGAATGGCATCTGATCAAGAAGACTTGGAACCAGCTGGAGAAGCTTTTCCAATTGCTACCCCTTTGAATGATCCCTCGGAAAGGACTCCTACCATCCTGAATCATAAAGTCTTCCGTCAACTATGCACCCAGTTTGGCATTGCTGAAGCTGACGCTTTGCTCCCTGGAGTGAATGACACTGCTGATAGGCCGCCCCACGGCTTTGTCGCAGTGAACCGCCAAATGTGCTTGAGTGGAGCGATTCCTCCGTTTAATGACTGTCTTCGAGAACTTCTCCTTCGATTATCTATCTCCCCTTTTCAACTACACCCTAATGGCTATGCCATCCTGCTGGGACTGTGTGTGCTCTTTAGGAGAACGCTGGACCGTTTTCCCAGTTTTGGAGAAATTTGCTTCCTGTGCTCATTTGCAAAAAACAAAGACCATCCCTCTATCACAGTTGTAAGGAGTGCCAGGAATCGTAAACTGATTATTGGTCTTCCCGAAAGCGTTCCTGGGTTTCTGAGCCAGTTTTTCTTTGTTCGTTGTCTCCCGGGATTTTACGCCATTTGGAGAGTGGGAAGTATGATTATCTATCTTTTCCTGTGTTTTCTAAATTCTTCGAAGTCCAAATTGTCAAGTGTTAACTTCTTTTTCTACTGTTTCAGCGCTCCCTCCCCCCTCTAGGGAACCTCGTCACAAGACTACCTTCGAGAGGCTTATGGCCGTGCCGGTTGAGGAGAGGAGTGTTCAATTTTTATTGAGAGATGAGTTCCTCCACGAATTTGGACTCTTACATCCTTCCCATTCCACTCAGCCACATGAAGTCCCTAATTCTCCTGCTGAGGAGTCAGATGCCCCTGTTCCTGCTAAAGAATCTTTACCGCAAGAACTTACCGCTGAGACTTCATTGGTAAAGTGTTCTACTCCTACCGACATTGCTGGATCGTCCAGTAAGTTAGCACTTGCCCCGGTTATTGAAGAGGAGGAAAATCTTCGCACTCTTGAAAAGATGGCTGAGGTGGAAGTTGAAAAAGATAATTCTCCCATGCACCATGGCGATGATACTTTTGACAGTCTGAGCGACATCATGATAACCTCTCAGGAGCTCTTTAAAGATGATGTTTCTAAAGTGGTCCCTCCTGTTATCGAAGCAACTTCTTCTTTGCAACAAACCACAACGCCTTCCACACAACTTATTGCCATTTCTACACCCAAAAGTGGTTTGTAGTCTGACGCGCGTAGTTTGCACACCACACACACTTAGGATTTTGGCACTTATATGCACTTAGCTTCTTCAATTTGAGGATTTCTAAAACTGGTCTTTTTCTTCAATTTCAGGTTCTCTGATGGGGCGAAGCGGCTCTTACTTTAACAAATTCCAGCGTTACGAAAGCCGTGAGGCTTATGACTTTAGGAGTTATATCGGTGCCGTGAAGGAAACTGATGAGGAGAGGGCTGTCAGAAAGGCTCATGAGAGGCGAGCTCATGAAGAGCGTCGTCGGAGAGAAGATGAGGAATACTATGGGAGTAGGGACGAGCGACGTGACTCTTCCCCTAGAAGCGACGATCCTTACAAGAGGAAATCTTACGATGACAAGGGGAAGAGTCATACTTCTGATGATTCCAGCAAACGGATCAGACTTGGCGAGAAAGATACATCTAATATCTCGGAAAAGACTACCGCTTCTATTCCTCCTAATACATCTTCCGGTTCTCCTGCCCTTAAGGAGTCTGACATCCAGACAATCATTAATAGGCCACAGTACCAAGCTGGAGATGGTCCTCCCACACTCCAGAGCCGATTTCCGAATTGGTGTCTGAAAGGAGTGCGTTTTGATTTGGATTTGGTCCCCATTGATAAGCAGGCGATGCTGAAAAATGTCGATGCTGTAAAGCTTGACATCGAAAGAATGTCTGGATGGCAGAAGCTGGTTGATGAACTTCAAAGGGTCAACCATATGAACCTTGAGGCGATGATGACCATGGAGAACGATAAATCAGAGTGGGACAAGTGGCGTAAGCAGCATGACGCGGAGATGAAAAGCATTAGCGATGGTTATGGGAAGCTCGAAGCTGAAGTTGAAAGACTTAAAAATGAGCTTGCTACTTCTTCCACTTCTTATTCTCAGAAAGAAGAAATGCTTCAAAAACAAGTTCGAGATGCCCATGCTGCTCAGAGAGATATTGAGGTGAAACTCGAAGCAGAACAGCAGGTTACGAGAAAATACCGCAATGACGCTGTTCAGCTTCGAGAGAAAGTCAGCTCTCAAGACTTAGAAATTATAAGACTGCAATCTCAGCTACTGAAGGCTGAAAGAGAACGTGATGAAGCTCTTTCTGGTAAAGCTGCAGCCGAAGAATCCCATAAGGCAACCATAGCCACCATTGACGCGACTCTATTCGACTTTTATATGCATTGTGTCCTGGGGCGTGGGAGCCTTTCATTTTTGGGGCCAGAATATGAAGTCACCTTGGCGGAAGTATGGGAGGCAATCATTGACTTGTTTGGCGGTGCCGGTTACGCTGAAGCAGATCTTCAAGCTACCTACTTAGGTGAGAGGGACCGCGCTGCCCTTGCCAAAGGAAAAGAGCAGCTTATCCGAGTGCGGGCCGAGGCGACGGGAGAGAAGCTTCCTGAGAAAGAAATACCTCCTATTGCTCATGCTTATACTTCGGCTTTAGCTTACGCGGATATTACTGGCTCTAGTTCCCATTCCACGCCTCCCGCTAAGGTTGACAAAGAAACTGTAACCACCCCTACAGAGGAAGAGGCAATGAAGGACTTCCAAGCTCGGGAATTTGAGATTGATCTCGCTAAACCGGCTTCTCCAGGTAACTTTGACGATTCACGGTCTTCTTTTTTCTCGGAGAATACTGATTTTGATTTCTTTTATTATGCAGCAGACGTGCCGGAAACTGCCCCAATTCTTCCTTCTTCAGCTGCCGTTCCTCCTCCTTCTCAAGTTATTCCTCTTCCAGCTTCTCAACCAGGTTCACAGGAAGAACCAATAGCAGCCCTTCAAGGTTTGGACGAACCACCTGCTTCCGAAGAGCAGAAGGCAGAAGGTCTGGAAGATAGCGAGAAGACCCCGGAGCGGTCTTTTGACTACGACACAAAGCTTTCTACATTTCTTGCTCCGGGGAGTGAGTCTTCTTCCAAGAAGAAGGGAAAGCGTGCGGTTTCGAAGAAAGGAAAGAAGAGTTCTTCTGCTGCTGGAGATGAAGCAGAGATTGATCCGGCAGAGTCTCTTCCTCCTTCTTCTCCGATACGGCCTTCGAAACTAATTACCAGGACGGGTAAAAGCTCCAAGGGTGGGAAAAAGGAGAAATGAGTCTGATTTTGTCTTTTTTGCTTTTTGTATTGACCGGGGATTGTGCGGATACCGGTCTCCGCCTTTTTTGTAATCTGCACAATGTAAAAAGTTTCCATAGTATTGAATAAAATAACTATTTTACTTGTACAAATTCTTGTGTATGTAGGAATATATCTGTTTTTCATTTGAAGTGTAGAGTAAACGATTCTTTTTACTTGTACAAACTTTTGTCTGTGTTTCAAGAACGCATTTATTCCACATCTTCTTTATGTGATATTGCAATGAACTTGTGGTGTGTCGCTTGTATATTACTTTTATTAACGTAACTGAATTGTATAATGTTGCCCCCATACTACAAGTGCATTGCAATATTTCTCGCTTTTGCAAGACTGATACTCTTACATTAGAGAATAACTATTCCATTTTTGAGGCAGGAATCATTCTGCTTTTAATAGAGTATATCTCGTTTTTTTTGGAGAAATTTTTACTTTCTCTTTCTGTCAGAAGAACACTTCGACTTTTGGGAATGATCACTTTTATTTGTTTAAAAATGAATTTTCCTGCACAGTGAAATGAGCCTCTTGAAGAAGATTTTGATTTTTGTGCCCCAGTAAAGGGTTCATTTTTGGTACTTCAAGCAAGGTGAAGTACGCCTCTGCAGAGGTCTTTTGGTCTTTGAAGAGAAGCAATTTTGGTCTCTGAAGAGAAGCAATTTTGGTCTCCGAAGAGAAGCATTTTTGGTCTCCGAAGAGAAGCAATTTTTGGTCTCCGAAGAGAAGCATTTTTGGTCTCCGAAGAGAAGCAATTTTGGTCTCCGAAGAGAAGCATTTTTGGTCTCCGAAGAGAAGCAATTTTTGGTCTCCGAAGAGAAGCAATTTTTGGCATTTCAGCTCTGGTGAAGTGGGTCTCCGAAGAGAAGCATTTTGCACTTCTACACGGGTGAAATGTGCCTCCGAAAAGGGCTTTTTAGTATTTCATCACTGGTGAAGTGGGTCTCCGAAGAGAAGCATTTTGCACTTCTACACGGGTGAAATGTGCCTCCGAAAAGGGCTTTTGCCTCCGAAGATGGCTTGTGCCTCCGAAGAGGGCTTGTGCCTCCGAAGAGGGCTTGTGATTGCTTGGAAGTTACTTTCTCATGGTCGGAGGGGTCCACGGGATAGGCGTAAGTTGCTTGATTGGATGTTTGTTTGTACAAACGATCGCAATCAATTAACAAGGTGCCCTTTTGGTGGTCCTACCAATCTTTTTGATTGAGGAAAGCACTCCCATTTATTGGCGTGCCTCGTTAGAGGGCTTTGGTTGGTGTGCCAGGAAGGTTGCGTCTTAGGGGCAAGTAGATCCATGGGATGGACACAAGCTGCCTGATCGGATGCATCACAATCAGTTAGCGAGGGTCTTATTCCTTCTACTTGGGAAGGTATCCCTTTAGTGGATCTACCGGCTTTCCTGTTGAGAGGCATACCTTCCTTTGGCTGCTTCCGTGTTTGCCCGCTCATGTTGTATCATCATCTGCTAATCTGCGATCCTTTATCATCGTTTCCAAGCGTGTCTTCCTTTCTTTTGCAAGTAAACTGCTTTATTCGAAGAAGTAGACTTCACTGTCGAATGACTCCACAGAGTAAACGCAAGTTATTTGGTTGGATGCCTTTTTATATCAACGATCGCAACCAGTTAACGAGGGCTTGACATGGTGGAACCGTCAACTTTTTATGTGAAGTTCCTCTTGTATGGGATTTGAGTTTGGAATTTTTGTTGCTTGAAATTTGCTTTAATGAATGATTTGTAAGGCTCGCTTAGCTTCGCGATGGGTGAGCTTTGCTTTAATGACCTGCAATATTAGATCGACTTTTTAGCAATACAGTTAGAGTATTTACACATCGAAATATAACATGCATTTTATAATAGAAAACACATAATGCATAGTTTTTCATTATTCAGTCACGCTGATTTCTCAGCGGTTTACAATGCAGAAGTCACACATCCGTTATCATTTTTACAAATTCAAGCAATGCTGCTAAGTAAAAGATGGATGCTAGTTATTGTTATTTCAGAATCTCCAAGCTGGATTTCCATTTGTGCTAGATTTGCAGCTTCGGATTTATATGCCAGAGAAAGTGAAAGATGCCTCAGTTGCAGTTTTGTGGACCATTAGTAGTTGTCCCAACTTCTGCCTGCTGGGTGTGGACCTCCTGTGACAACATTAATAACAATCTTTTCTGAATCTTGCACTGTAGTTGTCACGACCCGACTTCCTATGCCCAGGAAATCGTATCATTTTGAAGAAAAGAAAGAGGTGAGAAAGTAGAAAAGAAAGAGAAGAAGAAGAAAACAACAACAGAATCTCAACAGCGGAACGAATAAAATATAATATATCATATAAATTAATACATAGTATCATATACATCAGAGTACACAGACAATACAACAGATACTAGACAGTTATAAGCATCTGTCTAGTTAATACAACTCACACATCACAGAGATACAACACAGCGGAATACAGAATAAACACTAACACAGCGGAACCACTATATATCTATACGCTGAAACCTCCTGCTCCATTGCTCCTCCAGAATTCGTCAAAGCTAACCTGAATCCCTTGGCTACCCGTAAAAATTTGGGTACCCGAGAGTTTATGAAAAACAGAAATAATAAACTTCGGGTCAGACATGGGTCTGGTATGAGTAACAGGTTAAAGTTGTTTAACTTTGAAAATCATTTGAAACAAAGGTATCACGCAAGACTTCCCACACATAAACATGGAAAAGTTTTTACCTTACGCTAACCAAAACATTTTTATAGGAAATCCAGTGATATTATAATAGTGTCTAGGGTTTTCAAGTAAAATACAGAAATAGCTGAAATGCTTACATCTCACATTTCAACATAGTTGGGCACAATCAAAACGTACAGCGCTTATTGGATTTTTGGATTCCATACAATGGCTGGGCTACTGGGGTACCGCCCGTCACAGTACGTGGCCTAGATCACCGTACCGAGGAGTACGCCCGCTCCCCTGCAACACAAGGTCGGACCCATCCCTTACTGGACAGTTCCAAATAAGATCACCCCACGGTTGGCGCGACCAACCGTACACTAAACCGAAATAAATAGGGACATCTAGACAGGGGTAAACCTTACTCTCAAGTGGGGGCTACCCACGAAGCCTTGCTGCACCTCCCCTGTTTTAGCCATTCCCGGTTGATGAGGCTTGAGGTCACGATTACCTTTACAGAACTCATCTCTTAGAATGCTCATCGTCCGCCTGACGATGTTCTGAAAGCATTCGATCCATACAAGTTCGTTCCGGGTTCGAACGAAACCGAAGGCATTATCTCGTTACACTCGTATTGGAATCACCCTCAGAGTTAACGACAATAACCCTTGCATTCTGAACCACCATCTCGAATCTATAAGTACTATCTTCGTCAAACTCATTACGGAATCACCCACAGAGTTATACTGACGTATAGTTCTTATACCTCGAGTCTTCACTTGCTCCATTTGAATTTCACGACCTAACGTTATTTTGGATCGATGTGGTATTCGGGTCTCCAGACCTGGAATCCCGGTATACGGAAACCCGATCCCGGTCTCATCGAAATCCAAAACGTGTCTTTTAGGGTCAAGTTGTTTTAAAGGTTAAAACAATTCAAATCAAATTATCTATATCAACAGATAGATAAATCACAATATCACAGATAAATAATTCACATATCAGTATAAATGGATGATCTATATCACTATCATATTCAACAAAGCATCCATATCACAACCAGATACTACTCATCTCATATCTGAGATCAAATCAATCAATCAATGGGATATCAACATCAACCATCATACATAAGCAAGGATAATAATCATATCATTGATAATTAATCTAAAATGAATTAAATTAATTACCTTACCCTTAATTAATTTAAAGTTAATTAAATTAATTACTACATCATTATTAAACTTGCTTATTAGTTATTACCATTAATTAATTAACTATCAATTAATTAATCACCATCCCATTATTCATTTCAATTAATCAACCCTGATTAATTATCTTAAATCACATTTGAGTAATTATCATCGATTTATTTCACAGATTAATTACTTTAATCAAATATAGGAATGAATCTTTACATTACTTTATTTCTTAATTAACTAAAGTTAATTACATTACTTGATTTATTATTAATAAATTCCTTCATTTATTAATTATTCCAAATGAATCCATTTTAAATTCCAACATTTAATCATATTAATTAATAATCTCAAATTATATTTACAATTTAATTACATCAAAGTAATTAATCTTTAATTAAACCACAATATTAATCGCCTTTGACTAATCCCAGTCTCGTAATTAACTCCTTTAATTACTTCATTAATTACACTTCATAATTAATTATCTCAAATTAATCTTTTTGATTTATCTTACAAAGTAATTATACTCAAATTACTCCGTTAATAAAACAACATCCCGTTAATTACATTCTGTAATTTTCCATCAATTACTTCCTTAAGAAATTGTGCTTATCACATCATCAATCTGATTAATCCAAATTAATTAAAATAAATTAATTAACTCGAACAATCAAATTACTCAATAAATTATAATGTGTAATTAATTCCTTAATTTCTTCCCATTAATTAATTACACTTAAACAATTACAATGTTGATTATATTAATTTAATCTAAATAAATTAATGAAAAATCAATTATATTAATTAATTATAAGATAATCTAGTTAATGACCTTCATTAACATTTATTTAATTACTTTTTTTTTTCTAAAGTAATTAACTATATGAATCATTATTAATTATAAGTTAAATTAACCATTCCTTAATTAATTAAAGTCTAATCTATGATCTTTAATTACATTTAATTATTTAAACTTATAATTACATATTTAATCAATAGAAATTATCAAATATCATTCTAATTATCTCTATAGTTAATGAATTAAATCTTAATCTTTATTACTTAAGGAAACTCATTTCTCATTATTGATTCAATTTTTACTTCAATATGTCTGAACACATTTATTTCTTTTTTTTGAAACTAAATTAAAACAATTCTTCGTTATGAAGAATTTTAAATCAAATTTTCTTAAATTCTAAATATTTGAACTTATTTAAAGTATTTAAATTTATAAATATTTCTTCACTTCAAAATCTGGAATTTAACTTTCTTTAGTCTTAGTTAAATTTTGATTCAATCTGAAACTCAACAGTTTAAAACTGTTAATTGGGTACAGTTTAAAAACTGTGAACAAAGACTACCCGAGTTCCCTCTAAGTTTACTTCGAGTAAAACATAAAAAGGCTCGAGCAAAACTAGGTTCTACTCGAGATATTCTCGAGTATTTTCTCCCTACCCAACCCAAACTCAACAGGAACAAGAATGCACGGTATCGCTCGGGTGCACGTGCACGGTGGCGCCGTGCCCCTCAGGCCATCGTCGACGATCTCCCCTGTCGACCATCGCCCAACCACTCCAGACTCTCGATCGAAATCGAGTGATCGACCATACCTGGAACCAAAACACAGCTCCTCCACCTCAGCCTGGAACCACGTCGCATCCGCAACCCTTCCATCAGAAGACCTGAAACTCCAGCCACCCCCTCGTCAACACCTTCCCTACCACCTCGCCAAAGCTCGTGACACTCGATCGCCTAATGACGTCGTATGAAACGAAAGGACTCAACGTCTCAAAACTAGGTTTAGGAAAAAGAATCGCTTGCCACCGCCCCACAGTGAACGTGAGCACCTCCGGTTATTTTTCCCATCATCGCCATAGACCCCTCCACCTCCACGCGAAGACCCGAACTCGACAGAGCCTCCAATCGCCTAAACTTGATCGAAACTCCATTTTCGATCAACCCCAAACTGCTCTTCCCCCACTCCACTAAAAATTATGATATTTGTTTTAAAAATCCTATTTTTGTATATAGATTCACTTTGTAAACTTTGAATTCTTAAACAAGAAATTTGATTTGAACTTATTTTAAAGTGTTACTTAGTTTCTTGACTTCCAGTGGCAAACTACAGGTTGTTTCAACTTATATACATTTTTAACACTTAGCTTATAACTAAACAAACAATATTTGTTTACATAATAAGTTCCAACAATTACTAGATCAAGAGATGATGTTTTGTTAACATAACTACTTAAAGAAATAAGTAACAGGCAACATACTTATCAGAGTATCAGGTGTACATATATACACAGATTTGCACAATCAAATATATAAAAAAATAGATATTATCACAGAGAAACAGAACATACTTCATATTAATCTTAAGTTATATTTTTAAATAAAATGTTACTCACCAGTAAACAAAGAAGAATAGAACTTTTTTTTTTCTTTGCAAGCAGTTTTGAAATTCTTTGAGGAAACTGGAAACTGTCCCCTGCCTTGATCTTCAGACATCTTGCTCTTGTTTTATTTGTAGTTGCTAATAATGTTTTGATGAAGGCTTGTTTAAGCTTTTCAAATGAAGTTTACATTAGTTCATTTCAGTTCGAACTGAAATGGAAAGGGATAGAAGAAAAAAATGGGTTCCAGCTTGAAGTATGTAGAAGGTTACAGGCTTTGTATTATATTTTTTCTTTAAAACAAAAGGTCAGAGATATTTTGGAGAATGGTGGCTGAGATGAAATTCGTATACAAACGAATTAACTTGGCTGGGTGCTAGGGAATGGAACATTTAATGCCATTTGTACTATGATGTTTTCATTTCCATACTTATCTATATTCCCTTTCTACTTGCCTGGCTTCATTTGCAAGTTATCAGCATATTTCAATTTTTGCTATGTGTTTTTAAACTTTGCTTTCTTTAAGTTTGTATGCATTCGATCCAGATTTTTATACTAACCTATACAAGCCCACTTAACAGTGCAGATTTGCAGTATGCTGGAAATCTTCCATGTATTACATTCTTGCCTTACATTTAAATTGTAGTTGAAATATTAATAAATGTTATTCTTGTATATTGCTTTTAATATATTGTTTGATAAGGTGATGCAAATGTTACTTAGTACATTGCTTAATTATAGAGTATAATAGATGTTGTTTCAATACGTTGTTTATTTATTTAGTGTTTGTTTGAAATTTACAAAGCTATGGAATTTTACTTGTCGCACTTCGATTGTCGTTAGCTTGTTATTTTAAATATGTACATTTGTTATTTGTAACATTGTATTGTATTTCAAGATGAATATTTTATACTATTTTTATTTATAAATACCATTTAAAATAAATTACACATCTATAAATTTGGAACGATTCACAAAGAAATTTTATTAATATTATAAAAGTTCGTTTATCAATTTAAAATAGTTAACAAAGAAATTTTCTCTATATTGTCAACTGCTTATTTTATAATATACTTTAAAGTAATATTGGGCAAAACTGAATTCAAAACTTATATACATTTCCAAATTATAATTTAACAAGCTATATGTTAAAAGAAAAGAAATAAAAATCCTTTTGTTAATGATTAAAAATTTAAATCAAAGTTAGAAATAATTCAAAGCAATTTAAACATCTATCTAAGTATTTAAACAATATAATTATTTATTTAATAGCTTTAAAAAGTATATTTCTAAATAAATAGTAATTTCCAAAGCACCAGAGAATATATATATATATTAGAAATTGAAAACAAAGTTTATCAGTAAAATTTTAAACCGAGTTTCCTTATTTGCGATATATACCAGTATATATATAAATAGAAAATAATTTATTGGATTTTACAGATAGAAATCACCCCATCCGATATTTATCCGAAGAAAATATCGATTCAAACCTTATAAATTCAATAATCAATTTAATATTTAATATAAATTATTAAATTGATTATTGCTCGAAATTCCGGGATGTCACATTCCTCCCCCCTTAAAAGAATTTCGTCCCCGAAATTTTAAACAAAGGTAATTTATTAATCTATTTAAAATTTAGTTTAAAACACAAGCATATATTAACAACCATAGCAATCAAATTATCCAAACAAACAAATCTAACTATCCAGACAAAAATTCTGGATGGGATTCTCATGAGTTTCCCCGAGTATAAATACCGGGTTACTCGCCCTATAAAATCCAAACAGTCAATACCACTAAGCTACAGAGCTCCTACTCATCTAGATCTACAAAGCAAGGCAAGATACCAGACTACAACCGAGTCAGACTCACAACTAAAACTCCGTGAACTGCTGGTTCCAAAACCAGAAATAGAATCTCACACGTACTCCCTCAGAGACACGTGAAACACAACGAATCCCAGCTATCCAAACTGGCAATTCACTCCAGAAGAACAAACACTAACTTCTCTAGAATACAGAGAAAATCCAGAACACCTCGGAGCTAATTTCCCAGACTTACCAAACTAAAAGCTCCTTCAATCAGAGAAAACTCATTCAGAATCAAATCTCCGATTCTGAAATCCAAATTCCTCCGTCTCCTATCCACCAAACACTTCAGACGATCCAAAACTGCCTTCATCACTACCTATCAGCTAAATCCCCGCTGATGCCTTCCAGAATAGTCTGAATCTAAAAACAATCCAGTAGACGATCTTCTCACTATCAGGCAAAATCAAGAACACAAACCCTGCCATCACCCGTAGAAATCAACTTCTCCTTTCCCAGAAAAGAAAAACAGATGCACTCCAAACTGCTTCCGCTGCACAACTCTGATATGGTAGATGAAATATAGATGATGCACACAAGCACAAACTCCCACTAATACCATCTGTGACGGACCTAGGCTTTGCAACCATCAGTCATCAATCACAACTGGTAAGCTCCTCAACTATTCCGAAAATATGGTTCAACAGATCCATAAAGAGAAAACTCAAAAGTTCCCCCAAAAACCATCCTACTACTAAGTTAAACCATCGGTACCACTTCTGGAATCTATTCGATACCAAACCAAATCTCCAGATGTTAACAAAACACTGACTTCCATCCATTACCACTCAATTATAAATTCATTTGTTTATTCATAAATTCAGTTTTCAATAAATAAATTTTGTTTCCAAACACTTATTACTTCCAGTCCACTTTAACTAATTCTACACTTCACTTTCATTTGACATGATTTAGTTCCATCCCAATTTAATTCAAACTTTAAGTTTCCAAACCCATTTATTTATTCCACAACATTTTAAATTTACTTCCAGAGTTTAAGCAATTTCCAAAGTACAAAACCACCTTTGAAATCAACTATATCCAAAATTCTTTGGCAATTCAAATATTCTTTTGAATTTCAAAACCAAACCCAGTTCACAAACAATTCCAATTTAAAATAATTTGGTAGCAAACTTTTCTCTCGGAATTTCGAAAATGAACATCGATGATGCTGCAGTCATCACCGACGTTATTTTCTAACAACCGAAAGAGTTCAAATGCTTTTATTTCTTTTAAACCTCCCAAATATTTGTAAATTTTAAATCTTTCCAGATTTCAAATCCAACTCAAAAATATCCTAGA
This sequence comes from Allium fistulosum, assembly GCA_030737815.1. Taxonomy (NCBI): domain Eukaryota; kingdom Viridiplantae; phylum Streptophyta; class Magnoliopsida; order Asparagales; family Amaryllidaceae; genus Allium; species Allium fistulosum. Next base: position 744,772,216 of record CM060901.1, on the reverse strand, counting down.
AATAATACCATATTTTTTTCCAGAACCTTTGAAAACACTTCCAAATCCAAAAGAATTTAAATTTTCTCAAAATTCCAGATCCATCCAATTTCTATTCAAACATTACCCTGGAATTTTATTTCAATTTCAATTGCAAATCACATTTATAATTCACATTTACAAGATTCCATTTGGTTATATGAATTTATTTCTTGACTACTGATTAAATTCCAATTCTTATTAAATTTTCCCAATGACAATGATAATCGTTCAATATTATCATTTCCTAACAATCAAGCAACCATACATAACTATAAAAATTTCGGAAAATCATTTCTTTTATATACAAAAATAATTTGGGTAAAATTATTTCATTTACCCTATTTTTAAACAATATTGTATCGGTTTACCTTGTTAAGAGTTTAGAAATTCCTATCGATATTGTGGCGTCCCACACACCGACCAAAATCTATAAACACCTAACCGATAAGTCAACACAATATAAAACAATTTTATATTCACTAACAAATACGCTCTCTCAGGAAAGAAATCACTTAAGAGCCTAGGTATTCGCTCAACCTAGTGCTCTGATACCACCTGTCACGACCCGACTTCCTATGCCCAGGAAATCGTATCGTTTTGAAGAAAAGAAAGAGGTGAGAAAGTAGAAAAGAAAGAGAAGAAGAAGAAAACAACAACAGAATCTCAACAGCGGAACGAATAAAATATAATATATCATATAAATTAATACATAGTATCATATACATCAGAGTACACAGACAATACAACAGATACTAGACAGTTATAAGCATCTGTCTAGTTAATACAACTCACACATCACAGAGATACAACACAGCGGAATACAGAATAAACACTAACACAGCGGAACCACTATATATCTATACGCTGAAACCTCCTGCTCCATTGCTCCTCCAGAATTCGTCAAAGCTAACCTGAATCCCTTGGCTACCCGTAAAAATTTGGGTACCCGAGAGTTTATGAAAAACAGAAATAATAAACTTCGGGTCAGACATGGGTCTGGTATGAGTAACAGGTTAAAGTTGTTTAACTTTGAAAATCATTTGAAACAAAGGTATCACGCAAGACTTCCCACACATAAACATGGAAAAGTTTTTACCTTACGCTAACCAAAACATTTTTATAGGAAATCCAGTGATATTATAATAGTGTCTAGGGTTTTCAAGTAAAATACAGAAATAGCTGAAATGCTTACATCTCACATTTCAACATAGTTGGGCACAATCAAAACGTACAGCGCTTATTGGATTTTTGGATTCCATACAATGGCTGGGCTACTGGGGTACCGCCCGTCATAGTACGTGGCCTAGATCACCGTACCGAGGAGTACGCCCGCTCCCCTGCAACACAAGGTCGGACCCATCCCTTACTGGACAGTTCCAAATAAGATCACCCCACGGTTGGCGCGACCAACCGTACACTAAACCGAAATAAATAGGGACATCTAGACAGGGGTAAACCTTACTCTCAAGTGGGGGCTACCCACGAAGCCTTGCTGCACCTCCCCTGTTTTAGCCATTCCCGGTTGATGAGGCTTGAGGTCACGATTACCTTTACAGAACTCATCTCTTAGAATGCTCATCGTCCGCCTGACGATGTTCTGAAAGCATTCGATCCATACAAGTTCGTTCCGGGTTCGAACGAAACCGAAGGCATTATCTCGTTACACTCGTATTGGAATCACCCTCAGAGTTAACGACAATAACCCTTGCATTCTGAACCACCATCTCGAATCTATAAGTACTATCTTCGTCAAACTCATTACGGAATCACCCACAGAGTTATACTGACGTATAGTTCTTATACCTCGAGTCTTCACTTGCTCCATTTGAATTTCACGACCTAACGTTATTTTGGATCGATGTGGTATTCGGGTCTCCAGACCTGGAATCCCGGTATACGGAAACCCGATCCCGGTCTCATCGAAATCCAAAACGTGTCTTTTAGGGTCAAGTTGTTTTAAAGGTTAAAACAATTCAAATCAAATTATCTATATCAACAGATAGATAAATCACAATATCACAGATAAATAATTCACATATCAGTATAAATGGATGATCTATATCACTATCATATTCAACAAAGCATCCATATCACAACCAGATACTACTCATCTCATATCTGAGATCAAATCAATCAATCAATGGGATATCAACATCAACCATCATACATAAGCAAGGATAATAATCATATCATTGATAATTAATCTAAAATGAATTAAATTAATTACCTTACCCTTAATTAATTTAAAGTTAATTAAATTAATTACTACATCATTATTAAACTTGCTTATTAGTTATTACCATTAATTAATTAACTATCAATTAATTAATCACCATCCCATTATTCATTTCAATTAATCAACCCTGATTAATTATCTTAAATCACATTTGAGTAATTATCATCGATTTATTTCACAGATTAATTACTTTAATCAAATATAGGAATGAATCTTTACATTACTTTATTTCTTAATTAACTAAAGTTAATTACATTACTTGATTTATTATTAATAAATTCCTTCATTTATTAATTATTCCAAATGAATCCATTTTAAATTCCAACATTTAATCATATTAATTAATAATCTCAAATTATATTTACAATTTAATTACATCAAAGTAATTAATCTTTAATTAAACCACAATATTAATCGCCTTTGACTAATCCCAGTCTCGTAATTAACTCCTTTAATTACTTCATTAATTACACTTCATAATTAATTATCTCAAATTAATCTTTTTGATTTATCTTACAAAGTAATTATACTCAAATTACTCCGTTAATAAAACAACATCCCGTTAATTACATTCTGTAATTTTCCATCAATTACTTCCTTAAGAAATTGTGCTTATCACATCATCAATCTGATTAATCCAAATTAATTAAAATAAATTAATTAACTCGAACAATCAAATTACTCAATAAATTATAATGTGTAATTAATTCCTTAATTTCTTCCCATTAATTAATTACACTTAAACAATTACAATGTTGATTATATTAATTTAATCTAAATAAATTAATGAAAAATCAATTATATTAATTAATTATAAGATAATCTAGTTAATGACCTTCATTAACATTTATTTAATTACTTTTTTTTTTCTAAAGTAATTAACTATATGAATCATTATTAATTATAAGTTAAATTAACCATTCCTTAATTAATTAAAGTCTAATCTATGATCTTTAATTACATTTAATTATTTAAACTTATAATTACATATTTAATCAATAGAAATTATCAAATATCATTCTAATTATCTCTATAGTTAATGAATTAAATCTTAATCTTTATTACTTAAGGAACTCATTTCTCATTATTGATTCAATTTTTACTTCAATATGTCTGAACACATTTATTTCTTTTTTTTGAAACTAAATTAAAACAATTCTTCGTTATGAAGAATTTTAAATCAAATTTTCTTAAATTCTAAATATTTGAACTTATTTAAAGTATTTAAATTTATAAATATTTCTTCACTTCAAAATCTGGAATTTAACTTTCTTTAGTCTTAGTTAAATTTTGATTCAATCTGAAACTCAACAGTTTAAAACTGTTAATTGGGTACAGTTTAAAAACTGTGAACAAAGACTACCCGAGTTCCCTATAAGTTTACTTCGAGTAAAACATAAAAAGGCTCGAGCAAAACTAGGTTCTACTCGAGATATTCTCGAGTATTTTCTCCCTACCCAACCCAAACTCAACAGGAACAAGAATGCACGGTATCGCTCGGGTGCACGTGCACGGTGGCGCCGTGCCCCTCAGGCCATCGTCGACGATCTCCCCTGTCGACCATCGCCCAACCACTCCAGACTCTCGATCGAAATCGAGTGATCGACCATACCTGGAACCAAAACACAGCTCCTCCACCTCAGCCTGGAACCACGTCGCATCCGCAACCCTTCCATCAGAAGACCTGAAACTCCAGCCACCCCCTCGTCAACACCTTCCCTACCACCTCGCCAAAGCTCGTGACACTCGATCGCCTAATGACGTCGTATGAAACGAAAGGACTCAACGTCTCAAAACTAGGTTTAGGAAAAAGAATCGCTTGCCACCGCCCCACAGTGAACGTGAGCACCTCCGGTTATTTTTCCCATCATCGCCATAGACCCCTCCACCTCCACGCGAAGACCCGAACTCGACAGAGCCTCCAATCGCCTAAACTTGATCGAAACTCCATTTTCGATCAACCCCAAACTGCTCTTCCCCCACTCCACTAAAAATTATGATATTTGTTTTAAAAATCCTATTTTTGTATATAGATTCACTTTGTAAACTTTGAATTCTTAAACAAGAAATTTGATTTGAACTTATTTTAAAGTGTTACTTAGTTTCTTGACTTCCAGTGGCAAACTACAGGTTGTTTCAACTTATATACATTTTTAACACTTAGCTTATAACTAAACAAACAATATTTGTTTACATAATAAGTTCCAACATGTAACGACCCGGAATTTTCGAACCCAAAAATTCCAGATAGTTAGAAGAAAAGGAAAGAGATAGAAGAAAGAAACAGAAAGAAGAAAGGAGAACAGAGAACACAACATCTCACATTCGCAGCGGATTAAAATACAATATCAAATAATAATATCAGTTATACAAGAAAACTGTATCAGTCAATTACATTTTAATATATCAGAGTTACAACATCTCACAATCACTGGACAGTTAAAATAACTCGTCCCAATAAATACCAATATATCACTCTCTATACGTTCCTGCCATCCAGCTCGCCTCATGAGCTCCAGAACGTCCTTACCTGAAAAATCTGTAATACTCGGTCTGACCCGAGCATTACATCAAAGTAACACCCGGGTCAGGCTGGAAACCAGCGTGAGTAAACTCATCTAACATGAAACTTAAATCCATAGAACTTATTTAAACCCGGGTAACTCGTACTTTACTCCAAGTAAACAACTTATATAGTCCACATTTTATTTTCACAAAACAATATCTAAGTATCCAACTTAGCTTAAATGATCCATATCATCCCAAACCAGCCTATTGAGTTCACAAATCAAATCTATATAGAATTATAGCAGAACACTAATCGAAGTGGTTTCGGGTATTAACTGATACCCGACCCCGGTCTCTTCGATTACAATATCATCTTAATCCAAGTTATTCAAGTGAATACAATTCAATTTTTAAATACAGGGTATCATATTCACACAGCAACTCATTATCGATAGATAACCCACAATATTACTGTTCAACCTATCATATCATAATCACAGTACATCACAATTCATATATCAGAGATATTCAGACAAACCAAGGTATTCAATTCAGATTTATCATCTATAGGCAAGATTAATAGTCAGACAACTCTCAATTAATTTAATTTAGTCACCTAATATAAATTAAATTAATTACCTTTAATCTTGCTTAATTATCTTTGATTAATTATAAACCACTCTTTAAATTAATTACATTGATTAATTAACTTTAATTAATTACATTGATTGATTAACCTTGATTAATTAACCTTAATTAATCATCCCTTGATTATCCTAAATTAATTAATTTTAGTTAATTTCCTTAATTAAGTAATCCTTAATTACTAATCAACCAATTAATCAATTAATCTTTAATTACTCAAACCTTAATTTATTAAAAGATGAACTATTATCTTAATTACTTTCTTAATTATCATTAGAATTTAATAAACTTTGGAATTTATAAATATTAACTTGCAAATTAACATGAGTCCTTAAGTTTAATTGATGATAAACACTTCATCTTCTTAATTACTACTTAGTTACATTATTAATCTTCAATTTCTTATATGAAGTAATTATTACATTAATTAACTAATCATTCTTTATTTACTTTAAATAATTATCCTTTAATTTATTATATGAAGTAGTCATCCTTTAATTTCTTTAATGAATTATCCTAATTCAAAACCATTCAAAACAACAAATTTAATTCCAAAACCTTAACCTTTATAAACAATTTATATTGAAACTTGTTTAATATTTCTAATTTCCTTTTCTTTAAATAACTTGTTCACAAAATTTTGTTTAAGCTTTGGAAATCTGTAACAAAATTCTTCAAATATCAAAACCTGGTTATCTTAAACCTAACAAAACCCGAGCCTAAACCAACATTTACCCGAGTCAATACTCGATCCAAACCCATACTTCCCTTACTGATGACCTCGCGAACAACCAAATCTTCCTTCCTTTCGAAACTCGAGTACGCATACGAAAAAAACCCTGTCTTCCCCGAAGCTCCCAAAACACACACCAGCACCGATCCACTGTAGGACTTGTGCACGTGCACACATCATCCATGCTGCTCTGACCATCGCTGACCACGCCGGCAAGTCGACTACGATCCCCTCACTCGATTCCGACTAACCCAAGCCCAGCAAAGATCGCGAATTGAATTCGAGCACAATCGATCACCACCTAAACCAATCTGTTCCCAAAAACATCCACGTGTTGCCACCTCCGGTCATCAGAACCCTCGCCACCGCGTCCAGAGCTTCGCCGTTGACTCACACTCCTATACCCCTTGCTCCGATCAAGTCCGATGCTCCCTCATTGACGAACTAGCCTCGATTTCGACAGCGACCAAACCTAGGTTTAAAACCCTACTTCAACGTCGATACGCCACCACGATGATCGATAAATCCAGAGACCATTTTTCCCGTGAGCTTCGACCTCCAAGCTACCTTCAGCGATGAACACGAGACTCCACCATTCGCCGATCACCAGAAATCGAGCAAACTCTCGATTCTGTTCAACTCGCAAGATTTCATGATTTCCATACTTAAAAATCATGATATCTATATCAAAATTCATCATTTCCTAGTATGATTCTAATTATCAAATCAAAACATGAAATTAAATCGATTGATTTTTCTGACTATAAATGATTTCACTGTCATTTCTAAATTTCGAAATAATTACTCAATATATACACTTGGAAATATTTTTAAATATGATATTACATCCTTACAATCACTTTTCCTTTAGATATCCTAGCCAGGAATTTTAGATGAAGAGATATTAATTTATTTTGATTCAGATGATCCTGTAATTTAAGAACAGAGCTTAAATATTTATATACACAGACATGCACACCTATTTTCACACATATATATACAATAATATCTATCTTCATGCAAGAACTCATCACCACTATACTTCAAATAAAATCACAGCATCCAGGTATCAACAGATTCTAATTTAAATAGATTAGTTTTACTCACTGGTTGAAAAGGCAGAGACTTGAAAAGCAGGGATTTGAAACTGAAGCTTTTAAAACTGAAACTTTGAATTGCTTTGATGTCTTTTGAACTGAAAGGCTTTGCAAAATGGCTAAAGGCTTCCTATTACAGAGCTTTGGTCTAGCACTTGAAAAATGGTTACAGGAAAACAACATTGCAGATTGTTTTCTTGAGGAGTGTTACAGGTTTTTGAACTTGAATTCGAGGAATATTTTGATCTTGTATTACTGGTTTGAGAAGATTACAGAGAAAACATTCAGATTGGTTTACTTGGTTTCAGGTTGTAAATTCTTGGTTTGGAAGTAAATTTCTGTTTTTGATTTGAGAAGATGATTTCAGATTTGATTCTTGAGTTTGGAAATAAATTTCAGTTTTGGGTTGTGGAGATCATTTCGGGTTTGATAAATTTTTGGTTGAAAATGAAGAAAGAAATTTGCTGAAAATATAACTCTTTGTTTCTTTTACAATTTAATTTTAAATTTAATTATTAAAGAGAAAGACATTTGTCTATCCTATGTTCCCATTATCTTACACCTATGCACATGATTCACAAGTGTCATTAACATACATTAAAAAGTTTACAAGTGTTATAATGTTTAGTTAATATTTACAAAAGTTATTTCCTAATGTTTTATTAATGTTTTTAAATATTATTTTCCTTTTTAATAATTTATTTAAGCTATATACATGTATTTAAGTAATATTTATATAATTATAAAATGTGTATATTTATCTTTTAATAAATATTCATATGAATTCAAGTAACTTATATTTTGATCAAATCATATATCATATGTTTATAAATTTGAGAAATTGAGTTTAACTTCTTGTATAAAATTTTTAAAACAATTTATGTTTTATATTTATATTCATACATTTTCTAGTATTTATACATATATAACTTTTAAAAGAGAATGATTTTAAAATCTTAATTTTATACTAATAATAATCATATATTTTTATTCTTGAATTTCCAATCCAATTCTATGTAAAATCTACTCATATGTATATATATATACATATAACAACACATTATTATTTATTTTAAAAGAATAATTTGCCAATTTTAAATAATTATATTAGGAGATTATAAAATATTTATCCAGATATTTATAATTTAATTTTTATTATATTTCCAAATTCATTTACATATCCGGATATCTTTTATTATCAGGATTTTATCTGTTAAATTGATTAAAACAGTTAATTATCCAATTATCAAATGTCCCAAAATCCGGGTTATCACATTCCTCCCCCCTTAGAATCTTTTCGTCCTCGAAAAGGAACGAAGCAAGAATTTACTTAATACTTAAAATCAGATAAATTATCTTTTTATCATTTTTAAAACACTTTAAAATCTATATAGTATTACAAAAATAGTTTTTATAAAAATACTATTGTAACTCGATGTTTCAACAAGTTAATCCTCGTTCTTACAGAAATTCAGTCATACGTTGATCAGGCGTAGGACTGAAAATCTATAAGTACTTAGCAGACTCATTTTCAACACCCAGTGAAAATACTTGGAAGATACTTTATTTGAAAATATCGAAAACGTTTTTGAAAATAGAGGAAATATCTTTGGTGAGAATGCTCTGGAAATCATCACCCCCATCCATGGTCACAGTTACATCACGGGTTACGTTGCCATCGCAGCAAAAGTCCATGTAACTGATTACACCATGGAACCCACAACAGATCGCAGTTACATCCAGGGTTACGTTGCCGTCGCAGCAAAAGTCCATGTAACTGTTGGCTCTCAGCGGCACACACGATTTCGCTGTCAAAATGAAACTCCTCCACATAGGTCGCAGTCTACCGATATAAAATCAAACGCAGACTGTTGGCTCTCAGCGGCACAAACGACTTTCGCTATGTTACCATAGTGTCACAGTCTACCGATATAAAATCAAACGTAGACAGTTGGCTCTCAGCGGCACACATGACTTTCGCTATGGTCTGCAGTAGATCGCAGTGACATTGAGTTAAATTGTCGTCATAGCATAACTCAAATGCCTCTGTGGGCACCAGCCCCTCGACTTTCGCTACACAAATAATCCTCAGGAACTAGTTTTGTCCGGACTCCTCACAGGATCAACTTTAGAATCCCCCCTTGGGGTTCAAGGCAGTACCACCCAGTGGTACTCCTGAGAAGTTCATTTCAAGGAAGTGCCTTTTTCCCCAGAGCTATTCTCAAAATACTTTATACTATATACTTATAGTATCTTCAAATCATACCCTTTATGATTTATCAAAATCTCCTTTACACAAAATCGATTACCAAAATCGATAGTTCCAAACTTGGCTTTCCAAAATCTAAAATTGATTTTCCCAAAAATCAAAAGCCTTTTCCAAAATCATAGGTTCCTAAAACCTTTTCCAAAATCATTCTCATAAGATCCCTTATATATATATAGATATAGATATATATATATAACTTTGAAAATCTTTAGATCATTTCAAACTTGTATAAAACCTCTTTTATACTTCAAATATTTCAAAACCCCTTTTATTCTGGCTAGATTAAATAAGGGAAGTTTATTATATTACAAAATATAACTTTATTTATTGTCAAATCAAATATTCAAGTTTGATTTCTTTATAAAGTTATTTACCATTTACTTACCTCCATAAAGTAAATTTCAACCAAAGAAATATCCAATTCCATTATATTACACATAATATACCTTTCATTTTCGAAAACCATTTCAAATTTCTTATCCTCAAATTTTAAATACCAATTTCATTCAAACCCGTACGATGTACATATATCATCCGTACGCTATATCAATCTGATCGCTCAATCGATCACACAATTTCACTTCCGAACTAGTATCGTCCACCCGACTTCCTAGTGCGGACTCAGATCTGGTTTCTTGATCAGAAACCGTCATTCTCCTTGCATAGTCACAACTATGATAGAGAATATCCAGAACCAATCAACAATCCATATCCAGGTTCGCCGTCGAAAATCGAGCGAAAAAATCCCAACTCGGATCGATAATACTATCTCGAAATTCTGTGTTCGAATCTGGATCAAATCACTATGCAAATGGAATAATATACGTACATCCTACGTATTTAACTTCATTGATTATTAGCCAAATCAATTCCCTTTCCTATTCTCATTTCTTTTAATTCCATTTACTTATTCTCAATTGCTTCCATTACCAATTTAGTTATTACTTCAATTATAAACAGTTTGAACTCTGACCAAATTAAATTTAAAAATATCTTGAAAAAGTTTAAAATAGATAAGTAGTTGAAAAATAGTTATTAGTCTGTAAAATAGCTGTAAAATAGTTAAGTAGATACAAAATAGTTAGATAATTGCAAAATAGTTTTTAAAATAGTGATTAGATATAAATAACTGAAAAATAGTAATTAGTTTATAAGACAGTTTCAAAATAGTTAAATAATTCTAAAATAATTGTAAAATAAGTATAGATAGTTTGGGGTTTAAGAAGAAAGATTGTATAGTAAATAGTTTGGAAAAATTTATTTGTATTAAAACAATTTATTTCAAAAATAGTCCAGAGCCAAACTGTTTAATTTCCCAATCTACATTCCCAATTAATTTCCCTTTTATTCAATATAAATTTCCTCTTCCATTTAAATTGACTCAACACTTCAATTTCCATTGAAATTTATTAAATCCCAATTTAAGTTGAATTAACCTTAATTCCTTTCCAAATTCAAATCAAATTTCATCTGATTTTTAAACATATTCAATTTTAATCACAATTCCAAATTATTTCAAATCAATTTGGATTAATTTCAAATTGAACCAGCTTCAATTTTATTTCAAATTATTTTAATTCAAAATTTCCATTTAAATTTATGCTTATCCATCTTTAATCACAATTCTAATTAATTCAAATCAAATTTCATTTGAACTAATTCTATTCAAATCTTAACTTAAAATCATCTCGAATTATATAAATTCGAGTTAAATTTTAAATGTTGATTTAATCCCTTAAGTTAAATTAACCCTTACTTTTAAATTAAATCAACCTTTATTTTTAATTTAACAACTTAAATCTTTAAACCATTTAATTCTGTATCCAAATTCCAAAATTCCATTTTAAAATTATCTTAACTTATTACAAAGTTCAAATAAGAATTCAAAAACAATTTAATCTTCAGATTCTAATTTATTATCCATTTCTAACTTTAAAATAAATTCTTAGTTTCATAGATTATTTATAACAATAGAATGATATCAGGATAAATAAACATCCAAATTCATCCAAACACCAATTAACAACATCCCATTTCAATTTCCAGATCTCAAACCCATTTTGAGATTACTCATAACTCCCATTTAAACCCAACCGTTTAACTTCTCAAGTTAAATTTTAATTTCATCTTGAAATTTCTAATTCAAGTTGTTCATTCTAAACTCATTTAACTTCCCTTAAGTTAAATTTACTTTAATTTAGTCAACTTGACCTAATTTGAATTCCCATTCAAATTTTTAAATCTTATAATAATAATCTTCCCATTTAAATTCAAAAACTTATCACTTTGGGTTTTCATATCACATTTCAATTTAAAACTTAACACTAAGAGTTATTTCAAATCATCCTTGATATTATGTATATCCTCATATATACATTTTCTTTACATACCAAGTTATACCTTAAATTTTTAAACCACCTTTGGTTTTAAATTCAAAACAAATTTCTTTAAAACAATTTCAGGTTTTTTTTTTCTGAACTTTAGATTTACAATTTTTAAATTATCTTTAATTCCAATTTATAAGTCATACTTACCTAAATGTTTTATTTCCCTAAAACATTTTATTTTTCTTAATCATTTACAATATTTCATTATCTTTATTTCTACAAATTCAAGATTTTAATTTCAATTTGGATCCATTTCAACTTATCTTCATTCAATTTTAATTTGGTTGTATTTCTATTACCACTTAATTTAATTCCAATATTTTAACAACCAATTTCCTTAATATTTATTAGAAAGAAATATCATTTTATATATCAAAATATATTCTTATATAAAATCATTTAAAATCCTTATATAAGAAAATAACAATTACGCTCTCATATATATATATACACTCAACTCATTCTAGGGTACCATTGACCCTATCCTTAACGAGTAATCCCAACAGAGCCAAGGTTCTCGCTTAACCTTCTGCTCTGATACCAACTGTAACGACCCGGAATTTTCGAACCCAAAAATTCCAGATAGTTAGAAGAAAAGGAAAGAGATAGAAGAAAGAAACAGAAAGAAGAAAGGAGAACAGAGAACACAACATCTCACATTCGCAGCGGATTAAAATACAATATCAAATAATAATATCAGTTATACAAGAAAACTGTATCAGTCAATTACATTTTAATATATCAGAGTTACAACATCTCACAATCACTGGACAGTTAAAATAACTCGTCCCAATAAATACCAATATATCACTCTCTATACGTTCCTGCCATCCAGCTCGCCTCATGAGCTCCAGAACGTCCTTACCTGAAAAATCTGTAATACTCGGTCTGACCCGAGCATTACATCAAAGTAACACCCGGGTCAGGCTGGAAACCAGCGTGAGTAAACTCATCTAACATGAAACTTAAATCCATAGAACTTATTTAAACCCGGGTAACTCGTACTTTACTCCAAGTAAACAACTTATATAGTCCACATTTTATTTTCACAAAACAATATCTAAGTATCCAACTTAGCTTAAATGATCCATATCATCCCAAACCAGCCTATTGAGTTCACAAATCAAATCTATATAGAATTATAGCAGAACACTAATCGAAGTGGTTTCGGGTATTAACTGATACCCGACCCCGGTCTCTTCGATTACAATATCATCTTAATCCAAGTTATTCAAGTGAATACAATTCAATTTTTAAATACAGGGTATCATATTCACACAGCAACTCATTATCGATAGATAACCCACAATATTACTGTTCAACCTATCATATCATAATCACAGTACATCACAATTCATATATCAGAGATATTCAGACAAACCAAGGTATTCAATTCAGATTTATCATCTATAGGCAAGATTAATAGTCAGACAACTCTCAATTAATTTAATTTAGTCACCTAATATAAATTAAATTAATTACCTTTAATCTTGCTTAATTATCTTTGATTAATTATAAACCACTCTTTAAATTAATTACATTGATTAATTAACTTTAATTAATTACATTGATTGATTAACCTTGATTAATTAACCTTAATTAATCATCCCTTGATTATCCTAAATTAATTAATTTTAGTTAATTTCCTTAATTAAGTAATCCTTAATTACTAATCAACCAATTAATCAATTAATCTTTAATTACTCAAACCTTAATTTATTAAAAGATGAACTATTATCTTAATTACTTTCTTAATTATCATTAGAATTTAATAAACTTTGGAATTTATAAATATTATCTTGCAAATTAACATGAGTCCTTAAGTTTAATTGATGATAAACACTTCATCTTCTTAATTACTACTTAGTTACATTATTAATCTTCAATTTCTTATATGAAGTAATTATTACATTAATTAACTAATCATTCTTTATTTACTTTAAATAATTATCCTTTAATTTATTATATGAAGTAGTCATCCTTTAATTTCTTTAATGAATTATCCTAATTCAAAACCATTCAAAACAACAAATTTAATTCCAAAACCTTAACCTTTATAAACAATTTATATTGAAACTTGTTTAATATTTCTAATTTCCTTTTCTTTAAATAACTTGTTCACAAAATTTTGTTTAAGCTTTGGAAATCTGTAACAAAATTCTTCAAATATCAAAACCTGGTTATCTTAAACCTAACAAAACCCGAGCCTAAACCAACATTTACCCGAGTCAATACTCGATCCAAACCCATACTTCCCTTACTGATGACCTCGCGAACAACCAAATCTTCCTTCCTTTCGAAACTCGAGTACGCATACGAAAAAAACCCTGTCTTCCCCGAAGCTCCCAAAACACACACCAGCACCGATCCACTGTAGGACTTGTGCACGTGCACACATCATCCATGCTGCTCTGACCATCGCTGACCACGCCGGCAAGTCGACTACGATCCCCTCACTCGATTCCGACTAACCCAAGCCCAGCAAAGATCGCGAATTGAATTCGAGCACAATCGATCACCACCTAAACCAATCTGTTCCCAAAAACATCCACGTGTTGCCACCTCCGGTCATCAGAACCCTCGCCACCGCGTCCAGAGCTTCGCCGTTGACTCACACTCCTATACCCCTTGCTCCGATCAAGTCCGATGCTCCCTCATTGACGAACTAGCCTCGATTTCGACAGCGACCAAACCTAGGTTTAAAACCCTACTTCAACGTCGATACGCCACCACGATGATCGATAAATCCAGAGACCATTTTTCCCGTGAGCTTCGACCTCCAAGCTACCTTCAGCGATGAACACGAGACTCCACCATTCGCCGATCACCAGAAATCGAGCAAACTCTCGATTCTGTTCAACTCGCAAGATTTCATGATTTCCATACTTAAAAATCATGATATCTATATCAAAATTCATCATTTCCTAGTATGATTCTAATTATCAAATCAAAACATGAAATTAAATCGATTGATTTTTCTGACTATAAATGATTTCACTGTCATTTCTAAATTTCGAAATAATTACTCAATATATACACTTGGAAATATTTTTAAATATGATATTACATCCTTACAATCACTTTTCCTTTAGATATCCTAGCCAGGAATTTTAGATGAAGAGATATTAATTTATTTTGATTCAGATGATCCTGTAATTTAAGAACAGAGCTTAAATATTTATATACACAGACATGCACACCTATTTTCACACATATATATACAATAATATCTATCTTCATGCAAGAACTCATCACCACTATACTTCAAATAAAATCACAGCATCCAGGTATCAACAGATTCTAATTTAAATAGATTAGTTTTACTCACTGGTTGAAAAGGCAGAGACTTGAAAAGCAGGGATTTGAAACTGAAGCTTTTAAAACTGAAACTTTGAATTGCTTTGATGTCTTTTGAACTGAAAGGCTTTGCAAAATGGCTAAAGGCTTCCTATTACAGAGCTTTGGTCTAGCACTTGAAAAATGGTTACAGGAAAACAACATTGCAGATTGTTTTCTTGAGGAGTGTTACAGGTTTTTGAACTTGAATTCGAGGAATATTTTGATCTTGTATTACTGGTTTGAGAAGATTACAGAGAAAACATTCAGATTGGTTTACTTGGTTTCAGGTTGTAAATTCTTGGTTTGGAAGTAAATTTCTGTTTTTGATTTGAGAAGATGATTTCAGATTTGATTCTTGAGTTTGGAAATAAATTTCAGTTTTGGGTTGTGGAGATCATTTCGGGTTTGATAAATTTTTGGTTGAAAATGAAGAAAGAAATTTGCTGAAAATATAACTCTTTGTTTCTTTTACAATTTAATTTTAAATTTAATTATTAAAGAGAAAGACATTTGTCTATCCTATGTTCCCATTATCTTACACCTATGCACATGATTCACAAGTGTCATTAACATACATTAAAAAGTTTACAAGTGTTATAATGTTTAGTTAATATTTACAAAAGTTATTTCCTAATGTTTTATTAATGTTTTTAAATATTATTTTCCTTTTTAATAATTTATTTAAGCTATATACATGTATTTAAGTAATATTTATATAATTATAAAATGTGTATATTTATCTTTTAATAAATATTCATATGAATTCAAGTAACTTATATTTTGATCAAATCATATATCATATGTTTATAAATTTGAGAAATTGAGTTTAACTCCTTGTATAAAATTTTTAAAACAATTTATGTTTTATATTTATATTCATACATTTTCTAGTATTTATACATATATAACTTTTAAAAGAGAATGATTTTAAAATCTTAATTTTATACTAATAATAATCATATATTTTTATTCTTGAATTTCCAATCCAATTCTATGTAAAATCTACTCATATGTATATATATATACATATAACAACACATTATTATTTATTTTAAAAGAATAATTTGCCAATTTTAAATAATTATATTAGGAGATTATAAAATATTTATCCAGATATTTATAATTTAATTTTTATTATATTTCCAAATTCATTTACATATCCGGATATCTTTTATTATCAGGATTTTATCTGTTAAATTGATTAAAACAGTTAATTATCCAATTATCAAATGTCCCAAAATCCGGGTTATCACACAACAATTACTAGATCAAGAGATGATGTTTTGTTAACATAACTACTTAAAGAAATAAGTAACAGGCAACATACTTATCAGAGTATCAGGTGTACATATATACACAGATTTGCACAATCAAATATATAAAAAAATAGATATTATCACAGAGAAACAGAACATACTTCATATTAATCTTAAGTTATATTTTTAAATAAAATGTTACTCACCAGTAAACAAAGAAGAATAGAACTTTTTTTTTTCTTTGCAAGCAGTTTTGAAATTCTTTGAGGAAACTGGAAACTGTCCCCTGCCTTGATCTTCAGACATCTTGCTCTTGTTTTATTTGTAGTTGCTAATAATGTTTTGATGAAGGCTTGTTTAAGCTTTTCAAATGAAGTTTACATTAGTTCATTTCAGTTCGAACTGAAATGGAAAGGGATAGAAGAAAAAAATGGGTTCCAGCTTGAAGTATGTAGAAGGTTACAGGCTTTGTATTATATTTTTTCTTTAAAACAAAAGGTCAGAGATATTTTGGAGAATGGTGGCTGAGATGAAATTCGTATACAAACGAATTGACTTGGCTGGGTGCTAGGGAATGGAACATTTAATGCCATTTGTACTATGATGTTTTCATTTCCATACTTATCTATATTCCCTTTCTACTTGCCTGGCTTCATTTGCAAGTTATTAGCATATTTCAATTTTTGCTATGTGTTTTTAAACTTTGCTTTCTTTAAGTTTGTATGCATTCGATCCAGATTTTTATACTAACCTATACAAGCCCACTTAACAGTGCAGATTTGCAGTATGCTGGAAATCTTCCATGTATTACATTCTTGCCTTACATTTAAATTGTAGTTGAAATATTAATAAATGTTATTCTTGTATATTGCTTTTAATATATTGTTTGATAAGGTGATGCAAATGTTACTTAGTACATTGCTTAATTATAGAGTATAATAGATGTTGTTTCAATACGTTGTTTATTTATTTAGTGTTTGTTTGAAATTTACAAAGCTATGGAATTTTACTTGTCGCACTTCGATTGTCGTTAGCTTGTTATTTTAAATATGTACATTTGTTATTTGTAACATTGTATTGTATTTCAAGATGAATATTTTATACTATTTTTATTTATAAATACCATTTAAAATAAATTACACATCTATAAATTTGGAACGATTCACAAAGAAATTTTATTAATATTATAAAAGTTCGTTTATCAATTTAAAATAGTTAACAAAGAAATTTTCTCTATATTGTCAACTGCTTATTTTATAATATACTTTAAAGTAATATTGGGCAAAACTGAATTCAAAACTTATATACATTTCCAAATTATAATTTAACAAGCTATATGTTAAAAGAAAAGAAATAAAAATCCTTTTGTTAATGATTAAAAATTTAAATCAAAGTTAGAAATAATTCAAAGCAATTTAAACATCTATCTAAGTATTTAAACAATATAATTATTTATTTAATAGCTTTAAAAAGTATATTTCTAAATAAATAGTAATTTCCAAAGCACCAGAGAATATATATATATTAGAAATTGAAAACAAAGTTTATCAGTAAAATTTTAAACCGAGTTTCCTTATTTGCGATATATACCAGTATATATATAAATAGAAAATAATTTATTGGATTTTACAGATAGAAATCACCCCATCCGATATTTATCCGAAGAAAATATCGATTCAAACCTTATAAATTCAATAATCAATTTAATATTTAATATAAATTATTAAATTGATTATTGCTCGAAATTCCGGGATGTCACAGTAATGTTGTTGAGAGGATCGGATTGATGGGTAGGACGTTGTTGATCCCGAGTGGATGAGGTTGGAGCGGCTCCGCTTCTCTTAACGTATTGTTGGAGTTTACCCTGTTCCAGCAATTCTTCAATCACATTCTTTAATTGGCGACATTGGTCGGTGTCATGGCTAGGTTGATTGTGAAATTGGCAGAATTTTCCATTACGCTTTGCACCTCTCGTCATCTCAGGTGGCTTAGGATACCTGACAACATCTTTTGTTGCAAAAAAGATATTTCTTGGTGTATCAGTTAAAGGAGTATAATCCGAAGGATTAAAGCGGCGAGGTTTCTTTTCATTTCCTTGGCTCTTTCCTCCTTCATTCTCCCTTTTCTGACTTTCCGATTCTCTTTTATTAGATGGGACATTGTTATTATTAGTTTGGGCAGCAACCACTTTTGATGTTGTAGAAAGGCTTTCAAGGCGAATGAACTCGTCGGCCTTTTTATAAAATTTATCAAGTGAGTTCGGTTCTTTCATCTTTAGCCATATTCCAAATTTACTCGATTTATCAATGGCTCGCATCAAATAAGTCAGGATCATACGTGGCTCCGCGTTTTCTACTTCGGCTAAAGCTATATTGAAACGGCTTAAGAAAGATTTGATTGATTCTCCGGGCGCTTGTTCAAGGTTAGACAATGACATTATATCCTTAGCTTTTGAAGCATACAATCTGAACTGTTCTTTGAACTTTTGCGCTAAGTCGGAGAACTTATCTACACACCGAACTGGGAGCTTTGTAAACCAAAGTAAAGCCACACCTTCCAGGTATACTGGAAAGTACCGACACTTGATCTCGTCTGATGCCCTTGCACCGGTCATATGCCAATCGTACTTGTAGAGGAAATGATTAGGGTCACCGGTTCCCCTATAGGCTTGGATAGTAGGAGGTGCGAATTTCCTTGGAAACTCCGCTTTCAGGATCCTTTTAGTAAACGGAGTTCTGCTTGGCCCAAATCCCCAGTCGTTCTCATCCTCTTCCCTTTGCATGCTCTCTTTCATGATGCGGCTAACCATTTCAGACAGGTACTCTTTATTGTTCAAAGACACCTCCGGGCAAGCATCAGTTCTTCCCTCGGAAGTTTGCCCGGGCATATGTTCATGACAAGTTGGTTGCGGCATAGAACCATCAGCTTGGAAAGGTGGCATTTCAGGAAGATTAGTTCGATGGTTTTCTGGTTGACGATTTGCCCCGAGCAGAGCAGTTAACCTATCCATCATCAAAGCGTTTTGAGTCTCAATTTGTTGGTATAATCCAGAAACTGCATCATCCAATTCAGCCCTGGTGACTCCAACGGTTGGAGTTGCTTGGTCTGTCATTGGGGAAGCGGAAGTCCCTTCGTGAGCATTTCCGGATCTGGTAGGTCTACCTCTTCTTCCAGGAGCCATTATTTCGGATCTGGTTTTTAAGAGAGGTTCTTTTTATGAATCTTTGCGAAGCAACGGTGGATGATCGCCTGAGTTGGGTTCTCGGTGAAAGCACCAAAATGTTAACGCTAAAAAGTGAACGCTAACACCCGGTGTGTGTAATAGAATCGTGAAAGCACCACCCGCGTGACGGGAACAGAATATAAGCTGAAAATAGCAGAAAAGCAGTAAATGAACAACAGGTTTATAGTGGTTCGGCCCGTAATTAAGCCTACGTCCACTTTATAATCTTTTATTGCTGATTCGGTTACAATTTGATACAATATCCTTCAAAATACAATACAACTTGATCACGAAAGCACTCTTGACTAAAAGCTCAATCTTTGATGATGAAACTCGACGAATCCGTGTTGGATGTAAGGAGTTCTTCTCGAAGATTGTTGTAGTGTCTCGAATGCTTGAAGATCTTTGATTGCTGAATGAGAGGAGACTTCGACAGCGTAACGGCGCTTGAAGAAATGAATGGCCAAAAGTCCCCTTGATGTTGGAAGTGGTGGGGTATTTATAGGAGCTGATTTGGATTCAGAAAATTCGCCTAAGTCTTAGGTCGCGTACGACCTTAGTTAAGTCGTAGGTCGCGAGCGACCTAAGCTAGGTCGCAGTCTCCTTGCGGCTTAAGAAATTAGCTGGTGAAGCAGTGCTTGGCTTTATTTGATTAAGTGGTAGGTCGCAGGCGAGTTAAGGGATAGCTGTGGGAGCTCTTGGTCGTTGAAGCCCTAACTCGTTAACCTCTTAGGTCGCAAACTTCTCCCAAGTCCTTAGGTCGCAAACCTTTCCTGTAGCTAGGTCGCAGACCTTTCTTAAGTCTTTAGGTCGCAAGGTCTTCTGATAGTTAGGTCGCAGACTCCCCTAGGTCGCAGAGCCTCCTTTAACAGTTAGGTCGCGACATTCTTTAGGTCGCCATGTTCTTAGGTCGTAGGTCGTCAACCTTTTAACTCGCAAACTGTTAAGTCGGAGCTCTTCTTAAGTCGTTGTCTCTAAGTTGGGTCGCTAGGCAAGTTAAGTCGCTGAGTCCTAGGTCGTAGACATTTTAGGTCGCAGACTTCTTAACTCGCAGGCATTTTAACTCGTACATTATTAGGTCGTGGACGACTTAAGCTCAATCCTGCCTCTTAAGTCGTAAGTTGTCTAACTCCTTAAGTCGTAGATCCCTTGAGTCGTAAGACCTCATGAGTCGTAAAAAGCTTATCCTGTTGAGTCATGAAGCTCTTAAGTCGTAGATCCTCTGAATCGTAAACTTGTTAAGTCGTAAGCCGCTATAGGTTGTAGTCCGCTAACTCGTGAAGCTTTTATGTCGTAAGTCGTCAAGACCACTTAGGTCGTAGGTTTTTTAACTCGTTAGCTTCTTGAATCACGGCAATCTGAGTCATCCATTTCTTAACTCGTAGGTCGTTGCTAAAGAGGAGTTAACAATACCTTTACTGTATCCTTATATTGGCCGTCTTTTACATAATTCTATGTTATTTTATTTTACATCTGATTTGTATGGATAAATATTCATGTTGATGCTGATTTTTTGTTTTAGTGTGCGAGGGGTGTAGGATCTGATTTGTACTTAGATTCTAGAAATCTTTTTATTAATCTTCTTATTTTGCTTGTCAGTGGGCATACGTCAACAGTACGGTTAGTGTCCTTCAATTCAAGCAGAGATAAAATGGCTTCTTGCAGGTTTGTACATATGTAATGTGAAATTTTATTTATACAATTAATAAACATGATATTGGTTTAACTCTGCAGTGATGACCTTACCTTGAAAAGGTTTTGGGCAAGATAAGTCTAGTGCAGCAGCTTTTAGACTGTGTTTTAGAGCTTCGTCCCACTGGCATTGCCAAGGATAGTAGATTGATATTGACTACATTATACCCTATTGCCAATGATAGTTTTTAGCTTTATGCCTATACATATGTGTTTGTGTTGGAAACTATGATATTTTGTTTGTGTTGTGCTAAAAGCAATGATATTTTGTTTGTATGATATTTTATCTGTGTTGGAACATGTTTTAGCTTATTTAGAATGTAGTGATTTGGAAATATGTTCCATTTTGTTCATCTTTTATGTATTTAAGTTACAATGGTAACATTATTCTATTTGTTGTAATTCTATTCTGAGATGTAGCTGGAGTTTGGAATGCATATAGAGTTTTTAAAAAATTTGCAGTAAATATTTCGCAATATTCAAAAAATGTTGTAAAAAAACATACTGCAACAGTAATAAAAAGTTGTAAAAAACAATATTACAATGTTTATAAAATGTTGTGAAAAGCTTTTACGCAACAATTTGTTGAAGTTGTAAGAAGAGTTTTCGATATTTATATTAATGAATTATAACATCAGATAAAAGATGTAAAAGACTTTATTACAACATCTCAAAAACGTTGTAGAAAAGTTTATTGCAACATTTTCATACAACACTAGAAAAAAGTAGTAAATTACTCTGACTCTATTACAGCTTGGCCTAAGACGATGTTTGTAAAAACATTGCGAAACCCCTATTATAACGTTTTTTGAAATTGTAATAAGGTATTTTTGTTGTAGTGATAAAATATTTAATATTTAAAAAACCTTAACGTGGTCAATGTTGAAATAATGATGAACTTGTTGGAACTACTATTCTGTGGTTTCATTGACAACAACTGTATAATCATACACATACAAAATATATTCTATCTACTTGTAGGAAAAAGCTTTCAGAGTTCAAATTGAAGACAACTAACAACGAAAAAGAATCATTAGGATTAGAAAAGTTAATATAGTGTTATTATTGTCACAGATATAACTTGTAAAATCTCCTTTAGTAGTTGATTTTAAACTTAAACATTGCACGAAAAAATTCTTCCAATTCTTTATATAACAAAAGGCTGAAGAAAAGAAAACAACATATGTCAGATGTCTGACATTACCTATCAGACGTCTAACTAAAGCTTTTGGTTTTAGAAACAAACTAACATCAGACGTTTGTTAAAACTTTCAGACATCTGTTTTTGGTTTCTGACTAAAAATTATATACAATCTCAGAAGTATGAACTTCTAGCCAGACGTCTGCGCTAAGCAATAACCTTATACACTAAAAAGGCATCTGCTTCAATCTAGTGGCTACTTCCCCAACTCTTCACTGTATCTCTTTCTTCTCAATGATTGCAACCTTTAGATTGAACCAGAAAATTCTATGGGATATTACTCTTCACAAAAACTCTTCATCATCTATATATGTGCAAAGATTATAAGGGTTAAACTAACTTGAATCTCTTATCTACACTCTTTGTATATTCTGATTTCTAAAGAGCAAACAATATCAGCCTTTATAACTTCCTAAAATCAAAGCTTCACATACACATACTACTCAAAAGAGATTATAGGAAGATTTGTACATTGATGTCAAAATCAGTGTTTCCCAGAACACATACTTATCTTAGAAAGAACTTCTGTATCAAGCCCATTCCTCCCGGCAAATCGAGAATAAAACTTCACATGTCAGACTTAAATAATTCAAAGTAACAGATTGTTAATAAAATTTAGGGCAAATAAAATCAAATCACAGAATCACAGACACAGAATATCAGAATAACTCGCGGCAGAATTAAAAATAAACATAGGAGTTCATGAAGCTCTTGGATACATAATCACAAAACTAATACATAGTACCAAGTCTGGAAACAAATACACTTGGAAAGTTAGATACATAAGTTCTCTATTACAAAACGAAAGCTGAGTGGGAAAAAAATAACCGGAACAAAATATCAAGTAGGCAGCTAAATCTCTGCGGATCTCTAGCTCCAAAGAGGATGAAACCAAAGCTGCGATACTCAAACTGACCCGAGCATAAAGCAAAACACAAAACACTCGAGTCAGGACATACATACTTATAAAATGTAAATCAACTCAAGTGAACTGCAAAAGAAAAGCATCAGTAACTTAAAGGATGCTTGGGATCGCCCATCCTTTAAGGATCCGTTAAACTATCTACTATGTAGTAATATACGCTATTATAATAATGTCTAAAGTAAAGTATACTATTTAAAAATAACGTTAAGGCTTTACATTTTCCACCTTAACACATTTCAGATGCCAATAGTCTATATAGTACCGTAACTTAAACTGGGGCCGCCAGAGGATACCCCATAGGTAGGACATAAAACAAACTCGTTGAAGGTTCGCTAGGGTAGGTGACACGACACAACCAGGCAATGCCATGGTAGATATACCAATTACACTTCCGGACTGTTGGTAACGCATAGCCGCAACTACCGCCCAACTCGATCCACACTCGCGAATCAAAGGTGCACACCAAATCAATCACAATGTAATAGAATGGCTAACGATGAAGTGTGTCCGATCGGAGGAGCTACCTCACTTGGCCCGTCGATTGCTCCTATTTTAGCCAACTTATGCTAACTCACGGGAGTTAGGTCCATGTAAATATACCTTTAGGATCATCGCCACCATCCTACTTCATTTTAGAAACTCCACCGCGTACACAGTTGTTAAAGTGGTTTTCGGTATCGACAGAGAGTATACCCATATCCGATCCCGGTCTCTTTGACAACCAATCGCTATTATAACCCATGGTTATATAAATTTCAAATGGTTTATATTCCATATCAAACACATTCCTTTCAAAACCATATAAATTCTATATCATTATTCTTTTAAAATAATATTCATTTTCCAAAGTCGTAACACTTCCAAAGTCATTTAGTTATAATCCTTTGAAACATAAACAGTTTAGAGATCATAGCATTTTTAAAATGTAACCTTTAGAAAAAATTTAGCATTCTGAAAATGTCACTTTTAAGAAAATGCAGTAGTACAAAAGTGCTACTGTAAGACAGGGACGTAACCAGGAATTTATTCTGCGGTGGGCGAATAATAGAAGAAAATTAAATAATTTGCTACAATTTATTGCCAGTATCAACAAAATAGCCTACTGTGCTACAAATACTTGCTGCCAGTATCAACAAAATAGCCTACTGTGCTACAATTTACTGCATAATTTGCACAATTTACTGCCAATTTATCGGTCAAGCACTTCATTGCTGCAAATACAATGCTACTGCTAGTATCTATTCAATGGTAGTTGTTTGCAAGTTGCAACTTCATTGCTAGAGTACTGCCTAACTAGTAACTAGGGTTTAGATTTATGTTTACGTCTAAAATTCGAATCTAAAATTTTAAATCTAAAATTAAGAACATCAATCACAATTCACAATGCAAACTAGGATTTATGGAATTCAAATCTAAAATTGGGAATTTACTAGATTTTTCTGGAGACTGAAGAAGGACTGAAGGAGGACTGAGACTGGAGAAGGAGGACTGAAAGCTGAAACTGGAACCGGAGTCGCTGGCTGCCATTGGCGAAGGTTTTTTTTTGTGGGGTGGGCAGCCGCCCACCCCAAACCCTAAATAGGTCCGTCCCTGACTGTAAGAATTTGCAGTAGTGCATAAATGTTACGGCAAGAATTCGCAGCTGTGCAGAAGTGCTACTATAAAAATCCACTGTAGTACAGAATTGTTACAGTAGAAATTCGCAGCAGTGCAGAAGTGCTGTTGTAAGAATTTGCAGCAGTGCGGAACTGTTACGGTAGGAATTCACAGCAGTGCAGAAGTCTTGCTGTAAGAATTCACAGCAGCACAGAGCTGTTACTGTAAGAATCCGCAGCAGTGCATTACGGTAAGGAAATCGCTACAGTGAAGAATTGTTACAGTAGGCAATCACAGCAGTTTTGAATTGTGACCGTAAGAAATCGCATCAGTTTTGAATCGTTAATGTAATACTTCCTACTACCATAGTTTATGAAATCAAATAGTGTGTGTATATATATTTACAGGTTTTATCATAGTCGTTCTATCATTCCTATTATATTACTCAAGTTAAGATATTTGGTCATTAAAGAAACCACACTTTTAGTTAAATTACTTTGTTTCTAAAACATCAAACTTTAAAGCAGAAATCCTTGTGCTAAGTTAAAAGTGTTTTTAACTTACATTTTATTTTCTTTTCAGTAAATAACATCTTTCCTTTTTATTTCCCAAGTTATACATTTACATTAGTTAAAACTTACATGTCAAATGTACGTTTAACTTACATTTTTCACAAAAACCATTTATCATTTTAATCACTATTACGTGAATTAAAACTTACAATTTATGGGCTAGAATAAATAACCATTATTAAGTCAAATTGGATTATTAAATTTCAATAGATCTCCATACTGTAAATTATATTCCAAAATTTATATTTCCAACTATTTATTTCTTATAAATTTTTTTAACACATATAAACAAATTTACAAAAATCATTACATTAAATTTTAGTTGAGACTTATATATAAAAATCCAAAATACTTAATAATTTTTAGAAAAATCATTTTAAATCAACCACGGAGTCTGTATAAAACTCTCTACCCTAGGGTCAAGTAAATAAGGACATATATCATTTTAATCCTTAATTTATTAATTCTTTGGGATTTATATCATTTCAAACCCACAATCCCAAGTCAAATAAAATTGCTCAGGCCTATCATTTCAACCTATAACAATTTTCCTTAATCTACAGATCGTTCGGGTATATATCATTTCAACCCATAGTGAAGGAACTTGTAGTGTGAGAACAGAATATTAAATGACATAAAAATATTCAACATATCATGCATATGATCAAACAGGTATAATATGATATGAGATAACATAATAAAATCATATGAATGACATAATATGCAATAACATGATATAGACATATGAAATAACTGGATAAAACATAAGAAATAACATGATGAGATCATAAGTGAAATGTCAAACTTGCATATACATATACTCACAATTCAATTGTCATCAATTCACCAAAATTATAAGTATGTTGTCAAGAGTGATTACTCACCTTTCTTTGGTTAGAAAAGTGATTCAAAGCGCAACACAAAATCGACAAACTACGGACCAGCTTGAGTGAGATGAGAATCCAAATCCGACGGTTTGAAAAAATAAAATAAAATTCCATACGTAAACAAATAATTCACATAAAAGTATAAACAGAAGAAGTGGTTTTGGCTAGAGTTTGGTGATGGGAAGGTGATGGAATAGGTGTGGCCGAAATTTCAAGGGAAGGAGGAGGAAAATTTTAGAAGAGAAGAGGGAGAAGGTCTAGGGTTTTGAGAAGGGAGAGGAAGGAGAAGAAGACTTACATTTTTCTATGGAGGCACAAATGAATGGATGTGGAGGATAACAAAACCCTAGGATCTTATATAGTCATCTCAATAGGTGACCTTTCATTTACTAAAGAGGTTTCTAGCCCATTAGTACAAGCCCAAACAAATCAAAATGTAAATAAGATAGAAGTTATAGGGAAAATAACTGCGTCTAATACGCCAAATATTGCAAAATTTGAGAAGTGAACATCAAAATTTAACAAAACGAAAATCTGGAAAAATGTTAAAATTAAATTCATCTTCATAAAAAAAGTCAAAGTTAAAAATTCAAATTTTAAAAATTTCATTGAAAAACGTTGACCAAAGTTGACCAAAATTTGCATTTTAAGAAAAAAATCTTCATTTTATTAAATTTGGAAGAACATTTCACATCAAAACTCAAAATTATACATTAAATTTCCAAATAAATCAATTTTAAAATAATTAAATTCAAAATTTCAAATAAAATTTCATTTAAAATGTGTTCGAAATTTGCGGGTTGTTACACTCTCCCCCACTTAAAACTTTTCGTCCCCGAAAAGGAACGAGACATAGAAACAAAGAAGAATAAGGTTAGATAACGAATAGTACCTGGAACAAACAATTCCGGATTCAAAGCATGAATGCTCTCTTCCGTTTCCCAAGTAAAATCCCGATCATCAGTGCTCCATTGCACTTTGACTAGGTTGACAGATTTCTTCGAAGCTGCTTCGTACCTCTATCGATAATACGAAGTGGCTTCCTCTCGACAGTAAGATTTGACTCAATATTCAAACTCTCGAGAGCAGAAGGCTGAACAATCAAAGATGGATCATGACGATACCGACGAAGATGCGAAACATGGAACACATTATGCACTCCAGAAAGTTTTTAAGGCAAATCCAAGCAATAAGCTAAGGAACCAACTCTCTCTAAGATGCGAAAAGGACTAATAAACCTAGGAGCGAGCTTCCCTCTCCGACCAAAATGAATCACATTCCTTAATGGAGAGACCTTAAGGAAAACCTGATCACCAACATAAAACTCCAAACTCCTCCTACGCCTGTCAGCATACTTCTTCTGTCTTTCCTGAGCAATCCTCATCTTTCTTCTAATCTCCTCAACCTTCTCAGATGCTTCTAAAATCGTACCAAGACCAAGAACCAAACGATTACCGGATTCAATCCAGCAAGATGGAGATTTGCAAGGTCGTCCATAAAGAGCAGCAAAAGGAGCCATTTCGATACTTGCCTGAATTCAGTTGATGGAATAAGATAGATAAACGTTTAAGACAACCTTAAATAGATATGTGAGATTATACCTGATAACTATTGTTATATGTGAATTCAACGAGATGGAGATGATCTTCCCAAGATCCTCAATAATCAAGGACACAGGCACGAAGAAGATCTTCCAGAATCTGATTCACTCTTTCCGTTTGATTGTCGGTCTGCGGACGGTAAGCAGTGCTCAGATTCAGGTGTGTACCTAAAGCTTCCTGAAAAGCTTTCCAAAACTTACTGGTAAAGATGGGATCTCTATCACAAACAATACTGACCGGAACACCATGAAGACGAACAATCTCTGTCATATAAATCTTAGCCAAACTAGAAGCAGAACGGTTAGATCTAACTGGAATGAAATGGGCTGACTTGATCAATCTATCCACAATAACCCAAATACTTTCATTACCTCTCCTAGTCCTTGGTAATCCATCAATAAAATCCATAGAAACTTGTTCCCATTTCTAATTGGGAATCTCCAGAAGTTGCAATAATCCAGTGGTCTTCTGAAGATCAGCCTTAACATGTTGACAAGTCACACATCTACTAACAAAAAGAGAAATATCATGCTTTATACCACTCCACCAATACAGCTTCTTCATATCATGATACATCTTCTTCACACCTGGATGAATAGAAAGTCTAGACCGATGATTTTCCCGAAGTAACTCTTGCCTCAATCCATCGACATTCGGGACACAAATCCGATTATTAATCCTTAAAATCCCTTTATCATCAATCTGAGCACCACTTCAATCTAGGCTACTACCACCAACTCTGCTACGAACATTCTCCTTAATAAGCCTAATTATCCTATCCTCATCCTGCCTAGCAACAATACGATCCATAAGAGGAGAAGAAACAAGAAGCTGACACCACATCGCCTTCTTCTGACTCAAAGCATCGGCTACAACATTAGCTTACCCTGGGGTATAATTAATGTTGAGGTCATAAGAAGCTAGAAACTTAAGACACCTAACTTGTCTCAGATTGAAGTCCTTTTGGGTGAAAATATATTTCAAAGACTTATGATCCGTAAAGAGCTCAAACTTAGTTCCCAATAGATGATGTCTCCAAAGCTTCAACGCAAAAACTACGGCAAGAAATTACAAATCATGGGCTACATAATTGGCTACATGAGTCTTCAACTAACGACTGGCATACGCGATAACCTTCCCATCATGCATCAGAACGACCCCCAAACCTTCACGACTGGCATCATTGTATACCGTTAATCCCTCATTTCCATTTGGAATGGTAAGAACTGGTACGGAAGTAAGCTTGCGCTTCAACTCATTGAATGCAGCTTCACACTTATCATTCCATCTAAACTTAGCATTCTTACGAGTTAGAGCGGTGAGAGGTGCAGTAATCCGAGAAAAATTCTCATTGAATCTCCGATAATAACCGGCAAGGCCCAGAAAACTACGGATATCAGATGGAGTCCTAGTAGTTTCCTAATTATTGATCACGACAATCTTAAGTGGATCAACAGAAACTCTATTATCCGAAACAATATTTCTAAGAAATCGGACTTCATCTTTTCAGAAATGGCATTTCGAGAATTTGGCTTTCAACTGATGACTCCTAAGGGTCTTCAGAACAAAATTCAAATGGATTTCGTGCTCCGCCTTAGACTTAGAGAAAACAAGAATATGATCAACGAAGACTAGAATGAACTTATTAAGAACATCATGGAAAACCCGGTTCATAAGGTCGACAAAGAAAGTTGTGGCATTAGTCAAACCAAAAGGCATAACTAACCATTCAAAGAAACCATCCTCAGAACGGAAAGCAGTTTTGGGAATACTTTCCTTGGTAATTCTGAGCTGGTGGAAACCGATGGCAAGATCAAGCTGAGAGAATACAGTTGCTCCATAAATCTAATCGAAGATATCATTAATACGAGGCATTGGATATCTGTTTTTCATAGTGAGCTTGTTCAGCTCCCTATAATCAACACACATCCTCAAAGAACCATCATACATAGTGAAAAAAACCACTGCTGCTCCCCATTCGGAATGACTGGGTCTGATCAAACCTTTGGAGAACAAGTCTTCGATTTGCTTCCCCAACTCAACCTTCTCACGGGGTGCCATTCTTCTAGGAGGAAGAACTACATGTCGAGCTCCAGGAATAAGATCAATACAAAATTTGATTTCCCATTTAGAAGGTAAAGAAGTGACTTCACCAAATACGTCGGAATAGAGTTTGACCACAGGAGTATAATCAAGATCACTAGGGAAAGAATTGAGAGAATAGATAAAACTGCCTGCATACTCCTCAACTTGACTGGAAATCCTAATCAAAGAATTCTTTATAACAAGGTGGATTCGAAAGGAAGGAATTTCTAAGAAAATTAGTTTAAAACAAGATTTTTTTTCCTTTTATATCCAAAATAATCTTTGAAAATCATTTGAAAACCATTTTAGACTTAAAAATACGTTCTCTCGCAAAGAATGATTCTAAGATTGATTTTACTTATTCCAGGGTATTTCTACCGTATCTTTAATGAGTTTTTGCCCCATAGGCTAAGGTTTGCCTAAAACCAAAGCTCTGATACCAACTGTAACAGCCCGCCATTTTGGACCATTCAAATCGAGAATAAAACCTCACATGTTAGACTAGAATAATTCGAAACAACAGATTGTTAATAAAATTTGGGGCAAATCAAATCAAATCAAATCACAGACATAGAATATCAGAATAACTCGCAGCGGAAATAAAAATAAACATAGGGGTTCATGAAGCTCCTGGATACATAATCACAAAACTAATACATATTAACAAGTCTGGAAACAAATACACTTGGAAAGTTAGATACATAAGTTCTCTATTACAAAACAAAAGCTGAGTGGGAAAAAATAACTGGAATAAAAAATCAAGTAGGCAGCTAAATCTCTGCGGATCTCTAGCTCCAAAGAGGATGAAACCAAAGCTGTGAAACTCAGGCTGACCCGAGCGTAAAGAAAAACACAAAACACTCGAGTCAGAACATACATACTTATAAAATGTAAATCAACTCAAGTGAACTGCAAAAGAAATGCATTGGTAACTTAAAGGATGCTTGGGATCGCCCATCCTTTAAGGATGCGTTAAACTATCTACTATTTAGTAATATACGCTATTATAATAATGTCTAAAGTAAAGTATACTATTTAAAAATAGCGTTAAGGCTTTACATTTTCCACCTTAACACATTTTGGATGCCAATAGTCTATACAGTACTGTAACTCCCCGTAAACTGGGGCCGCCAGAGGATACCCCATAGGTACGACATAAAACAAACTCGTAGAAGGCGCGCTAGGGTAGGTGACACGGCACAAATAGGCAATGCCAAGGTATATATACCAATTACACTTCCAGACTGTTGGTAACGCATAGCCGCAACTGCCGTCGAACTAGATCCACACTCCTGAATCAAAGGTATGCACCAAATCAATCAAAATGTAATAGAATGGCTAACGATGAAGTGTGTCCGATCGGAGGAGCTACCTCACTTGGCCCGTCGATTGCTCCTGTTTTAGCCACGTTATGCTAACTCATAAGAGTTAGGTCCACGTAAATATACCTTTAGGGTCGTCGCCACCATCCTACTTCATTCTGGAATCTCCACTGCGTATACAGTTGTTAAAGTGGTTTTCGATATCGACAGAGAGTATGCCCATATTCGATCCCGGTCTCTTTAACAAATAATCGCTATTATAATCCGTGGTTATATAAATTTCAAATGGTTTATATTTCATATCAAACATATTCCTTTCAAAACCATATAAATTCCATATCATTATTCTTTTAAAATAATATTCATTTTCCAAAGTCGTAACACTTCCGAATTCATTTAATTATAATCCTTTGAAACATAAAAGTTTAGAGATCATTTTAAAATGTAACCTTTAGAAAAAATTTAGCATTATGAAAATGTCACTTTTAAGAAAACGCAGCAGTACAAAAGTGCTACTATAAGAATTCGCAGTAGTGCAGAACTTTTACGGTAAGAATTCGCAGTTGTAGAAGTGGTATTGTCAAAATCCGCATCAGTGCAGAATTGTTACAATAGGAATTCGCAGCAGTGCAGAAGTGCTGCTGTAAAAATTCGCAACAGTGCAGAACTGTTACGGTAGGAATTCGCAGCAGTGCAGAAATGCTGTTGTAAGAATTCGTAGCAGTGTTGAACTGTTACTGTAAGAATCCGCAGTAATGTAGAATTGTTACAGTAAGGAAATCACAACAGTGCAGAATTGTTACAGTAGACAATCACAGCAGTTTTGAATTGTTAGCATAAGAAATCGCATCAGTTTTGAATCCTTACTATAATACTTCCTACTACCATAGTTTATGAAATCAAATAGTATATATATATATATATTTATAGTTTTTATCATAGTTGTTCTATCATTCCTATTATATTACTCGAGTTAAGATATTTGGTCATTAAAGAAACCACACTTTTAGTTAAATAACTTTGTTTCTAAAACATCAAATTTCAAAGCAGAAATCCTTGCGCTAAGTTAAAAGTATTTTTAACTTACATTTTATTTTATTTTCAGAAAATAACATTTATCCTTTTTATTTCCCAAGTTATACCATTTACATTAGTTAAAACTTACATGTCAAATGTACGTTTAACTAACATTTTTCACAAAAAGCATTTATCATTTTAATCACTATTACATGAATTAAAACTTACAATTTATGGGTTAGAATAAAATACCATTATTAAGTCAAATTGGATTATCAAATTTCAATCGATCTCCATGCTGTAAATTATATTCCAAAATTTATATTTCAAACTATTTATTTCTTATAAAAATTTTAACACATATAAACAAATTTACAGAAATCATTACATTAAATTTTAGTTGAGATTTATATATAAAAATCCAAAATACTTAATAATTTTTAGAAAAATCATTTTAAAACAACCACGGAGTCTGTATAAAATTCTCTACCTAGGGTCAAGTAAATAAGGACATATATCATTTTAATCCTTAATTTGTTAATTTTATGGGTTTTATATCATTTCAAACCCGCAATACCAAGTCAAATAAAATTGCTCAGGCCTATCATTTCAGCCCATAACAATTTTCCTTAATCTAAAGATCATTCGGGCATGTATCATTTCAACCCATAGTTAAGGAACTTGTAGTGTGAGAACAGAATATTAAATGACATAACAATATTCAACATATCATGGCATATTATCAAACAGGTATAATATGTTATGAGATAACATAATAAAATCATATGAATGACATAATATGAAATAACATGATATAAACATATGAAATAACATGATAAAACATATGAAATAACATGATAAAATCATAGATGAAATGTCAAACTTGCATATACATATCCTCACAATTCAATTGTCATCAATTCACCAAAATTATAAGTATGTTGTCAAGAGTGATTACTCACCTTTCTTTGGTTAGAAAAGTGATTCAAAGCGTAACACAAAATCGACAAACTACGGACCAGCTTGAGTGAGAGGAGAATCCAAATCCGACGCTTTGAAAAATAAAATAAAATTCCATACGTAAACAAATAATTCACATAAAAATTTAAAATAGAAAAATTATATAATTGTAAACATGTGAAGAGGGCTTGACTAGGGGTGTATAGGCTCAGTCATAGGCTAGTTTTGTTTGGGTTTGGGTTCAGCCTTGGTGTTTGGGCTAGGCTAGGGTTTTGACTAGGTTAGGCTAGGTTTTGGTGAAGGGGTTTGGCTTAGGGTTAGGGTTATGGTAGTGGAGGGCTCGGCCTAGGGATTAGGTGATGGAGGAGGTGGTCACGGCCAAGGCAAGGGAAGGGGAAGGGGTTGAGGAAGTTCGGCCATGGTGTTTTGGTTGGAGGAGAGGAAGTAGAGGCCGAAAATTGTGAAGAAGAAAAAGGGAAAAAGGAAAGAGGAGAAGTGGTTTTGGCTAGAGTTTGGTGATGGAATAGGTGTGGCCGAAATTTCAAGGGAATGAGGAGGAAAATTATAGAGGAGAAGAGGGAGAAGGTCTAGGGTTTTGAGAAGAGAGATGAAGGAAAAGAAGACTTACATTTTTCTGTGGAGGCACAAATGAATGGATGTGGAGGCTAACAAAACCCTAGGATCTTATATAGTCATCTCAACAGGCGGCCTTTCATTTACTAAAGAGGTTTCTAGCCCATTAGTACAAGCCCAAACAAATAAAAATGTAAATAAGATAGAAGTAATAGGGAAAATAACTGCGTGTAATACGCCAAAAATTGCAAAATTTGAGAAGTAAACATCAAAATTTAACAAAATGAAAAACTGGGAAAATGTTAAAATTAAACTCATCTTCATAAAAAAAAGTAAAAGTTAAAAATTCAAAATTTAAAAATTTCACAGAAAGTCAAACTTTGACCAAAGTTGACCAAAATTTGCATTTTAAGAAAAAAATCTTCATTTTATTAAATTTGGAAGAACATTTCACACCAAAACTCAAAATTATACATTAAATTTCCAAATAAATCAATTTTAAAATAATTATATTTAAAATTTCAAATAAATTTTCATTTAAAATATGTTCAAAATTTGCGGGTTGTTACACTCTCCCACACTCAAAACTTTTCATCCTCGAAAAGGGACGAGACACATAAACAAAAAAGAATAAGGTAGAATAACGAATAGTACCTGAAACAAACAATTCCGGATTCGAAGCACGAATGCTCTCTTCCGTTTTCCGAATTATTTTACTATATAAACCATTTTAATATTTAAACTATTTTATATTAAACTATTTTGGCCATTTAAAACTATTTTTAATTATTTTAACCATTTAAACTATTTTTAACTATTTTAATTATTTAAACTATTTTAAAACTATACAAACTATTTTTCAAAAATTCAAACTAGTCAAGAGTGGAATGTTATATTTAAATATTGGATTTAAGATTTAAATAATTGAGTTGAGTTAAATTGAAGTTATAATTTAAATTGAAATTCGAAACGATTTTGGAATCAAAGTCGAGATATTAAGACGAAAAGATTTTGAATTAAAATAGTATATCTTGAGTAAATATGATGATTTCGAAATGAATTTGATTTTGGAGCGAATATGATATTATGATATCAAGTATAAACTGCCTTCGAAATGTAAAAGAACCAACCGGTGTGTAAAACGACGTTTGGTTGTTAAAGTGACCAGGGCCAGATATGGGCATACTCTCTGTCGATATTGGAACCACTTTAACAAATGTGTACGTGGAGGAGACTCCAGAACAAAGTGGTTGGATTTGGCGGCGATTGCTGGATTTGAAGAAAGAGAACGATGATGGACAGACCTCGGCACTTGTGCTAATTTAAAATGACTAAAAGAGGACGGCTTGACAGGGCCAAGTAGGCTAGTTACCCTGGGCGGACATCCGTTCTTCGATTTTCTTGGACTCGGTCCATATTATTACTCTTATTGTTGGTTTCGATTGGTGCACCTTGATTTGGGATAACCTCCCTTTGAATTGATATAGGACGGATGGACGCGGTGGGCGATATGCAACTTGAACTGGCAATATCCTACCTTGGGCATTGCCTCACATGGATTGTCATACTTTTATCCCTAAACGAGACCGATACAATTTTGGTTTAGTGTTCTCGTATCACGCCGCATCCCTATCCACCGAACATTTAACTGGTGTTTTATATGCAAACTGTATGACAATGCTTAGAAACGCATTAAAGGGGATCAATGTAAAGCCTTAATGCTATTTTAATATTTATTTTACTGATTAGACATTATATATATAGCGTATTATACTACATATAAATATTTTGACGGATCCTTAAGAGATGGAAAATTCCGTAACATCCCTGAGTTATTGCATGCACGTTATAGGCCGAATAAGAGATGTGAAAATCCGTAAAAATATATGATGCCATTACACTCATGTTTTCTCTTATGGATATTTTTCTTCCACGGTTTGCTAGGAAAACGGAGCGCGTCCAAAATATCATCATCCATTTAACATGTATATAAAAGGAATCTCAAGGTTAGAAAAAGTTCTCACGAAGATCAAAAACGTAAAAATAGTAAATCTTATATCTATTGTTAGTGAATTATACCTTTAGGCTTAGTCAAAATCGGGGGAAATTTAAACATGGTACGAGAGAATGTGTGATTTAGGCGTAGAAAATTGCTTTCTAAGCATCTCTTTGGTTAAAAAACGTCTATATTTTTCTCTCCTCTATGACTAATAGTAGAATATGATTCCTACGCGATTCATACGACTCCATGGCATCCTTAGAAAAAAACGAGCTGAGTAGGAAGTTGATGAAAAGAAGAAGGAAAATTATTAGAGTTTGAAATAAAAAAATATGAATCGACCCATCTCTGAGTCTTTCGAGGGACTGATATCAAGACTGCCTTTTATCTTAGGCATAATAAAAGCCATTATTGCCCCATGAAGTACTTTAATTGATATCAAATAAACACTATAGCTTGTCATAAGTAAGGGTATAACCATTCTGCACATAAAGAATGAAGCTGTCGATCACAAGGGAGTATAAGAGGAAAGTGAGCTGAATAGGAAAAGATGAATGGTAGTCATCAACTGACGGAGGACTTGACTTTAGGGAACATAAAGCCCGCATCATATATGTTTTGGATTAAGGGAGGTAAACCCATTTGGGGGAGTGTTAATACGCTCATCAGGTTTAGGAAACCTAACCTCATAACCTAAAAACCTAGATTGACTTCAGATGCTCTCAACATTTTTTAGACTAGTAATTTTATGGGGAGAAAACAAAGGGGAAGAAAAAGATGAGGATGCCATTTCAAGATCATGAAGATAATTTAAAAAAAATGTTAGAATAAAGAGATCTTGCAAAAAACAATATCCTTAATGCGATTTAAAAGAAAATCTGATTTTAAGGATGGAATCAATTTAGCGAATAACAAGTTTCTCCTTTCTTTCTTTCTTTTCGTTTCTTGAATGAAAGTGTAAAAAAGAGAACAAGAAGAAGAAGAGAAAAGTATATGCATACCTTAATTTGAATGCTAACCACACAATTAGGATAATGAAAAATTTGCGAAACGTCAATCAATTAACAACAAAAATTATGAGTACTAGGATCAAGACATATTTGCCTAGAAAACAAAGAGGGTGCTTCGACAACAATTCAAAGAATTGGTCATTGGGAGAATGACACATGTCCAGAGCATTAAATGCGAAATAACCACAAAGACTTTTCTCCATTTTTTTAAAGACAAAAAAGAGAAGAAATAATGGGCTGCGGAAAATAAATAAGAACAAAAACAAGTCCACACCCTTCTACGATAGCTACAGATTTAGGGATAAGTGTTCTATCCGTATTTCTTAAAATCTACCAAGGAAAAGTCGAGGGAAGAACAAATAAAAGAAAGCTTCAGTGTAAACAAAATTAAGGGGAGTAGAAAACATAAACATGTCGATTAATACTTCACAAAGAAAAATATGAGATCTCGATGAGCCATAGAAAACTGCACCGGATCATTTAAACATAATCTTAGAGCTATGATGAAGGATGGTGACAAAATATAAGAGATGACCTACGGCCAGGATATTCAGTCCGATTGAAAGAATTGCAGCTAAGAATCCCAAATAAAAATAAGGCAGAAATCCTACGCCATGACATCAGAATCTATATTAATAATGTCAAAGTACAACACATCTCATTAAAAAAGCTATGTGTAAATGGAGATATGTTGCACTCACAACCAATATACACAAGTGGTAGAATTGTGGTCACAATCCTACATTGAAGGGAAATAGGGATGCGCTAACCGCTTTTGACACTAAAAGAAGAAGGAATGACACAACATGTCTCCATCAGAATAA
Source organism: Allium fistulosum (assembly GCA_030737815.1). Lineage (NCBI taxonomy): Eukaryota > Viridiplantae > Streptophyta > Magnoliopsida > Asparagales > Amaryllidaceae > Allium > Allium fistulosum. Next base: position 744,734,238 of record CM060901.1, on the reverse strand, counting down.
GCCAGTGAGGAAATGCGCCGCCATTAGAATAAACCAGTGAAGAAATGAATTGATATTAGAACAAATAATGAAACAGCACCGCCATCGGAACATGGCTGACGTAGAAGTTTAAAGAAAAGGACCGCGCTACAATCAAAAGGCCCCTAACATTATCCAAAGCTTCTACATTGCTGACACCTTCAAGTACGAGTCTGCACTATACTCACTGGAGGCTTCTTAGGCAGTACCACATGAATTCAAAAGCATTCCAAGGGCTGCACACAGGGCCACTCAAATGGCGTGCCACATTAGATCAACAACTTATAGGTAGACAACAAAGGTATAAGTTTTCCTTATCGATGACTGACGAAGTCAAATACCAAGAACAATTCAACACAATATCAAATAAAGCGAACACCTTCACAAATGGCATCTCGACCATTCTTACCAAGTAAAGCAACTTGACTCCAACTATCTCCGTCACCAGGGAAGTACCGTACAAATGTGATACACTAGAAAAAGTAATTTAGTCTCATAGGTGTGATCAATGCTCAGGTTGGAATAGAGATACAATCCTCAACATCTTTGAGGCAAAAGTAATAAAAGCAACGTAGTTCATCCCGTAGAAAATAGGAGAAAAACCTTGCTGCATATCTGTTCATAAAAGGAAAAGAGAGAAAACTCCTCATCAAATATCAAGAGAGAGTGCATGGATAACCCACCCTTCAAGAGCGGGAAATGCAGAGGCCGTTCGAATTTGAAGTCTACCTCTTCAAATTCATATCACTTCCTAAAAGCACTTCCTTAGATCATCTACATATCACTTCCTTGTTATTACCAATCGGTTAATTAAGTAACTAACTTGATGAAATTATTATTCTTAAATGTTGCATTGCACTTTATTAATTAATTCACTTTTCCCATTTCTTCAGTTACATTTTTCAAAGAAAGTGAGAGCTTGAAAAGTTAACTTTCAACGAAAACAAAATGAATATCATTAGAGGTACAAATGCTGAAATACTTATAACAAAAAATTAGGCAGAAATTAAATCCTATGCTTGCCCCAGCTCCCGCATCATCCCGTAGAAATGAATTCGGGCCTTGTAGCAAAGCTCAGACCGAGAATAAAGGTAAGCAACGATGGAGGACAGACCATCCCGCTCATGTTCGCTCGCGATTTATTCTAGACCTATGTGGAAACATCGCGATTGATTTTTCCCGCCTTTTCTTCCTATAAATAATCTTAGTCTCTGTAAATTCGACTCCTCCTCCAGTCAATCTATAATGGCCGAACCCTCGATAATTGCAAATTCCTTAAATTCCTAATCCATATCTCCTTCTTCGGATGAAGCCGATCCGTTAGAGTAGGTTTTCTAACTCTATTTCAAATATTCTGAAATTTCTTCTTAATATGTTATATTTCATTACATAATTAATATTGCGATTACGATGAATATAGTGTGGTTTGAACGTTTTTCTTTTATTGATTACATTTGCTGAGATTATGATGATGCAGTGTGATTACATTTACTTAGATTACGATAATTGTGGTGTAGTTTGAATGTTTTTAGTTTGTTGATTGTATGTTTTGATTATATAGATCTGAGATTTCTATGCAGATTACAATCGCACTAACTGAGATTAATTTGCATTTAATTTACTGGGATTACAATAAATGTGGCTTGGTCTGAATGTTTTGATTCTATAGATTACGATTGCATCTACTGAGATTCTAATGTGGTTAATTTGCATCTAATTTAATTAGAATATGATGATTTCGTTACTTAACGTTCAGTGTAATTATTTATATAGATCTGAGATTTTTATATTTAGCTATCACAGTAGACCTGTTAAACTGCTCATAGAACTGGCAACCATTACAATTATATATTAACGTTTGTTATAAAATGCAGGCCACATGCTGTTAGGCGGATCAAAGATGAATTTCGCACTCGCTCTTACCGTGAAAATGGTAATTCGGTTGTGCTTTAATAATGTAAATGATTAAATATGTTTAAAGCTAATCTAGTTTAAACAACATTAATGTAGGGGTATGGGGGCTTGGATCAGCGGACGGCTTTACTAATCTAGTTAGTGGAATCATTCAAATGCTAAGAGATTCTGGTGTTGATGTACCCGACGGAAGCAAAACTACCGGACTGCTGATATTACTGGATACAGATTCCACTGACAAATTAGATCTTCAAGCAACTATTGAATTTTCTTCTTATTTTCTGGTTTGTTCCTTAAGGTATAAGGTTTTTTTAAATACAAAACGTCGTTTAATTGTTTTTGACACATGTGCAGAAACCCGCAAATGCAGCATACACGGAAAAGTATCTTGCTAAAAGAGAACCAGATCAAAGGGACTTCTATACTCTTGAAGACTATAATCAAGCAATAAAATCTTTGAAGAGTGGAAAAACATCAGTTGTGAAGAGGGTGCAAAAGGTAGCTAAAGGGAAAAGGGCTATTGATGAGATCCAAAACGTATGCATGAGTATGAGAAGAAGCTGAAAGATGCAAAAAAAAGCGCAAGCTCAGAAGAACTTCTTTTCTGGCATTGACGTTCCTCTTCTCGACAAAATTTGAAGCATAAATCTGGTTTGCTTCATTTACATTGCTGTCTAGTTTAGCTTTTAATAAAACATTGTTGTTTCGTAGCTATGCTTGTTATGGTGAGACGAGAGAGACTGTATTCTGAATGTTGGTTTTTAACCAAGTTACTTGATCGTTCTCTGTTCATGTGCTTGTTTTTTACAATGGTTGATGATCGCATTTGGTTGAGGAGCTATCTTTTGATCTTTCCATGTTCATGTATATGTTTTTTCTATGGTTGATCTTTTTATTGTTAATGGTGGAGGAAAGTTTGTATATCAGGCAAGAAAATACTGGATCTCACTCGTCTATTGATCCAAAACAAGCCTCATCTTTCAGTTTGTATATCAGTCAAGATATGTGATCAAAAAATTGCTTCTAGCGACACATGTTATCAAATGGAAGTAGACAAAAGTGGTTTAGTAAATGATAAAATGCATATCTCGCAAAATGAAAAGGAATAAGGAGACAAATTTAACGGCCAGACACAAATAGAAACTGATAACTCGATATTGCAATTAATTCCGAAATAATCCATAACCTTTTAATCAACAACAAGGCAACAAATATGACAGGTGGGACAACTGAGAGCATCTATCTATCTATAAAGATTGTACAGACTTGGACATTATTACACAAACTGAAAGAAAACTTCATGAAACTGAAATGGATGATATACAAGCTCATGTAGATGTATCTTCTTCTAAATTCATGGAACTTAGTGTCTTATGTATTGTTGTTATATAGGATGTTTAGTTTGAGTTTGCAACCTAATTATAAATAGTGGACACAATTATGCAATTGAGCAAAGATTAAGTATTATAACCCAAAAACAACTAAGACTTGGTTTTGGTTACGTAAGCCAGACATTGTGACTTGTTCACCCACGTCAGACTAAAACAAATTCTAAAATTGTGGGTTAATGATTTTTATTTATACGTATATTCAATAACAATATTGGTTCCATAATTTCCCAATTGGCAATTCGGTCGTTTAAAAAATGGTCTATAACATCTGATTCCTGACCACTACTTAACATCTGAAGTATTTAGTGCTAAGCTAGTGATCTTTGAAAATTATCATAGTTGTTCTAAAACATGGTTCAAGATATGTTGAATGATTTTGATCCCTGTGTGTGCTGACCAAAACCTAATTATCACATCCTAGGAACTTAAAGCCAAGTCTTATCTTATGCTAGATGTATTTAAAATTTACCATCATTGATGCCTTTAAACTTTTGTACGTAACGGTTTATATTTGAAATGCTCAATGCTTGAATAAAGGTTTCTTTAAATGCTCAAGTACGCTAACAATTTGCAAACAATTACTACACTAATATATATACCAGAAAATTCCAAGCATATGAACAGGACTACTAAAACTTTCACACATTAAATTTATAGTTTTTTCAATTTACTGAATGATTATTTTGGAAGTTTAAATTCATCATCCAAAGTTGACATACTTATATGCATGATAATAACAACTTATAGCTAGACTATTCGGCATATCAAGACAATGATCAATTCCCTTTAACTTATATATACACTTACTTATTTTAGTAAACATTTTTATTTTTATTTTCACTTCAGTTGTAACCTGCTATTTGCTACACAAGTCAACAAATATACTGACAGATTTATTTAGCTACATAAGACAAGCCGAAACAACATATAAACAATTTATACTATAAAACTTACTTATGAACAGTCTCTTTGAATTTCTCCTCATCCAAAAACTAGAGTATAAGGAAAACAAGTTCCTTACTCAAGGAGGACATACTTCCTGCTACACCTAATCGCTCCAGCAAAAATATTAAAATTGTCCCAAAAAAATTATAAAATAATCTACTTCCTTCTTCGACTTAACCCCTCAAACAAATGTAAATTTCAAAATCCAGCACAAGATAATAAACACAAGCTAAGAACCAAAACCAAACATATAAATTTTAATGCATTTAAAGTACTTTTGGGATGAAATATATACAATATGTCATGCCAAAAATCATCTAATAGAGAAATCACGTTGATTTTGGTAATTTGATTAGATCTTGTAAATTGTAGCTCTGTAATTCGAGACGACATGCATTAACTATTTTTCTTTACTTTTACTAGTCAGGGCATGATAGGCAAGATAATATCTCTCTGCAAGTAGAGGAGCAGAGGATGACATGAAAGGAGCAAAAATATTGCAATGATAGAAGCTTTGGAAATTAGTAGGCCCACGTTGTGTTCGATAACTAAACTACAAGAACAATCATTTTGCTGCATAAGAACTTGGATGGAGAATGCTAGATTCAAAATGAGGTTAGCATAGAAGTTTTGCTCTTGATCATTTTACATATTTTCAAGTAAAAAATTCACAAATTATACATTATTATTGAAGACTCTATGGCTAAGTTAATACTAACAATAGCCGTTTGTTTGTATGGCATCCTTATGTTATGGTGGATTTCGATCGAGACCGCTCAAACACAAATCCCCAAACGCACGCGGAAAAGCTAGATCGTGATAGATAGTGCAAAACAACCAAACACTTGAAGAATTCAATGACACCAAAAACAATCACGATCACAACAACACCACAAGCAATATATGATAACAAGCAATAACGAAAGCAATAAATCGCACACCGATTTATAGTGGTTCCACTAACGTCGTGTTAGTGTACATCCACTTTGAGAGAGATCTTTTATTATCACCAAATGAGAAGAGTACAAGAGATTGATTACAATGATCTATTCAATAAGAATATCTGTTTGAGGAGATTAGAATTGTAGAAATAGAGTTTTGTCTAAAACCCTAATTAATGGAGGACTAAAACCCTTGATTAGGAATGATCAGCACTCTTCCTTCTAAACCTGAATAGAGAATTTATACTAATGGAGAAAACGGAGGCGAAAGACCACTTTGCCCTTCAACAAATCACAAAACAGCTCAAAGGCTCGGCCCAGAAAAAACAGGAAAAATTCGTTCCAGACGTCTGGTTTCAGATCTCAGACGTCTGAGATCTGGTTCTGGTTTGCAAACACAGGCTGAACCAGACGTCTGGCCTCAGACCTCAGACGTCTGAGGCCAGGTTCTGTTTGACACAGGCAGAACCAGACATCTGGCCAGGGGGACCAGACGTTTGGGAGATGTTTCTGGCATCTGCCTGAACCTCGTCAGATGTCTGGCCCTCTCAGCCAGACGTCTGACCTACAGTAGAACCTTAGCATTATCCCTCCTAACTTCTTCCTCCGGACTCCGATTTGCGAACTGTCTTCTCCGTCACGAAGCTAGATTCCTCCTCTTCAATTCTCCATCATATAGTGTCACAAAATTTAACACTCCACCTTGACACTATATCCATCTCCTACACCAATGGTACCATACCATCAACAACCGATAGCTCCAACTACGAACACCTCTACCTTCAACCAAACATGAATGTTTTCCCAACGGGTTCTGGCAAAGCCGCCCCCCATTGCACTCCATCAACGAGTTCAGGCACAAAGCCCCCACCCGCCAACGAAATGTTGAAAACATCCAACACCGTCTCACCAAAGACAAGAGCACTAGGAGTGTACACTAGCACTACACCAAGAAGATAGAACGACAATCTCATACCAATACTCTTCCTCATCTACACAAGTATCTCTCTCAACCGTGCCACCCCGTGGCACCTAGCACTTCTCCAAACGAATCAAGTCCGAGCAATGCTCGAACTTCCCAACCGGCAATGCCTTAGTGAACATATCCGCCGCGTTCTCCTTTGTGTGCACCTTTCGAAGATATACTTGCTTATCCTCATCCATGGCTACCAAGAATGACTCCCTCACTTCTATATGCTTCGTCCGTGAGCTAAACGCCAAATTCTCCGCCAAGTGAATAACACTTTGGCTATCACATTGAACATCAATGCTATCGTGTTCAATACCCAAGTCACACAATAATCGCTTCAAATAGAGTGCTTCCTTCGCCGCCTCCACCGCGGCTATCAACTCCGCCTCCGTAGTGGATAAAGCTACTACAGTCTACAATCTCGATCTCCAACTTATGGCCGCACCGCCAAGTGTGAAGACATATCCGGAAGTTGACTTTCTCCTATCTCTATCACCGGCGTAGTCCGAATCACAATAACCAACCAAGTTGCAATTCATTTTTTCACTACCGCCAAAAACAAGACCATGAGATGCGTACCCCTAAGGTATCTCAATATAAGCTTCACAGCTTCCCAATGCGATTTTCCCGGATTAGACATAAAACGACTAACCACCCCGACGGCATTTGCTATATCGGGCCTTGTACACACCATAGCGTACATCAAGCTTCCATCCGCACTTGCATATGGCACCTTTGCCATATAAGTCTTGTCTTTCTCCAAGATAGGTGACCCTTTACTCGAAAGCTTCACATGCAAAGGTAAAGGTGTATTTGACACCTTTGCATTCTCCATGCTAAACCGACAAAGCAGTTTCTTTATGTACTCCTTTTGAGTCAATTTCAACTCAAAATGCTTTCGATTCCTTTCTATCTCCATGCCCAATATCCTCTTTGCTTCTCTAAGGTCCTTCATTTCGAATTCCGACTTTAATTGCAATTTCAACTTGTTGATTTCATTCTTGTCCTTCGAAGCAATGAGCATGTCGTCCACATACAAGAGTAGATACACCGAACAATCATTTCCCAACTTCTTGAAATACACACAAGCATCCTTGATGCTTCTATTGAATCCGTTTTCAAGCATAAAATGATCAAATCTCTTGTACCATTGTCTAGGTGATTGCTTCAACCCATATAGTGATTTCTTCAACTTGCACACCATATTTGACTTACCATTTACAACAAAACCTTGCAGTTGCTCCATGTAAATGTCTTCATCTAAGTCACCATGCAAAAAGGCGGTCTTCACATCAAGTTGCTCCAACTCCAAGTCGTGAATAGCAACTATGGGAAGTAATATCCGTATGGAAGTATGACGCACGACCGGTGCGAATATCTCATCATACTCCATACCCTTTCTCTGTGCAAACCCCTTAGCCACTAGCCTAGCTTTGTATCTTCCATCGTCCTTCACCTTGTATATCCATTTGCACCCAATAGCACGGTTTCCTTTAGGAAGTGGAATCAAATCCCAAGTTTGATTCTTCAACAATGATTGCATCTCTTCCTCCATGGCACAAATCCACTTCGAGCTATCACTCGAATTCATGACGTCATCAAGGTCCATTGGCTCATCTTGGACTACATGAAGCGCATAGTCCAACTTATCACAAAAGCTAAGATAGTTCCAATCACCATATCTTTCGGGTGGTCTTATGGGACGACGACCAACCCGAGTAGCAATATTTTCACCCAAACTCCTTTCGGCTCCACCTTGAACCGAAACTTCTCTAGGCTCGTGTACATCACCAACACTACTAGAGGCACCATGTGGACTTTGTGATGTAACATCAACCGCATTTTCTTCACAAGCATCTTCAACTACTCTACCTCTACCACTTGGACGAAATGGTGGAATAATTTCCTTCTCCTTCGATTCATCACGAACCAAGACCGGAATATCCGATGAGCTCTCATTCTCCTTGAACAATGCCGACTCATCAAAAGTAACATGACGAGAGTTTGTCACCTTCTTCGTTTCCGGATTCCAAATCCGATAGTCTTTCACTCCATCCGTATAGCCAAGCAAAACCCCCTTGAAAGCTCTTGGTTCAAGCTTATCATTACCCGGATCATGCACATAAACCAGACATCCAAAGACACGAAGATAGCTCAAGTCAATACTCTTGCCCTTCCACACTTCCTCCGGAATTTTGTTATCAATAGCCGAGCACGGAATTCGATTAATGATATGTACCGTGGTTGACAAAGCTTCGGCCCAAAATCCCTTAGACAAACCCGATGTCAATCTCAAACATCGAGCTTTCTCTAGTAGAGTATGATTCATCCTCTCCGCAACTCCATTTGATTGCGGATCTCTCGATGTAGTAAAATGTCTCCGAATCCCATGATGCTTGCAAAACTCTAAGAATTCTCCGGAAACATACTCCTCGCCATTGTCGGACCTAAGAACCTTCAAAGATTTACCACACTCATTCTCAACAAGAGCCTTCCATGCTTTGAACTTTGCAAATGCCTCCGACTTAGCCTTCATTACACACCCAAACTTTCCGAGAAAAATCATCTATAAAGGAAATATAATATCTTGCTCCTCCCAAAGAAGCTACCGGTGCCGATCCCCATACATCCGTGTGCACATACTCAAGAACATTTCTTGAATCGTGTTTTCCTTCATCGAATGATACTTTTGTTTGCTTCCCCAAGACACACTCTTCGCAAAACTCCAATTTGTTGAAACTCTCACCATCTATCATCTCCCTCTTCCGAAGAATCTCCAAACTCCTCTTCGAGCTATGACCCAACCTCAAATGCCACAACCTTGTCGCATCCAAGCCACGAGAACTATCAACACCTACACAAGTTTCACCTTCTACGGTCTCTCCACGAAGCAAGTAAACACCATGAGCTCTAGCACCTTTCATGACCACAAGTGCCCCCTTCGAAACCCGTAAACAATCACTCTCAATAGTGATCTTACAACCAAGAGAATCCAATTGCCCCAAGGAGATAAGAGACTTCCGAAGTCTCAGAATATAGCATACATTAGTGAGAGTACGAACCACCCCATCAAACATTCGAATTTGCACGGAACCAATGCCTTGAGACCTACACATAGCACCATTTCCCATAATAATTGAATTTCCCTCTTTAGCAACAAGAGAAGAAAAACAATTCCTATTAGGCGTCATATGATACGACGCCCTCGAGTCGAACACCCACTCACTACCGGAAACATCCGATGCTACCGCCGTCAACACATCTACGTCTTCCTCACCAACTCCACTCTCCATCGCTACAGATGAAGATGCTACTTCCTTCTTTGCCTTCTCCTTGTCCGGACATTCATTTCTCCAATGACCGTGTTTCTTACAAATATAGCACTTTCCTTTCCTTTCCTTCGATTTTCCTCTCCAACCGAGATTCCTTGATTTTGAACGCCCCCGGTTGTCCTTCTTCACATATCTTTCCTTCTCCACAAACAAACCTTGACCATTACCGGCACTACTACCACCAACACTCAACTCCTTCATTTGATCGCTCAATTCCTCACTAAGAAGACCCGTCTTGACATCATCTAACGTCAATGTATCTCGGCTATAGATCAAACTATTTGAGAAACCCGTATAACGGTCCGGCAACGAACATAACAATATCATCGCCTTTTGCTCTTCCTCAATCTTCAAATCTACTGCCTTCATCTTCATAAGAAAATCATCAAACACATTCAAATGTGCCTTTAGCGAAGTTCCTTCTTTCATCTTATAGGTGAAAAACGTTCGCAACAAGATCAAACGATTAGTTAGAGACTTCTTCATATACAATTCTTCCAACTTGTCCCAAATTCCCTTAGCGGTGGTCTCACCACTAATTTCGGAGATCACATTCTCTCCCATTGCAAGTTGAAGTGTAGTAAATGCCCACTCTTTCATTTCCTCTCTCTCGACATCCGAGATGTCCGCCGGCAACAAATGTGTATCAAACACCACTCGATGTACCCGATTCCTCCTTAGAACCGCTTTCATCTTCCATTGCCATTTTTCAAAATCATTATCACCATTCCACTTGTCGATTACCAATTGCGATCCCGACACCACATACGACCCACATACATACGGCGCTATACTACTTGGACCAACCATTGAATTTTCAGAGGTATCCGTTTCCGGCATTTCAACAACCACCTACCAACTCCAAAGCTTTGATACCAAATGTTATGGTGGATTTCGATCGAGACCGCTCAAACACAAATCCACAAACGCACGCGGAAAAGCTAGATCGTGATAGATAGTGCAAAACAACCAAACACTTGAAGAATTCAATGACACCAAAAACAATCACGATCACAAAACCACCACAAGCAATATATGATAACAAGTAATAACGAAAGCAATAAATCACACACCGATTTATAGTGGTTCCACTAACGTCGCGTTAGTGTACATCCACTTTGAGAGAGATCTTTTATTATCACCAAATGAGAAGAGTACAAGAGATTGATTACAATGATCTATTCAATAAGAATATCTGTTTAAGGAGATTAGAATTGAAGAAATAGAGTTTTGTCTAAAACCCTAATTAATGGAGGACTAAAACCCTTGATTAGGAATGATCAGCACTCTTCCTTCTAAACCTGAATAGAGAATTTATACTAATGGAGAAAACGGAGGCGAAAGACCACTTTGCCCTTCAACAAATCACAAAACAGCTCAAAGGCTCGGCCTAGAAAAAATAGGAAAAAGCCGTTCCAGACGTCTGGTTTCAGATCTCAGACGTCTGAGATCTGGTTCTGGTTTGCAAACACAGGCTGAACCAGACGTCTGGCCTCAGACCTCAGACGTCTGAGGCCAGGTTTTGTTAGACACAGGCAGAACCAGACGTCTGGCCAGGGGGACCAGACGTCTGGGAGATGTTTTTGGCATCTGCCTGAACCTCGTCAGACGTCTGGCCCTCTCAGCCAGACGTCTGACCTACAGTAGAACCTTAGCATTATCCCTCCTAACTTCTTCCTCCGGACTCCGATTTGCGAACCGTCTTCTCCGTCACGAAGCTACATTCCTCCTCTTCAATTCTCCATCATATAGTGTCACAAAATTTAACACCTTAAACTCTGGATTTGACAGTGAACATATAACTCTCTACATATACACCTAAAGTACGTGACGTGTTCTAAATGCATACTTCCTTGGAGTTTACAAACAAAACTCAATTCTTAGAGCGGTGTATGTATGCATGTATATGTGTGTGCATGTGTGCGTGTGTGAGTGTGTGTGCGTGCATGTAATCCACCTACCCACTCCATTCAACACCAATCATGGCAAATCCCTTAATACTTGGTCATCTCTTACCACAGACAATGAATCTCTAAACCAAACTCCAACTAGATTTTAAACTAGATTACCGATATTCAAGACCTTTGGAGTCCACAAATACACTGCAAGCAAAACAGTGTGATGGGGTGCTAGGTCCAATAACTGGAATACATAATGTACCCACAATATAAAAATTATAAACTAACAAGCAGTTAGACTATCCCTGTTGTTTTAAATCAATAGATGGTTGGAAATAGATTATATAACTTGATTTGAAAAGCTTGGCTACTTTGTTTGTTAAGTTTATGTGATAATTGCTTAATCTATACTTTCAAATAGAATAAAACTATACAAGCATGAAATCATTACAAGTTGATTTATAAAACTAAACTTGTGTCTGTTGAGTTAATGCGTACTTTACAAAACTAAGTTTGTGTTAATGAATGATATTTTATATATTTATGCAGTGCAGATTAGTTCAAGTAGCATCGGCTAATAACTTTAATCTATTATTCATCAAACATGAGCAAAGCCTTCGAAGACACTATATGACATGGATATTTAAATGATTTTATAGGTTTCATGAATCTTGCTCATCTTATCTATAATATACTCGATTTCAATATTTGAGTTTAATGCGTTGTGTGCACTAATTAGTTTATTCTGTTTTCAATAATAAGAGATTAAAATAATACTAATAATAGGTCGTTTGTTTGTTTGCATGGCATCCTTCTTAATTAAAATAATAGAAATTGCCAATTTTATTTGCTAAATCATTGAATAATAAATATTACTGATGTAATAGATATTGTCAAAAAATTCAACTCTAATTAATTATCAAATGTCACACATGAGTGACAATTATCAACAACACAATAGGTAACCAAAACACAGTTATTTAACATGGTTAGCTAAAAACCTATCAACATCCATGAACCAAGCAACCAATTGTATTACTTCACTACAAAATTTCATGTTAAATTACTGTGGTTATTACTGCTAAAAAAATTATAATATAATTAGCATTTAGGCATACAACTCATGTGTATTGAGTGGAATCCAATTATAAACATAAAAGAAACCCTTGACAACAGCAGAAGTAATACATTAGCCATGGAAGAAGAAACAAATATGTTTTTCTATAAGAAATGGAACCATATTGTTCAACCTTGAAAAATTATTTTTGAAGCAATTCCAATGAAAAATAATGTAACTAAAATATTGGAAAGTTATATCCTAATTAGTGAATCATGAAATTTAAAATTCAATTCATTCTCATTTATCAACACCGAGGATCAAGAATTGCACCCAATATAATAGAATCAAAATTTTCCTATTATCAACTACTAACTTGTAATTAGGGTTTCTAATGACCACGGTTAATGAATCATCGTTCCAAATGAGATGAAAAGCATACCTCGATTGATCGAAGATTTGTAGAGTCAATTAGTTGGAACCTAGATACGTTGTGCGGAATTAATTGACGCAGTAATTAGCAAGAATCTTGATTTGTATATTAAATTAGGAAAACGATCTTTGATATGTCGTGGCAGGAAATCCTTATTTGTAGATTAAATTAGGAGAACGATCTTTTATGTGTTGTGGCAGGAATCTAAACCTGTAGATTGAATTAGGAGAATTAACCTTGATACTGTGCTCGGTGGGGAGTGAGCATGTTTTTTTCCACACTAATCGATGATGATTTGGGGACGATTATATTTCTACCTCTTATTATTTATAGGGGTTGTTTTATCTATGAATATAATCACTAGTAGAGGAAAATATCATTTTTCCCTTAATATGATTTGAGGCTAATTTTGTTTTGCCTCTAATCTGTTTAGACATGTTGGCTTTTAGTAGGCCAACATTCTGCACCATACGACATCGCTGGCCTGATTGTCGTTCTGTAGAACTTTCCTTTAAGCTTCTATGGGACTTTTCTATCATAGAGAATGTCAGACTCTTGTCATCATTTCACCCATCTCGCTCAAATTCTAAAACTAACATATTCATCAATCTCACCATCATACTATAACTTTGATCATAAATATTGAAAAGATTCCTTCTTGAGCACTACTTGTCCAGCCAGAGTGACACCTCCATCATCTGACCAGACACTCCTAAACTCGCACTTCATATACTCTATTTTAGTTATGCTAAGCCTAAAACCTCTTGATTCTAAAGTCTGTTTCCACGTCTCCAGTTGTCAATCAACATCAATCCTACTTTCGTCAATTAGTACAACATCATCAACAAAGAGTATACACCAAGGAACCTCACCTTGTATACCCTTCGTAACCTCATCCATCACTAGGGCAAAAATATAGAGGCTCAAAGCTGACCCTTGGTGTAATCCTATGTTGATGGGAAAGTCACTGGTTTCACCCTCGCATGCTCTGACACTAGTCACACCATCATCGTACATATCCTTGATAAGGATAATGTACTTTGTTGGGACTCTTTTCTTTTCGAGAGCCACCACATAACCTTTCTCGGTACTTTGTCATAAGCTTTCTCTAAATCGATAAATACCATGTGTAGATGTTTCTTTTGATCCCTATACCTCTCCATAAGTTGTCTTATCAAGAAAATTGCCTCTGTGGTCGATATTAAACATGATTAGCCTCCATAAGTTGTGTATATATATATGGAACAAACAATATTAAACATACTTAGTCTCCAAACATTAACATACATGTGAAAGAGTGCAACACACCTATTAGCCTTAGTATGCTTGCTACCTTTGAAAACTTTCGTTGAATAATCCAAACAGAACTAGGTGCCACATTTCATCACATCTATATCAAAACAAAGATTCAATACTAAGCATAATGCAGCTACAAGAAAAGGTGAAAACATAATGATATATGATCATAAACAGTTTCACTAAATTTTTGCAAGCTTTCTATGGATATATGAAAATAAAAGGTAATCATCAAACCTATGTAATGTAACAATGGTGTAGCTGAGAACAAGAAGATTTGGAAGTGGTATCCAAATTTTTTTTGGCATGTCTCTTCTGGAAATGCATGAAAGAGCACATCATTATTGATTATTAAGTGTTGAAATAAATTTTCAATAAAATCAATTCATTGAACATTCAAATGCGCATCCAGTTTTAAAGCAAATTATACTTAGTTTCAAATTGAAATGCGAATTTAAAAAGGTTGCATTTTTCATTGATTGCTTATTATTCAGAAAGGGAAAATACAAGTAACATGTATTTAGCATATGATTGCTACTTTTCAAACTGTGTATCCAAAAGCCTATAATAAGAGTATATGAAAACAAAGCAAATTTATAAAGTTTTTATTAATAAATATCTCTAAAAAGTAACCAATTTTATTAGTATAATATTAAAAAGAAACAAGAAAAGGATATATTTTTAATTTCTGACCTTTTATGAACTAATTTAATATAAATATAAATATATATGTATGCATGTTAAATGTGTCTCATCTTAATAGGAATTTAAATATCCTATTATTTTGGATAATTATTGACTTAGTCTCTCTGATTTAATTACCTTTACATTTCACACAAATCTTGCCCTCTAAATAAAAAAACAGCTTATTTTAAATTTATCTTCTATTTATTATCCAAATATTTCCATTTTGTGTTGAAAAGAAATAATATTTGTGATTTTCTGTAAATGAGTGCATTTTTGACGTGGAATAAATGTCATATAGTACCAAACAATTTCATTTTAGCTTTATCTTCACTATGTTTTCCACCACTTTGTTTCATGTGGTTCGTGTAATTATATAAATTTCATCATTCTCACAACGAATTCACATTTATGTTAAAGCACAAAATTTACATATTGCACAACACAATCTTTAAAAGCATACGCTGGAATATGTAAACGATGCTCTTGATGAATAGATTTGTCTTCATTATATATCAACTTGCTAATCATTATAAGCTAAAACACTTACATTTAAATTATTGATGGAATGAAATTAATCACGTACTCTACATACATAACACTATGTTTGCAAATTAATCATATACAGATTAACAGGGAATGAGAACCTTAATGGAAGCTTAAATATCTGTAATTAAGGGTTTTAGTGAGTTTTGAAAAAAAAGTAAAATCATATACGTTAAAAAAGTACAAATATCTGAACAATCAAGACCGAATTAGTGTCATAATGAAAAAAGCAGAAGATAAAATGCTAATGAAAAAACCTAAAAAGAATAAATCGGAATACTCATACCATTTCAGTCACTAACAACTATTGTCATTCTTATTTGAACTGTTGCAGCTCCACCAAAAGCTGACAACCCTGTTGAGACCATTCAAAAACTGACAACACCTAAGATCAGCACTACATCGCTATCAGTAAGACTAGAGAGGAAAACGTAATCTAAAAGTTTAACTGAAGATTGATTAAGTCCTTCGTGTTCTTTGTCCGATTTCACCATTATTTTGCTTCAATTTTGAGGTTTTTCTTTCCGGGAATTGGAATAAGACGTTGAAAAGAGAGAAGCACAAGACGGATGTATTGTTTCAATATAAATTTTTGAGCAACAATTTCCTATTTTACCCAAAGGGTTTCCCTCGAGATTCTTGATGGTTCATTATTGGGCAGTTCCGTAATTTACAATCAGTATCTTAACTAATTTTAGTTGTATGGTGACTCATTTATGGTGGGTTTGTGACGAACAGAAGTAAGGTATTTGAACATGGATGATTGATGAATGAGGAATGCGTTTGTTGGTATGAATGGGGCATTTGAGTGGAACATTTAAATTGTGATTTTTAATTTAATTAATTTATAATTTATTAATTTTTTTAATAAATAATACGTGTCAATAATTTGTAAAAATAAATAAATAAATAGACACAATTATAAATTGCTTCGACTCAATTCAAATCAACTCCATGATGTAAAACATTTTGATACGATCACAATGCAAAAAATCACGTCTCAAATGGATCTCATTTGCAAAAGTTATTAATTTTAGAATGTTATAAAAATTTAAATTTTATTAATAATGTTAATTAATATAGCAAATAGATCAAGATTGTTCATTCAGCTGAAGGTGGCTTTTACCCCGTTCTCATTCTAAACGCATTAAGAATGGGAACGTGGAAAAAAGACCGCGAATGTTACCTCGGCATATGTAGGCTCGCTGGTATTGTAATGGTATCATAAAAGGCATTTTTACCGTACATTTCCAGTTAATTAAAAAAAATGGTAATTCATTAACACTAATTGGGTATTGATATGGAAACGCATTTAATAGTACAAAACTTTTGGCATTTCACTAACACTAATTAGTAAAGAAAATAAACAAAGATATTGATTGTAATTCCATCACTTACTACTATAATTTATTTAGAAAGTTAATAACACTGACTTAATAGGAAAATCAATCATAAATTGTTCGTTAGGTAAAAAATTGAAAAAATTACTATTCTGTCAATTGGAAACAAATATAAATATTTATAATTTGTAAAAATAATTATATTTTCTAAAAAGTAAAAAATAAAACTAACAAACGTGTTTTCTAAGACGTCCATTTGTTTCCTTGCAACCTCATTCGAAGCTGGTCCACTTCATAGTATTGACAACCATTTTTAAACTTTAAGTTTTTCAAAATTATTTACTTTTGGTTTTTTATATACATATAAAAATGTCATACTGCCTGAATAAAATATAATAAAAAACAATATTAATAATGGAAATATAACAACAAATAAAAGCTAGAATATATTAATAATAGGCACTGATTCTCATAATATTAATTATGTTAGCTTTATAAAATATAGAACATGTTATAATCGATAATTATTCCTGTTCTAATTACTTGTTCAAAGTAAAATTGTACATATTCCTTTCGCTTTCCATTTTCTTTTCCAACTCTTTTTAAATACACCTTTTCCATACTCCTCTCATATTGATAAAAATAGAATAATATTCTACAAAAATATTTTGGATTGCATTAATCGTTGAACATTATTATTTTTTAATTGTATTCCTCTTATATATATATATTATTTTACTATATTGAAAAAATATTATCTCATTTATAGAAAACTGTGCTTGAAGACACTTTTAGTTTTCACTTTCCATTCTTTCTAGTTTAGGTTAATTTTTTATATCTTCTAAAATTATGACTGCTTTCAATTTTTTTAATTATAAATAAATACTATGTTAATAATTTGGATAATATAAGAAATCTACTTTGGATAAATATTTTGATATTGTTGAAGAAATTTTAATCCATAAAATTTTGTATATACATTCCCATTATAATTTTTAGTTGAAGATATTTTTTCGTACTTTTTTAAGTAATGTAAGATTAGTCAAAAAAGTTTGTTTATAGTTATTCATTTTCACAACCATCTACAATATTATCTTAAATTCTCTTAGGTTATTCTACATTCAATTTTACATAATCTATTTTATTTTACAATTATTACTTTATTACGAAGATAAATATAAATAAAATTTATTTCTAAAGTTGGTATTTCATTACAAATGAACATATAAATTTTTTCTTTCTAGAATAGGTATATTATTACAAACATATACAATGTTTTTTCTTTTTAAAATTGGTACATCAAGTGAATTCATTTATTTTTTTAAGTTACACAGGAAAATGATAAATTCATTTATTTTTTTAACTTACACAGGAAAATGATAAATTTATTTATCATTATTTCTGTATAACTGTAAAGCATAACGTCATTTACCTTTTCCTATAAATTGTCCTTAAAACTAATTTTTCAAAAGTGTTGTCCTTAAAACTTATTACCCTGCACAAAGAAGCCATTTGAGTGAAAATTCCTTATTTTTGTCATTCTCTCAAGTAATATTTGAAATTCAATATATCATTTGTCTTTTAAACAAATGTAGTAAATGCTAAATGCTAAATGCTAAATTCAAAATCTATGTATGTAAATATTTATTTTAAAGTTAGTTAAGAACATTAACTTTCATTTATTTCCTTAATAAATATTAAATGTTAAAAGGTAACAAATCAACATCAAATTCATTATTATCTATAAAAATGGCAATTTTATTACTTATACAAATATAAAAATACATAAATGACATAATGAAGATTACATACCTAAAAATAATGAGTTTAGTACTCCACTCAATTATCTTAACAAATTCACCGTATACTTTATGATAAAGTTATTATTTTAAAACATCGTGTGCAACGCACGTGTTACATTACAAGCTAGTATATAAGGAGTACCAAATTACTGTCAAAACATCAAGAAAAATTTACAATACGGTAGAGAAATTAATATCAAATCATGGGATACAACATGAAGATATCTACGATTTCAATGGCTTTCTTGTTCTCCATTCTACTTATCTCAAGCGGTAATATTCACACGTGTTATATTTCCCTTTCTTTTTATGATTGAGTATTACCCATTCATTATAAACAAATGTCTTCATGTTATAATTTTTTATTGTTCTCATAACTTTCAAAATGTGAATTCAAAGTAGAGATGCTGATTTGATGGAAAAAATAAATGATGTAGAAAATATTAGAATATATATATATATATATATATATATATATATATTGGAAATTCTACCAAGATACAAGTTATTGACACATTTGGTGACACAATGAATTTCCACAATTGAATTGCCTTTGGATTTCAAACCATATGTAAATTCAATGAGATCCAGTGGTCCAAATACACTGTGGCACCAATTGTATTTTATTTTGTGTCCAACTAGCCGAATCTTGTATTAACAATTATATATATATATATATATATAACTATAATGGGTTTCAATTTCCAGTTAATTTGTATAACAAAAATAAAGAAGAACAATATGATAGTTTATGAAGAAAAGAAGTATTTGCGAAGGAGATTTACTCATTTTTAATCCTCTTTTAATTAAAATTAATTACCTTCGCTTAGTAATTAGTTGCCTATTTAACAACGCACTTATTCATGATTAGTAAACTGTAACATATACTCTAATTTACACCGCTATCACAACAATATATATGGGTTTATAAACGATATGTAAGTATGTATAATTGGTTCCTATTTCATGTATATGTTAGTGATATTTTAAGTGAGGTGATCTAGTTTGTACAAACAGAAGATTTTATTAAACGGTCAACTTATTATTTTTCTATTTAATATTTTAAGGTATTCACGGCGAAAGTTTAGACTGTCCTTCTGGGCCCCAACAACCAGGTTGTGAATGTACTAAAGACTTTTCGATGAGCAATTGTCAGGCTATAGATTGTGATATGTTTTGCTTCCGCAATGCACAATCTAGTAGTGGTAGATGCAGGGATTCTAGCACTTGTCAATGTCATCATCCATGCGCTTGAGGATTTTAATCCTACTTAATGAAGATCAAGGATGTTGTAGTTTCAACAAATTAATAAACAACTTTTGCTTAGTATCAATTTAAATTTCATTTATGTTGACAAATGCTATTGGATAACTA
Organism: Allium fistulosum; assembly: GCA_030737815.1. Lineage (NCBI taxonomy): Eukaryota > Viridiplantae > Streptophyta > Magnoliopsida > Asparagales > Amaryllidaceae > Allium > Allium fistulosum. Next base: position 744,714,297 of record CM060901.1, on the reverse strand, counting down.
CGACAAATATTCCTCTTTAAATATTTCTCTTTAAATGCTATTGGACAACTTTTGCTCAGTATCATCTTTTGCTTAGTCTTTCATTGCTTGACCTTTTGCATTTTTTTTAAATAAGAAAATATTTCTCCTTATGAAATGCTAATTTATTATGATGGATGGGCTTAAGAGAGAGGTTGAAAAATAGTACGTTTATTTATCATCCCTTCGTTGTTTTCTTCTCTTTGAGAAAGAATGCAAAATTTATTGAAAGCAAAAGTCGTTTTTTCCATATCCCTCTCCATAATTTCCTCCAAGATAAAATTAGTTTTCCAAATATATTTAGAACTCCAGGGTAATGAATTTTACAAATCTCTAAATCCTTTAACTTTGAATGTTTAAATTTGAATGTCATTGTGTACCCTTGAGGATTGGATAACAATTATCGATTGCATTATAGTTGTGTCGATTTTGGCATTCATGGCTGTGGCCTCATCTACGACACAACTCATGTCACTTCCTTTTTCCATCATTCCTACTTGTCAACTCTATGTTGATTTTAAAATAAAATTAAATCCATCTTTCACGTACTTCTATTTATCTAATTGTAGATCTTTATTTATACAAATGTTGAATATTAAGGCTTACCAATTTCTATATAAACTATTAATTTGAGATATAAGAATTGAATGAAAGTTAATAGCATTAAAAATAAATTTGTTATGTAAAGTAATAAATAAATGCTTTGTGAAATAAATGTATAAGTTATAAAGTATTAATTACCATATTAATACATTTGAGAAATGGATGTGTATTATTTATTTCCAAAAAGTTTTGGCAATCTAAATAAATGATCTAGTAATTGACCGTAGTTATATAATACAATCAAACAACGAAGAAAAAGAAAATTTTGTAATGACCTTCCTTTCTAGGAGTTAAAACAACATTTGCAGATCATAAATATTTGTAAATATAAATTGCCAATTTATCAATTGACCTTCCTTTTGCTGAGCATTCATTTCTTTTTCTTACAATAATATTTAAGTTCCAATATGAAAGATTTGCAGAGTAATCTATATGAAGTATTTTAATACATTTAAAAGTTGAAAATAAAATAATTTCATATAATTTGGGCATTACATGCAAACATGAAAGTGAGCAAACAACTCATAAGCATAAGGAACTTTAAAATTTAATTCGGAGATTTCATTGAATTTAAGTATGATAAAAGTGATGATTTGCCTTAAATGTTTCTACTAAGAATTTTATAAGCATTAAACCATAGATTTTATGATTTCTTTGTGGAAGCAAATTATATGATGTTAATGATTTATCTGATATTTGAATGTAAAATGAATTTGAATGACAAATCACGATGAAACAAATTTGGAACTGATTAATGATACTTTATGGTTATTATTTTATGGCGTTGGATTTATTCTTATATTATGCAATGAATATCAATTTATTGACCTTTAAATGTAAAGATTATAATGTTTTAGATTATCAAATTTATCATATGTATGTTTTGGAAAATGATCATTCTTGGTTTTATTGTTTAAGTTATTAAAATATTTGTACATAAAGTTCTATATTAGAATGTTATGTGAAACATATCAAGATTTTACATTTGGTTAAAATTTGAAAATGGAGAAATTATGAATATTATATATGTATAAATATATGTGTGTGTGTGTATATATATGTGTATATGTAAATATATTGGTTATGAAAGTTTCATAAGAAAAGATAAGGAATTCTATCATCTTAATGACATGAGTACATTTTATAATTTGATTACTAGTTTAATGTTAAACAAATCCATGTTTTTTATGTGTGTATGTATTTGACAATATAATTCAAAATGAAATAAAATTCAAAAGGATTTGAAGCACTATTGCTTTGTTGACATGAATGAATTTACTGAAAGTAAAAATAATAATGAAATAAGTTATGCATTACAATATAGTGATTATACAACATACACAAAACTTATATAATAACAACGTATGTGATTAGTTTATCTTTGAAATTAAATAAAATGATGGATATTGAAAGTAAGGAGAGATGTATTTATGAAGGATATTTATAAATCAAAGGGAATAAGTAATTGTTTGAGTATCCATAAATTACTTCCAAATGATATATTAATACTTGTAGACATACGTACCTATATGATCTTGAATATGAAAAATGGTAATTTAGACCGATGTGTGAACCTAAGGAAAACTGTATGTTTCAAGAATATTTATTTGGCTTACCAATATAAGTTGGTGGATATAATGTTTATAAATATGCAGAAAATATTTAATTTGAAATACATGTATGAAATTGAAACTTAATCACAAGTATAGAGAATTGAAAAATATTTGTGTTAAATGTATGTATAGAAAGGAAGTTTTTTGTGTTCTAGGTTGATATGATTTTCCTCTCTATATGAACATTATTATAAGGCTCTATAATTGATATATCATACCGCATAAGTGCATATTTTATGAGTTTATGCATGCATGATAGAAAAATGATATAAGTTGAATTGAGTATTGTGTTAATACATGTTGGTATTATTTAAACATTGTTTTTACAGGTTTTGTGTTGATATTTGTTTGTATGTATAAAAATACAAAGCATGTTAAAATTACAATGAATTTAACCAATGATAAAAAATTGAATATACCGATCTTCATAAGATAGATTGTATGTGGGGGAAAATACTTTGTTAGATTGTTTCATACTCAACATGGTTCCTCATGATAAATCGAAAAAAACTGTCATTGGATTTTGAAACGGTGTTCCTCCAAACTATATTTTTTTCAAATTGCAAGGGTATCTAGCTAATGTGGGTCTACCATAGTTTGAAAAAATCAATAATGGACATCGGATGTTTGATTGTGAGTTCCTCTCTATCCTTCTAACATGAGACAACAGATTTATAAGAGGCTAATGTGAGAAAATTGAATTTTTTTAAGTTGGTCACATAACATTGAGAAAACCTTAGAAAGGTTTAACAGTTTGGTTTGGCATCTATGTTTTCTCTCTATGATTCTTTCATATATAAGAATAAATAACATTATTTTCCAACATATAAATGCGTTAATATTGGAGGAAGCATCTTGTTTCTCTTGAATTATTAAACCTACCATTACTTATCATGTAAGCAGATATACTCATAACCCTATAGATGAATATTGGAATTTCTATAAGATTGTATAATGGAATAAGAAGACAAATCTATTTTGAACCTAAAGCAATTAAAAAATTGGTGAAAGGTTGATCTCAACGGTACCTGTAAGATCAGAGAGGAAACTGATGAATCTTCTTACTAAATGAGTGTAAAGGATATTAGTCCTTGAATCCTTCAGAGAAATGTGACACATGCCTAGAATATAGGAAAATGTGGTGGATACCCATTAGCGGTCTAACAAAGCCACATGATTATTCCACCCAAACCCTTTCTAACATCCAGCACAAACCACTAGAACACATGAATATTTCTTACCATCACCAAACAAGCCAAAGATTCCACCTCTGCCTTCAAAAAGCTCACAGCCACCTCCTTGCTCCATAAATTGCTCACGGCCATGACATGCTCTTGTGCCTCCTTCCTCCAACATTTGAGTTGATATTCCTTCCTCCTATGTTGTTACATAACCTTTGCCAAAGTTTGGGATTCATTTGCATTTTTTTAGAAAGTTAAAGAGATGAGAGAGAGAATGAAGATATTATTTTTATGCTATAATTTGCAAACCAAATTTTATGCTTATAGGATTATTTAAGAAGTTAAAACCACCTCCCAAACCTTCTTGGCCAGCCACAAAAGCATGCCCCCTCCATGTGCTTCACTTTACACATCACACTACATAACTTAGCCTTAAACTCTTCTTTCTAAAATATCTTCTACCCCATGATATCACTCATTACATCACTAAATACATTTAGTTGGTCATAACCACAAAAATATTTTAGTTGCTAATTAATGTCATATTAATATATTAGACATGCCCAAAAAGTTTGAACAACATTTATCGAGTAAAAAGCCGTTTATGGATAAAACTATTTTCTGTCATACCATCAATATTTCTTCGAACTACTTATTTTTGTAAACATATTTCAAATAAGTTTACCATGATGTGTTACTATATAAAAGCGGCTTAACATGATTATAAAACCATTTTTACACATTTTATCAAATATTCAAATATTTAAATAATTTAGATATTTAAATATGAAGTATTCAAAATTCCAGGTCACTACATTCTCCCACACTTAAAACATTTCGTCCTCGAAATTCCAATACGTCCAATTAATGAAAGAGACAAGCACATATCGATACTCAATAGTATTCAAAATTATTAGCAAACAAAGCTCTAAGGTATGCTCAGGTTAAAACCCCTCTCATTGCACAAGGACGATAAATAATTTACTAAGCCTACCTTATGCTCAACAGTCTTAGGTTATTACCTAGACGATTACTCAAGCTACCCCAAAACAAATTGAAAAGTCATTCCTTGAGCTTTCGGCCAACAAAACTTTATATACACATATACATAAGCCCGTATGATGTACATAGATCATCTATAGGCGATATATGATCTCATCACTTGATTGATCACATAAATTTCACTTACGAACTAGTATAGATTACATGATCTCTCTAGTGCCGACTCCGATCAGGTTTCTTGATTAGAAACCTTTGTTTCCCTTACAAAGCCATATACTACGATAGAAAACCTCATGATCATATTAAGAATCCATTTCAAGAGTTCACCATTGAGAATCGATTGAAAATCCCTTAATCGAACCAGTGTAAATCAACTCAAAACCATGTACTTGAATCCTGGATCAAGAAATGTCATGAGAATAAAATAATCTACGTACAACGTATGTATTTTACCCCATTGGTTTCTTTATATATACCATTTACTTTTTATACCATATTCATTTACATGAATGGTATCTCATTTAATTCTAAAACCATTTATGAAACATTTCATTAAAAGACGACTCAAGTTTATACTCATATAATACTCTAAAAAATCCTAAGAGTATATACAAACTTATGAGCTCCGTATATCTCTAGATAAGATACACCATAAGGTGAACACAAAAGGCCCGCACCCGAACATAAACATGAACCATGTGGTACCAAATATCATCAACTCCCGCATGGAACATCGATAACCATACTCTAGATACGAAGATGAAAATACCCTATCGTGGGACTACAAAACCCTAAATTGTGCATCCTACTCCACCTTTAGCCATTTTCGATGTCGAGGCCATGTTTGTAATCTTTCACACGAGTTATCATCACTCGAAAAGAACACGAATCCCAAATGGATTCCCACATCTCGAACAAATCTTGAAACCATATGTGGATTCCCATATCTCAACCGATCTCGAAATCACCTGGATTCCCACATCCTGAATAGATCACAAACAACTACATGTGTTCGAGCATCTTAAACAGATCTTAAATCTCACATAGATACCCTTATCTCAAAAAGATCAACTTCCAAGAAATAGAACACGTATCTCAGTCTTGAAGTGGTTTTTGGTAAGTAAAGCACTTACCGATCCTGGTCTCTCCAAGATTGAATCGACGAATTTGGTCATTCAATGATAATGAGAGCGATCACATATGGAAACCAAGTCTCATATACTTATGACGTTTCCAATATTTTCCTCTCACACTATCCCTTGATCAATTGTGAAGCTAGTAGGTTTGAGCTCTGTTGCTCATATCCCTACACCAACATCAGTCTTAATTCCCATAGATAGACAAGCCTACTTCATCAGCTTTTAGTGCTAAGTATACAACTAAATGTTTTCCATTAACGAGTAAACATACAAAGCACGATCAAGTCACATAAGCGACTTCCAATCCCCTTTGCTTTTTAAACCTTTCCTTTTTCTATCTTTTTCCAAAAGATTCATTACTTATAATTTCCTTCAAAATATCCATTTAAAGATCTAAGCGCTTTCACAAATTCATTCAAAAAGGTTTCAGACAAATGTTACTCAAACATTGTCACTATAAACTCAAAACCATTTCGCTTATGCTTATCTTTAAAACATTCTTCTAAAGATATATTTACATTCATAAGTATATTCAAAAACGGTTAAAGACGAATGTTATTGAAACATTGTCACAACAAACCCAAACCATTTTACTTATGCTTAGCTTTAAAACATTCTTTTAAAAGATCTAAGACAATATTTAGCTACGTTTGATAGACGACTAATCGATTATCTAGACAAACAATTGCTTATACAAATCAATATTTGTATACTTAACTTTTTTTCGAAATTTCAGCATAACCATTCCTCTTTCAGGAGTGGAGCCAGGTAAGTTAGAGCACTGGTTGCATCAAAGCCTTGCCCAGACACTTCGTTCTTAAATCTCACAAATAAACAAGCATACTCGTCGGCTTTTAGTGTTAAGTATAATATTATTGATTTCCATAAACAAGTAACAAACAACATGATTAACTGTTTTCGACATTCCCAACTTAACTATTCCTCATTTAAGAGAGAAGCTCGATAGATTAGAGCTCTATTGCTCCATCCTTACTCGATATCAATCTTAACTCCCAGAAATAGATAAGCCTACTTCGTTGACTTTTAACATTAAGCAAAGTTAGTTAACTTTTAAACAAGTAAGTAAGCAACAAGATTAACATGTTTCGACATTCCAACTTAACTATTCCTTGTTCAAGAGTGAAGCCCGATAGGTTACAGTTGTATTGCTCCATCTCCACTTGACATCAATCTTAACTCTCAGAAATAGAGAAGTCTACTTCGTCGGCTTCTAGTGTTAAACCTCTTCCTTACTTTTCCAAAATTTATATATAATTATTAATAAGATATTTAAACTTCAAGCCAACTTTAATATACTTCAAAACATGTTTGAAAACATCTCTAAAATGATTAGAGAAAAACACCAAATTTAAATAACATTTTTGAACACTAAAAACCATAAGCGACTTACTATAGCATTTATAAATGCTGTTAAAAGTCCTTGTTAAAGAACACATTGAAAAGCACAATCTTTGTGACTAGTTTGACCACTTTAAAAAATGATTTAAGACCTGAAATTTTTTATAGTAATTACTACCATTAGGGTAATTAAGAATCATGGAAAGAAACCCTTAATAATATCTTTCCATTTATTTATAAAAATTCCTAAAAACAAGGGATTTGAAAGTGCCCTTGTAACGACTATTCTTGCTTCAAACATTTTCAAACTTACTTCAATTTTACACACAAGTTAAACAACCATTTAAACATCAAGTCATGGCCATGCCACATGTTTTGGAGGGTAATAGAAGTGATGTTATATAATATAAAGTTACCATTTGCTTTCAAAAGCAAGAGGGGTCCAAAGTTTATAACTTTACTTAGTTAATGTCACTTTAACTTTATACTTAGTTAAAAAGCCTAAAACCTAAGGGGACTCGACGACTTACGACCTAAGTAGTTGTTAACCCCTAAATTTCTACGACTTATGGCCTTACGACTCATGGCCTTACGACTTATGAGCTGTACGACTCATGGACTTACGAGATAAGGAGTCTACGACTCATGGACTTACGAGATAAGGAGTCTACGACTCATGAACTTACGAGATAAGGAGTCTACGACTCATGGTCTAGATGGTTCAGCGAGTCAAGGTGCGTACGACTCATCAGGTTTATGATTCATGGAAACGTACGACTCATCAGGTCTGTACGACTCATCAGGTCTGTACGACTCATCAGGCTTACGACTCATCAGGTCTACGACTCAAGAGGACCTCACGACCTAAGGACATCACAACCTAACAATGTACGAGTTAAAGTGCCTGCGAGTTAAGGAGTCTGCGACCTAAGATGTCTACGACCTAGGACTCAATGACTTAACTTGCCCAGCGACCTAAGGCTACAGAAGACCTTGCGACCTAAGGCTACAGGAATGTCACGACCTAAGGGAAGTCGCGACCTAAGGAAGCTTGCGACCTAAAGACTCCGCGACCTAGTAGTGTTGCGACCTAAAGGCTACGACCTAAGGAAGATTCCGAGTTATGAAATGCTCCGACTTAAGAAGGTTCCGACCTAACGGGTTACGACTTAGTGGGTTTACGACTTAAAGGCTGCGAGTTAAGGTCTTACGAGTTAAGGTCTGATAAGTCGGCTACGACTTAATACTTGTCAAAGACAGCCACAGGATGGGCCTAGAACAACCCAATCCCTTAACTCGTCACCGACCTAACCCTATCCCTTAACTCGTCACCGACCTACCCTAAGTCGGCTACGACTTAAAGACTTAGAGAAATTTCCTTAGTCCAAATCAGCTCCTATAAATACCCCATCACTTCCAACTTGGAGAGGACTTTTGGCCATTCATTTCTCCAAACGCCGTTACGCTGTCGAAGTCTCCTCTCATTCAGCAATCAAAGATCTTCAAGCATTCGAGACACTACAACAATCTTCGAGAAGAGCTTCTAACATCCAACACGGATTCGTCGAGTTTCATCATCAAAGATCGAGCTAGTAGTCAAGAGTGCTTTCATGATCAAGTTGTATCGTTTTTTAGAAAGATATTATATCAAATTGTAACCGAATCAGCAATAAAAGACTATAAAGTGGATGTAGGCTCAATTACGGGCCGAACCACTATAAATCTGTTGTTCATTTACCGCTTTTCTGCTATTTTCCTGCTTAATTTCTATTCCCGTCACACGGGTGGTGCTTTCACGATCTTATTACACACACCGGGTGTTAGCGTTCACTTTTTACCGTTAACACAACAACAAGACAAAGATAGAACTGCCGTAACGAAGTATGAATTAGATGTGAGTTGCGAGCACTCACCTTCTTCGAAGAAGCAGCCGCGAGCAACCTAGCGGAGTCGACGTCGTAGCATTACGAAAGCGAACGAAACCATCGGCAGAAGCCCTTAGCATTCGATCGAGCAGAGAAGCCAACGCCTTTGATTTCGCGAAGCCCTAAATTGAAAAAACGAACGAACGAAGAAATCGTGGCCTCCATTCTTCTCTATTGCTTAGATTAGGGTTTTTGACAGTGAATGGGGGAGAGGAGCGAACGAAAGATGAGAGCCGCCACCATTTTTCTTTCTTTCGACTGTTTGCTTAGGTTTTCTCGAATGAGGAAAATGAAAAGGGTGGACGGGTTTTAGCCTTAGTAAATTTTCACGGCTACCATAGAGAAGGCCAAGACAAAATGGGAAGCCCAATATCAGCTCTAACCACGAATAACAATTTATATTAAAGAATTTTAACCCGAATAAATCTCAATTGCAATCAAACAATTTTCACATTTCAAATCCGATTCGAATTCCAATAACAATTATCAACTGAATTAAATCGTCATTTTGACGATAATTGAAATTACAAAAATCCCGGTTGTTACAGACTTCCCTCCTTATAAAAATTGCGTCCCCGTAATTTTCATAATTAAAGATGTCAATAACAATTACTTTTCTAACATAAACTGGTTAAGCTAGAAAAATAAAAGTCGAGAATTCAAATGCCAAAGGAATCTTTTAATTCCAATAAAAGAGATTCACAAATTTTCAACCATATCTAACTATCAATAGATAATCAGAAAACAACAAACCAGAATAAATGCAACCATCAGCGATATTCAATTATCAACAAGATAATTAAAATACAGAATTTCACAAAACAATAATATCTAATCATCGATACGATAATTAAAAAACAACAAAATCCAATTATCCACAGAGATAATTATAAAACACAATCGCAATTCGCAAAACTGCCACGATCTAGTTATCCGACAAATAACTGGAACACAAACTTCATAATCAACAAATTCTAAATATTAACAGAGATAGAAAGAAAATAGCAATTCAATAAAAATCAGCATAATTTAGATCCAATTAGAGACTAGAAAATCTCGTATTAACAAAATCAGCAAACATCAATTTATCTAATTATCTCAAACGATAATCAGAAAACAAATCAAACATCTAATTATTTCAAACGATCATCAGAAAAAAAATCAAATGTCTAATTATCTCAAACGATAATCAGAAAACAAATCAGCACATATCTAATTACCACAAACGGTAATTAAAATTTCAAATTCAACAAATATTCGATTATCACAAACGATAATCAAATTTCAAATTCTACAAATGTTCGATTATCAAAAACGATAATCAAATTTCTCAAATCAACAAATATTCGATTATCAAAAACGATAATCAAATTTCTCAAATCAACAAATATTCGATTATCAAAAACGATAATCAAATTTCAAATTCAACAAATAATTGATTATCTCAAGTGATAATCAAATTCCAAATTCAATAAATATTTGATTATCTCAAGCGATAATCAAATTTCAAATTCAACAAATATTTGATTATCTCAAGCGATAATCAAATTCCAAATTCAATAAATATTTGATTATCTCAAGCGATAACCAAACTTCAAATTCAACAAATATTTAACTATCTCAAGCGATAATTAAATCTAAAATCAGCAAATATTTAATTATCTAAAGCGATAATTAATTCTCAAATCAGCAAATATTTAATTATCTAAAGCGATAATTAATTCTCAAATCAGCAAATATTTAATTATCTCAAGCGATAATTAAATCTAAAATCAACAAATATTTAATTATCAAAAGCGATAATTAAAAGCAACAAATATCCGATTATGGAAAACGATAATCAGAACTCATATCAACAAATATCTAATTATCACAAGCGATAATTAGAAACAACAAATATCCGATTATCAAAAACGATAATCAGAACTCATATCAACAAATATCTAATTATCACAAGCGATAATTAGAAACAACAAATATCCGATTATCAAAAACGATAATCAGAACTCATATCAACAAATATCCAATTATCACAAGCGATAATTAGAAACAACAAATATCCGATTATCAAAAACGATAATCAGAACTCATATCAACAAATATCTAATTATCACAAGCGATAATTAGAAACAACAAATATCCGATTATCAAAAACGATAATCAGAACTCATATCAACAAATATCCAATTACCTACAGATAATTGGAAACAACAAATATCTAGAAATCAATTAAGAAGACTAGAAAATCAACATAAAAGCTTGGATCGATCCCATCAGATGGCGAGTTTTTAATTCGCCGCACGTGCATCTCAGAGTGGCCGAAGCCTACCAAGTACTCAACATAATTTTGGCGCCCATCAGATTGACCCGAAGGTCCGCAGAGTGACCTGAAGGTCTAGTACTGGTATTTGACCCGAAGGTCCGCAGAGTGGCCCGAAAGCCCAACAAATGACCCGAAGGTCTAACAAATGACCCGAAGGTCCTTATAGTGGCTCGAAAGCACACGAAAGCATCAAAATGTTTCAATTAACGAGTCCGGAATTAACCAAAATAGCAAATGCACATGTCCCATAACCACGAGTTTTACTAAATTGTTTAATTCTCTTCATCGTTTCCTTGAAAGTGTAAAATCATCAAAATCATCAAAACGATAGATATTTCAATTAACGAGTCCGGAATTAACCGAAATAGTAAAAGTGTGGTTCCATACTCCGCACTTTTGCTAAATCGTTTAAATCTCTTCATCGTTTCCTTGAAAGTGCAAAATTGTGTATTTTGTAAAAATACACTTTACATTCTCAAACGGACAAGTCCGGAATTAAGCGAATCAGTAAAAGAAAGGGGTCATAGTCCTCGATTTTGCTGAAACGTTTAAATCGCTTCCTCATTCTTTTGAAATCGCAAACTGTAAAATTTTTGAAAACAATTTTATTTATTTTGTAAAAATAACAATTCGCATTCTCAACTGAACAAGTCCGGAGTTAAGCGAAACAGTAAAAGAAAGGGGTCATAATCCTCGATTTTGCTGAATCATTTAAGTCGCTTTCTCATTCTTTTGAAAACGCAAACTGCTAAAATTTTATAAAACAATTTTCATTTTAAAACGATTTTCCAATCACGTGATTAGAACAGTAAATCAGTAACAATTTCGGTAAGGAAATCGTACTTCTCAAAATACCGTAAAAACGGTCACAAAACAGCATTGCGGAATAACTGCTTGAAAATCCACTTTTAAAATTTGACGGTTACTGAAGCCAAAGCGACAGTAATTTTAAAACGTCAAAATCACATCAAAACAATTTACATCAAAATGTAATATCAGAGAATTTTCATTCATCAAAATGCCATAAAACACCGTGCTTCAAAAATTTAGTATTGGTGTAAAAATCCCGTTACAAAAATAACGGCAACAAAATACGTTTCATAACCTAGCATCGGTTCAACGTAAAATAAATGCAGTAACGTGCAATTCAAATTTTGCACGTACTACAAAATGAACAAAGAAATTATTCGAAGGTATCTTTAATGAAGACAATTCAAAACAGCAAAAATCTGATCAATATATGATTAATACAAAAGAAAGCCAGCGGAAATTTCAACAAAAATCACATAGCTGCAATTTCTTCGAATCCTCAATTCGGATTCGAAATTCTCAAAGAAACAAAATAATTACAGCTATGTAAACAACAAATGAAATTCATATCAATTTCGTATTTCGATTTTTAAATCAAAAAGATTATCGGTTGTACTCAGCAAAGACAGTTTCACTGTTTCTGCTGCGCACTCTGATAAATAGAACACAAATCAATCAAATCAACCAAAACACAGTTTCACTTTTATTTTTAAATAAAGATATTTAAAAATTTACATCTAGATTTCAAAACTTTAGTTTTGACTCAAATCACAGATAAAACATCGACCAATAGTTGTAACATATGTTCCATCCAAGTTATGTTTTATATTATGTCCATAAACCCCAAGCTCTGATACCAACTGTGACGCCCCACCAATTTGCTCATAATAACAAAGAGTATTAAAAGAAATACTGTCTATTATTACGAAGAATAAGGCTGGATAGGAGCGACCATCCGTAATTGGCCTTACACTAATATTGGTTATCTCGATAGGAGTGGTATATATTTTTCATCTATTATTTATTCACTCCCATCGACATATCCAATTATCAGTATAAAACAAACTACGATGATTCATAATAGTTTAGGACATTAGATATAACAATAACACAGATAATATAAATGCGGAACACAGATAAAAACAAAAGTCTCATATATATATAACTGACGTCAGTTACAACATAGTTGACACAATACATATGTTACAACTACAACTGTCGACTCTGGAAGTTATATATACACGTACATTATCAACTAATATACATGAATACATATCAACCTATACAATTTGACACGACTACTACAAAACGACGAAGACCACTTCAAAAGATGTAAAAAGTCTTCATATTCCGAACAGTAACTCAAAGCAGGAAATCTACAACCTGAAATAACTCGGGTCTGACCCGAGTATTACATTCAAAAGAAAATAATACACGGGTCAGTCTAATTCAAACTCAGTTATTAGTGCATAGCAGCAATAATAATCAGATAGTCAATAGACGACAGTCACAGAAATCACATATATCCAACTGTAGCATAGCAACAAAAAGAAAACTGCATATACGACTAAGCAGTATACCGTATTAAAACTGAAATTTCCAAAGTGAAGCAAGAACTAATGTTCATGAACATGAGGGAAACATATATGATCAAGTGAAGTCTAACCATCAAGTTCCAGTTTATCTAAGTTCAAAGTGCAGATATGATAATTTGAATGCAATAGTGGAACAGACCAAAATGCAGACCAAAATCAAGGCAAGAGTATCAGACTACCAGGAAGAGGACAGAGTAATGAAGACTACAAGGAAAAACATCACTGCTTCTTATATAGGACAGGCCTGACCACACATGCAAATGGAAGCAAAGCCCAATTACATTAATGAACTGATATGTAGTGCACCCTATATATACAAATTCTAACTTGAAGTACGCTACACCAGCAAGCATTCGAACAAGGTCAAGTTTAAAATGACCATGTCCAAAACAAATTCGACCAACAAAGCAAAAGGTACAAATGCTACAAGATGTATCAGACTACACACTTACATGGGGCCACAGTATGCTACAAAGAAAATGAACTGTGGTTTCAATTCAAAGGAGCCAAGCCTTAAAATTGTTACCAGTTCAAGCAAAGTCAAAAGTCACAAATAATTTACATTTCAAAAATCAGAGTTAAGCCAGAAGCCCAACCCAGTCAAGTTGCAGTTATTGAAATCAATGCTACAGGAGATAAAAATCACTATGACCCAAATCAGCAAAGCATAAGCAATAGACAGTGATCATGTTAAAGTCGAAGTCAACCAAAATAAGTTCGAACAAAACAACACTGTCAACTCAAATTCAAAAAATCATCAAAGTCGTAAATTCACAAATTTATACAACTCGGCAAAGCCAGAGAAACATCAAACATCTACATATATATGAAAATCAAAGAATTCAAAGCCATGGAAATCACCAAATCACAAAATAGTATACCGTTCGAAACAAGAACAATGCTGCAAGTATCACAGAGTCGAGACAAATCAGAAGTTACCAACAACAAGACAAAGATAGAACTGCCGTAACGAAGTATGAATTAGATGTGAGTTGCGAGCACTCACCTTCTTCGAAGAAGCAGCCGCGAGCAACCTAGCGGAGTCGACGTCGTAGCATTACGAAAGCGAACGAAACCATCGGCAGAAGCCCTTAGCATTCGATCGAGCAGAGAAGCCAACGCCTTTGATTTCGCGAAGCCCTAAATTGGAAAAACGAACGAACGAAGAAATCGTGGCCTCCATTCTTCTCTATTGCTTAGATTAGGGTTTTTGACAGTGAATGGGGGAGAGGAGCGAACGAAAGATGAGAGCCGCCACCATTTTTCTTTCTTTCGACTGTTTGCTTAGGTTTTCTCGAATGAGGAAAATGAAAAGGGTGGACGGGTTTTAGCCTTAGTAAATTTTCACGGCTACCATAGAGAAGGCCAAGACAAAATGGGAAGCCCAATATCAGCTCTAACCACAAATAACAATTTTTATTACAGAATTTTAACCCAAATAAATCTCAATTGCAATCAAACAATTTTCACATTTCAAATCCGATTCGAATTCCAATAACAATTATCAACTGAATTAAATCGTCATTTTGACGATAATTGAAATTACAAAAATCCACAAGGACAAAGAATCAACTCCCACCATCAATAAAAGCCTAAAAATCCAACCTTTAGCACTTTCAAACCAAAGCCACACTTCCTCCTCCTCCTCCTATGCTCACAGTCCCCCTTAGATCTTCCTCTTCCTCTCACCTTCTCCCTATTTCTACTTGCTAATCATGCTTCCCATGATTTTTAGGCCAAAAGCCAAAGTTTAAAAGAGATTGAAGATGATTTGGTTAAGTCTCAAAAAAGTTTGAGAATAATTAATGGATTAGTGCTTAAGCACATCCACCATTTTTAATTCTCATACTTCATATCAAGCTTAGTGAATTAGTGATTTATTATGTTTGGTCTGCCTCTCCTTATATAAGGTTTTACAAGAGGTCACAACCACCTCTTACCTTCCATGAAAGGTCACAAAGGAGCCTCATTTTTACATGTTAAATTTACACCTCTTTTCTATTACTTAAAAGTTAAGTATTACCATAAAAGGTCATTTTCGGAATATCTTTGATGACATCACCCATGACATCATCCATAAAGGCTATTTCCATAAATAGGAAAAAAAATTATTTCATTTTATTAATTTCCTAAGAAAATAAGTGTATGTAAAAAAATCTGAACAACTTCTGACGGTTAAAAAGTTGTTTATCAATAAAACGATTTACGGTCACATTTTCAAAATATTTGTTTTGTAAACATTTTTCCAAAATACGTTTACGATCATTACTTATGATTTAAAAGTGGATTAAAATGCTTACTAAATCATTTTAATAACATTTAATCCAAGATTCAAATATTTAAATAGTTCAGATATTTAAATACGAAGTGTCCGAAGTTCAATTCGTTACAATCCTAAATGTATAGGATAGATGCATCAGTAAAATAACTTATCATAGCTTCACTTATTTATTAGAAACATTTTACTCTAAAGGGAAAATAAGAAGAGGTTTCATAATTATTCGGGTATGCCACCACTACTTAGGCTCCGTACATAGTATCCATATAAATATTTTTTATACAGAAATTTCAAATTCCGTATTTAAACTACTATGTATTTTATACCAAATTTATTTAAAGGAAACTTCAAAAGTCAATACCTTGGTTTTATTTCAAATCATTTGAAATAATAATATATACATATACCTTTTTGTATATCAATTACATTTTGGATTAAGTCAAAATCTTTTTCAAAGTGGTATCAAATACTTCGTAAAATCATACATATCATAATCTCAATTTACAAATCAACTTCCCAAATATTTACCTTAAAATCAATAGAAAAACATACAAATAGATCGAGTAGCTCCAAAATAATACCAAGGAAACGGGTCACACTAAGTCATATAATATATCCCCTTACCATAAAGGATAATACTCATGAGAAGTGCTTACCAACCAAACATATCTCTCGCCCGTTTCTAGTTATTTTCTAACCACTCAAACTAGATAACATTAAAATTCTTTGTTCCCAAATTGACTCGTTGATTTTGGGAGCAACTTCGAACTTGAACAAATCTTAAAACTCTTTTCAAGATATTAGTATTCACAAATACTTTTAAATAATAATGTTATTATTTTCTTCAAAATCTTGGAAACTCCTTTTATTTCGAGCAAGATTGGTTATCGAGTTAGATATATGTTACAATTACATAATTTTCCCTAGGGAATATCTCTAGCTCTATCAGTGTTAACTTCGGGAGCGTACAATAATTATCAATTACGCCATAGTCATGCTGGATTTCACTTTCAAGGCAGTGGACTCATCCATGACACAACTCCCATCACTTTCTCTTTTTTCTCCTACCCATTAATCTTCTAACAAGTTGAGCCAACCAACCTTCTTTATGACTAATGAATAATGTTTAGAGGATATCATATGGTTCTATACTTCATCTCCATCACAGGTCCAACCGATAAGTTCTTCATATTGTTGTTTTTCATAACTTGAAGACGTAATACCCCTTAAATAATGATAAAGTAAAGCTTTATGCATTAAAGGGAACATTAAAATTAACTATAGTTTAACATTGATTAAAAAATGTTAGCTCCAAAAATACAAACTTATTACATACACCTTTGTCTATGAATATGAGGAAGGCACACTATAGTACATTATTGTCTTAATAGTTTGTTTGTACTGGACTTTCACCTAATGGCGGTGCTAGAAAAAACATCGATGAGGTTACTTGATGCATAAATGATCATTTTCCTCAAGGTTTGGAAACAATCTTATAAATAAATAAATACAAAATTTGTTTTATCGAATGAGATGTGTATGTATATATACAATATAGAGATGGCACTAAATAAAACATAATCATAATGTGCTAGTTGAAAAGAACTTCAACAACTCTGATCTTTTCTATTGTATTTCTAATAATAAAGGTCGGTGTTAATTCCTCATTGGTTAAACATAAAAAGGAGAAATAGTTATTGATGACATAGGAAAGAAAATGCTAATTTCCAAATAGAAATACTCTAAACCATAGGAGTTCAAAAGCGAAAACATTGTAATAGTTAGTCTTACATGCAAAAGTATTGGTCAATAATAATAATTTCATCTTCTTCTCTTCTATTTTTGTTCTCTATTTTTAAAACCATTTTTCCCCACAAAAAATGAATAACCGGTCAAAAGCTAAACAAATTTAAGATCAAGATAAAGTAGAAACTCAGGAAATTAGTGTAGAATACTCATGCAAGATATAGATTGGAAATTAAGAGAAAATGAAAAGGAAAAATATTTCTAGATCTTTAGGTTATAATTAGCCCGAGCCTCAAATTACCAATGATCCTCCCTTATTTGGCCTTTTTTAGTGTATTAAAGTAGCTGTTGTCACATCTCTAAACTGAAATCAGATCAAAAGGAGCTACAAAGGTGAGATTCAACAAAAAGAAAATAGCGGCTAGCAGAAAGTATTATTTTAATTGGTAGGGTTTCTATTTTGAGTTAGATTCATTTTTGTTAAGTAGGTCAGTGTAATATCTTTAATAATAGTTGTAATACATTTAGTATCATATTTTTTTGGTGTTAGTGTGAACTACCAAAAATGCCCCTCAAATATTACTTTAAAATACAATCTAACAAAAAACATTTTTTTACAAATTCAAATCGTTCCTCTACAGATATTCCCAAATCTTAATATCACTTAAAAATAGGGTCTAACAAATAAACATCTTTTACAAATTCGTTCTTTATTAATCAATAATACATAAAAAATTATAGTAGCCTCACATTACACATCCGTTTCTTCTAACCAAAAAATTATAACTAACAAAAAGTTAGACCTTGCAAGTTAAAAATAAAAATTCAAACTAATTATACATGATTTCAATGTAAAAATATGGCAAGATATTTGTGCAAATCATTTTCTCTTGAACGCGTTAAATATTTACAGTTTGTAGAAAAACAACTTACGCGCAAAGCGCGTGCCATAACACTTTGTAACAACCCGCATACCTATCGATTTTATATTTAAATATTTTATCGTTAGTCGGATGTTAGTCCAAAAAGCTAATTTTTGCATATGGTCAAATTAGGACTCGAGACCACCCCCATTGAGTTCAAAATGACGTTTGCGATCTTTTTGAGTGTAAACTTCGATATGTTTGGAGATAGTGAAATTTTCGTCACTTTTCCCGCTTGTGACTTTGGTTTGGACTGCACTTCCTTAGTTCAGCCCAACCCTCTTCCTCACTTCATTCACCATTTGTTTTAACATTCAAGCTTCATCAAAAATGGTGGTGGGAAGTGGAAATTAAAACTCCAAACTCAAATTCTATTGCAAATCCGAGATTCAACTCCAAATTCAAGTAGAAGATAGTGGATTCAAGCTTTGGATTGCTTCTCCTTGCTTTCAATCTCCATCTTCATCAAATTCCGTGAAAAGGTGAGATTTTTGATCTCACATCTTGCCTATAGATGTCATTGGGCTGTTGGGAATGATCCCCTATTGCATTTGTATGAATACCTGCATTTGGTTTGGATTGGATTGGCGAAAAACTTCAATTTTTAGTGTTTTTGGTGAATTCCAGCCTTTAGGTCGTTCTGCCCAGGTTAGGTCGTCCAGACTGCTAGCTCGCGCATGTTGAAAAGTCACGGCCTTCATATTTTCGCTCGCATGCCTTAGGTCGTCCACGAGTTAACACCTTAGGTCGTCCACGAGTTAACACCTTAGGTCGTCCCCGAGTTAAGAGTTAAGTCGTTGCCTTCTGCTATCTCGTCCTGGCTTAGGTCGTACTGAGATAAGTCGTTAGGTCATATAGACCTTAGCTCGTAGCTCGTATTTGAGCTTAAGTCGTTAAGTCGTATCGACTTTAGGTCGTTGGGTCGTATACCCTCTTAAGTCGTAAGTCGTTCGCGAGATAAGCAAGTGCTAAGTCGTTCACGAGTTAAACCTTAAGTCGTAGGTCGTCTCCGACCTAATATTTCCCCTGCTATTTCACTAGGTCGCTTGACCTTAAGTCGTAGGTCGTCTCCGACCTATGCCCCACTAAGTCGCATCCCACTTAGGTCGCAGGACTCTGTTAAGTCGTAGGTCCTCTCCGACCTTACCCTTAGTCTTGTTAGTTCGCGTGAACCCTTAGGTCGTATGACCTACTTTTCCTTAGGTCGCTTGACTTCTTTGATGCATTTTGAGCTGATTTCTTTGGACTTTACTCACGTCTTCGAACGTGAATTGATGTGATTTGATTTGTTTCTACAATCGTTTTATGACTTGTCACTTTAAAGATATATGAAGGTTTCAATACTAGTACTTAATATCAAAACTCTTTCATCAAAGCAATTTCAACACCATTTTAAATATCAAAAGTTCGTTTTCTCAAACCGATTTCCAATCTACTAGTATATACAAGCCTTTACTTCACTCGAATGAGAAATCGACTTAAACGACTTAGTAAAACGAGTGGTATGAAACGCTTGCGTTCACTTCGTCGGTTAGCTCTTGGACTTGTTCGATTGAACCCTTTTTGTGACAATTTCCTAGTGAAGATTTACAGCTTGTTCGTAAATATTTAAGTTAAGCAAGTGGTTATGGGACATGAAGCTAAACTCATATATTTACTAGCTTGGTGTGATTGACACTTCTCGTTGATCATGACGATCATTTTTTGATTTAGACTAGCAATTGTGCGATGTCTCTTTGTTTGCAAGGTTAGACTAGACCGCAGTGGTGTGATTCCGACTCACACATATCTCTTCGTCCGCAAGGTTAGTCTAGACACCACTTGTGTGATTCCATTCACACATACCTTTTTGTTTGCGAGGTTAGGCTAGACACCACTTGTGTGATTCCATTCACACATACCTTTTTGCTTTTTGGTTAGCCTAGACCTCAATCAGTGTGATTCCGACTCACACATATGGGGTAGCTCCCCATGGTCTTCGGACCATCATGTGATAGGCCTCTTTCTCTTTTTATGATTTCTGGATTTCTTGTTTTTGATTTCTAGATTTTTATGTCATTGACTTGTTATGAGTACAAGTTTAGGGTATGATGCCCTCTTTGGATCTTTGAGAAGATTCTTGTGATATTGATCATTTCTCATCGGTTGATCTCCTGTTGATCATCATTTTCATACTTATAGTAGTATGTCAGTATGGATATTTTATGTTTATGCCATATCTTTTATTTTATATCATGTCATCTGATATTTATAGTTAGACTGATCCGTTTATTATTTTCTTAAATAATACTCGGGTCAGATCGAGATGTTACAGGTGCTTCTGCTTGACTTCCTCTCGGGATTTGCTACTCTGACTTTTGGCTAACTATTTAGTTTAGCAGTTTTATTGTGTACACTTGAGATATGGACTCATAGTTGTATTCTTTTGGTATAGCACGTGTTGCTATTCTTTTGTATTATTGTGGATCTTTTTTACCACTACTCTGATGTACACTTTCATGTGTTAGTTATATATTCATATCTTCTTCCGCCTTTGTGATATGGATGTCTGTGACTGATTTGTGTTATGTTTATTTCTATGTTTGTTTCCGAAAATTATTTTATAGCCACCGTGTGATAAGAAATTACATGGATGGTCGCTCCTCAACAGCCTTATTCTCCGTGCTAGTTGACAGCACTACATCGTAGTGTCCTTGGCTAGCGTGGGTATTGAGGTGGGGCGTCACACACTTCATTGAGATAAATGCGGTTACGGGGTAATGGGTTGTGTTTTGCAAACTTTGTTTATAAAATTTATAGATAAAATAAATATCATATACAAAAACAATTCAAAAGCTTCATTTGTTTCTACTTTTCTCTTCAATATCCTGGGGAGGTCACTTGATCTGCCCATATGTACATTAGCTTCGCTTTTGCTTCCAACATCATGAACTCTACTATGTTAAGCCATGATCCAAAAATATGAGAAAGGAATTGAGGTGTCATTATTATGCATAATTCTTTAATCAGATCTGTCCATTTTGAAGTTTGGTAAATCTTTACAACTATTCCTCTACTATTTGTTGCAATGATGCTTATTGCGATTGTTGAATTAGGTAACCAAAACATGATAAAGAGATGAAAAATGTGAGAGAATTAAAACAATAGGCAAAATCTTTAGAAATAGGTTTTGTAAAAATCGAGAAGGTAACAGAAAAGGGAGACACATTTCCGTTGAAGCTAAATTATCTACCTATGGATCTGAGGGTATATCTTGGATGTCAATCATTGGAGGGTGAGGCTATGTCATCAAGGTGAGTCGAGCATCCTCGGGGGATAAACGAGGATCGTCCAAGGTTAGGCGAAGGTCATCAAAGGGAGGGTTTTCGAAGCGAGGTTCTAATTCTCTTTTTGACAAAATGAAATGAATTTCTTTTATGGGGCTGAGTAAAGGGAATTTAGAGTGGCGTTAGGGTAGGGAATGAAATATTTGAGGAAGATGAATTGTCTCTCGTGCTTCTGTTATTTTCCAAAACACGAAAAATGAAAAAAAAATTGTTTCATATTTTATATGTTAAATTCGTTTTTTAAACTAGTCGTTTTTCACAATATACATGCGTTGTATGCATTTTTGTTTGAATGAAAACCCAAAATTGAAAACGGCAAACCAACCACAGCCTTAGCATTTACGGAAGCATAAGGTGTGTGTTGGAACATAGTTAATAGTTTACGTACTATTAAAATATATAATTTTTTTCACTGGATATATGTATTAATTATTTAAAAAATACATTTACTTTTCAAGAAAAAATCTTAATCAAATAAATTAGTAATATCAATTTTTTTATAAACTTCGGAAAATTTTGACATTGGTTAACAATGTAAACTTGTTATATCGGTTAATAGTTCATGGCAGCCATTAATTGAGTTAATTCTCGATGAATGTTTTCTATGTAACCACCTTGGTTAAAATGGATGTTCTTTCTTATTTTAAAATTTGATTTATTGATTTCTTGGATTTCTATGAACTCTTTAATTCTTCATTTGTTTAAAAAATGAAATCAATAAAATTTTAGAAAAATTTCATATTTTGAAATGAGTATTCTAAATTTATGAAGTTTCTTTTTTTGCACCTTTTTATACTTCTTTAATTCATTGCATGATTGATGAGCATGAACAATAAAATCTTCGAGCGAGAACATTTTTGTCTACTTAGAATTTTCATTTGCTATTGACAATGTTTCGTCGAAAGTGAGTACACAATCACTTATAACTTATGAGTAGGACAACTATACAGAAATATTATTATAAATTACTATTTTATACAATGGTCAAGAAAAAAGTTAAAGAAATTTATTAAATCTACTGAAAAAACAGTTGTTAAAACCAAATTTATTACAACTTTCAAAATAAATAGTAGAATTTTTTACCATAACTTCTAATGTGTGAATGTAGTATTGAAATTTTGTTATAGGATCATTTCGTTGTAATATGCACATATAATCTGGAAACCATGGAAGAATTTGAGCAAAGTTAGGATAATTTGCTCAAACTTTGTAGGCTTAGGAATAATGAATGGTTACAGAAAAAACTTATGACCTAAGAAAAAATGGGCACAAGTCTATAGTCATTCTCAGTTTCGTGCTTGTTTGACAACATCACAAAGGAGTGAGAAACATTAATGAATTAACCATGGTAGAACTTTTCACCGAGAGTTTGTAAGTCTCTACTCTAAAGCCTTGGAAAATCATCATGAAAAGGAAAAGGAGGATGGATATTTGACACAACGAACAACTCTTGATCTTATTTCTAGTTGGTCAATAGAGCGTGAAATAGCAAAAATACACATTAAGAGGTTATTTTATTCGTTTGAAGAGTGTATTAAGCAAACTATTGACTTATCATTTGAATTAGAGAACGATGATGGAATTATTCGGACAAATAAAGTTAATGAAATCAAAGGATGGAAAAGGAATAAAAAATTATATAAAACCATTCAGAATAATCACTGTCGTTTTCATGAAGAAAATTTGAGTTTGATGGGATTTTCTGTTCACATGCATTAAGGGTGTTTCGTCACTTAAAGTATAATATTTACTTCCTCAATACTACATAATGAGATGGACATGAGAAATTATAGATTAAGTTATTTACGACATAGTGCGGGACATTATTCCAAATGACAATGACTCACGACTAACAACTATGTATTCTCTCCAGCCAACTATATCCTCCAGCCAACGATCTCCGCTCCCCCCTGATCCACTGCCTTTGAACTCCGACCCACCTCTCGGATTCTCTCCCATAGCTAACTCAGATTCCACGCCTGAGAATGATGAAGGATTCACCATCGTTCGTTCAAAAAAATGGAAACGAAAAACCAAAACCTCACTGCAATCTAATAGATATAATCTTGCCTCTAACGATTTACAGAAAAAAAACTTGTGATCCTCTCCTTCACAGAATGAATGTCAGAGCCATGCTCACAACCTCAAGAATGCAAATTGCCTTATTCAACCTGAGAAAATTTCCGCTTCAAGTAAATGGAACTTCTCCACCTCGTCTAGTAGGGCGTGGAATGAAGTTGTCAAGGGTAATAATATTCCAGTCTCTATTCTGTTAAAATTTTATCAGCCCCGCGAATTTAATTCGATGCAATGTGCCAAAATGCCTATTGAGGTAGTCCAAGATGATAGAAAACAGTGGGATAATGCTATTGTGATATATGTCGTTGGTCCTAAACCATACTATCCATACTTCAGGGATTATACCACTAGAGTATGGAAGCCCGAAGAAGATTTCTCTATATTCTCTAAGGAGAACGGTTTTTATGTTATAAAATTTCACAATAAAAAAGATTGTGAAAGAATCTTAGAAGGTGGTCCCTACTATTACAACAAAAACTTGATGATGATGAAGAGATGGTCGCTTGGGATGAAACTTAATAAGGAACTCCTTAACTCAATTCTGATTTGGGTTCGCTTTCCTAATCTTCCACTTGATTGCTAGACGGAGGAGGGGATTAGTCGTATTGCCTCGGTCCTTGGAACTCCCATCAAGTTGGACAAATTTACAAAAGGTATAATAAAAATTGCATACGCTAGAGTTTTAGTCGAAATTAATAATTCCTATAAGTTTCTGAATAAGATTCCTGTTTTATCGAAGAAAGATGAAATCTTATGGCAAGAGGTGGTGTACGAATGGAAGCCGAATACTTGCACTAACTGTTATAGTTTTGGTCATGCTGAATCCCACTGTCAATTCACTAAAGTTTGGAGACCTAAAGTACCTACTTCGGATGTTTCGAATAGTAGTAGTGATATGCATATTAATATCATTCAGAATGGAAAAAACTTGGCAGATTTTTCAAATATAACAGATACGCATCTCAATACAGCCATTACAAATCAAGGTAATATAGTTTTCAACCCTCAAAATGGCAGTGCTAATAAAGACCTAGAAATTCATATAATGACATTCTCAGATAATGTCCAGTCGGAGAGTATGTTCATGACTAATAATACAAATACATATCGAAACTATATTTCAATAATTTTAGATATGGACATACAATCTTCAGGAAAATATAGAAATGAAGAGAACGGTCTCTCTGAAGAGCTGCCTGATGTGCCAATTGACCCTCCTCCTTGCGCTGAAACTGCTGTACAAATTTTTGCTACTCAACAAAGCACCAGAGCAAGAACCACCCAAAAAATAAGATCAGAGGAAGCGCCATTTGAATTTAAAGCCACTTCTACATCTTATGTGATAGAAAATCCTGCTTGGACCATTTTGGTTAATCAACTGAAATGAAAAAATAAAAAATCGTAAAAAACATAAGTTGGGGATTGCTACACCCCTATTGGTAGTAGCAGCCCAGATAATAATATATAGATGGAGTTCCTTTTTTGGAACATCCGGGGCATAAATGCCCAACCTAAACAGATGGAAATTCTGCGTCTGTTAAACAGTAATAGGTTTTCCTTTCTTGGTATAATTAAAATAAGTTATCGACGGATATCATAGACAGGTTTATGGCTAAAATTGATAATAAATGGAAATACTCTCATAATATTTCTAATAGCCAAAAAAGTAGAATTTTAATTATGTGGGATTCTTCTCAATGGTCGAATATCATCTTACATACTAATGATCAATTTATTTCTTGTATTCTGCATAATGTCAGTGGTATAAGTATTTTGTGTACTATGGTTTATGCTTACAATGATGAGGCGATGCGAATGGAGTTATGGAATTACCTAACTGAGCAATCTAAAAAATTTAATCTCCCCTGGATTGTGGTGGGAGATTTTAACTCTATCCTATCGTCTAAAGATAGAATGAATAATGGTCTATACAATTCGATGGGTGATCAAGAATTTATTGATTGTATTACCTTATCGAAACTAGTGGAACCAGATTTTACTGGCAATTATTTTACATGGAGAGGAGGGCAAAATTTTTCTACTCATAGTAAGATAGATCGTGTATTTGTTAATGATATATGGATGGACATGTTTAATCAGATTGGTATTTATTTTGGTAACCACTCCTTAAGTGACCATTCTCCTATTAATATCAATTTCATATCTCATAATAAAAAGGAAAAGAGAGTACCTTTCAGGTATAGTAACTCTTGGCATCTTCAAGCGGGTTATCACTCTTCTCTTCAAGAAGCTCTGAATCAAGAATTCTATGGCAACCCCTTTCATATTCTTTTATGCATACTTAAAGCAGCATAAACTGCATTGAAGAACTGGAAAAAAATTAAGTATAACATCAATACAGTGCTTTCTCAAATGAAAGAAGAGGCCAATGAATTATATAAAAAAATAGTTCAAAATCCTTTGGATGAAAATCTGGTTGAACAATACTCTTTGAAAAATGATCAAATTCACTCTTTTATGAGTACAATGTCTATAGATAATGAGCAGAGAATGAAGCTGAACTAGTTGGTCAAAGGAGACAGACCAACTAATTCCTTTTATAATAAAGTTAACTGTACTAAGCCTAATCAAAGAAGTAACTTTTTAATTAATTCTAATGGGTTATGGACTTCAGCATCAGAAAAAATAGCAAATGAAGCAATCAATTATTTTATTGATCTGTTTTCATTTTCTCAGGCTATAATCCAATTTCTAGGTACAACTTGTAAGAAAATCTTGTTGGAAAATGCAAAGAGCAACTTATGCAAGCCATTTTAATTAGAGGAAATAAACTATGCAGTTTTCCAGATTAATGACAACAGCACACCTGGGCCAGATGGAATAAATTCAAAATTTTACAAAGTTCACTGGGAGCATCTCAAAAATGATATTTGGAATGCTATGAATGGCATTCTACAGTCTGGTAAAATTATAAGAGAAATCAACCATTCTTTTATCTGCCTTATTCCAAAAAAGGCTGATGCAACTCTAATGTCAGACTTTAGACCGATTTCTCTTTGTAATGTCTCCTATAATATTTTAGCCAACCTTCTCTGCAATCGACTAAAACCTTATATGATGACATTATTTCATATAATCAGAATGCTTTCATTCCTGGGAGAAGTATTACGGAGAACTCACTACTTGCATATGAAATGGTTAAAGGATTTAATAGGAAAAATTCAAACAATTTTTGCCTGAAAATTGATTTGCATAAATCCTACGATAAAATTAGTAGAGAGTTTATTCATCATATGCTGATTTCCATGGGGTTTCCTACAATATTGCCAACCTTATTTATGAGTGTATTTCTTCTCCTTCCTTCTCGGTGCTAATAGATGGATCCCCTTTTGGGTTTATTGAGAGTTCGAGGGGATTAAGACAAGGTGACCCTCTCTCGCCATACTTATTCTCTATAGCTATGGAATTTTTAACAATTAATCTAGAAGTGGATCTTTTGAAAGGTAATGTTACCCCTATTTATAAAATTGATCCTATGATCACTCATCAGTTATATGCAGATGATATCTTAATCATGGCCAAAGCTACAACTAAAAATGCTGAATGCATACTGAATTTATTTCAGGAGTTGAAACTTTTAACTGGTCTTAATTTAAATGAAAACAAGTCCATCTTGTTTTTCAGTAAAGGGGCTAAAATAGCTAATATATATTAAAAATTAGTATTGGAACCCTCCCTGTGATGTATTTAGGCATCCCTCTATCAAACAATAAACTCAAAAAAGAGACTTTGGATATTTAATTGACAAAATAAATAAAAAATTTAGCTATTGGAATAGTAAAATGCTAAACATTAGTGGTAGAATTAAATTAGTGAAAACTATCATTCACCATATGGCTCAATTTTGGTTACAATTCACCCACTTTCCTATGACTATAATTCAGAGAATCAACTCTATTTGTGCTAATTTTATTTGGAAATCTAAAGTTCACAAAATGTGTTGGGATGATGTCTGTAAACCAAAACAAGAGGGAGGTTTTGGTCTAAGGAAAATTGAGGATATGGCAAAAGCAGTTGAAATCAAATTAGTATGGAAATTTCTTCAAGGGGAAACTCTTTGGGCAAAATGGATGTGTAACAAATACTGCAAAAATAAAATTTTTTGGCTTGGTGTTATAAATAACAATGCATCTTACACTTGGAATTTCCTGCTTAGAGCTAGACAATGGTGTAAAGGTCTTATTGACAGGAAAATTGCCAATGGTGATAGCATAGATATGTGGCTAGACCTATGGATTAATGGAACTTTCTTGGTGGAAAAATGTGGTTGGAATTACATGATTGTCTCTGGTGGTATTAATAGGAAAGTATCTACACTTTTATCAGGCAATTAATGGAAAGAACATCTTGATTATGTTCCCTCCCAACTTCAAAAGACAGTGCATGACATTAAAATACATAATCAAGAGCAAAGAGATTTCTGGTTTTGGCTCCCTAGCAGTAATTGACAATTTAATCTTAACTCGGCCTGGAATCAAATTAGAAGCAAGCATACAGTTTTTAATTGGACCAGTATTATTTGGGATAAAAACTGTGCTCCTAAAATATCAACTTGCTCTCATTTTGGCAAATCTAAATAGACTGAACACAAAAAATAGAATCAGTATATGGAACAGTGGTATAGATCAATCGTGTATGCTCTATGCAAATCAAAATGAAGATCGGAACCACTTATTTTTTCACTGCGTATATTCTAGACAATTCTAGAAATAATTATGCATAAGCTGCAAATTAACATAGGTAATTCCTATAAAATCAACCCACTCTTGCAAATCTTGTGCCAAAATCAAACAAGTAATCATTTATTTAACAGTTTCAAGAACATTGCATTTACTTGTCTGATTTGGCATGTTTGGTGTGAACGAAACACACGAATTTTCTAAAGTATTGAACTTCCAATTCAAGTCAGAGCTATGCTAATAGTTCAAAATTGGAAGTGCTTAATTTAAAGTAAATTGGATTCAAAGATGATAAGTAGAGATTTTAAACTTATCTTGTCAAACTTTGGAATTACGACTGACCCAATACCGGAATTCCGACCTCCCTAAGCTTGAAGATGACTTATACTTCGATCTAATGCTTATTTATCTCCTTTGTTTCGAGAGGACTGATTTTGATGCCATTGATGACTTGAGCGTTTGAATTCCTTTTTAGTTTTGGAAATTAGTAAAGGAAACTAAAGACTTTTCTCTCCCACACTCGGCTTTGTGATGGCTTTATCTACTTTGGTGTTTCATGTTTTGTGTTGCGTAGTTATAACGATTAGGTAAAGGAAGCAACTGTTCCGTGTACAATTTATCTCTCATTTCATTTCTTCCCCATATCCTTCTTCCACACTGCTCCATTAAAAAAGATTAAATTTTTCTCAAAATTTCCCTTAATTTACATTGATATTTGATATTTCTTAAATTTATCTAATATAGTAAATATGTTTCTTCTCTTCGGGCTATCCAAAGTTGTCATTCTCTTAATCCCTAAAATTTTACTGAGGTATGATTATATTTTCAATTGAATATGTGATACAATAATCAAATTATCTTCTTTCTATTTTAACTTTTTTTTAGTTATGTATGATGCATTGTTAATTCCTTAGATTTATCATTTATTACTGCTTTACTAACTACAGTTGTCATGAAGAAATAAAATATCTCCTTTTATTTTTGCGTTAGTTTCTATTTTAGACATTTAGCTAGTTTCTTAATAAACGGCCAAATTAGATGCTTAAATTTTAATATGAATTGGTTATTCTCCTAAAATGAAATAAATGATAGTAAATGAGAATGCTTATATTGGTGGTTTCACAAATAATATAGTTCATTCTTCTAATATTTGTAATTTAATCTAAGATTCTAAATTGTTTATTCTCATAAAATGCAATAACTGTGAATAAATGAGAATGCTTTTACACTGCAGGTCTAATAGTAGTGTTTAGAGTAACGTTTTTAATAAGAATAAAGGCATAAGGAAACAGAGATTGGTTTTCCAAACATGTTAATTTCCTTGCCATACATGTCTATGTTCTATTACTAGTTTACTAATACTCCCATTATTATGTTGTCTACATATTTCTTAATAATTATTCATTACTTTTAATTTTTTTATCACTAAGTTTAAGGTCTTTTTGCTAATACTTTGTTGGACCGGTTAGAAAAAATGGAGGTATAATTTAATTTCTATTTATTTCAAATATGAAATAACTATACATTGTCTGTCCCAAGCCCGGAATAAGGATGGTTTTTTTAAAAGCTGAAAGAAAATATATAGGATAAAGTGAATATCAAGTTCCAATAAATTAATTTTGCTTAGGCCCTAGAATGCTTTGGGACGGTCCTGACTAGTATTTTCCTCCAATTTTTTATCAAATTCACCCAAAAAGTACAAAAACCCTAAAATCAAGAACCGGTCTCAATACTAAAACCCTAAAACAAGAACTCTCCTTCTTCATAATGAACCATAAACAAGCCTATTTATATTGCTTTAATATAATATATGTCATTGGATCGAAGCGCCGCAGAAATCTACATTTAAAAATTAAGAACACCCAGAACTTATGAAATTGCCCATGGAAACTCGAACCTAATTTGCTCTAGAAAATGTCGATCTACTGAAATAAGATTATGCTTAATTTCTGGAACATGCCTAACTCCCGTGAGTTTCACCATTGTTTCATCTTAAATCTTCAACCGGATAAAACATGTTTCTTCAGTTTACATAGCAAAACCATTAGTTGAATCCGCCTTATCCTTTTGTTCATTAAAGTCAATGAATGCCTCCTTATTTTACATATATGGAAACATGCATCTAAATCAAGCATCTAATTTGTGCTTTTGCCTTTATCAACACACATGACGCTTTAATCAATTCTCGGGCAAAGTTCACCTGATCATCACACTAATCCTTTGTTTCTTTTGTTTCTTTTGTTTCTTTTGTTTCTACTTCCAATGCCTTAGTTCTTTCCTTACCTCTCTTTGGCTTACAGGATTTCAATAAATGGCCTAGTTTTTTGCAATAATAGCAAATGATATCCCTTTCCATATTAGTTAGGGTTCAGCTCTTTAACTGGATTTCCATATTCTCTTTCTTCACTAGCTTTTATTTCTATTAAGTTCATCCTACACACCTCATTAAAAATACTACTATCCATCGAACCTAGTGAAATAACTCCATCTGATTTGAGTTGTTTAATGCAACCAAGTATTTCCTAACTCATTAGTAATGAACTCATCAATATTAAGCCTTGTGTCTCCTCTTCAACCTTATAGTTCAGAATTACCAATTGATTCATAATTTCTTTAAAATTATTAAGGCACTCTTCAATTGATCAACCTTCTTTAAGTTCTAGATTTATCGATCTTATCAGAAGAGGATCTTTTTTTATAGAGTTTTTTGCATAAATTCCTCCCCAATTCTTCAAATCGTATAAGTAGATGTTTTATTAGCAAAAATAACACGAAACACCATATTCTCCAAAAAATCATGAATAATCGCCATAGCCTTAACTAAAGTTTCCTCTTTTTTTTGTTATATCACTGGGCGTTATCCAGCCTTTTGACTAGGCGATGGTCGGACATAGGGCCGGCTTGACTGCTTAGGTTGCCCTAGTCAGCTTGAAGTTTTAAGTGTAAAACAGGGGAAAAAATTTATAAGCCATAGAATCGAACTAAGGACCTCTTCTTCAGCCAACATACGCTGCACCACCTGACCGAGTAACATTTATTTAACAAATTAACATAGCAATTAATTTATTACTTTATATCTATTTAACATTTATCCTCCACCTTGTTTTCCCCCATCGGGGGGTTGCTCTTGGCGGCCGCTTGGCCAGCCTAGCCCTAAAACCGGGCCTGGTCGGACAGACTGGATGGATCAAACTTGGAGTTATCAAGGCAGAAAGCCTAGAGAGACAACCTAGAGTCCAGAAACTAAGCATAGACAGAATTGCAATACTAAAGCCAAAGCAACCCAAATTAGGACAATAATGGGATTACCCAAAATAAGGATCGGTACCGAGACCTGTTTCCACCTCAGGTGGGCCACATCTTTTGCCTACACGCCTTGCTCTATGCCATGAGCCTGCTTCCAATGTTGTTTTGTTGATTCAATGTAATTCTACATCAATCTCCACGAACACTTGAAGCTGCAACTCAGTTCGTCTACAACTCCATCATTTGGACTTGAAAACAAGCTAATATTGATGCAAACAGCTGTTGAATCACGAAGCTAACTAGTGGACAAGCCGAAACGAAGAGTTCAAGATGGCCAGTTTGGTCATTTTAGGGATCGGTACTGACCCCTAACCTTGGAGTCATACCGACCCCTAGCAACCTGATGATGTGGCACCTACTTTCTTGGGAGAATTGGTCTAAATCATATATAACGGCTTAGAGATATTTTGAGCGATATATTAGGCTTCCTACTTGTAAGTAGGCAACTCCGAAACCCAGTCCGATGTGACCATGTACGACCCTAATTTTGATTAATATTATTTAAGACATATAATTAGTTAAATTAAAGGAAATAATGTAAATGGTCAAGAGATTGAGATTTGTATAAGTAGAAGGTAGACGTACCTAATAACTAATGAACTAAGGGAAAATAAAATGAAATAGATAAGGGAAGTAGATAAGCATAATAGGAATAAGTAATATTCTTATACCCTGAACCCTTCATGCCACTACACGTTCACAAACTAAAACTAAACCAAGAAGTGGCCGGCCACCATTAGAAGAAGTAAAGAGAAGATACGCAAGAATCAAGAGGAAAAAGCATAATCAAATTCATTCAAGAAAAAATCTAAATCCTTAACAAACAAGCTAAAGGTGAATAATATGTTACATCTCATATTTTCTTGTTTTCGGTCCTAGATCAGATCCATATATAGTTGCAAAGTTTATTACCATGTTTAGAATGATATATATATATATATATGCTTGTTGATGAATTATGTTTGTTCATATAAATTTTTATTACAAGTTTGATTTCAAAAACCTATCAAATGACATCCAAATGCCTTGCGATTTTAAGTTAAGGTCAAAAATATTATTTCAGAGATGGGTTTCAAGTTTCATAGTTTTCTAAATTAATGTGGATTTATTATGAATTTTCTAGTGAAGAAAATAGTTAAATTGGGTTTAAAATTAATTACGGCTATCATGTATTAGCTTTGGGTCAGAAATTTATATATGTTAGAAAACATATTAAAAGTGATTTATGGGAATTTTTGGAAAATTTTCCTAAGTGTTTTGATAAGTATATAAAATTATTTAAGGTATGAGACTTAAATGTTTTATATGTTTATAAAAGGAGAAGGGGCAATTTGTAAACGTTTTAAATTATTTACTGCTGAAATTCGGCCATACTTTTAGAAAAGATCTAGAAAAAAAAATTGGCAACCAATCATATGTTGATAAACAAAGCAGGTTAGTTGAAAGAAATTACTTTTTAAAGTTAAAAATCAGTTTTACAAGGTTTTTGATGTTTTGCCACTTTCGGCAGCACCTTTCGACCTCATACTGCCGCCTCCATCTAGATCGAAACCAATACACATGGTATTAATTTTGGTACGTAGTGGATTGGACTTAGGCGAAAGGTATGGAGTCGAAACAAGGCTTTCGAAGGGGTTGAAGTAGCTTATGAAAACTTAGAATTTCTGGTTGTAAATGAGGCTTTCGACTTGGTCAGCTGTCAACTTGGTCAATTATTTTAAAGAAAAGAGCTTTCGAAAGAGGTTGCTGCTTTTGTTTTAAGAAAATGCGTTCGAAGGGGTCAAAACCCCTACCGCCGCCTTCAACCTTTTGGAGCAATGCCTTCGAAAGTGTGCTTTCGCTTTAAACCCCGAGCCGCTTCTCTAATGCTTTCGAAGGGATAGGTTTCGACACCATCCACTTCTTTACTTAGGAAATTGCTTTCGAAAGAGTTGCTTTCAACTTAGTTCTTTTAAGACCCTTTTGATATAGTTTAACCCAAAGATTTCGAAAGGAATGGCTTTAAATGGTTTCGAAAGGTTGTTCCACATATTTTTACTAGAACCCAATGTTTTCGAAAGGTTGGATTTATGTAAAGGACTTAATGCTTTTGAATGGTATATGATAAAGGTTTCGAGGGGGTGGTTCCCTAATGTTTTAAAAAGGTTTGCCTTAGTGTTTAAATGGAGGGTTTCCAATGTTTTCGAAAGGCATGTTTAAAGTGTTTCGAGAAGAGGATGTCTAAGGTTTTGTACAGCTTTTGAAAGGATAACTTTTAATGTTTTTGAAAGGTCTATTGTAAATGGTTTCGATAGGTATGTTTTGGCCTTTTGGCCTAAGGTTATAAAGTAAAGTAGTTTACTTGTACCGAAATTGGTACTTTCAATGGTTTCGAAAGGTGTACTTTCAAAGGTTTCGAAAGAGATTGTTTAAAGGTTTTAAACAAAGATTTCGAAAGAGATTTTTTAAAGGTTTTAAACAAAGGTTTCGAAAGAGATTGTTTAAAGGTTTTAAACAAAGGTTTCGAAAGAGATTGTTTAAAGGTTTTAAACAAAGGTTTCGAATGTTTTCAACAATAATGTTTTGTGTAAAGTATAGATAACATGGCAAAGTGATTTGAGTAAAGCATAGAGTACATTTTCCTTGTTAAGTATGATTTAAAGGTTAAATCAATTTGAAAGAAATATTTTCAAGGAAAATTTGATGGGGTAGTTGATCCTAAGTAAATGATTCAGATATTAGAATACCAGATGGGACTGGTATGGGGTCGCACCCTATACTTTAGCTAGTAGCCCCTAGCTAATATAAGTCCAAAATTCCAATGTATATGGCTTTATCACAGGTAAGACTAAAATGATGTTACACATAGAAATGAATAAACTGAGTAAAGGTATGTTATTGGAGAGCCCGCAAAACCATAGGATTAGTTGACCCTGGGAGAAGTAAGTTAGGGACAGACCTCCAGAAGAGTCCAATAGAAGTTAGGTTATTTGTTTATTTTGTCTGGTAGGCCCGAGTCAACCAAAGGTTAGCAGTTAGCCAAACAAAACTATAGTGTTCGGACAGATAGTCCATTGATTACCTGATTTGTATGTATACATAATATTGCTATTATTGCTTTAACCAGTTTGTTTGCAGGATTTTGAGTTGCAAAAGATATGTTTTAAAAAGGGATATTAGTGAGGGGAAACCCATTCCGCTAAGTGGCGTGGTCTCACTTAATATCAATAAATCGAGATGTATAGTATTATTCACACCAGGCTTTATGTCTGACTTGAAGTTTATGTTTTTCCCCTTAAACTCTCGGGTGCTCAAAATATGATTTGAGTAAGTTGAGAGTTGAGGATTTACATGTTTTAGTAGGTGGACGAATAAAGCTTCCGAAGACGTGCAAGTGGCATGGATAGCTATTTAGGAGTTATTTTTATTTCTATTTCCACTACGATGTATTAAGATAGTTTTTATTTATTTAGTACTCTGATCATCCAAGTGGGCATCTTCATATGTTGCTCTTGGCGTATATTGTAATAATTAGATTTGATCAAAACCTGAGATACGTTTTGGGATTGTGTAATGGAATATGAAACATGTTTTGAAATGTAATTAGTAAAGTATGCTGTTTTTTGAATCTGTGATTTTGTTTCATATTCATGTGCTTATGATATTATGGATACCATTAACATTATCATATTTTGTCACCGGAAGTTAATACAATAGATGACTGCAACATCTATAGCGCTTAGCTTCGGGCCTCAAGATAGGGGATGTTAAACTACCTCTATAAATAGGAACATAGGGCTCATTTTTGGGATCTTTTAGTTTTAGTTCTTCCCAACGTTATATTCTTGTAATTCTAAAAGTCTAAGTGTCGGAGTTATACCGATCCCTAAGAACTTCTACCTCCAAGTCAGATATAAGCAATAAAATCTTAAAGTGGATGTAGCTTTGCTTTGCTTTGCCGAACCACTATAAATGATTGTGTCTTGTTTATTTCTCATTTTCATTTACATTTCTTTATATTTTATTCTCTACATAAACTTCTGAGAATTAGTGCTATTTTTGGTTCAAACACTAGGTCTCTTCTTTTTATTCTCCAATGGTTAGTAAAGATAATTAAGATATATAAAATTCTCCATCTTCATCTTCCATAACTCATAATTTCTTCCATTAAGTTTTTCAATATCTATCTTCTCCATAAACAAACACTCATCAGAAAAATTAGTGTAGCTAGATCCAATACCAATTATTAAGGTTACTATAAGGATCCATATAAATTAGATTTAAAAAGAGATAGGAAGTGAATAAACTCAATACAAAATTAATTTCCTCGAAACCAATTTTATTAAATTCATTAAAATATTACAAAGGAACCTTAAAATTGAGAAACAATCTCAATACCAAAACCCTAAAACATTAACTCTCCTCCTTCACATGAACCCTAAAGAAGCATGTTTATAACTCTCCTCCTTCACATGATGATCATATTGGGTGTTTTAACTTGTTTAAACCAAAATTCAAATTATTTTCAAATTATCACATATTCATCTTCATATAGGGGCAAAATGGTCATTTTTGTGCATTTATTAATTTGTGAAAATTTACTTGGAATTTTCTATGTTGTTTTGTAGGAATTTTAGTGAATTTTACAAGTGGCTTCATGAAGGTATGCATGCACAAGAGTGAATACAAAGGAATGGAGATGGAAATAATTCAAAGTGATGATCATGGAGGACCCTACTTACCCACCTACCTTAATGTACACTTAGGAGCTAATGCACATGCTAAAAGGCCATAAAATCTTCATGCACACTTAATGGATGATTATTTGAAGTTAATGAAAACTTGGCCACCACACTACCTAAGAGGGTATTTTGGGTAGTTCCTAAAAAATTGAATTAGGGTTTTAAACTTGTATAAATACCCCTTATGTTTCATGTAACCCTCTCTTCTTTAGTCTCTTTTAGGCTCTCTCTTCTCTTAGCCTCTCTTTAGTTTAGTTTAGGCTCAAATAAATCGAGTTCTCTTCTTTCTTTTCATGGCTACTTAGCCATTTCTTTTATGTAATTTTTTCCATGCAATTTTAATTCATGTCTTTTTTTGTTTATTTACTTTCATGTTAGTAGTGTAGATCTTCTTTTAATTTATGCAAGTAAAATAGCTCTTCCTTTACTTTGCTTTTATTTTCTTCTTTTTTGTCTTTCATGTTGCATGCTACTTGTGTTGATATGATAACACAAATAAGAGGCTAAACCCTTCAATTTAGGGGTAATGAAGCTTTCTAATTATGTAGCTTC
This sequence comes from Allium fistulosum, assembly GCA_030737815.1. Lineage (NCBI taxonomy): Eukaryota > Viridiplantae > Streptophyta > Magnoliopsida > Asparagales > Amaryllidaceae > Allium > Allium fistulosum. The sequence continues at coordinate 744,677,098 of CM060901.1, read as the reverse complement.
AACATTTCGATAGTTATTGCTCTCTTTTTGTGCTTAATGGAAGAATGAATGTTGATGTGATTTATTATTACATGTTGAATTTGATAGTCTATGTTGTTCATAACAAATAGGCTATGCTTAAACAATCACAAACCAAAATTACCTCTTCATTTACATATTATTATGGTAATGAAGTGATTTTAAAATTAAAATTTGATGGTCTATATTTCTAATCAATAGTTAATAGGCCATACTTAAAATAGATTTTTTTTTCTCCTTCATTGTCATTTTTCATGAGAATTAACAAGTGGTTTAAAAGTTGTGTTATAGTTTGATGGCTTATGTTGAGCTAATTAATAGTACAAATAGGCCATACTTATGATAAACACATCAATTAAACTCACTAATGACCAAAAAAGAGAGATCATAATTTCATATTTTTTTGAACTATATGATATATTGAGTGGAATTATCTCTAAATTGTCATTTTATTCTCATAGTTTTCATTCACTTTTGTAGTGTTAGCTTTTGCAAATTTTAGTACTTAACAACATTTTCTCCACTTTGGTTAATTTGATTGAATAGAAATTTAAAATCTAACAATTCCCTACGGATCGACCCATACTCGCCACGTACTAACATTTGTATGCCATGCGCTTGCGGTTATTTTTATTTCAAAATTTGTCGTCGGTTTTCTAATTCGATAGAAATTCCATTGTCAAACAAGTTTTTGGCGCGGCTGCCGGGGAATAGTTTTGATTTTGATTTTCTATTCTTCGAATTATTTTTGTTTGATTTTTGCGTGTGTTTGTTTTTTGTGTTTGTATTAAAAAAAAGGTTGTGTGATTTTTTGGCATTTTGTTTGTGTGCTTGTTTTTTTTTCTATTTTGCATTTGCGTTTTATATATTAAAAAAAATTAAAAAAAAAGAATACACAATTAAAAAAAGGCTTTTATTTCATTTCGTTTACATTTCAAATTACATTCACATTTCTTTGCATTTCCATTTTCAATTCGCATTGCTTATTTCTACTTACATTTCTTCTGCCTCGACCATAATTCCACTCCCACTTCCTAACCATCACTGCCTTCCTACAACTTGCTTCTGCTTAACACTACTAGTCATATACAAGCTGATGCCACACTTCTCTTCGTCATACTTCTCCAAACCTCCTTTACTGCAACTACCCTCTGTTCGTTATCCAGTCACCAAACCACCACATACATCTACCTTTCGTTGTCACCTCATTGCTTCCTTCAGTCTCCCCCACAAAACAATTACCATTCACCATTCCTCAAATCATCATTTGCAAACTATCATAACACCAGTTCTACACTTCAACATCATTGCACCTACCATTCAAAACCAGCATACATATTCACTGCACATATCATCTAACTACCACACTGACCACATTCCACCATTATCTGCCACAGTTACTATAGTTTATCAACAGCAGAAACCACCTTCCTCTACCATCACTTCATACACCAGCCACAATCCTACCTGCCATTCAAACTTGCACACCTTTCAGCTCTTCACTGACACCCTTATTTACATAATCCCTGATCACCATATCATTCTTGCCTGAACCACATCCTTACACTTCCATCAACATCCCTCTCTGCACTACATCACTTCAACCAAATTAAACTCCCCTTACTGCATTACCCACCACAACAGTCATCAAACAGTGCACAGTCATCAAACAGTTCTAAACTGTGCTATATCTTCCCAACACCACCGTATACAATTGCTGCTCCTCTAAACATTACAACCTTCCCACATCAAACAACCATTTACTACTCATTCCACTGCCAATACAATTACATCACCCACGCTCTTCACTCAACATCTCCATATAGACCATCATCTCCATTAGCACATTAAATACATATCACAAACAAATTCCCTTCCAACTCACTTCTGCATACTTCTACCCTTATCATCACCACATTATTCTGCCACCTAACAGTCACTTCACCACTACAATCACAACTCCACCTCCATACTGACATAGACAATTCAACACTTCTTGCTGCGCCAAAACCAAACCTCATAATCAACCTAAGTGCATATTACAACGGATTTCAATTACCACAGCAAATATCAGTCAACTGTCATACACAAAACTACCCCTGCAAACATCTACTTCAAAGCCACCATCACCACTGCAATTCTATAAAACAACTGTTGCTGCACATTTACATAACTGCAGTTCCCACACTATGCCATCAACAAACAACCCACAGCTACAATCTGCAACCACCATTCTTACCGGACAACCTACGAACCACCTGCACCCTCCTCTGTAGCACAATTCCCCAACCACCTCGAACAAATTCCAGCCACACACAATTGCGACTTCCACAAACTCCAACTCAATCCCCCCAACCATCGGCCCAATGACAATCGCTCATACCTCCCTCCCAATTTACCGCGACCTGAAGCCACAGCCACAACCCAAACCATCCAATTTCAACCTCATCCAGCCCACGACCTTCATCCATAACCCCAAAACAATTGCCTCCAATCCTCCAGAGCAATCGCAACCCAACTCAATTCATTTTCAATTCGCAAGTCATTCTCGATTTTGGATTCATTTTCAATTTTGTGATTTGAAAAGAGGATTTCCACTTGAGTTTTTTTCCTCTCTATCACGATTTGAAAATAGAAGAGTGAGCGTGGAGATAGAAAAAAAGGGGTAAGGGAATTTAAAAGGGCCGTGGGCTGTCGTTCATTTTGAAAAAAAAGAAGAGGGGGAAGCAAAAAAAACAAGAAAATGAAAATGTTTTTCTTTGTTAGTGGTTAGTATAATTTCTTATAGTTTTCTTTGTTATCAAAAAAATATATTGTGTTGTTTTGTCGTAATTTGGTTTGTTTTAATTTAACTAAAAAACAAAAAAAACACAAAAAATGAGAAGAAGAAGTTTCGTGTGTATATTGTTTTTATTTCAGGTTGTCAAAACGGATAAAGAAAGGAGCCGCTTGCTAAAAATAATTGCCTTGCTTGCTAATAAATTTTTTTGCTATTTTTAACTCATATCTATTGTTTTTTTATTTTGATTTTCATTTTTGATTGCTTGCATTATAAAAAAATTTAAAAAACCAAAAAAAACAAAAACAAAATCCATTCGTAGTTGCATTGTTAATACACGTTTAATTTCAGTTTTGCATTTCATCTTAGATTTTAATTAATAATAACGGTTAGACGTCGATAACCCTTAATTGTATATTGATAAGTTGTCCTCTTTCGACAATTTAATTTCTTAGTGTCTAGGCTTTGGCAGAGCAATAACCATTTATAAATATTACGGTGATTCGTAAATATTATAGTGGTTGTTTCTCCGAAGGTACTTAAACCTTCGGCTGCATTGCTACGGTGATTCGTGGTGCACCGATAAATCCTATCCGTTATCTGGCTGAGAACTATCTTGTTGAATTAAGACAAAGTATGACTATATAATTTTAGATTAGGAGCTAATTAGGTTAGAAAATTTATAATTAAATCCTTGCATTCATTTAGTTGCATTAGTTCATGCATAAAAAAAACAAAAAACAAAAAAATGTTCAAAATCCAAAACTAAAAAAAGATTATAAATATTCCTTAACTTAGTTTCTAAATCCTTTTCATTTGAAAATTTTCAAACAAATCAAAAATTCAAAAAAAATTACTTAGTTTTTTTTTATAAAAAATAAAATAAAAAATAAAAATATATAATCTTTTCAAAAAAAATGAAAATCCAAAAAACAAAACAAAAATCAAAGTTCCATTTTGAAAAATAAATTCTATTTCTAAATATTTTTCCTGTACCAAAAAAAACCAAAAACATTCTTGAAAATGTCCGAGTTTCCGTTTTCTTACTCGCCAGAATTTGACAATAGTTGTGAAAATCAATATAATCCATATAACTTCACACCAATTTCTTATGGATATTTTAACAACAACTATTTTGCAAACAATTCGAATTTTGAGCAACAAAGTTTTCAAAATAACGAGCAACCCTCAAATCTCGAAAATAGCATTGAAATGATTCCATCTTTTCTTGAACTCTCTACACAACAAAATCAAAGGATAAATGATTTGTGTAATTCTAATTTGTGTGATAACTCAAATCAAAATTTTCAAAGAAATCACGATTTGAATTCACTTCAAAATGCAAATGATTTCGAGTATAACCCATGCCAATTCAATTTTGAACTCCAAAATGAATTTCAAAATCAAAACAAAAATGTGATCCACTTTTCAAATAATTTTGGCAATGATAATAATCTCGACTACAATACGAGTGAAAATTTTTGTTCTCAACAAATCCAAATCGAAAATTCTCAAGTTAATAACTATAATGATCACATGGATTTATTGAACATTTGGACTTTGTTGAACAAATGGACGAAATCTACAATGATCACATGGATTTATTGTTTGAAACATATATGAAACAACGTGAGAAACAAAACCAAATCCCAACATGTGACGAGTCAAATGATAATTCATCTTTTACCCAAATTGACAATTTTCAAACAACAACTTTTGAAACTTAAAATGATGATCTTAATGAAGTTGTTGAAAACACAGTAATCGAGTTGGATTTCAATTCTTTTGAGGGTGAGAAACTCGATTTAATATTCGATCTTCCTTTTCCCAATTTTGAAATTTGAACACAACAACTTTGGATTTTGAACTTGACACATGTAATAAAGTTGTTGATAATTCAATAAAGGAAGATGAATTCAATGAAAACGAGTTTTTTGGACTTTTCGAAGACGAGTTGTCGAATTCTGAGGTGGAAGAGTTAAATCACCATTTCCATTTTGAAATCAATAATTCTGAAGAAGTTTTCAATGATAAACTTTAATTTCAATTTGGTGAAAATAAATTTGAATTTCAACCAATTTTTCTATCAACCCCGAAAATCATCGAAAAGGAAACAACTCGTACGATTTTTAATAAAACAACATTTGAGTGGAACATTTAAATTGTGATTTTTAATTTAATTAATTTATAATTTTTTAATTTTTTTAATAAATAATACGTGTCAATAATTTGCAAAAATAAATAAATAAATAGACAAAATTATAAATTGCTTCGACTCAATTCAAATCAACTCCATGATGTAGAGCATTTTGATAGGATCGCAATGCAAAAAATCACATCTCAAATGGATCTCATTTGCAAAAGTTATTAATTTTAGAATGTTATAAAAATTTAAATTTTATTAATAATGTTAATTAATATAGCAAATAGATCAAGATTATTCATTCAGCTGAAGGTGGCTTTTACCCCGTTCTCATTCTTAACGCGTTAAGAATGGGAACATGGAAAAAAGACCGCGAATGTTACCTCAGCATATGTAGGCTCGCTGGTATTGTAATGGTATCATAAAAGGAATTTTTACCGTACATTTCCAGTTAATTAAAAAAAATGGTAATTCATTAACACTAATTGGGTGTTGATATGGAAACACATTTAATAGTACAAAACTTTTGGCAATTCACTAACACTAATTAGTAAAGAAAATAAACAAAGATATTGATTGTAATTCCATCGCTTACTACTATAATTTATTTAGAAAGTTAATAACACTGACTTAATAGGAAAATCAATCATAAATTGTTCGTTAGGTAAAAAATTGAAAAAATTACTATTCTGTCAATTGGAAACAAATATAAATATTTATAATTTGTAAAAATAATTATATTTTCTTAAAAGTAAAAAATAAAAATAACAAACGTGTTTTCTAAGACATCCATTTGTTTCCTTGCAACCTCATTCGAAGCTGGTCCACTTCATAGTATTGACAACCATTTTTAAACTTTAAGTTTTTCAAAATTATTTACTTTTGGTTTTTTGTATACATATAAAAATGTCATACTGCCTGAATAAAATATAATAAAAAACAATATTAATAATGGAAATATAACAACAAATAAAAGCTAGAATATATTAATAATAGGCACTGATTTTCATAATATTAATTATGTTAGCTTTATAAAATATAGAACATGTTATAATCGATAATTATTCATGTTCTAATTACTTGTTCAAAGTAAAATTGTACATATTCCTTTCGCTTTCCATTTTCTTTTCCAACTCTTTTTAAATACACCTTTTCCATACTCCTCTCATATTGATAAAAATAGAATAATATTCTCCAAAACTATTTTGGATTGCATTAATCGTTGAACATTATTATTTTTTAATTGTATTCCTCTTATATATATATTATTTTACTATATTGAAAAAATATTATCTCATTTATAGAAAACTGTGCTTGAAGACACTTTTAGTTTTCACTTTCCATTCTTTCTAGTTTAGGTTAATTTTTTATATCTTCTAAAATTATGACTGCTTTCAATTTTTTTTAATTATAAATAAATACTATGTTAATAATTTGGTTAATATAAGAAATCTACTTTGGATAAATATTTTGATATTGTTGAAGGAATTTTAATCCATAAAATTATGTATATACATTCCCATTATAATTTTTAGTTGAAGATATTTTTTCGTACTTTTTTAAGTAATGTAAGATTAGTCAAAAAAGTTTGTTTATAGTTATTCATTTTCACAACCATCTACAATATTATCTTAAATTCTCTTAGGTTATTCTACGTTCAATTTTACATAATCTATTTTATTTTACAATTATTACTTTATTACGAAGATAAATATAAATAAAATTTATTTCTAAAGTTGGTATTTCATTACAAATGAACATATAAATTTTTTCTTTCTACAATAGGTATATTATTACAAACATATACAATGTTTTTTCTTTTTAAAATTGGTACATCAAGTGAATTCATTTATTTTTTTAAGTTACACAGGAAAATGATAAATTCATTTATTTTTTTAACTTACACAAGAAAATGATAAATTCATTTATCATTATTTCTTTATAACTGTAAAGCATAACGTCATTTACCTTTTCCTATAAATTGTCCTTAAAACTAATTTTTCAAAAGTGTTGTCCTTAAAACTTATTACCCTGCACAAAGAAGCCATTTGAGTGAAAAATCCTTATTTTTGTCATTCTCTCAAGTAATATTTGAAATTCAATATATCATTTGTCTTTTAAACAAATGTAGTAAATGCTAAATTCAAAATCTATGTATGTAAATATTTATTTTAAAGTTAGTTAAGAACATTAACTTTCATTTATTTCCTTAATAAATATTAAATGTTAAAAGGTAACAAATCAACATCAAATTCATTATTATCTATAAAAATGGCAATTTTATTACTTATACAAATATAAAAATACATAAATGACATAATGAAGATTACATACCTAAAAATAATGAGTTTAGTACTCCACTCAATTATCTTAACAAATTCACCGTATACTTTATGATAAAGTTATTATTTTAAAACATCGTGTGAAACGCACGTGTTACATTACAAGCTAGTATATAAGGAGTACCAAATTACTGTCAAAACATCAAGAAAAATTTACAATACAGTAGAGAAATTAATATCAAATCATGGGATACAACATGAAGATATCTACGATTTCAATGGCTTTCTTGTTCTCCATTCTACTTATCTCAAGCGGTAATATTCACACGTGTTATATTTCCCTTTCTTTTTATGATTGAGTATTACCCATTCATTATAAACAAATGTCTTCATGTTATAATTTTATATTGTTCTCATAACTTTCAAAATGTGAATTCAAAGTAGAGATGCTGATTTGATGGAAAAAATAAATGATGTAGAAAATATTTGAATATATATATATATATATTGGAAATTCTACCAAGATACAAGTTGTTGACACATTTGGTGACACAATGAATTTCCACAATTGAATTGCCTTTGGATTTCAAACCATATGTAAATTCAATGAGATCCAATGGTCCAAATACACTGTGGCACCAATTGTATTTTATTTTGTGTCCAACTAGCCGAATCTTGTATTAACAATTATATATATATATATATATATATATAACTATAATGGTTTTCAATTTCCAGTTAATTTTTATAACAAAAATAAAGTAGAACAATATGATAGTTTATGAAGAAAAGAAGTATTTGCGAAGGAGATTTACTCATTTTTAATCCTCTTTTAATTAAAATTAATTACCTTCGATTAGTAATTAGTTGCCTATTTAACAACGCACTTATTCATGATTAGTAAACTGTAACATATACTCTAATTTACACCGCTATCACAACAATATATATGGGTTTATAGACGATATGTAAGTATGTATAATTGGTTCCTATTTCATGTATATGTTAGTGATATTTTAAGTGAGGTGATCTAGTTTGTACAAACAGAAGATTTTATTAAACGGTCAACTTATTATTTTTCTATTTAATATTTTAAGGTATTCACGGCGAAAGTTTAGACTGTCCTTCTGGGCCCCAACAACCAGGTTGTGAATGTACTAAAGACTTTTCGATGAGCAATTGTCAGGCTATAGATTGTGATATGTTTTGCTTCCGCAACGCACAATCTAGTAGTGGTAGATGCAGGGATTCTAGCACTTGTCAATGTCATCATCCATGCGCTTGGGGATTTTAATCCTACTTAATGAAGATCAAGGATGTTGTAGTTTCAACAAATTAATAAACAACTTTTGCTTAGCATCAATTTAAATTTCATTTATGTTGACAAATGCTATTGGATAACTATGACAAATATTCCTCTTTAAATATTTCTCTTTAAATGCTATTGGACAACTTTTGCTTGGTATCATCTTTTGCTTAGTCTTTCATTGCTTGACCTTTTGCATTTTTTTTAAATAAGAAAATATTTCTCCTTATGAAATGCTAATTTATTATGATGGATGGGCTTAAGAGAGAGGTTGAAAAATAGTACGTTTATTTATCATCCCTTCGTTGCTTTCTTCTCTTTGAGAAAGAATGAAAAATTTATTGAAAGCAAAAGTTGTCTTTTCCATATCCCTCTCCATAATTTCCTCCAAGATAAAATTAGTTTTCCAAATATATTCAGAACTCCAGGGTAATGAATTTTACAAATCTCTAAATCCTTTAACTTTGAATGTTTAAATTTGAATGTCATTGTGTTAACCTTGAGGATTGGATAACAATTATCGATTGCATTATAGTCGTGTCGATTTTGGCATTCATGGTTGTGGCCTCATCTACGACACAACTCATGTCACTTCCTTTTTCCATCATTCCTACTTGTCAAATCTATGTTGATTTTAAAATAAAATTAAATCCATCTTTCACGTACTTCTATTTATCTAATTGTAGATCTTTATTTATACAAATGTTGAATATTAAGGCTTACCAATTTCTATATAAGCTATTAATTTGAGATATAAGAATTGAATGAAAGTTAATAGCATTAAAAATAAATTCGTTATGTAAAGTAATAAATAAATGCTTTGTGAAATAAATGTATAAGTTATAAAGTATAATTACCATATTAATACACTTGAGAAATGGATGTGTATTATTTATTTCCAAAAAGTTTTGGCAATCTAAATAAATGATCTAGTAATTGACCGTAGTTATATAATACAATCAAACAACGAAGAAAAAGAAAATTTTGTAATGACCTTCCTTTCTAGGAGTTAAAACAACATTTACAGATCATAAATATTTGTAAATATAAATTGTCAATTTAACAATTTACCTTCCTTTTGCTGAGCACTCATTTCTTTTTCTTACAATAATATTTAAGTTCCAATATGAAAGATTTGCAGAGTAATCTATATGAAGTATTTTAATACATTTAAAAGTTGAAAATAAAATAATTTCATATAAGTTGGGCATTACATGCAAACATGAAAGTGAGTAAACAACTCATAAGCATAAGGAACTTTAAAATTTAATTCGGAGATTTCATTGAATTTAAGTATGATAAAAGTGATGATTTGCCTTAAATGTTTCTACTAAGACTTTTATAAGCATTAAACCATAGATTTTATGATTTCTTTGTGGAAGCAAATTATATGATGTTAATGATTTATCTGATATTTGAATGTAAAATGAATTTGAATGACAAATCACGATGAAACAAATTTGGAACTGATTAATGATACTTTATGGTTATTAATTTATGGCGTTGGATTTATTCTTATATTATGCAATGAATATCAATTTATTGACCTTTAAATGTAAAGATTATAATGTTTTAGATTATCAAATTTATCATAATTCTATTTTGGAAAATGATCATTCTTGGTTTTATTGTTTAAGTTATTAAAATATTTGTACATAAAGTTCTATATTAGAATGTTATGTGAAACATATCAAGATTTTACATTTGGTTAAAATTTGAAAATGGAGAAATTATGAATATTATATATGTATAAATATGTGTGTGTGTGTGTGTATATATATGTGTATATGTAAATATATTGGTTATGAAAGTTTCATAAGAAAAGATATGGAATACTATCGTCTTAATGACATGAGTACATTTTATAATTTGATTACTAGTTTAATGTTAAACAAATCCATGTTTTTTATGTGTGTATGTATTTGACAATATAATTCAAAATGAAATAAAATTCAAAAGGATTTGAAGCACTATTGCTTTGTTGACATGAATGAATTTACTGAAAGTAAAAATAATAATGAAATAAGTTATGCATTAAAATATAGTGATTATACAACATACACAAAACTTATATAATAACAACGTATGTGATTAGTTTATCTTTGAAATTAAATAAAATGATGGATATTGAAAGTAAGGAGAGATGTATTTATGAAGGATATTTATAAATCAAAGGGAATAAGTAATTGTTTGAGTATCCATAAAGTACTTCCAAATGATATATTAATACTTGTAGACATACGTACCTATATGATCTTGAATATGAAAAATGGTAATTTAGACCGATGTGTTAACCTAAGGAAAACTGTATGTTTCAAGAATATTTATATGGCTTACCAATATAAGTTGGTGGATATAATGTTTATAAATATGCAGAAAATATTTAATTTGAAATACATGTATGAAATTGAAACTTAATCACAAGTATAGAGAATTGAAAAATATTTGTGTTAAATGTATGTATAGAAAGGAAGTTTTTTGTGTTCTAGGTTGAAATGATTTTCCTCTCTATATGAACATTATTATAAGGCTCTATAATTGATATATCATACTGCATAAGTGCATATTTTATGAGTTTATGCATGCATGATAGAAAAATGATATAAGTTGAATTGAGTATTGTGTTAATACATGTTGGTATTATTTAAACATTGTTTTTACAGGTTTTGTGTTGATATTTGTTTGTGTGTATAAAAATACAAAGCATGTTAAAATTACAATGAATTTAACCAATGATAAAAAATTGAATATACCGATCTTCATAAGATAGATTGTATGTGGGGGAAAATACTTTGTTAGATCGTTTCATACTCAACATGGTTCCTCATGATAAATCGAAAAAAACTATCATTGGATTTTGAAACGGTGTTCCTCCAAACTATATTTTTTTCAAATTGCAAGGGTATCTAGCTAATGTGGGTCTACCACGGTTTGAAAAAATCAATAATGGACATCGGATGTTTGATTGTGAATTCCTCTCTATCCTTCTAACATGAGACAACAGATTTACAAGAGGCTAATGTGGGAAAATTGAATTTTTTTAAGTTGGTCACATAACATTGAGAAAACCTTAGAAAGGTTTAACCGTTTGGTTTGGCATCTATGTTTTCTCTCTATGATTCTTTCATATATAAGAATAAATAACATTATTTTCCAACATATAAATGCGTTAATATTGGAGGAAGCATCTTGTTTCTCTTGAATTATTAAACTTACCATTACTTATCATGTAAGCAGATATACTCATAACCCTATAGATGAATATTGGAATTTCTATAAGATTGTATAATGGAATAAGAAGACAAATCTATTTTGAACCTAAAGCACTTAAAAAATTGGTGAAAGGTTGATCTCAACGGTACTTGTAAGATCAGAGAGGAACCTGATGAATCTTCTTACTAAATGAGTGTAAAGGATATTAGTCCTTGAATCTTTCAGAGAAATGTGACACATGCCTAGAATAAAGGAAAATGTGGTGGATACCCATTAGTGGTCTAACAAAGCCACATGATTATTCCACCCAAACCCTTTCTAACATCCAGCACAAACCACTAGAACACATGAATATTTCTTACCATCACCAAACAAGCCAAAGATTCCACCTCTGCCTTCAAAAAGCTCACAGCCACCTCCTTGCTCCATAAATTACTCACGGCCATGACATGCTCTTGTGCCTCCTTCCTCCAACATTTGAGTTGATATTCCTTCCTCCTATGTTGTTACATAACCTTTGCCAAAGTTTGGGATTCATTTGCATTTTTTTAGAAAGTTAAAGAGATGAGAGAGAGAATGAAGATATTATTTTTATGCTATAATTTGCAAACCAAATTTTATGCTTATAGGATTATTTAAGAAGTTAAAACCACCTCCCAAACCTTCTTGGCCAGCCACAAAAGCATGCCCCCTCCATGTGCTTCACTTTACACATCACACTCCATAACTTAGCCTTAAACTCTTCTTTCTAAAATATCTTCTACCCCATGACATCACTCATTACATCACTAAATACATTTAGTTGGTCATAACCACAAAAATATTTTAGTTGCTAATTAATGTCATATTAATATATTAGACATGCCCAAAAAGTTTGAACAACATTTATCGAGTAAAAAGCCGTTTATGGATAAAACTATTTTCTGTCATACCATCAATATTTCTTCGAACTACTTATTTTTGTAAACATATTTCAAATAAGTTTACCATGATGTGTTACTATGTAAAAGGGGCTTAACATGATTATAAAACCATTTTTACACATTTTATCAAATATTCAAATATTTAAATAATTTAGATATTTAAATAAGAAGTATTCAAAATTCCAGGTCACTACATTCTCCCACACTTAAAACATTTCATCCTCGAAATTCCAATACGTCCAATTAATGAAAGAGACAAGCACATATCAATACTCAATAGTATTCAAAATTATTAGCAAACAAAGCTCTAAGGTATGCTCAGGTTAAAACCCCTCTCATTGCACAAGGACGATAAACAATTTACTAAGCCTACCTTATGCTCAACAGTCTTAGGTTATTACCTAGACGATTACTCAAGCTACCCCAAAACAAATTGAAAAGTCATTCCTTGAGCTCTCGGCCAACAGAACTTTATATACACATATACATAAGCTCGTATGATGTACATAGATCATCTATAGGCGATATATGATCTCATCACTTGATTGATCACATAAATTTCACTTCCGAACTAATATAGATTACATGATCTCTCAAGTGCCGACTCCGATCAGGTTTCTTGATTAGAAACCTTTGTTTCCCTTACATAGCCATATACTACGATAGAAAACCTCATGATCATATTAAGAATCCATTTCAAGAGTTCACCATTGAGAATCGATTGAAAATCCCTTAACCGAACCAGTGTAAATCAACTAAAAACCATGTACTTGAATCCTGGATCAAGAAATGTCATGAGAATAAAATAATCTACGTACAACGTATGTATTTTACCCCATTGGTTTCTTTATATATACCATTTACTTTTTATACCATATTCATTTACATGAATGGTATCTCATTTAATTCTAAAACCATTTATGAAACATTTCATTAAAAGACGACTCAAGTTTATACCCATATAATACTCTAAAATATCCTAAGAGTATATACAAACTTATGAGCTCCGTATATCTCTAGATAAGATACACCATAAGGTGAACACAAAAGGCCCGCGCTTGAACATAAACATGAACCATGTGGTACCAAATATCATCAACTCCCGCACGCAACATCGATAACCATACTCTAGATACGGAGATGAAAATACCCTATCGTGGGACTACAAAACCCTAAATTGTGCACCCTACTCCGCCTTTAGCCATTTTCGATGTCGAGGCCATGTTTGTAATCTTTCACACGAGTCATCATCACTCGAAAAGAACACGAATCCCAAATGGATTCCCACATCTCGAACAAATCTTGAAACCATATGTGGATTCCCATATCTCAACCAATCTCGAAATCACCTGGATTCCCACATCCTGAATAGATCACAAACAACTACATGTGTTCGAGCATCTTAAACCGATCTCAAATCTCACATAGATACCCTTATCTCAAAAAGATCAACTTCCAAGAAATAGAACACGTATCTCAGTCTTGAAGTGGTTTTCGGTAAATAAAGCACTTACCGATCCTGGTCTCTCCAAGATTGAATCGACGAATTTGGTCATTCAATGATAATGAGAGCGATCACATATGGAAACCAAGTCTCATATACTTATGACGTTTCCAATATTTTCCTCTCACACTATCCCTCGATCAATTGTGAAGCTAGTAGGTTTGAACTTTGTTGCTCATATCCCTACACCAACATCAGTCTTAATTCCCATAGATAGACAAGCCTACTTAATCGGCTTTTAGTGCTAAGTATACAACTAAATGTTTTCCATTAACGAGTAAACATACAAAGCACGATCAAGTCACATAAGCGACTTCCAATCCACTTTGCTTTTTAAACCTTTCCTTTTTCTATCTTTTTCCAAAAGATTCATTACTTATAATTTCCTTCAAAATATCCATTTAAAGATCTAAGCGCTTTCACAAATTTATTCAAAAAGGTTTCAGACAAATGTAACTCAAACATTGTCACTACAAACTCAAAACCATTTCTCTTATGCTTATCTTTAAAACATTCTTTTAAAGATATATTTACATTCATAAGTATATTCAAAAACGGTTAAAGACGAATGTTATTGAAACATTGTCACAACAAACCCAAACCAATTTACTTATGCTTAGCTTTAAAACATTCTTTTAAAAGATCTAAGATAATATTTAGCTACGTTTGATAGACGACTAATCGATTATCTAGACAAACAATTGCTTATACAAATCAATATTTGTATACTTAACTTCTTTTCGAAATTTCAGCATAACCATTCCTCTTTCAGGAGTGGAGCCAGGTAAGTTAGAGCACTGGTTGCATCAAAGCCTTGCCCTGACACTTCGTTCTTAAATCTCACAAATAAACAAGCATACTCGTCGGCTTTTAGTGTTAAGTATAATATTATTGATTTCCATAAACAAGTAACAAACAACATGATTAACCGTTTTCGACATTCCCAACTTAACTATTCCTCATTTAAGAGAGAAGCTCGTTAGATTAGAGCTCTATTGCTCCATCCTTACTCGATATCAATCTCAACTCCCAGAAATAGATAAGCCTACTTCTTTGACTTTTAACATTAAGCAAAGTTAGTTAACTTTTAAACAAGTAAGTAAGCAACAAGATTAACATGTTTCGACATTCCAACTTAACTATTCCTTGTTCAAGAGTGAAGCCCGATAGGTTACAGTTGTATTGCTCCATCTCCACTTGACATCAATCTTAACTCTCAGAAATAGAGAAGTCTACTTCATCGGCTTCTAGTGTTAAACCTCTTCCTTACTTTTCCAAAATTTATATATAATTATTAATAAGATATTTAAACTTCAAGCCAACTTTAATATACTTCAAAACATGTTTGAAAACATCTCTAAAAAGATTAGAGAAAAACACCAAATTTAAATATCATTTTTGAACACTAAAAACCATAAGCGACTTACTATAGCATTTATAAATGCTGTTAAAAGTCCTTGTTAAAGAACACATTGAAAAGCACAATCTTTGTGACTAGTTTGACCACTTTAAAAAATGATTTAAGACTTGAAATTTTTTATAGTAATTACTACCATTAGGGTAATTAAGAATCATGGAAAGAAACCCTTAATAATATCTTTCCATTTATTTATAAAAATTCCCAAAAACAAGGGATTTGAAAGTGCCCTTGTAACGACTATTCTTGCTTCAAACATTTTCAAACTTACTTCAATTTTACACACAAGTTAAACAACCATTTAAACATCAAGTCATGGCCATGCCACATGTTTTGGAGGGTAATAGAAGTGATGTTATATAATATAAAGTTACCATTTGCTTTCAAAAGCAAGAGGGGTCCAAAGTTTATAACTTTACTTAGTTAATGTCACTTTAACTTTATACTTTGCACACATCATATATATACACAACATATAATCAAAAGATAGTGAGATAACTCACTTAGATCCATGCCAAACCCAAGCACAAAGCCACAAGGACAAAGAATCAACTCCCACCATCACTAAAAGCCTAAAAATCCAACCTTTAGCACTTTCAAACCAAAGCCACACTTCCTCCTCCTCCTCCTATGCTCACGGTCCCCCTTAGATCTTCCTCTTCCTCTCACCTTCTCCCTATTTCTACTTGCTAATCATGCTTCCCATGATTTTTAGGCCAAAAGCCAAAGTTTAAAAGAGATTGAAGATGATTTGGTTAAGTCTCAAAAAAGTTTGAGAATAATTAATGGATTAGTGCTTAAGCACATCCATCGTTTTTAATTCTCATACTTCATATCAAGCTTAGTGAATTAGTGATTTATTATGTCTGGTCTGCCTCTCCTTATGTAGGGTTTTACAAGAGGTCACAACCACCTCTTACCTTCCATGAAAGGTCACAAAGGAGCCTCCTTTTTACAAGTTAAATTTACACCTCTTTTCTATTACTTAAAAGTTAAGTATTACCATAAAAGGTCATTTTCGGAATATCTTTGATGACATCACCCATGACATCATCCATAAAGGCTATTTCCATAAATAGGAAAAAAAAATTATTTCATTTTATTAATTTCCTAAGAAAATAAGTGTATGTAAAAAAATCTGAACAACTTCTGACGGTTAAAAAGTTGTTTATCAATAAAACGATTTACGGTCACATTTTCAAAATATTTGTTTTGTAAACATTTTTCCAAAATAAGTTTACGATCAATACTTATGATTTAAAAGTGGGTTAAAACGCTTACTAAATCATTTTAATAACATTTAATCCAAGATTCAAATATTTAAATAGTTCAGATATTTAAATACGAAGTGTCCGAAGTTCAATTCGTTACAATCCTAAATGTATAGGATAGATGCATCAATAAAATAACTTATCATAGCTTCACTTATTTATTAGAAACATTTTACTGTAAAGAGAAAATAAGAAGAGGTTTCATAATTATTCGGGTATGCCACCACTACTTAGGCTCCATACATAGTATCCATATAAATATTTTTTATATAGAAATTTCAAATTCCGTATTTAAACTACTATGTATTTTATACCAAATTTATTTAAAGGAAACTTCAAAAGTCAATACCTTGGTTTTATTTCAAATCATTTGAAATAATAATATATACATATACCTTTTTGTATATCAATTACATTTTGGATTAAGTCAAAATCTTTTTCAAAGTGGTATCAAATACTTCGTAAAATCATACATATCATAATCTTAATTTACAAATCAACTTCCCAAATATTTACCTTAAAATCAATAGAAAAACATACAAATAGATCGAGTATCTCCAAAATAATACCAAGGAAACGGGTCGCACTAAGTCGTATAATATATCACCTTACCATAAAGGATAATACTCATGAGAAGTGCTTACCAACCAAACATATCTCTCGCCCATTTCTGGTTATTTTCTAACCACTCAAACTAGATAACATAAAAATTATTTGTTCCCAAATTGACTCGTTGATTTTGGGAGCAACTTCGAACTTGAACAAATCTTAAAAATCTTTTCAAGATATTAGTATTCACAAATACTTTTAAATAATAATGTTATTATTTTCTTCAAAATCTTGGAAACCCCTTTTATTTCGAGCAAGATTGGTTATCGAGTTAGATATATGTAACAATTACATAATTTTCCCTAGGGAATATCTCTAGCTCTATCAGTGTTAACTTCGGGAGCGTACAATAATTATCAATTACGCCATAGTCATGCTGGATTTCACTTTCAAGGCAGTGGACTCATCCATGACACAACTCCCATCACTTTCTCTTTTTGCTCCTACCCATTAATCTTCTAACAAGTTGAGCCAACCAACCTTCTTTATGACTAATGAATAATGTTTAGAGGATATCATATGGTTCTATACTTCATCTCCATCACAGGTCCAACTGATAAGTTTTTCATATTGTTGTTTTTCATAACTTGAAGACGTAATACCCCTTAAATAATGATAAAGTAAAGCTTTATGCATTAAAGGGAACATTAAAATTAACTATAGTTTAACATTGATTAAAAAATGTTAGCTCCAAAAATACAAACTTATTACATACACCTTTGTCTATGAATATGAGGAAGGCACACTATAGTACATTATTGTCTTAATAGTTGGTTTGTATTGGACTTTCACCTAATGGCAGTGCTAGAAAAAACATCGACGAGGTTACTTTATGCATAAATGATCATTTTCCTCAAGGTTTGGAAACAATCTTTTAAATAAATAAATACAAAATTTGTTTTATCAAATGAGATGTGTATGTATATATACAATATAGAGATGGCACTAAATAAAACATAATCATAATGTGCTAGTTGAAAAGAACTTCAACAACTCTGATCTTTTCTATTGTATTTCTAATAACAAAGGTCGGTGTTAATTCCTCATTGGTTAAACACAAAAAGGAGAAATAGTTATTGATGACATAGGAAAGAAAATGCTAATTTCCAAATAGAAATACTCTAAACCATAGGAGTTCAAAAGCGAAAACATTGTAATAGTTAGTCTTACATGCAAAAGTATTGGTCAATAATAATAATTTCATCTTCTTCTCTTCTATTTTTGTTCTCTATTTTTAAAACCATTTTTCCTCACAAAAAATGAATAACCGATCAAAAGCTAAACAAATTTTAGATCAAGATAAAGTAGAAACTCAGGAAAGTAGTGTAGAATACTCATGTAAGATATAGATTGGAAATTAAGAGAAAATGAAAAGGAACAAAATTTCTAGATCTTTAGGTTATAATTAGCCCGAGCCTCAAATTACCAATGATCCTCCCTTATTTGGTCTTTTTTAGTGTATTAAAGTAGCTGTTGTCACATCTCTAAACTGAAATCAGATCAAAAGGAGCTACAAAGGTGAGATTCAACAAAAAGAAAATAGCGGCTAGCAGAAAGTATTATTTTAATTGGTAGGGTTTCTATTTTGAGTTAGATTCATTTTTGTTAAGTAGGTCAGTGTAATATCTTTAATAATAGTTGTAATACATTTAGTATCATATTTTTTTGGTGTTAGTGTGAACTTCCAAAAATGCCCCTCAAATATTACTTTAAAATACAATCTAACAAAAAACATTTTTTTACAAATTCAAATCGTTCCTCTACAGATATTCCCAAATCTTAATATCACTTAAAAATAGGGTCTAACAAATAAACATCTTTTACAAATTCGTTCTTTATTAATCAATAATACATAAAAAATTATAGTAGCCTCACATTACACATCTGTTTCCTCAAACCAAAAAATTATAACTAACAAAAAGTTAGACCTTGCAAGTTAAAAATAAAAATTCAAACTAATTATACATGATTTCAATGTAAAAATATGGCAAGATATTTGTGCAAATCATTTTCTCTTGAACGCGTTAAATATTTACAGTTTGTAGAAAAACAACTTACGCGCAAAGCGCGTGCCATATCACTTCATTGAGATAAATGCGGTTACGGGGTAATGGGTTGTGTTTTGCAAACTTTGTTTATAAAATTTATAGATAAAATAAATATCATATACAAAAACAGTTCAAAAGCTTCATTTGTTTCTACTTTTCTTTTCAATATCCTAGGGAGGTCACTTGCCCATATGTACATTAGCTTCGGTTTTGCTTCCAACATCATGAACTCTACTATGTTAAGCCATGATCCAAAAATATGAGAAAGGAATTGAGGTGTCATTATTATGCATCATTCTTTAATCAGATCTGTCCATTTTGAAGTTTGGTAAATCTTTACAACTATTCCTTTACTATTTGTTGCAATGATGCTTATTGCGATTGTTGAATTAGGTAACCAAAACATGATAATGAGATGAAAAATGTGAGAGAATTAAAAAAAGGCAAAATCTTTAGAAATAGGTTTTGTAAAAACCGAGAAGGTAACAGAAAAGGGAGACACGTTTCCGTTGATGCTAAATTATCTACCTATGGATCTGAGGGTATATCTAGGATGTCAATCATTGGAGGGTGAGGCTATGTCATCAAGGTGAGTCGAGCATCCTCGGGGGATAAGCGAGGATCGTCCAAGGTTAGGCGAAGGTCATCAAAGGGAGGGTTTTCGAAGCGAGATTCTAATTCTCTTTTTGAAAAAATGAAATGAATTTCTTTTATGGGGCTGAGTAAAGGGAATTTAGAGTGACGTTAGGGTAGGGAATGAAATATTTGAGGAAGATGAATTGTCTCTCGTGCTTTTGTTATTTTCCAAAACACGAAAAATGAAGAAAAAATTGTTTCATATTTTATATGTTAAATTCGTTTTTTAAACTAGTCGTTTTTCACAATATACATGCGTTGTATGCATTTTTGTTTGAATGAAAACCCAAAATTGAAAACGGCAAACCAACCACAGCCTTAGCATTTACGGAAGCATAAGGTGTGTGTTGGAACATAGTTAATAGTTTACGTACTATTAAAATATATAATTTTTTTCACTGGATATATGTATTAATTATTTAAAAAATACATTTACTTTTCAAGAAAAAATCTTAATCAAATAAATTGGTGATATCAATTTTTTTATAAACTTCGGAAAATTTTGACATTGGTTAACGATGTAAACTTGTTATATCGGTTAATAGTTCATGGCAGCCATTAATTGAGTTAATTCTCGATGAATGTTTTCTATGTAACCACCTTGGTTAAAATGGATGTTCTTTCTTATTTTAAAATTTGATTTATTGATTTCTTGGATTTCTATGAACTCTTTAATTCTTCATTTGTTTAAAAAATGAAATCAATAAAATTTTAGAAAATTTTCATATTTTGAAATGAGTATTCTAAATTTATGAAGTTTCTTTTTTTACACATTTTTATACTTCTTTAATTCATTGCACGATTGATGAGCATGAACAATAAAATCTTCGAGCGAGAACATTTTTGTCTACTCAGAATTTTCATTTGCTATTGACAATGTTTCGTCGAAAGTGAGTACACAATCACTTATAACTTATGAGTAGGACAACTATACAGAAATATTATTATAAATTACTATTTTATACAATGGTCAAGAAAAAAGTTAAAGAAATTTATTAAATCTACTAAAAAAAAGTTGTTAAAACCAAATTTATTACAACTTTCAAAATAAATTGTAGAATTTTTTTACCATAACTTCTAATGTGTGAATGTAGTATTGAAATTTTGTTATAGGATCATTTCGTTGTAATATGCACATATAATCTGGAAACCATGGAAGAATTTGAGCAAAGTTAGGATAATTTGCTCAAACTTTGTAGGCTTAGGAATAATGAATGGTTACAGAAAAAACTTACGACCTATGAAGAAAATGGGCACAAGTCTATAGTCATTCTCATTTTCGTGCTTGTTTGACAACATCACAAAGGAGTGAGAAACATTAATGAATTAACCATGGTAGAACTTTTCACCGAGAGTTTGTAAGTCTCTACTCTAAAGCCTTGGAAAATCATCATGAAAAGGAAAAGGAGGATGGATATTTGACACAACGAACAACTCTTGATCTTATTTCTAGTTGGTCAATAGAGCGTGAAATAGCAAAAATACACATTAAGAGGTTATTTTATTCGTTTGAAGAGTGTATTAAGCAAACTATTGACTTATCATTTGAATTAGAGAACGATGATGGAATTATTCGGACAAATAAAGTTAATGAAATCAAAGGATGGAAAAGGAATAAAAAATTATATAAAACCATTCAGAATAATCACTGTCGTTTTCATGAAGAAAATTTGAGTTTGATGGGATTTTCTATTCACATGCATTAAGGGTGTTTCGTCACTTGAAGTATAATATTTACTTCCTCAATAATACATAATGAGATGGACATGAGAAATTATAGATTAAGTTATTTACGACATAGTGCGGGACATTATTCCAAATGACAATGACTCACGACTAACAACTATGTATTCTCTCCAGCCAACTATATCCTCCAGCCAACGATCTCCGCTCCCCCCTGATCCACCGCCTTTGAACTCCGACCCACCTCCTGGATTCTCTCCCATAGCTAACTCAGATTCCACGCCTGAGAATGATGAAGGATTCACCACCGTTCGTTCAAAAAAATGGAAACGAAAAACCAAAACCTCACTGCAATCTAATAGATATAATCTTGCCTCTAACGATTTACAGAACAAAAACTTGTGATCCTCTCCTTCACAGAATGAACGTCAGAGCCATGCTCACAACCTCAAGAATGCAAATTGCCCTATTCAACCTGAGAAAATTTCCGCTTCAAGTAAATGGAACTTCTCCACCTCGTCTAGTAGGGCGTGGAATGAAGTTGTCAAGGGTAATAATATTCCAGTCTCTATTCCGTTAGAATTTTATCAGCCCTACGAATTTAATTCGATGCAATGTGCCAAAATGCCTGTTGAGGTAGTCCAAGATGATAGAAAACAGTGGGATAATGCTATTGTGATATATGTCATTGGTCCTAAACCATACTATCCATACTTCAGGGATTATACCACTAGAGTATGGAAGCCCGAAGAAGATTTCTCTATATTCTCTAAGGAGAACGGTTTTTATGTTATAAAATTTCACAATCAAAAAGATTGTGAAAGAATCTTAGAAGGTGGTCCCTACTATTACAACAAAAACTTGATGATGATGAAGAGATGGTCGCTTGGGATGCAACTTAATAAGGAACTCCTTAACTCAATTCTGATTTGGGTTCGCTTTCCTAATCTTCCACTTGATTGCTAGACGGAGGAGGGGATTAGTCGTATTGCCTCGGTCCTTGGAACTCCCATCAAGTTGGACAAATTTACAAAAGGTATAATAAAAATTGCATACGCTAGAGTTTTAATCGAAATTAATAATTCCTATAAGTTTCTGAATAAGATTCCTGTTTTATCGAAGAAAGATGAAATCTTATGGCAAGAGGTGGTGTACGAATTAAAGCCGAATACTTGCACTAACTGTTATAGTTTTGGTCATGCTGAATCCCACTGTCAATTCACTAAAGTTTGGAGACCTAAAGTACCTACTTCGGATGTTTCAAATAGTAGTAGTGATATGCATATTAATATCAGTCAGAATGGGAAAAACTTGGCAGACTTATCAAATATAGCAGATACGCATCTCAATACAGCCATTACAGATCAAGGTAATACTGTTTTCAACCCTCAAAATGGCAGTGCTAATAAAGACCTAGAAATTCATATAATGACATTCTCAGATAATGTCCAGTCGGAGAGTATGTTCATGACTAATAACGCAAATACATATCGGAACTCTATTTCAATAATTTTAGATATGGACATACAATCTTCAGGAAAATATAGAAATGAAGAGAACAGTCTCTCTGAAGAGCTGCCTGATGCGCCAATTGACCCTCCTCCTTGCGCTGAAACTGCTGTACAAATTTTTGCTACTCAACAAAGCACTAGAGCAAGAACCACCCAAAAAATAAGATCAGAGGAAGCGCCATTTGAATTTAAAGCCACTTCTACATCTTATGTGATAGAAAATCCTGCTTGGACCATTTTGGTTAATCAACTGAAATGAAAAAATAAAAAATCGTAAAATACATAAGTTGGGGATTGCTACACCCCCTGTTGGTAGTAGCAGCCCAGATAATAATATATAGATGCAGTTCCTTTTTTGGAACATCCGGGGCACGAATGCCCAACCTAAACAGATGGAAATTCTGCGTCTGTTAAACAGTAATAGGTTTTCCTTTCTTGGTATAATTAAAATAAGTTATCGACGGATATCATAGACAGGTTTATGGCTAAAATTGATAATAAATGGAAATACTCTCATAATATTTCTAATAGCCAAAAAAGTAGAATTTTAATTATGTGGGATTCTTCTCAATGGTCGAATATCATCTTACATACTAATGATCAATTTATTTCTTGTATTCTGCATAATGTCAGTGGTATAAGTATTTTGTGTACTATGGTTTATGCTTACAATGATGAGGCGATGCGAATGGAGTTGTGGAATTACCTAACTGAGCAATCTAAAAAATTTAATCTCCCCTGGATTGTGGTGGGAGATTTTAACTCTATCCTATCGTATAAAGATAGAATGAATAATGGTCTATACAATTCGATGGGTGATCAAGAATTTATTGATTGTATTACCTCATCGAAACTAGTGGAACCAGATTTTACTGGCAATTATTTTACATGGAGAGGAGGGCAAAGTTTTTCTACTCATAGTAAGATAGATCGTGTATTTGTTAATGATATATGGATGGACATGTTTAATCAGATTGGTATTTATTTTGGTAACCACTCCTTAAGTGACCATTCTCCTATTAATATCAATTTCATATCTCATAATAAAAAGGAAAAGAGAGTACCTTTCAGGTATAGTAACTCTTGGCATCTTCAAGCGGGTTATCACTCTTCTCTTCAAGAAGCTCTGAATCAAGAATTCTATGGCAACCCCCTTCATATTCTTTTATGCATACTTAAAGCAGCAAATACTGCATTGAAGAACTAGAAAAAAAATTAAGTATAACATCAATACAGTGCTTGCTCAAATGAAAGAAGAGGCCAATGAATTATATAAATAAATAGTTCAAAATCCTTTGGATGAAAATCTGATTGAACAATACTCTTTGAAAAATGCTCAAATTCACTCTTTTTTGAGTACAACGTCTATAGATAATGAGCAGAGAATGAAGCTGAACTAGTTGGTCAAAGGAGACAGACCAACTAATTCCTTTTATAATAAAGTTAACTGTGCTAAGCCTAATCAAAGAAGTAACTTTTTAATTAATTCTAATGGGTTATGGACTTCAGCATCAGAAAAAATAGCAAATGAAGCAATCAATTATTTTATTGATCTGTTTTCATTTTCTCAGGCTACAATCCAATTTCTAGGTACAACTTGTAAGAAAATCTTGTTGGAAAATGCAAAGAGCAACTTATGCAAGCCATTTCAATTAGAGGAAATAAACTATGCAGTTTTCCAGATTAATGACAACAGCACACCTGGGCCAGATGGAATAAATTCAAAATTTTACAAAGTTCACTGGGAGCATCTCAAAAATGATATTTGGAATGCTATGAATGGCATTCTACAGTCTGGTAAAATTATAAGAGAAATCAACCATTCTTTTATCTGCCTTATTCCAAAAAAGGCTGATGCAACTCTAATGTCAGACTTTAGACCGATTTCTCTTTGTAATGTCTCCTATAATATTTTAGCCAACCTTCTCTGCAATCGACTAAAACCTTATATGGATGACATTATTTCATATAATCAGAATGCTTTCATTCCCTGGGAGAAGTATTACGGAGAACTCACTACTTGCATATGAAATGGTTAAAGGATTTAATAGGAAAAATTCAAACAATTTTTGCCTGAAAATTGATTTGCATAAAGCCTACGATAAAATTAGTAGAGAGTTTATTCATCATATGCCGATTTCTATGGGGTTTCCTACAATATTGCCAACCTTATTTATGAGTGTATTTCTTCTCCTTCCTTCTCGGTGCTAATAGATGGATCCCCTTTTGGGTTTATTGAGAGTTCGAGGGGATTAAGACAAGGTGACCCTCTCTCGCCATACTTATTCTCTCTAGCTATGGAATTTTTAACAATTAATCTAGAAGTGGAGCTTTTGAAAGGTAATGTTACCCCTATTTATAAAATTGATCCTATGATCACTCATCAGTTATATGCAGATGATATCTTAATCATGGCCAAAGCTACAACTAAAAATGCTGAATGCATACTGAATTTATTTCAGGAGTTGAAACTTTTAACTAGTCTTAATTTAAATGAAAACAAGTCCACCTTGTTTTTCAGTAAAGAGGCTAATGAAAAACATCAAATAGCTAATATATATTAAAAATTAGTATTGGAACCCTCCCTGTGATGTATTTAGGCATCCCTTTGTCAAACAATAAACTCAAAAAAGAGACTTTGGATATTTAATTGACAAAATAAATAAAAAATTTATCCATTGGAATAGTAAAATGCTAAACATTAGTGGTAGAATTGAATTAGTGAAAACTATCATTCACCATATGGCTCAATTTTGGTTACAATTCACCCACTTTCCTATGACTATAATTCAGAGAATCAACTCTATTTATGCTAATTTTATTTGGAAATCTAAAGTTCACAAAATGTGTTGGGATGATGTCTGTAAACCAAAACAAGAGGGAGGTTTTGGTCTAAGGAAAATTGAGGATATGGCAAAAGCAGTTGAAATCAAATTAGTATGGAAATTTCTTCAAGGGGAAACCCTTTGGGCAAAATGGTTGTGTAACAAATACTGCAAAAATAAATTTGTTTGGCTTGGTGTTATAAATAACAATGCATCTTACACCTGGAATTTCCTGCTTAGAGCTAGACAATGGTGTAAAGGTCTTATTGATAGGAAAATTGCCAATGGTGATAGCATAGATATGTGGGTAGACCCATGGATTAATGGAACTTCCTTGGTGGAAAAATGTGGTTGGAATTACATGATTGTCTTTGGTGGTATTAATAGGAAAGTATCTATGCTTTTATCAGGCAATTAATGGAAAGAACATCTTGATTATGTTCCCTCCCAACTTCAAAAGACAGTGCATGACATTAAAATACATAATCAAGAGCAAAGAGATTTCTGGTTTTGGCTCCCTAGCAGTAATGGACAATTTAATCTTAACTCGACCTGGAATCAAATTAGAAACAAGCATACAGTTTTTAATTGGACCAGTATTATTTGGGATAAAAACTGTGCTCCTAAAATATCAACTTGCTCTCATTTTGGCTAATCTAAACAGACTGAACACAAAAGATAGAATCAGTATATGGAACAGTGGTATAGATCAATCGTGTATGCTCTATGCAAATCAAAATGAAGACCGGAACCACTTATTTTTTTACTGCGTATATTCTAGACAACTCTAGAAATAATTATGCATAAGCTGCAAATTAACATAGGTAATTCCTATGAAATCAACCCACTCTTGCAAATCTTGTGCCAAAATCAAACAAGTAATCATTTATTTAACAGTTTCAAGAACATTGCATTTACTTGTCTGATTTGGCATGTTTGGTGTGAACGAAACACACGAATTTTCTAAAGTATTGAACTTCCAATTCAAGTCAGAGCTATGCTAATAGTTCAAAATTGGAAGTGCTTAATTTAAAGTAAATTGGATTCAAAGATGATAAGTAGAGATTTTAAACTTATCTTGTCAAACTTTGGAATTACGACTGACCCAATACCGGAATTCCGACCTCCCTAAGCTTGAAGATGACTTATACTTCGATCTAATGCTTATTTATCTCCTTTGTTTCGAGAGGACTGATTTTGATGCCATTGATGACTTGAGCGTTTGAATTCCTTTTTAGTTTTGGAAATTAGTAAAGGAAACTAAAGACTTTTCTCTCCCACACTCGGCTTTGTGATGGCTTTATCTACTTTGGTGTTTCATGTTTTGTGTTGCGTAGTTATAACGATTAGGTAAAGGAAGCAACTGTTCCGTGTACAATTTATCTCTCATTTCATTTCTTCCCCATATCCTTCTTCCACACTGCTCCATTAAAAAAGATTAAATTTTTCTCAAAATTTCCCTTAATTTACATTGATATTTGATATTTCTTAAATTTATCTAATATAGTAAATATGTTTCTTCTCTTCGGGCTATCCAAAGTTGTCATTCTCTTAATCCCTAAAATTTTACTGAGGTATGATTATATTTTCAATTGAATATGTGATACAATAATCAAATTATCTTCTTTCTATTTTAACTTTTTTTAGTTATGTATGATGCATTGTTAATTCCTTAGATTTATCATTTATTACTGCTTTACTAACTACAGTTGTCATGAAGAAATAAAATATCTCCTTTTATTTTTGCGTTAGTTTCTATTTTAGACATTTAGCTAGTTTCTTAATAAACGGCCAAATTAGATGCTTAAATTTTAATATGAATTGGTTATTCTCCTAAAATGAAATAAATGATAGTAAATGAGAATGCTTATATTGGTGGTTTCACAAATAATATAGTTCATTCTTCTAATATTTGTAATTTAATCTAAGATTCTAAATTGTTTATTCTCATAAAATGCAATAACTGTGAATAAATGAGAATGCTTTTACACTGCAGGTCTAATAGTAGTGTTTAGAGTAACGTTTTTAATAAGAATAAAGGCATAAGGAAACAGAGATTGGTTTTCCAAACATGTTAATTTCCTTGCCATACATGTCTATGTTCTATTACTAGTTTACTAATACTCCCATTATTATGTTGTCTACATATTTCTTAATAATTATTCATTACTTTTAATTTTTTTATCACTAAGTTTAAGGTCTTTTTGCTAATACTTTGTTGGACCGGTTAGAAAAAATGGAGGTATAATTTAATTTCTATTTATTTGAAATATGAAATAACTATACATTGTCTGTCCTAAGCCCGGAATAAGGATGGTTTTTTTTAAAAGCTGAAAGAAAATATATAGGATAAAGTTAATATCAAGTTCCAATAAATTAATTTTTGCTTAGGCCCTAGAATGCTTTGGGACGGTCCTGACTAGTATTTTCCTCCAATTTTTTTATCAAATTCACCCAAAAAGTACAAAACCCCTAAAATCAAGAACCGGTCTCAATACTAAAACCCTAAAACAAGAACTCTCCTTCTTCATAATGAACCATAAACAAGCCTATTTATATTGCTTTAATATAATATATGTCATTGGATCGAAGCTCCGCAGAAATCTACATTGAAAAATTAAGAACACCCAAAACTTATGAAATTGCCCATGGAAACTCGAACCTAATTTGCTCTAGAAAATGTTGATCTACTGAAATAAGATTATGCTTAATTTCTGGAACATGCCCAACTCCCGTGAGTTTCACCATTGTTCCATCTTAAATCTTCAACCGGATAAAACATGTTTCTTCAGTTTACATAGCAAAACCATTAGTTGAATCCGCCTTATCCTTTTGTTCATTAAAGTCAATGAATGCCTCCTTATTTTACATATATGGAAACATGCACCTAAATCAAGCATCTAATTTGTGCTTTTGCCTTTATCAACACACATGACGCTTTAATCAATTCTCGGGCAAAGTTCACCTGATCATCGCACTAATCCTTTGTTTCTTTTGTTTCTTTTGTTTCTACTTCCAATGCCTTAGTTCTTTCCTTATCTCTCTTTGGCTTGTAGGATTTCAATAAATGGCCTAGTTTTTCGCAATAATAGCAAATGATATCCCTTTCCATATTAGTTTGGGTTCAGCTCTTTAACTGGATTTCCATATTCTCTTTCTTCACTAGCTTTTATTTCTATTAAGTTCATCCTACACACCTCATTAAAAATACTACTATCCATCGAACCTAGTGAAATAACTCCATCTGATTTGAGTTGTTTAATGCAACCAAGTATTTCCTAACTCATTAGTAATGAACTCATCAATATTAAGCCTTGTGTCTCCTCTTCAACCTTATAGTTCAGAATTATCAATTGATTCATAATTTCTTTAAAATTATTAAGGCACTCTTCAATTGATCAACCTTCTTTAAGTTCTAGATTTATCGATCTTATCAGAAGAGGAGCCTTTTTTTAAAGAGTTTTTTGCATAAATTCCTCCCCAATTCTTCAAATCGTATAAGTAGATGTTTTATTAGCAAAAATAACACGAAACACCATATTCTCCAAAAAATCATGAATAATCGCCATAGCCTTAACTAAAGTTTCCTCTTTTTTTTGTTATATCACTGGGCGTTATCCAGCCTTTTGACCAGGCGATGGTCGGACATAGGGCCGGCTTGACTGCTTGGGTTACCCTAGTCAGCTTGAAGTTTTAAGTTTAAAACAGGGGAAAAAGTTTATAAGCCACAGAATCGAACTGAGGACCTCTTCTTCAGCCAACATACGCTTCACCACCTGACCGGGTAACATTTATTTAACAAATTAACGTAGCAGTTAATTTATTACTTTATATCTATTTAACATTTATCCTCCACCTTGTTTTCCCCCGTCGGGGGGTTGCTCTTGGCGGCCGCTTGGCCAGCCTAGCCCTAAAACCGGGCCTGGTCGGACAGACTGGATGGATCAAACTTGGAGTTATCAAGGCAGAAAGCCTAGAGAGACAACCTAGAGTCCAGAAACTAAGCATAGACAGAATTGCAATACTAAAGCCAAAGCAACCCAAATTAGGACAATAATGGGATCACCCAAAATAAGGATCGGTACCGAGACCTGTTTCCACCTCAGGTGGGCCACATCTTTTGCCTACACGCCTTGCTCTATGCCATGAGCCTGCTTCCAATGTTGTTTTGTTGATTCAATGTAATTCTCCATCAATCTCCACGAACACTTGAAGCTACAACTCAGTTCATCTACAACTTCATCATTTGGACTTGAAAACAAGCTAATATTGATGCAAACAGCTGTTGAATCATGAAGCTAACTAGTGGACAAGCCGAAACGAAGAGTTCAAGATGGCCAGTTTGGCCATTTTAGGGATCGGTACCGACCCCTAACCTTGGAGTCATACCGACCCCTAGCAACCTGATGATGTGGCACCTACTTTCTTGGGAGAATTGGTCTAAATCTTATATAACGGCTTAGGGATATTTTGAGCGATATATTAGGCTTCCTACTTGTAAGTAGGCAACTCCAAAACGCAGTCCGCTGTGACCATGTACGACCCTAATTTTGATTAATATTATTTAAGACATATAATTAGTTAAATTAAATGAAATAATGTAAATGGTCAAGAGATTGAGATTTGTATAAGTAGAAGGTAGACGTACCTAATAACTAATGAACTAAGGGAAAATAAAATGAAATAGATAAGGGAAGTAGATAAGTGCATAATAGGAATAAGTAATATTCTTATACCCTGAACCCTTCATGCCACTACACGTTCACAAACTAAAACTAAACCAAGAAGAGGCCGGCCACCATTAGAAGAAGTAAAGAGAAGATACGCAAGAATCAAGAGGAAAAAGCATAATCAAATTCATTCAAGAGAAAATCTAAATCCTTAACAAACAAGCTAAAGGTGAATAATATGTTACATCTCATATTTTCTTGTTTTTGGTCCTAGATCAGATCCATATATAGTTACAAAGTTTATTACCATGTTTAGAATGATATATATATATATATATATGCTTGTTGATGAATTATGTTTGTTCATATAAATTTTTTTTACAAGTTTGATTTAAAAAACCTATCAAATGACATCCAAATGCCTTGGGATTTTTAGTTAAGGTCAAAAATATTATTTCAGAGATGGGTTTCAAGTTTCATAGTTTTCTAAATTAATGTGGATTTATTATGAATTTTCTAGTGAAGAAAATGGTTAAATTGGGTTTAAAATTAATTACGGCTATTATGTATTAGCTTTGGGTCAAAAATTTATATATGTTAGAAAACATATTAAAAGTGATTTATGGGAATTTTTGGAAAATTTTCCTTAGTGTTTTGATAAGTATATAAAATTATTTAAGGTATGAGACTTAAATGTTTTATATGTTTATAAAAGGAGAAGGGGCAATTTGTAAACGTTTAAAATTATTTACTGCTGAAATTCGGCCACACTTTTAGAAAAGATTTAGAAAAAAAATTGGCAACCAATCATATGTTGATAAACAAAGCAGGTTAGTTGAAAGAAATTACTTTTTAAAGTTAAAAATCAGTTTTACAAGGTTTTTGATGTTTTGCCACTTTCGGCAGCACCTTTCGACCTCATACTGCCGCCTCCATCTAGATCGAAACCAATACACATGGTATTAATTTTGGTACGTAGTGGATTGGACTTAGGCGAAAGGTATGGAGTCGAAACAGGGCTTTCGAAGGGGATGAAGTAGCTTCTGAAAACTTAGAATTTCTGGTTGTAAATGAGGCTTTCGACTTGGTCAGCTGTCAACTTGGTCAATTATTTTAAAGAAAAGAGCTTTCGAAAGAGGTTGCTGCTTTTGTTTTAAGAAAATGCTTTCGAAGGGGTCAAAACCCCTACCACCGCCTTCAACCTTTTGGAGCAATGCCTTCGAAAGTGTGCTTTCGCTTTAAACCCTGAGCCGCTTCTCCAATGCTTTCGAAGGGATAGGTTTTGACACCATCCACTTCTTTACTTAGGAAATTGCTTTCGAAAGAGTTGCTCTCAACTTAGTTCTTTTAAGACCCTTTTGATATTTTGCAAGTTAAACCCAAAGATTTCGAAAGGAATGGCTTTAAATGGTTTCGAAAGGTTGTTCCACATATTTTTACTAGAACCCAATGTTTTCGAAAGGTTGGATTTATGTAAAGGACTTAATGCTTTTGAATGGTATATGATAAAGGTTTCGAGGGGGTGGTTCCCTAATGTTTTCAAAAGGTTTGCCTTAGTGTTTAAATGGAGGGTTTCCAATGTTTTCGAAAGGCATGTTTAAAGTGTTTCGAGAAGAGGATGTCTAAGGTTTTGTACAGCTTTTGAAAGGATAACTTTTAATGTTTTTGAAAGGTCTATTGTAAATGGTTTCGAAAGGTATGTTTTGGCCTTTTGGCCTAAGGTTATAAAGTAAAGTAGTTTACTTGTACCGAAATTGGTACTTTCTATGGTTTCGAAAGGGGTACTTTCAAAGGTTTCGAAAGAGATTGTTTAAAGGTTTTAAACAAAGGTTTCGAAAGAGATTTTTTAAAGGTTTTAAACAAAGGTTTCGAAAGAGATTGTTTAAAGGTTTTAAACAAAGATATCGAAAGAGATTGTTTAAAGGTTTTAAACAAAGGTTTCAAATGTTTTCATCAACAATGTTTTGTGTAAAGTATAGATAACATGGCAAAGTGATTTGAGTAAAGCATAGAGTATATTTTCCTTGTTAAGTATGATTTAAAGGTTAAATCAATTTGAAAGAAATGTTTTCAAGGAAAATTTGATGGGGTAGTTGATCCTAAGTAAATGATTCAGATATTAGAATACCAGATGGGACTGGTATGGGGTCGCACCCTATACTTTAGCTAGTAGCCCCTAGCTAATATAAGTCCAAAATTCTAGTGTATATGGCTTTATCACAGGTAAGACTAAAATGATGTTACACATAGAAATGAATAAACTGAGTAAAGGTATGTTATTGGAGAGCCCGCAAAACCATAGGATTAGTTGACCCTGGGAGAAGTAAGTTAGGGACAGACCTCCAGAAGAGTCCAATAGAAGTTAGGTTATTTGTTTATTTTGTCTGGTAGGCCCGAGTAAACCAAAGGTTAGCAGTTAGCCAAACAAAACTATAGTATTCGGACAGATAGTCCATTGATTACCTGATTTGTATGTATACATAATATTGCTATTATTGCTTTAACCAGTTTGGTTGCAGGATTTTGAGTTGCAAAAGATATGTTTTAAAAAGGGATATTAGTGAGGGGAAACTCATTCCGCTAAGTGGCGTGGTCTCACTTAATATCAGTAAACCGAGATGTATAGTATTATTCACACCAGGCTTTATGTCTGACTTGAAGTTTATGTTTTTCCCCTTAAACTCTCGGGTGCTCAAAATATGATTTGAGTAAGTTAAGAGTTGAGGATTTACATGTTTTAGTAGGTGGACGAATAAAGCTTCCGAAGACGTGCAAGTGGCATGGATAGCTATTTAGGAGTTATTTTTATTTCTATTTCCACTACAATGTATTAAGATAGTTTTTGTTTATTTAGTACTCTGATCATCCAAGTGGGCATCTTCATATGTTGCTCTTGGCGTATATTGTAATAATTATATTTGATCAAAACTTGAGATACGTTTTGGGATTGTGTAATGGAATATGAAACATGTTTTGAAATGTAATTAGTAAAGTATGCTGTTTTTTGAATCTGTGATTTTGTTTCATATTCATGTGCTTATGATATTGTGGATATCATTAACATTATCATATTTTGTCACCGGAAGTTAATACTATAGTTGACTGCAACATCTGTAGCGCTTAGCTTCGGGCCTCAAGATAGGGGATGTTACACTACCTCTATAAATAGGAACATAGGGCTCATTTTTGGGATCTTTTAGTTTTAGTTCTTCCCAACGTTATATTCTTGTAATTCTAAAAGTCTAAGTGTCGGAGTTATACCGATCCCTAAGAACTTCTACCTCCAAGTCAGATATAAGCAATAAAATCTTAAAGTGGACGTAGCTTTGCCTTGCTTTGCCGAACCACTATAAATGATTGTGTCTTGTTTATTTCTCATTTTCATTTACATTTCTTTATATTTTATTCTCTACATAAACTTCTGAGAATTAGTGCTATTTTTGGTTCAAACACTAGGTCTCTCCTTTTTATTCTCCAATGGTTAGTAAAGATAATTAAGATATATAAAATTCTCCATCTTCATCTTCCATAACTCATAATTTCTTCCATTAAGTTTTTCAATATCTATCTTCTCCATAAAAAAACACTCATCAGAAAAATTAGTGTAGCTAGATCCAATACCAATTATTAAGGTTACTATAAGGATCCATATAAATTAGATTTAAAAAGAGATAGGAAGTGAATAAACTCAATACAAAATTAATTTCCTCGGAACAAATTTTATTAAATTCATTAAAATATTACAAAGGAACCTTAAAATTGAGAAACAATCTCAATACCAAAACCCTAAAACATTAACTCTCCTCCTTCACATGAACCCTAAAGAAGCCTGTAACGACCCTGAATTTTGAACAAATTAAATTGAAAATATTTAATTAATTTTAAATATTTGAACGATGATTTAATTTGAATCCCCGATATTACTTTGAATTTGGCGATTAAATTATAGAATTTAATCTATTAAAAGTTGAACAAAAATTTGAATCTTTAATTTTAAGCTGAAGAAAAATATTTCAAAAGCTTTTAAAATTTATATTGATAATACTGAAGATGATAGAAGCTTCAGAAATGAGTTTGAAACTATTTTGTTCAGTTTTGAAATTTATATCGTTCGAATCGATATTTGAAAATAGCCGTCCGAGGCGCAGTCTCGGAATTTGACGAAACCAGTTCCATTGGATCCGTAATATTGTATTATTACCGGATTTCAAGTTTCGTATTTATCAGAGTTGTTTTGTGACCGTACGGTTACAAAACGTGTTGAAGTTTTAAAACGAATTCAAATTTAAATTTTTAATATAGTCAACAGCAGCACGTTCTCCTCCTTTAATCACGCCTAGGATCTCGTTCAAAATCACGACAATGATCGTGTGACCCATCCTTTTTGTTTTTAAATGCCTCCGTTCAGTTCAAATTTAAAGGAAATGAAACCATTTCTCGTTCAAATGGAAATTGAACTCGCCTAAAATAAAAATGGCAGAGGAACGAAGGAAGAAAAAAAATAAACAGGCATAAATCGCGAGTTTCCCCCTTCAACCTCATTCACAAATTCTGTTCCCTCTCCCTCTTCATAAATCAAAACAAAAGAATGGCCGCATTTGTTAAATCTAAATTCAATTTTGGAATCGAAAATTATCATCCTCGTTCATGCTAATTAGAGGAGTCTAGTGGGAGAAAGGGATTGTGGGGATCGCGACATCGTCAGGTTCGACTCAAACTTAGGCACAGTGACGTCGAAGGGAATCGGAGCGCGACGTCGTTCTTTTAGGAGATGGGTGGTCGATAATCTGGGCACTCAAACTCGAGCTAGGAGGTACGGCGATCGGTGCCGTGACTTCGTCATTGTGGTTCTAGAGCTGTTGCAAGCCCGTGGAGCGAAACTAGGGTTCGTCGAGGCTATTGGGGTGGTGGTACTGGCGTTCGAGCGGGGCGATGTGATGGCGCGCGTACATTTCTGTTGGTGTCGATCGTTTTGAAAAGCAATGGAAAATTGGTTTTATTCGAGTTTTGGTCTGTAAGGTATAAGTTTTATTTTTATTATTTTTATTTTTGTTTTCAAAATAAATACATATACGTAGATATGCCACAGAAAAAAAAACAGAAATATGAAAAATAAATATAAATGTTTTGACCTATTAATCTTTTAGAAGAAAATGTATATCCAGAAGCAGAGAATTCATATGCAGTTTAGAAATGGAAATCTACCTGTTATTTTAATAATAAAAATATAAGTCACTGGTTAACTAATCTATTAAAAAGGAAATTTAGTTCAATTTGAAAGTCTAGTTAAATTAATTTTTTTTAAAGGAAAATTAGTTAAAATAAAATTTTGGTTAAGTAAATGAACAGAACGATAATTTAAGTGTTCAGTTGATTCGAATATTAATAAAATTTTATAATATTTGTACAAGGTCAAAAATTTGGGAGAAAACAAACGGGAACAGAAACGGATTGCTAATAAAAGCGAAGGTGAGATTTTTCTCACTCAAAAATTGATTTTAGTTATCGATTGTTTGATATGATTGCTATGTGGATGTGATATTAGATATAGTAGGATATATCTATATATATAGCAATATATACATATTGGCATATGTATATATTGGATTGATGATTTCCCGCCTCGTATAGCGGATGAGACCCTATTGCGCCGTTAGTAAGCAGATATTTTTATAAAACCCATATACCGCGATACTCCACCTCGAAGTGGAATTGGTATTGTGCTAACGTCTTTGGATGCAGGGAAACAGGTTGGAGGGATCCAACTGGACCCCTCACATTGATTGAATTTATTTCTACTATGATGTGATAATCTGTGAATGATTATTGATGTTATTGAATTGATGTCTGGAAATTGTTTGAAAGCTAAAATTTAGCTGAATGGATGTTTGATATCATTGGATTCCAAAAATAAACGAAATTGAATTTTTGAAATCAAAATAGAAATTTCTAAGTGAATTAATTTTAGAAATTGAATAAATTTTGAAGAAAGGAATTTTTAAAGTATAAAAAGTTAATTTTTATAATCTTATCGAATTAATTCCAGAATCAAGTGAAAATGTTAAATAAATGGATTTCGTAAAATAGTGATTATAATTTGAAGAATTTAATTTAAGAATTTGGATTTTTAAATAGATTGAAAGAAACGATTGAAATTTATTTCCTTAAAAAGGAATTTATTAAAAGAAGATAAGTTGGAAATCCAACTAGAAATTTAATTGGTAAATTGAAATAAATTGGGAAATCAACGTAAAAAGATTTCAATTTGAAGAATCCATTTTAAAACAGAATATTGAATCATTTGAGAAAAAAATGAGGAATTTACTTAGTAGTGATAAATAAATTTTTAAATCAATATCGAAATTGATTTGGGATTGAAGTTTTTATAAATAGAATTGGAATTTATAAAAGTTGTTTATAAATCCGAAATCACTTATTTTGATAAGAAAAAAATATAGAAGTTGATAAAAAGAAGATTTATAAGTCGAAGTTGTTATTAAAATAGAGATAGAATTTATAAACGTGTTTATAAATTCAAAATCAGTTGAATTTGAGAAATTAAATATAGAAGATTTTTAAAGAAGATATATTCGCGATTTTGGATAGCGAATTTTTATTGAGATAAAAATGTGTAGAAAAGATTGAAATTGGGTTAAGTGAATTATATTCACGATTTTGGACAGTAAATATATTTTTAAGTAAAATGGATACGTTTTGAAGAAGTGACATTAAAAAAATGAGTAAACATTTTAAAGATGTTTTTTAAAATGTGGGAAATATCGAAACCATAGATTTCAACATTTTATTGTTGAAATAGACGTTTTCGAGAAATAAGGAAATGATGGACTATAACACTGTTGTTATAGTAAATGATTTTTGAAAGAAAATGTTTTATGTAGTATTGGGATTTACATATATCTATCTTAAAATCCGAATCCCTATACTAGCGATTTTGAGTCGTCGTAAC
This sequence comes from Allium fistulosum, assembly GCA_030737815.1. NCBI lineage: Eukaryota > Viridiplantae > Streptophyta > Magnoliopsida > Asparagales > Amaryllidaceae > Allium > Allium fistulosum. Next base: position 744,639,293 of record CM060901.1, on the reverse strand, counting down.
GATGTTTTACGCAACATTTGTTTTGACTCAAATAGATGTTAAAATTAATGATTTCCTTAAAGAATGAAATATATACTTAATATTGATTTAAGTATATCGAATATTTTCAAATGTTGAAAATAAATAGATTTGTGAATTACTTATTATTAAATAAGTATGGAAATGCTTTTCCAATATGAAATGAACTGTTTTGAGATTTTATCTTCAAAAATAAATTGAAATGTGAATATTTGAAATTGTTTTCAAATAGTTAAGTGTGGAAATTTTATATCTAGTAAAGGTATTTTGGAAAAAATAAAAAAATTGGAAAATTATTTGGAATCTGATGATGTTGCGCATCTTTATTGATAGTTAAAAACCCGACTATCAATAATTACCTTTAGATAGGTATTTGTTGTGAATTGGATGAATTTGAATGCCACACTTATTTTTGAATAATCGCTCACTATTCGGGTTAGCCGGGAAAGGACCATGGGGTCGTATAACCCATTCCGAATATGTGATACGTCGTTATGAATTGCATTCGAAGACCGGTGTTGAAGACCGGATATTTTTGAAAACGGAAGGATGACCGTCGAGTTACTCTACATCGGCTGATCTCCGATTTAGAGGTTTTATCACCCTTAGTGACGGGAAGTCCTGACGTGATTAGAAATTTATCCGGATATGCAAGGGCTTCGTGAGAAGTGCCTTCGGTTCTGTTCGATCCCGGAACAGACTTGTATGGATTGTGTGTCTGACGTTACAATTTGAGATATAAAGCTGATTTCTTTCAAATACATTTCTGTTGGTGGCAGAGAATTTATTCTCTTAGCTTAACACCCTTCTCTGAGATGTACGAGCTCAGAGGTTATGTAGTTGAAATTTATCAGCGATATATCCCAATTTGGTAACGTGGCATACTGAGTGTTGCTGTGAAATGATCAGTGTTTGATCATTTGTGATATGATCATTTGTTTGATCTTATATCTTTGTGATCATAGGTTGATCATTTTGTTTGACCCGAAGCATGGCTTTGTAGAAAGCGTAGCTTTGTGGACGAGACTTCGTCGAGCCTCACACCCCGGAAATGGTCAAAACAGGAAGGATGCAGCAAGGTTCTAGGGAGTAGCGCCCCTTAGTGTATGTCATTCCTTCTGGATAGAGGTGGTATCATGGTATGGAGCCCAGATACTTAACCTATGTGGTTGCTGCATTATTATCTTGATGTGGTTTGTTGGAAATCGGGGATCCTCGGGAAGATCGGTTACGATTGGGGGATGACATATGCATGTCAGTAGTTACCTACTTTTGCAGAGGTAACCCGGCCTTGTGTTGGCAGAGATCTAACCGTAACGTTAGGTTCTCGGGTCGTCTATTCCAGGGACGTAGCCATCGTGGAAAAGGAAGTTCCTTAGCCTGACCATTTGTTGGAAATCCAAACTCCAATACGTGACTTGTACGGTATTAGTTGTAGAACCTGCCATTTACGTACGGTGGTCACCACTGTTTAGATGGTAGCTATAGTAGGCATACGATACTGGTCGTATGTTGGCTAAGATTAATATTATACTTTCGAAATGTTTTCTACACTATGCACTAATAATAATATCAAAAAGAATTTGATTTTGCGTAGTAAGCATCTTTGACTATCATAAGAAGAAATCTCCTCCAAGTCTGCGTTTGCATTGTGTGTGTGGCGGGAGGTCTTATGGTAGTTTCATTTTCCAAAAGCATTGCGAATTGACTTTAAAATTCTCTGCTATTTATTTTAAAGAATAACTGTTTTACGATCTCACACCAGTCACCATGACTGACTCGGAGTTTATTGTTCCCTTCTAAACTCTGGGTGCCCACCAATTTCCACATGGGCAGTCTAGAGTTATATTATCAGGATATTCTGGATATTCAGGAGCTTTGGAAGCAAGCTGGATGGCGAGTCGTAGTATTTGTATCTGATATTATTTATTCCGCTGTGTATTCTATATGAGGACAAGTTTATATAACTGTCCATTGTTGTATATGACTCTGATTGATGTATGTATAAACTGATATAGTTCTTTGTTTTAAAAAGACTAGTGATTATCTATTATATATTATTCCGCTGCGATATGTGAGATTCTGATATTGTTTCTGCTTCTGATGTTGTTCTGTTGTTCTCCTTCTTTCTTTTTCTTCTTTCTTCTCTTCTTCTTCTACTCTTTTCTTCTGTTTTCTTCTTTCTAAAACCCTAAGAATTCGGTTTTCCGGCATTCGTTGCTCGGCGGTCGATAAAGTGAGTATCGATGTCGAATTTTCGGAAGTCGAAGAATCGGGTCCTTACAACGTGGTATCAGAGCATATGGTTAAGCGACAACCCTGCTCTGTTGGGTGTTACTCATTAGAGATAGAGTCAGTAGTACTCTAGAATGAGTTGAGTGTAATAATAGATACGTGCGCGTATTTGTTAGTGATTATAAAAAAATGTTTTATATTGTGTTTGCTTATCCGTTGAGATGTTTGTGAATTTCGGTCGGTATGTGGGACGCCATATTATCGATAGGGATTTCTAAACACTTAAACGAGGCAAGACGACATAGTATTGTTTTAAAATAGGGTGAATGAAATAATTTTGCCCAAAACTATTTTTGTATAGAAAAGAAATAATTTTCTATGAATTATCATAGTATATGGATGCTTGTTTGTTAGGAAAGTGATAATATTGAAATGTTATCATTATTATATGAAATTGAATACGAAATGGAAATTGTAACTCCAAAGTTAAGAAATAAATTCATATACAAATGGAATTTAAGAATGTAAATTATAAATGTAAATTGTAATTTAAAACGGGATTCCAGAAAAGTTTTTGGAAATGTTTTAAAAAGAATTTGAAAATTTTAGAGATTTGGAAAGTTTAAATCATTTTTGGAGTTGAAAATGAATTTCAAAGGTTTTGAAAAGTATTTTGAGAGATGAAAGCTCTAAACTCTTTTCGGTCGCTGGAAAATAACTTCGGTAATGACTGCAGCATCACCGATGTTCATTTTCGGGTTTCCAAAAGAGGAATTGCTGCCAAATTGTTTTAAATGGAAGTTGTTTGAAAAAAAAATTTGGGTTTTGTTTTGGAAATTCAAGAATAATTTGAATTGTTTTCAAAATGGTTTTGAAAAGGTTGAAAAGACTTTGGAATCCTATTTAGAATATTTATGGGGATAAATGAGTTGATAACTTATACAATTTGAATTTTGATAGAATAAATTTAACTTAAAAGAATGGAGTTAAATTAAAAAAAAGTATAAGTGAATAAATTTGAATAAATGAAAGTGAAATTGAAAGTTGAGATTCATTTTGAAGTTGTAAGCAATAGAAATGAATTGAATTGTTATAAATGAAAGATGAATTAAAATTCATACAAAATTTGAAATCCAGTTTAAATGTAAGTAGATTTAACCGAAGTGGTGAATTGAAAATAAAAATAACGTGTATATGGAATATTTATATTGAACCTAAGAAATGAAGAGTGAAATAAAATGAAAGTTAATCGAAAAAATTCAATATTCAGAATAGAAGATAAAATTGAATTCAAATGAATGTGAAATGTAAAATGGTTTGAATGTTGTAACTAGATATTATGGCTAGTAGGATATACAGGTGTAAAGGAATTGGGATTTTAATTTTGAAGAGAATTTGAATTGCTCGACAAAAAGGTAAGTATTTGAATTATAATATGAGTTTTGGTGATTTCTGGTCTAGCCGCTTGGCTTTTTCTTTTTCTTTTTGAAATCTGAGAGTCCGTAGGGACGTTTTGTAGTCGTACCGTATTAGCCGCGCAAAGGAGACGCTGGCGAAATTTTTCGAAATTTTTGAGCGTTAGAAATTTTTGAGAAAATTTGGAAGTTTAAATTTGAATTTAAACTTAAAATTGAATTGTTAAGTAAAACAATGTTGTTTAAAACTTATAATTGAAGTTGGAAATTTAGTTGAAGTAATAACGAATCTTTACTAGAAAGATTTGTTTTGATAAATGGATAAAACTATTGAATTGTGGAAAATAGTAGACGAGTTAAGGACCTTTTTTCCTGACTTGTAATTTCGAGGACGAAATTCTTTTAAGGAGGGAAGTCTGTAACGACCCTGAATTTTGAACAAATTAAATTGAAAATATTTAATTAATTTTAAATATTTGAACGATGGTTTAATTTGAATCCCCGATATTACTTTGAATTTGGCGATTAAATTATAGAATTTAATCTATTAAAAGTTGAACAAAAATTTGAATCTTTAATTTTAAGCTGAAGAAAAATATTTCAAAAGCTTTTAAACTTTATATTGATAATACTGAAGATGATAGAAGCTTCAGAAATGAGTTTGAAACTATTTTGTTCAGTTTTGAAATTTATATCGTTCGAATCGATATTTGAAAATAGCCGTCCGAGGCGCAGTCTCGGAATTTGACGAAACCAGTTCCATTGGATCCGTAATATTGTATTATTACCGGATTTCAAGTTTCGTATTTATCAGAGTTGTTTTGTGACCGTACGGTTACAAAACGCGTTGAAGTTTTAAAACGAATTCAAATTTAAATTTAAATTTTTAATATAGTCAACAGCAGCACGTTCTCCTCCTTTAATCACGCCTTGGATCTCGTTCAAAATCACGACAATGATCGTGTGACCCATCCTTTTCGTTTTTAAATGCCTCCGTTCAGTTCAAATTTAAAGGAAATGAAACCATTTCTCGTTCAAATGGAAATTGAACTCGCCTAAAATAAAAATGGCAGAGGAACGAAGGAAGAAAAAAAATAAACAGGCACAAATCGCGAGTTTCCCCCTTCAACCTCATTCACAAATTCTGTTCCCTCTCCCTCTTCATAAATCAAAACAAAAGAATGGCCGCGTTTGTTAAATCTAAATTCAATTTTGGAATCGAAAATTATCATCCTCGTTCATGCTAATTAGAGGAGTCTAGTGGGAGAAAGGGATTGTGGGGATCGCGACATCGTCAGGTTCGACTCAAACTTAGGCACAGTGACGTCGAAGGGAATCGGAGCGCGACGTCGTTCTTTTAGGAGATGGGTGGTCGATAATCTGGGCACTCAAACTCGAGCTAGGAGGTACGGCGATCGGTGCCGTGACTTCGTCATTGTGGTTCTAGAGCTGTTGCAAGCCCGTGGAGCGAAACTAGGGTTCGTCGAGGCTATTGGGGTGGTGGTACTGGCGTTCGAGCGGGGCGATGTGATGGCGCGCGTACATTTCTGTTGGTGTCGATCGTTTTGAAAAGCAATGGAAAATTGGTTTCATTCGAGTTTTGGTCTTTAAGGTATAAGTTTTATTTTTTTTATTTTTATTTTTGTTTTCAAAATAAATACATATACGTAGATATGCCACAGAAAAAAAAACAGAAATATGAAAAATAAATATAAATGTTTTGACCTATTAATCTTTTAGAAGAAAATGTATATCCAGAAGCAGAGAATTCATATGCAGTTTAGAAATGGAAATCTACCTGTTATTTTAATAATAAAAATATAAGTCACTGGTTAACTAATCTATTAAAAAGGAAATTTAGTTCAATTTGAAAGTCTAGTTAAATTAATTTTGTTTAAAGGAAAATTAGTTAAAATAAAATTTTGGTTAAGTAAATGAACAGAACGATAATTTAAGTGTTCAGTTGATTCGAATATTAATAAAATTTTATAATATTTGTACAAGGTCAAAAATTTGGGAGAAAACAAACGGAAACAGAAACGGATTGCTAATAAAAGCGAAGGTGAGATTTTTCTCACTCAAAAATTGATTGCAGTTATTGATTGTTTGATATGATTGCTATGTGGATGTGATATTAGATATAGTAGGATATATCTATATATATAGCAATATATACATATTGGCATATGTATATATTGGATTGATGATTTCCCGCCTCGTATAGCGGATGAGACCCTATTGCGCCGTTAGTAAGCGGATATTTTTATAAAACCCATATACCGCGATATTCCACCTCGAAGTGGAATTGGTATTGTGCTAACGTCTTTGGATGCAGGGAAATAGGTTGGAGGGATCCAACTGGACCCCTCACATTGATTGAATTTATTTCTACTGTGATGTGATAATATGTGAATGATTATTGATGTTATTGAATTGATGTCTGGAAATTGTTTGAAAGCTAAAATTTAGCTGAATGGATGTTTGATATCATTGGATTCCAAAAATAAACGAAATTGAATTTTTGAAATCAAAATAGAAATTTCTAAGTGAATTAATTTTAGAAATTGAATAAATTTTGAAGAAAGGAATTTTTAAAGTATAAAAAGTTAATTTTTATAATCTTATCGAATTAATTCCAGAATCAAGTGAAAATGTTAAATAAATGGATTTCGTAAAATAGTGATTATAATTTGAAGAATTTAATTTAAGAATTTGGATTTTTAAATAGATTGAAAGAAACGATTGAAATTTATTTCCTTAAAAAGGAATTTATTAAAAGAAGATAAGTTGGAAATCCAACTAGAAATTTAATTGGTAAATTGAAATAAATTGGGAAATCAATGTAAAATGATTTCAATTTGAAGAATCCATTTTAAAACAGAATATTGAATCATTTGAGAAAAAATGAGGAATTTACTTAGTAGTGATAAATAAATTTTTAAATCAATATCGAAATTGATTTGGGATTGAAGTTTTTATAAATAGAATTGGAATTTATAAAAGTTGTTTATAAATCCGAAATCACTTATTTTGATAAGAAAAAAATATAGAAGTTGATAAAAAGAAGATTTATAAGTCGAAGTTGTTATTAAAATAGAGATAGAATTTATAAACGTGTTTATAAATTCAAAATCAGTTGAATTTGAGAAATTAAATATAGAAGATTTTTAAAGAAGATATATTCGCGATTTTGGATAGCGAATTTTTATTGAGATAAAAATGTGTAGAAAAGATTGAAATGGGTTAAGTGAATTATATTCACGATTTTGGACAGTGAATATATTTTTAAGTAAAATGGATACGTTTTGAAGAAGTGACATTAAAAAAATGAAGTAAACATTTTAAAGATGTTTTTTAAAATGTGGGAAATATCGAAACCATAGATTTCAACATTTTATTGTTGAAATAGACGTTTTCGAGAAATAAGAAAATGATGGACTATAACACTGTTGTTATAGTAAATGATTTTTGAAAGAAAATGTTTTATGTAGTATTGGGATTTACATATATCTATCTTAAAATCCGAATCCCTATACTAGCGATTTTGAGTCGTCGTAACAATGTTTTACGCAACATTCGTTTTGACTCAAATAGATGTTAAAATTAATGATTTCCTTAAAGAATGAAATATATACTTAATATTGATTTAAGTATATCGAATATTTTCAAATGTTGAAAATAAATAGATTTGTGAATTACTTATTATTAAATAAGTATGGAAATGCTTTTCCAATATGAAATGAACTGTTTTGAGATTTTATCTTCAAAAATAAATTGAAATGTGAATATTTGAAATTGTTTTCAAATAGTTAAGTGTGGAAATTTTATATCTAGTAAAGGTATTTTGGAAAAAATAAAAAATTTGGAAAATTATTTGGAATCTGATGATGTTGCGCATCTTTATTGATAGTTAAATAACCGACTATCAATAATTACCTTTAGATAGGTATTTGTTGTGAATTGGATGAATTTGAATGCCACGCTTATTTTTGAATAATCGCTCACTATTCGGGTTAGTCGGGAAAGGACCATGGGGTCGTATAACCCATTCCGAATATGTGATACGTCGTTATGAATTGCATTCGAAGACCGGTGTTGAAGACCGGATATTTTTGAAAATGGAAGGATGACCGTCGAGTTACTCTACATCGGCTGATCTCCGATTTAGAGGTTTTATCACCCTTAGTGACGGGAAGTCCGGACGTGATTAGAAATTTATCCGGATATGCAAGGGCTTCGTGAGAAGTGCCTTCGGTTCTGTTCGATCCCAGAACAGACTTGTATGGATTGTGTGTCTGACGTTACAATTTGAGATATAAAGCTGATTTCTTTCAAATACATTTCTGTTGGTGGCGGAGAATTTATTCTCTTAGCTTAACACCCTTCTCTGAGACGTACGAGCTCAGAGGTTATGTAGTTGAAATTTATCAGCGATATATCCCAATTTGGTAACGTGGCATACTGAGTGTTGCTGTGAAATGATCAGTGTCTGATCATTTGTGATATGATCATTTGTTTGATCTTATATCTTTGTGATCATAGGTTGATCATTTTGTTTGACCCGAAGCATGGCTTTGTAGAAAGCATAGCTTTGTGGACGAGACTTCGTCGAGCCTCACACCCCGGAAATGGTCAAAACAGGAAGGATGCAGCAAGGTTCTAGGGAGTAGCGCCCCTTAGTGTATGTCATTCCTTCTGGATAGAGGTGGTATCATGGTATGGAGCCTAGATACTTAACCTATGTGGTTGCTGCATTATTATCTTGATGTGGTTTGTTGGAAATCGGGGATCCTCGGGAAGATCAGTTACGATCGGGGGATGACATATGCGTGTCAGTAGTTACCTACTTTTGCAGAGGTAACCCGGCCTTGTGTTGGCAGAGATCTAACCGTAACGTTAGGTTCTCGGGTCGTCTATTCCAGGGACGTACCCATCGTGGAAAAGGAAGTTCCTTAGCCTGACCATTTGTTGGAAATCCAAACTCCAATACGTGACTTGTACGGTATTAGTTGTAGAACCTGCCATTTACGTACGGTGGTCACCACTGTTTAGATGGTAGCTATAGTAGGCATACGATACTGGTCGTATGTTGGCTAAGATTAATATTATACTTTCGAAATGTTTTCTACACTATGCACTAATAATAATATCAAAAAGAATTTGATTTTGCGTAGTAAGCATCTTTGACTATCATAAGAAGAAATCTCCTCCAAGTCTGCGTTTGCATTGTGTGTGTGGCGGGAGGTCTTATGGTAGTTTCATTTTCCAAAAGCATTGCGAATTGACTTTAAAATTCTCTGCTATTTATTTTAAAGAATAACTGTTTTACGATCTCACACCAGTCACCATGACTGACTCGGAGTTTATTGTTCCCTTCTAAACTCTGGGTGCCCACCAATTTCCACACGAGCAGTCTAGAGTTATATTATCAGGATATTCTGGATATTCAGGAGCTTTGGAAGCAAGCTGGATGGCGAGTCGTAGTATTTGTATCTGATATTATTTATTCCGCTGTGTATTCTGTATGAGGACAAGTTTATATAACCGTCCATTGTTGTATATGACTCTGATTGATGTATGTATAAACTGATATAGTTCTTTGTTTTAAAAAGACTAGTGATTATCTATTATATATTATTCCGCTGCGATATGTGAGATTCTGATATTGTTTCTGCTTCTGATGTTGTTCTGTTGTTCTCCTTCTTTCTTTTTCTTCTTTCTTCTCTTCTTCTTCTACTCTTTTCTTCTGTTTTCTTCTTTCTAAAACCCTAAGAATTCGGTTTTCCGGCATTCGTTGCTCGGCGGTCGATAAAGTGAGTATCGATGTCGAATTTTCGGAAGTCGAAGAATCGGGTCCTTACAAAGCCTGTTTATAACTCTCCTCCTTCACATGATGATCATATTGGGTGTTTTAACTTGTTTAAACCAAAATTCAAATTATTTTCAAATTATCACATATTCATCTTCATATAGGGGCAAAATGGTCATTTTTGTGCATTTATTAATTTGTGAAAATTTACTTGTAATTTTCTATGTTGTTTTGTAGGAATTTTAGTGAATTTTACAAGTGGCTTCATGAACGTATGCATGCACAAGAGTGAATACAAAGGAATGGAGATGGAAATAATTCAAAGTGATGATCATGGAGGACCCTACTTACCCACCTGCCTTAATGTACACTTAGGAGCTAATGCACATGCTAAAAGGCCATTAAATCTTCATGCACACTTAATGGATGATTATTTGAAGTTAATGAAAACTTGGCCACCACACTACCTAAGAGGGTATTTTGGGTAGTTCCTAAAAAATTGAATTAGGGTTTTAAACTTGTATAAATACCCCTTATGTTTCATGTAACCCTCTCTTCTTTAGTTTCTTTTAGGCTCTCTCTTCTCTTAGCCTCTCTTTAGTTTAGTTTAGGCTCAAATAAATCGAGTTCTCTTCTTTCTTTTCATGGCTACTTAGCCATTTCTTTTATGTAATTTTTTTCATGCAATTTTAATTCATGTCTTTTTTTGTTTATTTACTTTCATGTTAGTAGTGTAGATCTTCTTTTAATTTATGCAAGTAAAATAGCTCTTCCTTTACTTTGCTTTTATTTTCTTCTTTTTTGTCTTTCATGTTGCATGCTACTTGTGTTGATATGATAACACAAATAAGAGGCTAAACCCTTCAATTTAGGGGTAATGAAGCTTTCTAATTATGTAGCTTCAACATTTCGATAGTTATTGCTCTCTTTTTGCGCTTAATGGAAGAATGAATGTTGATGTGATTTATTGTTACATGTTGAATTTGATAGTCTATGTTGTTCATAACAAATAGGCTATGCTTAAACAATCACAAACCAAAATTACCTCTTCATTTACATATTATTATGGTAATGAAGTGATTTTAAAATTAAAATTTGATGGTCTATATTTCTAATCAATAGTTAATAGGCCATACTTAAAATAGATTTTTTTTTCTCCTTCATTGTCATTTTTCATGAGAATTAACAAGTGGTTTAAAAGTTGTGTTATAGTTTGATGGCTTATGTTGAGCTAATTAATAGCACAAATAGGCCATACTTATGATAAACACATCAATTAAACTCACTAATGACCAAAAAAGAGAGATCATAATTTCATATTTTTTTGAACTATATGATCTATTGAGTGGAATTATCTCTAAATTGTCATTTTATTCTCATAGTTTTCATTCACTTTTGTAGTGTTAGCTTTTGCAAATTTTAGTAGTTAACAACATTTTCTCGACTTTGGTTAATTTGATTGAATAGAAATTCAAAAATCTTACATTAATTCCCTACGGATCGACCCATACTCGCCACGTACTAACATTTGTATGCCATGCACTTGCGGTTATTTTTATTTCAAATTTTGTCGTCGGTTTTCTAATTCGATAGAAATTCCGATGTCAAACAAGTTTTTGGCGTGGCTGCCGGGGAATAGTTTTGATTTTGATTTTCTATTCTTCGAATTATTTTTGTTTCATTTTTGCATGTGTTTGTTTTTTGTGTTTGTATTAAAAAAAGGTTGTGTGATTTTTTGGCATTTTGTTTGTGTGCTTGTTTTTTTTCTATTTTGCATTTGCATTTTATATATTAAAAAAAGAATTAAAAAAAAGAATACACAATTAAAAAAAGGCTTTTATTTCATTTCGTTTACATTTCAAATTACATTCACATTTCTTTGCATTTCCATTTTCAATTCGCATTGCTTATTTCTACTTACATTTCTTCTGCCTCGACCATAATTCCACTCCCATTTCCTAACCATCACTGCCTTCCTGCAACTTTGTAACGACCCGCCTTTTTGACCGTTCAAGTCGACAATAATCCACACATGTCCAACTCAAACCGTCTAAAAGGAAGATGGTTATTGGGGTTAAATAAGAAAAGAAAAGAAAGAACAGAAACAAACTCAGAATCTCGCAGCGGAAGGAACAAGATATAATAATAAAATAACAGTTCATGAAGCTGTTAAATAAATAAATTTGATTATTATTATACATCATAAATCAGAGTTACATACATATCAGAGATAACACAACAATGCAGCGGAAAAATAATACAGTAGTAGAATACAAATGATGTAATACCAAACTCCGTCTTCGTCCTCCAGAATAGATCTTCAACCTTATCTGAAATGCTCAGGCTGACCCGAGCGTAATGAAAAGACAAAACACTCGAGTCAGGACTAAAATATCTCATGTAAGTCAAATCGGATAAGAAAATATGAGTGTGACGGCGTCAGAGATGTTTACGGGTTTTGACATCTCCTATCCAGTGTCAACGTGAGTGCAATAACTTAAGAGATGTTACGGGATTTTCCATCTCTCAAGGATCCGTTAAACTATCTACTATGTAGTACAATACGCTATTATAATATGTCTACACTAAAGTAAAAGTATTAAAATAGCGTTAAGCCATGGCCCATTCCACCCTTAACACAGTTTATATTCCCAAGAGCATATACAAGACCGTAGTTTCCCCAAAACCGGAAGTCACCAGAGGGCAATCCATATACTCAAGGTACAAACCAAAACGTAGTGGTCGCGAATAGGATAATCAGTATGACAATGTACATGAGGCAATACCAACTAGGATACTAGTAGTTGCGTGATCCGGACTGATGTTGGGCATAGCAGCTACTACCCCAACACCGCGAAACAACACTCCCAAATCGCGGGGTGCACCCAAATCGAATCACAAAAGTAATAGACATGGTATCGAAGGAGTGTGTCCGCTAGAGATGGCGATCCTCAATGGCCGGGCGCGGCTCCTGTTTTAGTCATGTCAGGGGTCATCCAAAATCGTTCTCTTTCTTCAAATCAACACGTTCACCAAAACCATCCACTTCGTTCTGGATCAACACTCCACGAATATAGTTATTAAAGTGGTTTTCGGTATCGACAGAGAGTATGTCCATATCCGATCCCGGTCTCTTTAATAACTACGTTATATTTTTCACACCGGTTGGATCTTTTACATTTCAAATCGATTCATAATTGATATCAAAATATCATATTCGCTTCAAAGTCAAATCCATTTCAAAAACATCATATCTATTCAAATATGCGATTTCATTTCAAAATCATTTTTCGCCTCAATATCTCATTTCGATTTCAAAATCAATTTCGAATTTCAATTTAGGTTGCAACTTCATTTATCCCAATTCGTATTTAAATTCGAGATTTAAATATAAACAATTCACCTTATTGACCAGCTTGAAAATTTTAGAAAATAGTTTTAAGTAGTTTAAAAGTAGTTTAAATAATTAAAATAGTTAAAATAGTTTAATAGAAAATATTTAAATAGTTTAATCGAAAATAATTTGAATATAAAAATGGTTTATATAGTAAAACAGTTTGAAAATCAAAATAATTTCAATATTTAAAGAATATAGATTTTAAATCATTTATACTAAAATATTCATTTAAAACAAATTCCAAAGTCAAACCGGTCAACTTCCCAATTTCCTACCCAAATCAATTCAAATTTCCATTTCGATTTAATCGATTCAATTCTGATTTCAACTCGAATAAATTTTGATTCCATATAAATTTCGATTCCAATAAACAAATTCCGTTCACTTTTAATTTCCAATTTCAAATTAATTACCAATTCCAAATTAATTTCCAATTCCACATTAATTTCCAATTTCAATCCCAATTCCAAATGAATTTAAATTTCAATTCCAATTCCAAATGAATTTAACTTCAATTCCAAATTGATTTAAATTCCAATTCCCAATTAATTTCCAATTTCAATTCCAAATCCAATTTCAAAATATCGATATAAACATTAAATCAAATTTACTTTCAATACTAAATTTTTGAATCCAAATTTCAATTCTAAACTCAAACCTAAAATATCATTTCATATAAGTTTTCTTAGAAATAGTCAAAGTTCGAATAAAAGTCCAATCTTTCAAACAAATCAACTTCCGAAAATTTATGCCGTATTTCAATTTTTAATTAAAAAACTAAACTTCGATTAATTAAACAATTTCGATTATCAAGTTTAAATTCCAACATTTCAAGCTCCAATTCAAAATAATTCAATTTCCATAATTTGGATTTTATTCTTAAAATCAATTCATTTAAATAATTTCAAAACAACTTTTAAAATCAATTAATTTAGCCAATCCGGTGTCCGTATATAATTTTCTATCCTACGGCCAAGTGATTATTTATTTCAGTTAAATGTCAGAGATGAATATATATCACTTAAACCGATCACAATGTCATATGTATCACAGGATATATATAAGCAAATAAACATCCAAACAATTAAATATCAACCAATAGCATCCATCGAATAAATCATCCAATAGACAATACAATTCACAGCAATTTCATAGTTATCAATATCAGGTAATTTAATCGCAATCAAATTCCTATTTAATTTAACTGTCAATTTTTAATTTCTAACATTAAATTCAACGACGATCTAGATGACAATTAAATTTTTATCAACAACGACTAATAAAAATAATATCACTTCACAATATCAAATTTAACTAGCACCAGAATATTCTAGTACGTTGTGAGCGTTATAAAACACTCACCTTGATTTTTACGATTTTAAATCAAATCGAACGACGTTCGATTTAACTCAAAATTTTCTCTAGCTCCAAATGATTCCGATCCAGCTGCATAGCGTAGTGCTAGTCCATACGATTCCAATGCATCTTGTTTCGCGCAAAACGGACCTCGTATGAAAAAGTTATGATTTTTCAAAGTTTGTATGAATTTAAATATACAATTTCAGCTTTATTTTTATTTTTCTAACCCTAGATTAGATCACGGCCGTTCATTTCTGCATCTTCAGATCTGGGCCGTCCCCTTCATCTTCCTCTTCAACGTGATAAACACGTACAACACAAACCCATAGCCGCCTTTACTCCATGAATTTTCACGACCAAATCGAGCAACTTGAAGATGATCAGGTTACACCACTTCGAAGCCACCGCCTTACTCCACCTTCACCTGGAATAGCTTGAAGCTCGGCCTCCTCCTCTGCCTCGAATTGCGTGAAAAACGCAGCCCCTTCATGCTCGATTTCCCGTTGACTCGAAGCTCTGTTTTCGATCATCTCCGTATGGATTTGAAGCTCTCGTCGTGCTCTACAACTTTCGTGTTGGAAGTTTTTTCTAATTATCGACGGATTTTGAGTAATTGAGGGGAGAAGATTCGTGCATTTCTGGCCATTGAAGTATAAGTGGCGGCTGGCTTGAAACCCTAGCCTTTGTTTGCAAATTGTGAAATGGAGGGCCTTTTATAGAAAATTGCAAAACACTATTCACCCAAAATTTTCCGAACTCCAAACGAAGCATGCCGGCTGGCGTTTCTAAGGTTTACCCCACGTTCCGAACACAATGGAACAAGTTTCGGAAGCTAATTCTATCGTATGTGTGAGTTATGGCAATAAACGATCGATTTAAAATTAAATCGGTTAATCAAATTTCTGCGCATTTGGGCTCGCCCCGGACAAACGATAAATCCGATTGACACGAAATTTGAAACCTTACAATAATATGACATTACGGATCCAATGAAACTGGTTTCGTCGAAATCCGAGACTTTTTGAAAAATGACTATTTTCACTCGCCGAATTAATATTAAAAACAATTCGATGCGTTTCGAGCTGCCACGGTCAAATGATAACTCTGATTACTACAATAATTGAAATCCGACAATAACAAACTATTACGGATCCAATGGAACAAGTTTCGTTCAATTCTGAGACTGTTCGAAAAATGTCTATTTTTCAGTCGGAAATTAAATATTAAAATATTCAATTTTCACAAATTAACTTTAAATTCAATTTTAAAAGTTCTATAACATTACTATAACTCCAATATGATAAGATAAAATTTTACAAATCATTTTCAATCATATTCAACTCGATTTTCAATTATTTATGAAATTTAACTTATTAAATTATCGATTTAATTGTCTAATTAAATCCAATATTCGAAAAATAAATTATTCGACTGTTTAATTTCAATATAAAATTACCAATTTTAAATTATTAACTTTTTAAATCAAATTTCAATTGTTCACAAATCCCATTTTTAATTTCACAGTAATTAACAATCTTTTACAATTTAGTTTTCCATTATAAATCCAATATAAAAGATTATATTAGATTCAGCGTTCAATTATATTATAATTCAAATTCAAGTTATTTAATTCCAAATGAATTCTTTTGTTTCGATTTACACTTTCATTATTGAATCAACTATTTACTTATACATTATTATCAATAGTTTATAATTCATTTACTTTCATTTTCTTCAACTATCATCTTATTTAAATTCACAGTAATATTAAATTACATTCATTTACGTTGATTTCCATATTATAACTTCAATATTAAATCTACCATTTTATTTATTTCATTGTTTACAATCAAATTCAATTCAATTTAATTACTTGTTACATTCAAATTTAAATCCTTACTTACGTTCAATTACAAGTTAACATCCGTATTTAATTTACAAATAAGTTATTTCAGAATTCAGTTTTGTATTTTAACTTGTAATTTACATTTAACAACACAAAATTTTATTTCCTTCGGATTTTTATCCAAAATTTTCTTTTTAATTCGTATTTTTAAAGTGTTAAAAATACGGGTCGTTACAAACTTGCTTCTGCTTAACACTGCTAGTCATATACAAGCTGATGCCACACTTCTCTTCATCATACTTCTCCAAACCTTCTTTACTGCAACTACCCTCTGTTCGTTATCCAGTCACCAAACCACCACATACATCTACCTTTCATTGTCACCTCATTGCTTCCTTCAGTCTCCCCCATAAAACAATTACCATTCACCATTCCTCAAATCATCATATGCAAACTATCATAACACCAGTTCTACACTTCAACATCATTGCACCTACCATTCAAAACCAGCATACATATTCACTGCACATATCATCTAACTACCACACTGACCATATTCCACCATTATCTGCCACAGTTACTATAGTTTATCAACAGCAGAAACCACCTTCCTCTACCGTCACTTCATACACCAGCTACAATCCTACCTGCCATTCAAACTTGCACACCACCATCCCACTACATTACACCTTTCAGCTCTTCACTGACACCCTTATTTACATAATCCCTGATCACCATATCATTCTTTCCTGAACCACATCCTTACACTTCCATCAACATCCCTCTTTGCACTACATCACTTCAACCAAATTAAACTCCCCTTACTGCATTACCCACCACAATAGTCATCAAACAGTGCACAGTCATCAAACAGTTCTAAACTGTGCTATATCTTCCCAACACCACCGTATACAATTGCTGCTCCTCTAAACATTACAACCTTCCCACATCAAACAACCATTTACTACTCATTCCACTGCCAATACAATTACATCACCCACGCTCTTCACTCAACATCTCCATATAGACCATCATCTCCATTAGCACATTAAATACATATCACAAACAAATTCCCTTCCAACTCACTTCTGCATAATTCTACCCTTATCATCACTAAATTATTCTGCCACCTAACATTCACTTCACCACTACAATCACAACTCCGCCTCCATACTGACAAAGACAATTTAACACTTCTTGCTGCGCCAAAACCTAACCTCATAATCAACCTAACTGCATATTACAACGGATTTCAATTACCACAGCAAATATCAGTCAACTATCATACACAAAACTACCCCTGCAAACATCTACTTCAAAGCCACCATCACCACTGCAATTCTCTAAAACAACTGTTGCTGCACATTTACATAACTGTAGTTCCCACACTATGCCATCAACAAACAACCCACAGCTACAATCTGCAACCACCACTCTTACCTGACAACCTACGAACCACCTGCACCCTCCTCTGTAGCACAATTCCCCAACCACCTCGAACAAATTCCAGCCACACACAATTGCGACTTCCACAAACTCCAACTCAATCCCCCCAACCATCGGCCCAATGACAATCGCTCAGACCTCCCTCCCAATTCACCGCGACCTGAAGCCACAGCCACAACCCAAACCATCCAATTTCAACCTCATCCAGCCCACGACCTTCATCCATAACCCCAAAACAATTGCCTCCAATCCTCTAGAGCAATCGCGACCCAACTCAATTCATTTTCAATTCGCAAGTCATTCTCGATTTTGGATTCATTTTCAATTTTGTGATTTGAAAAGAGGATTTCCACTCGAGTTTTTTTCCTCTCTATCACGATTTGAAAATAGAAGAGAGAGCGTGGAGATAGAAAAAAAGGGGTAAGGGAATTTAAAAGGGCCGTGGGCTGTCGTTCATTTTGAAAAAAAGAAGAGGGGGAAGAAAAAAAAACAAGAAAATGAAAATGTTTTTCTTTGTTAGTGGTTAGTATAATTTCTTATAGTTTTCTTTGTTATCAAAAAAATATATTGTGTTGTTTTGTCGTAATTTGGTTTGTTTTAATTTAACTAAAAAACAAAAAAAAACACAAAAAAATGAGAAGAAGAAGTTTCGTGTGTATATTGTTTTTATTTCAGGTTGTCAAAGCAGATAAAGAAAGGAGCCGCTTGCTAAAAATAATTGCCTTGCTTGCTTATAAATTTTTTTGCTATTTTTAACTCATATCTATTGTTTTTTTATTTTGATTTTCATTTTTGATTGCTTGCATTATAAAAAAAAATTAAAAAACCAAAAAAAACAAAAACAAAATCCATTCGTAGTTGCATTGTTAATACACGTTTAATTTCAGTTTTGCATTTCATCTTAGATTTTAATTAATAATAACGGTTAGACGTCGATAACCCTTAATTGTATATTGATAAGTTGTCCTCTTTCGACAATTTAATTTCTTGGTGTCTAGGCTTTGGCAGAGCAATAACCATTTATAAATATTACGGTGATTCGTAAATATTATAGTGGTTGTTTCTCCGAAGGTACTTAAACCTTCGGCTGCATTGCTATGGTGATTCGTGGTGCACCGATAAATCCTATCCGTTATCTGGCTGAGAACTATCTTGTTGAATTAAGACAAAGTATGACTATATAATTTTAGATTAGGAGCTAATTAGGTTAGAAAATTTATAATTAAATCCTTGCATTCATTTAGTTGCATTAGTTCATGCATAAAAAAAACAAAAAACAAAAAAATGTTCAAAATCCAAAACTAAAAAAAGATTATAAATATTTCTTAACTTAGTTTCTAAATCCTTTTCATTTGAAAATTTTCAAACAAATCAAAAATTCAAAAAAAATTACTTAGTTTTTTTTTAGAAAAAATAAAATAAAAAATAAAAATATATAATCTTTTCAAAAAAAATGAAAATCCAAAAAACAAAACAAAAATCAAAGTTCCATTTTGAAAAATAAATTCTATTTCTAAATATTTTTCCTGTACAAAAAAAAACCAAAAATATTCTTGAAAATGTCCGAGTTTCCGTTTTCTTACTCGCCAGAATTTGACAATAGTTGTGAAAATCAATATAATCCATATAACTTCACACCAATTTCTTATGGATATTTTAACAACAACTATTTTGCAAACAATTCGAATTTTGAGCAACAAAGTTTTCAAAATAACGAGCAACCCTCAAATCTCGAAAATAGCATTGAAATGATTCCATCTTTTCTTGAACTCTCTACACAACAAAATCAAAGGATAAATGATTTGTGTAATTCTAATTTGTGTGATAACTCAAATCAAAATTTTCAAAGAAATCACGATTTGAATTCACTTCAAAATGCAAACGATTTCGAGTATAATCCATGCCAATTCAATTTTGAACTCCAAAATGAATTTCAAAATCAAAACGAAAATGTGATCCACTTTTCAAATAATTTTGGCAATGATAATAATCTCGACTACAATACGAGTGAAAATTTTTGTTCTCAACAAATTCAAATCGAAAATTCTCAAGTTAATAACTATAATGATCACATGGATTTATTGAACATTTGGACTTTGTTGAACAAATGGACGAAATCTACAATGATCACATGGATTTATTGTTTGAAACATATATGAAACAACGTGAGAAACTAGACCAAATCCCAACATGTGACGAGTCAAATGATAATCCATCTTTTACCCAAATTGACAATTTTCAAACAACAACTTTTGAAACTTAAAATGATGATCTTAATGAAGTTGTTGAAAACACAGTAATCAAGTTGGATTTCAATTCTTTTGAGGGTGAGAAACTCGATTTAATATTCGATCTTCCTTTTCCCGATTTTGAAATTTGAACACAACAACTTTGGATTTTGAACTTGACACATGTAATAAAGTTGTTGATAATTCAATAAAGGAAGATGAATTCAATGAAAACGAGTTTTTTGGACTTTTCGAAGACGAGTTGTCGAATTCTGAGGTGGAAGAGTTAAATCACCATTTCCATTTTGAAATCGATAATTCTGAAGAAGTTTTCAATGATAAACTTTAATTTCAATTTGGTGAAAATAAATTTGAATTTCAACCAATTTTTCTATCAACCCCGAAAATCATCGAAAAGGAAACAACTCGTACGATTTTTAATAAAACGACATTTGAGTGGAACATTTAAATTATGATTTTTAATTTAATTAATTTTTAATTTTTAATTTTTTTAATAAATAATACGTGTCAATAATTTGCAAAAATAAATAAATAAATAGACAAAATTATAAATTGCTTCGACTCAATTCAAATCAACTCCATGATGTAGAGCATTTTGATAGGATCGCAATGCAAAAAATCACGTCTCAAATGGATCTCATTTGCAAAAGTTATTAATTTTAGAATGTTATAAAAATTTAAATTTTATTAATAATGTTAATTAATATAGCAAATAGATCAAGATTATTCATTCAGCTGAAGGTGGCTTTTACCCCGTTCTCATTCTTAACGCGTTAAGAATGGGAACATGGAAAAAAGACCGCGAATGTTACCTCAGCATATGTAGGCTCGCTGGTATTGTAATGGTATCATAAAAGGCATTTTTACCGTACATTTCCAGTTAATTAAAAAAAATGGTAATTCATTAACACTAATTGGGTGTTGATATGGAAACGCATTTAATAGTACAAAACTTTTGGCAATTCACTAACACTAATTAGTAAAGAAAATAAACAAAGATATTGATTGTAATTCCATCGCTTACTACTATAATTTATTTAGAAAGTTAATAACACTGACTTAATAGGAAAATCAATCATAAATTGTTCGTTCGGTAAAAAATTGAAAAAATTACTATTCTGTCAATTGGAAACAAATATAAATATTTATAATTTGTAAAAATAATTATATTTTCTTAAAAGTAAAAAATAAAAATAACAAACGTGTTTTCTAAGACATCCATTTGTTTCCTTGCAACCTCATTCGAAGCTGGTCCACTTCATAGTATTGACAGCCATTTTTAAACTTTAAGTTTCTCAAAATTATTTACTTTTGGTTTTTTGTATACATATAAAAATGTCATACTGCCTAAATAAAATATAATAAAAAACAATATTAATAATGGAAATATAACAACAAATAAAAGCTAGAATATATTAATAATAGGCACTGATTTTCATAATATTAATTATGTTAGCTTTATAAAATATAGAACATGTTATAATCAATAATTATTCCTGTTCTAATTACTTGTTCAAAGTAAAATTGTACATATTCCTTTCGCTTTCCATTTTCTTTTCCAACTCTTTTTTGTAATATCCCGGAAATTTGGGGCAATATCAATTTAATAATCTGTTTAAATAATTAAATTGATTTGTAATCTTTGATAATAAATATTTGAATTGGTTTAATAATCTAATTGAATAAATATTTACCGAGTGAATTTATCTTTTAAAAACCAATAAAATGATTTCTATTTATAATGTATATATTGTAAATAGATTTGGCTTTGGGTTGAAATTTAATAAATGAATAAAGTCTTATTTTAAATTTCTAATATATATTTTGATAATTGGAAATTATGATTTATTTAATATTAGCTTTTCAAAGCTATTTAACCAAATAACTATATGGTTTTAAATAAGATTAATAATAAGGATTATTTTATTTCTTTTTAAATATTGCTTAATAAATAAGATTTAAGAGTATATATATATAGATAAGTTTAAAATACAATATTAATAGTGTATTGTTTTTTTAATAGATAAATAGTTAATAAATTAAGAAAGGGCTTTTATTTACATTTACAATAAATAAAATTAATTAAAAAGACAAGTGTTAATTTATTAAGTAACCATGGTGACATGTGTTAGTTAGTGAATTAGAGAAAATGCCAAATGTCAAGTTTTAATTTTAGTTTTTCTTTTATTTTTATTAAACCACAAATTAACCTATATATTCATTTACTCCTCATTCTACTTCCTTTTCTATTTTCTTTTCAAGTCTTAAAAGAATTCAGCCTATTCTCTAAAACAAATCTGTAATCAAAAACTCCTCAAACCATAATCTCAAATCAAAATACTCAAAACAATAATCTGTAATCAAATCTTCCTCATAGAACAGAGATTTATCAATCCTCTGAAAAGTTTTTCCTTCAACTCTGTAATGCATTTCTTCAATCTGAAACTAGAGCCTGCATTTTTAATCTGAGAACAACAAAAGTATGCAATTTCGTTTCTGGAAGCATTTTCAAACAAGTTTTCAGCCTGTAACAAAATCTCAACAAAAACAATCTGTAATCAAAATCAAGTCTAAAGCCTGTCTGCATTCTTCTCAAACCTGGAAGCCTGCATGCATGTAGATTAAAGCAATTTAAGCTTCAGCAACTCCAGTTATTAAATCAAATATGCAAAGCAAATTTCAAGAAGCATTCAAGTTAAAGTCTTCGAGTGATAAAAACTGCCTCTGTTCATCTTTGTTTAAGGTGAGTAACAGTTTTTATTTAAAACTAACTTAAGTAAGTATAGTTGCTTGATTTCTTCATGTGATAATCATGTTTTCAGTAAATAAATGTGATGAAATTCCCTGTATTATGTTTGGTTTCGAATGCATGTTGGGTTTTGGTATGTTCTTGCCTGTTATAGAATGCCAGTTTCAGATACTGATCAAAAATCAATGATTTCATGTTAAGTTCTGAAAGAAAGATGATTGCATGTGAATATTATAGGTAGTTCTGCATATATATGTATTGATATATGAATATACAAGTGCATTTTTCTATATGTATATGTGGTGGTTTTGTGTGCATATGTGACAGTACCCTGTTCTTGTTTTTGTTTGTCCAGACTCAAAATTTCATTTTTAATCTCTTACCACTTGATCTAGTTTTGTTAGGACTAAATTTACAAACTAAAATTTGTTGATTTACCATAGACAAATGTCTAAAAATTTAGTTAAGTCAAACTTTAAAACCAAGTGTCTCTGAAAACCAAAATAACAGTGTATGTTATATAAAAGTAAAAATTCAAACTTTGTAATTTATAAATTCAGGGTTATAAATTGAATAGGTAAGTTATAATATGATTTTTAGTATTAAAATCATAGTTTTTAGTTTAGTATTAAAGGAGCAGTTCTGGTTTAAACTAAATATGAAGTTTTGGGTAATTCGGTTGATCTAGATGGTTTGGTATGTTGAAATCTTCAGTAAGGATAGTGGGATGATCGAAGATTCAAGGAAAATTACTAGAAGTCGAATTAAAGCAGTGAGGAAGAAATGATTTAGGATTTAAGATTTTAACCCTAGTTTTAACTAGGTTAGAAAAATCGATCGTCACAACGTCTCTGGTCGATCGAGTTCAATAGGACTCTGGGTAATTGAAGTTATGATGTGGACGAAGTCGTCGCTAGAGTCGCTGGCGTTCTGGTGTTGGGATTTTGGAAACGAGGAGATGTTGACAGGTTTGGAGAACTGGGTAGTTCCTGTTCCAGTTTTGGATTTAGGCTCGATTTTGAATTCGACTTAGTTTCGTTGATCGAGTGATGGGATTCTGGCATAGGAAGGATCGTCGAGATGGTGGAGTCGTCGTAGATGATCGGAGTGACGCTGGTGATCGTGCACGTGCACACGATTGGGATATCTGGTGAAGCCTGGGTTTTAACAGGGGAAGGTCTCGAGATTTTCAAGTGTTATTGCGTGAGAGGCTCGAAGTTTTTAGGCAGGCGACTCGAAGTAAATTATGGTGGGTTCGAGTGCTTTTGTGTTGCCTGTTTTTATTAAAACCTGTCAGTTTAAATTAAACTAAATTTAAATTGAAAATAAGTTTAAATCTAAGTGTAATCTGGAATCTAATTTAAATCTAGATCTCAGATTTGAAATGGAAGAAAGTTTTTAAATTAAATTGTTTTAATAATTTTAATTGTTTAAAATGTATATTATATGGTTAGAATTTAAAAGTAAATTTAATTTAAATTCTTTAAGTTCTTTTATAAGATGAGTATTTCTTTAACTTGTAAATAAAAGAGTTTTAGAAATGATGTTTAAACGTTGTTAAAGATAATTTGTATTCATTTTAAATCTTTAAATTTAAAATGAAATTTTGAAGATAAAATTTAAGTAAATTGATTTAAAATACTTTGTAAATGATAACTTGATTTTCAATAAGAACAAAGTTTATCTTAAAGTAATTAAAGATTTGTGTTCATTAAATTAATTAGGAAATTTAATGGATAATTAATTTGTTTGATTAAATAATCATTTGGATTAATTAAATAAGTAATTAAAGGTTTAAACTAATTTATTTATGATTAAGATTTATTAATTAGGGATAATTAATTTGTAATTAAGGATTATGAATTAGGATATTAATTAATGATTAAGAATTAATTAATAAAGTAATTAAATATTAATTAAGTTATGGTTAACACTTAATTAACTAAATAAATTAGATTAATTAAATTGGTTATTAAGATTTATTAATTTGAAATTAATAATAATTAATCTAAGTTAATTACTTAAGAAAAGTAATTAAAGGGTTGTTAATAGTTAATGAAGGTCATTAACTTGAGATTATTTAAATAAATAATTAATGTGATTAATTTTGATAATTAATTAGATTAATTGATTTAAAGATAATCATTTGTGAAAATGGTTTAAATGTAATTACTTAATAAAAGTAATTAAGGAATTAATTACTCATTTGTAATTAATTGAGTTAATTTGATTTAGTTAAGTTAATTAATTAAGTTTAATTAATTTAGGATAATCAAGAGATGGTTTAATAATAATTACTTAATGTAATTGTTAAGGTGTGATTATTTAGGGAAGTTAATAATAAATAATTACTGGAAGTAATTAAGTGAATAATGATTTTATTAATGGAAGTAATTTGAATTTAATTACTTGTGAATTAATCAAGGGATTAATTAAGAAATTAATTAAGGAATAATTAATTTAGTTAATGAAAGTAATTAAGGGTAGTTAATTACTGAATGAAGATTAATCAAGGTGATTAATAAATGTGTTTTAATTAAAGGTTAATTACTTAATGTAATTAATTTAATTTTAGTAATTAATAATCAATTTGTAATTAAGGATCATTAATTAATATAATTAATGATGTAATTAAGATTGATTAATTAAGTAATAATTAATAAATGAAGTGATTAATTAATTGTAATTAATTAAGGATTAATGTAATTAAATATAGTTAATTAATTAATGATGTAATTAAAGATTAATTACTGTAATGGTTTAAGTTAATTAATTTGTGAAATTAATTAAGAATTAATTACTTAAAGTAATTAAAGGATTATTAATCAGGAATGATTAATTAAGATGGATACTTAGAGTAATGATTAATTAATTGGTTTAATTAATAATTAAGTAAGCAGGATTTATAGAATGAAGTAATTAGTTTAATTCACTTTAAATTAATTAGATGATATAAATCATTACTTAAGGATGGATGAATGAGATTGAATGTATTTCATTGTTTGATATCTCTGATGAGATATGATTGATATATGATATGGATGTTTGGTCGAATTATAATGATAATGTGAATTATCTGTTTGGGATGATAATGTAGATTATCTATTGAATTATCTATCTTTGTGTATATAGATAAGAATTGAATTGTTTTAACCTTAAAACAACTTGGCCCTTAAAAGATACGTTTTGGATTTCGATGAGACCGGGATCGGGTTTCCGTATACCGGGATTCCAGGTTTGGAGACCCGAATACCACATCGATCCAAATTAACGATAGGTCGTGAATCTCAAGTGAAGATGAAGTTTCAGAGTGCAAGGGTTATTGTCGTTAACTCTGAGGGTGATTCCAAAACGAGTGTAACGAAATAATGCCTTCGGTTTCGTTCGAACCCGGAACGAACTTGTATGGATTGAATGCTTTCAGAACATCGTCAGGTGGACGATGAGCATTCTAAGTGATATGTTCTGATTAAAGGTAATCGTAACCTCAAGCCTCATCAACCGGGAATGGCTAAAACAAGGGAGGTGCAGCAAGGCTTCGTGGGTAGCACCCACTGAGAGCAAGATAGATCCCTGTCTAGAGGTCCCTTTTCTTTTTATTCGGCTTAGTGTGTGGTTGGTCGCGCCAACTACGGGGTTATCTTGTTCGGAATTATCCAGTAAGGGATGGTTCCGGCTTTGTGTTGCAGGGGAGCGGGCGTACTCCTCGGTACGGTGATCTAGGCCACGTACTGTGACGGGCGGTACCCCAGTAGCCCTGCCATTGTATGGAAACCCATTCTTCCTACGTGCCCTTACGGTTTTGATTGTATAACCCACTTTGTGGCTAGTATGCTGGAATTTAATAATGTAACAATTTCAGCTATTTCATATTTATTTGAAAACCCTAGACCCTATTATAATATAACTGGATTTCCTATCAAATGTTTTGGTTAGCGTAAGGTAAAAACTTACCCATGTTTATTTGTGGGAAGTCTTACGTGATACCTTTTCTTTCTAAAGGTTTTGAAGTTAAGCAAGTTTAACCTGTTACTCACACCAGACCCATGTCTGACCCAAGTTGTTTATTTCTGTTTTATAAACTCTTGGGTACTCAAATTTTTACGAGTAGCCAAGGGATTCAGGTTTAGCTTTGACGAATTGTGGAGGAGCAATGGAGCAGGAGGCTTCAGCGTTGTAGATATATATAGTAGTTCCGCTGTGTCTGTATCTCTGTAGTGTATTGAGTTGTAATGTCTAGACAGATGTTATAACTGTCTAGTAAGTGATGTATATGCTGTGTAACTCTGTAAAGTGTTGTATACTATGTAATAGTATATGTTATTAATATAATTTATTCGTTCCGCTGTGAGATCGTTGTTGTTGTTTCTTTCTTTCTTCTCTTCTTTTCTATTTTCTACCCCTTTCTTTCTTATTAATGATACGACTTTCTGTGGAGAAAAAGTCGGGTCGTTACTGTAACGACCCGGAAATTTCATCTTGAAATTTCCAGATAGTTAGAAGAAAAAAGAAAAGAGATAGAAGAAAAAAAACAGAACAAGACACAGATTCTCACATTCGCAGCGGATCAACATACAATATCAAATAATAATATCAGTTATACAAAGAAAACTGTATTTGTTAATTACATTTTTAATACATCAGAGTTACAACATATACACAATCACTATACAGTTAAAATAACTCGTCCCAATAATTAACAATATATCACACTCCATACGTTCCTGCCATCCAGCTCGCCTCCTGAGCTCCAGAACGTCCTTACCTGAAATCTGTAATACTCGGTCTGACCCGAGCATTACATCAAAGTAACACCCGGGTCAGGCTGGAAACCAGCGTGAGTAAACTCATCTAACAAGAAATTCAATTCATAGAACTTATATAAAACCCGGGGTAACTCGTACTTTTCTATGAGTTCTAATCTTATTTAAGTCAATTCATTTTCTCAAAACAATATCCAAGAATCGTTATCAGTTTTAAATATCCATGATACATAGCTTATTTCATTCCAGCCTGTTTACTTCCAAATTCATATTTATACAAAATCGAAGTGGTTTCGGGTATTTACTGATACCCGGTACCGGTCTCTTCGAATTCAATGTCATATTT
The DNA here is from genome assembly GCA_030737815.1 of Allium fistulosum. Classification (NCBI taxonomy): domain Eukaryota; kingdom Viridiplantae; phylum Streptophyta; class Magnoliopsida; order Asparagales; family Amaryllidaceae; genus Allium; species Allium fistulosum. Next base: position 744,611,661 of record CM060901.1, on the reverse strand, counting down.
AAACCAAGTTATTCAAGTGAAATACAATTCAACATTAAATAGGATGTCACTTATACATAGCAATTTATCATCGATAAATAACTACATCATCATTGTCCACCTGTATCAAATCACAAACATTGCATATCAGACATATCAACCAATTCAAGGCATTTACATCATTCAATCATTCATAAGCAAGATTGATCACTTCCAAAATTAATTTAATTCATTCCTAATTAAATTAATTACTAATCTTTAATCACTTAGATTATCCAAACCAATTGATTTATTATCTTTAATTATCCATCTTAATTAATCATTTTTGATTAATTATCTCTTAATTACAATAAGTAATTAACTCTTAATTAATCACACAAATTAATTATTCTTTACCCATTCACATTTATCACATTGAATTAAATTAATTACTAATCTTTAATCACTTAGATTATCCAAACCAATTGATTTATTATCTTTAATTATCCATCTTAATTAATCATTTTTGATTAATTATCTCTTAATTACAATAAGTAATTAACTCTTAATTAATCACACAAATTAATTATTCTTTACCCATTCACATTTATCACATTGATCCTTAAATAAATTACTTAAATTAATTATTCTTTTTATCACCCATTAATGATCCTTTAATTTCATAAAGCAATTATTCTTTAATTCATCTAAGTTTAAAGATTAATTAATTACCCTCAAATTAATTACCTTAATTAAATAATCGCATCGATTAATTTATCCTTTAATTTATTATTCTTTAATCACTTGATTTATCAACTTAAATCATTAATTAATTATCCTTAATTACTTTCATTTAGTAATTATCTTTAAGTAATTAATTATCTTAATTAATCTTAACTGATTTATTAACCTTTAATGTAATTACACAAAGTAATTATACCTTAATTTCATTAAGTAATAATCTTTTATTAATTACATTGAGTAATCTATTTTTATTAAGTAATTAACTTTTCAATAAATTACATTGAATAATTATTCCTTTAATTACTTCCATCATCATTTAATTACTTTTATTAACACATTGCCTTGAAACTTGTTTAAATAAATTTACATGAAAATTTGGATAATACTCTACTTTCAAATTTAAAACCTGATGTCAAATTAACAACCCGAGCCCAGAATACTTCATTCCCGAGCAAACTTCGACTCTTTCCAGAATTTTTCCCGAGCTCTCCCCTTATTTCTTTTTAGATTTCACTTTGTTTTATTTTTAAAAATCTTAACAAAATCTGATAGCATGATAAACTACTACGAATCTATACCCGAGTCAAAGCTCCTTCTTCCTGATTTCGAACTCGAGTAATTATCCTCCTTCCCCAAATTTCCGACATCACCAGACATTGATGATATCGCGTGCACGTGCACGAACAGCCAGACCACCTCCGGTCGATGCTCCGATCACCGACAGGTCACTCATCCTCCCCTGAGTCCCCTCAACCATCCAGATCCACGGTTAAGACCAAACTCCAAAATCGAGCATCTAATCGAACCTGAAACCCAAACTCCGACCAGGTTAAACACTCGCATCGCCTCCCTCATTCGCCAGTGATCACGCTGCCGTGTCCTTAACTTCGTCACACAACTATTCATTGATTCCCCGGGGTGCGATCTCTTCCAGTGCTCCATCGACGACATACGAGCCCCTACAAATCCAACCACCGAACCCAGTCTCTAAACCCTAGTTCACTGTCCTCCGGCCACCACAGTCATCTTGAATTTAAATCAGTATTTTTCTCGAGTTCGCCAGCCTACCATCCTCCTTTGGCCACAACCCCGAGCCACCAATCCTCGCCGATCATCGGAACTTGATAAAATTGCATTTCCAGTTCATCTTACAAATTCACCACGAATACAAACTTAAAAATCACGATGCCACCTTTAAAAATCATCGTTTTCAAAAACGAACAAGTTGATATAATTGAAACAAAAAATCTTGTTGTTCGAATTTTTCACATACATTTAGGTTTACTGAGTTTTTTTTCTTTTCCCAATAAATCTACTTAAAATTTAGATCTGGTAAATTTAAACACACTTTGTTTAAATCTTAAGGCCTAAAAAGAATTAGGGAACGAGGTTTTGATTTTTATTATTATTATTTTGTAGCCTGTATGCTTAAAAACAGAGTCAAACAGACATGCACAAATTCAATTTACATATATACTGACATGCAGGCATATTTTCATCTTTACAAACATTTTCACAATATTATTTCAAGTATATATCGCATGTAAATCAAGATATAACAAATTCCATATTTTAAAGGGTAGTTTACTCATTGTATTTGGTTTGAACAGAGATTACTTTTCATGTTCCAGTCAGGTATACTTGGTAACACACATATATATACTTAAAATCATTTTTAAACAACATGCATATCCTAATTCAGATTATACTTATAAGTTCATCGCATACTAGTTCAAGATTTATCAAATTTCCAAGTTTACTCAGTGGTATAAAGAAGAAGAAACTGCATTAGGTTACTCACCTGCATATTCCACAAACAGAGGAGCAATTTGTTTTCCAGGTTAAAAGTTTCCAGATTTGTTTGATCTTCTTTATTTAAGTTGAGTTGATTTTGCTGAAATGAAGTTGCTTCCTTGATTTACAGTTAGATGCTTCCAGATAAAAGAAAAAAATTGCAGACTTTTGGAAGTTGTTTTCAAAACAGAAAAGGAAAGATCTGCAGTTACATGCAGGTTTGAGTTGCAAATTTCATTTCAGGTTGATGAATTTGAGGAGAGCTTCAGGTTTAAACTTTGATTTGCACTTCAGTTTTAAAGATGATTCAAATAGCTGTAGTTTGATTTGGTTAGAGGAAAATATTGGTTTCAGATTTTCGTTTTTGTTGGCTGAAGATTACTTAAGTTATGAAAAGAATTGGAAAATATGAGGTTAAGAGACACTTGTTTTATTATTTTCTTTTATATATATATAACATTTGTCACTTGGTTTATTTAATAGCTTACACATGTTATTTAGATGTCTTAAGAGACTTACACATGTATTTAGATGTCTTAAGAGACTTACACATGTATTTAGAGTGTTTTAAATTTTTATTTAAATTGTTTAAAAATCTATACATATTTTAAATTATTCTTATTCATGTGTAATTTTAAAAGAAAGAGTATTTATTCTTTATTTAAATCTTTTCTAATGTTTTATACAAATTTATGTATCATTTGTTTTAAACTTTCCTATGTATATTTACGAACCATTATAGTTTAAGAAATTTTAAAAGAGAGCATAATAAATCCTTTATTAAATCTTATTTTAATTATCATGCCTTTAAATGAATAAATATTTATCTTTAGAGTTTTTAAAATACATAGTTAACTTTAAATAACTTTTGAAAATTTATTATATTGGATTCAAACCCATGCTTCAAATGACAATATATATATACACACACACTCATATACTTGAAAACTTATAAATTCCAACTTTATAGGATTTTGCATGTATCTATTTATAATATTCATCCAGATATCGGTATTTCTCCCTAATTTAAAATCAGTTGATCATCCAATTAACAGTTGTTCAAAATCTGGGTTATCACAGTTACATTTTTAAATACACCTTTTCCATACTCCTCTCATATTGATAAAAATAGAATAATATTCTACAAAACTATTTTGGATTGCATTAATCGTTGAACATTATTATTTTTTAATTGTATTCCTCTTATATATATATATATTATTTTACTATATTGAAAAAATATTATCTCATTTATAGAAAACTGTGCTTGAAGACACTTTTAGTTTTCACTTTCCATTCTTTCTAGTTTAGGTTAATTTTTTATATCTTCTAAAATTATGACTGCTTTCAATTTTTTTTAATTATAAATAAATACTATGTTAATAATTTGGATAATATAAGAAATCTACTTTGGATAAATATTTTGATATTGTTGAAGGAATTTTAATCCATAAAATTATGTATATACATTCCCATTATAATTTTTAGTTGAAGATATTTTTTCGTACTTTTTTAAGTATTGTAAGATTAGTCAAAAAAGTTTGTTTATAGTTATTCATTTTCACAACCATCTACAATATTATCTTAAATTCTCTTAGGTTATTCTACGTTCAATTTTACATAATCTATTTTATTTTACAATTATTACTTTATTACGAAGATAAATATAAATAAAATTTATTTCTAAAGTTGGTATTTCATTACAAATGAACATATAAATTTTTTCTTTCTAGAATAGGTATATTATTACAAACATATACAATGTTTTTTCTTTTTAAAATTGGTACATCAAGTGAATTCATTTATTTTTTTAAGTTACACAGGAAAATGATAAATTCATTTATTTTTTTAACTTACACAGGAAAATGATAAATTCATTTATCATTATTTCTGTATAACTGTAAAGCATAACGTCATTTACCTTTTCCTATAAATTGTCCTTAAAACTAATTTTTCAAAAGTGTTGTCCTTAAAACTTATTACCCTGCACAAAGAAGCCATTTGAGTGAAAAATCCTTATTTTTGTCATTCTCTCAAGTAATATTTGAAATTCAATATATCATTTGTCTTTTAAACAAATGTAGTAAATGCTAAATTCAAAATCTATGTATGTAAATATTTATTTTAAAGTTAGATAAGAACATTAACTTTCATTTATTTCCTTAATAAATATTAAATGTTAAAAGGTAACAAATCAACATCAAATTCATTATTATCTATAAAAATGGCAATTTTATTACTTATACAAATATAAAAATACATAAATGACATAATGAAGATTACATACCTAACAATAATAATTTTAGTACTCCACTCAATTATCTTAACAAATTCACCGTATACTTTATGATAAAGTTATTATTTTAAAACATCGTGTGCAACGCACGTGTTACATTACAAGCTAGTATATAAGGAGTACCAAATTACTGTCAAAACATCAAGAAAAATTTACAATACGGTAGAGAAATTAATATCAAATCATGGGATACAACATGAAGATATCTACGATTTCAATGGCTTTCTTGTTCTCCATTCTACTTATCTCAAGCGGTAATATTCACACGTGTTATATTTCCCTTTCTTTTTATGATTGAGTATTACCCATTCATTATAAACAAATGTCTTCATGTTATAATTTTTTATTGTTCTCATAACTTTCAAAATGTGAATTCAAAGTAGAGATGCTGATTTGATGGAAAAAATAAATGATGTAGAAAATATTAGAATATATATATATATATATTGGAAATTCTACCAAGATACAAGTTGTTGACACATTTGGTGACACAATGAATTTCCACAATTGAATTGCCTTTGGATTTCAAACCATATGTAAATTCAATGAGATCCAATGGTCCAAATACACTGTGGCACCAATTGTATTTTATTTTGTGTCCAACTAGCCGAATCTTGTATTAACAATTATATATATATATATAACTATAATGGGTTTCAATTTCCAGTTAATTTTTATAACAAAAATAAAGTAGAATAATATGATAGTTTATGAAGAAAAGAAGTATTTGCGAAGGAGATTTACTCATTTTTAATCCTCTTTTAATTAAAATTAATTACCTTCGCTTAGTAATTAGTTGCCTATTTAACAACGCACTTATTCATGATTAGTAAACTGTAACATATACTCTAATTTACACCGCTATCACAACAATATATATGGGTTTATAGACGATATGTAAGTATGTATAATTGGTTCCTATTTCATGTATATGTTAGTGTTATTTTAAGTGAGGTGATCTAGTTTGTACAAACAGAAGATTTTATTAAACGGTCAACTTATTATTTTTCTATTTAATATTTTAAGGTATTCACGGCGAAAGTTTAGACTGTCCTTCTGGGCCCCAACAACCAGGTTGTGAATGTACTAAAGACTTTTCGATGAGCAATTGTCAGGCTATAGATTGTGATATGTTTTGCTTCCGCAACGCACAATCTAGTAGTGGTAGATGCAGGGATTCTAGCACTTGTCAATGTCATCATCCATGCGCTTGAGGATTTTAATCCTACTTAATGAAGATCAAGGATGTTGTAGTTTCAACAAATTAATAAACAACTTTTGCTTAGTATCAATTTAAATTTCATTTATGTTGACAAATGCTATTGGATAACTACGACAAATATTCCTCTTTAAATATTTCTCTTTAAATGCTATTGGACAACTTTTGCTCAGCATCATCCTTTGCTTAGTCTTTCATTGCTTGACCTTTTGCATTTTTTTTTAAATAAGAAAATATTTCTCCTTTTGAAATGCTAATTTATTATGATGGATGGGCTTAAGAGAGAGGTTGAAAAATAGTACGTTTATTTATCATCCCTTCATTGTTTTCTTCTCTTTGAGAAAGAATGCAAAATTTATTGAAAGCAAAAGTTGTCTTTTCCATATCCCTCTCCATAATTTCCTCCAAGATAAAATTAGTTTTCCAAATATATTCAGAACTCCAAGGTAATGAATTTTACAAATCTCTAAATCTTTTAACTTTGAATGTTTAAATTTGAATGTCATTGTGTTAACCTTGAGGATTGGATAACAATTATCGATTGCATTATAGTCGTGTCGATTTTGGCATTCATGGTTGTGGCCTCATCTACGACACAACTCATGTCACTTCCTTTTTTCATCATTCCTACTTGTCAAATCTATGTTGATTTTAAAATAAAATTAAATCCATCTTTCACGTACTTCTATTTATCTAATTGTAGATCTTTATTTATACAAATGTTGAATATTAAGGCTTACCAATTTCTATATAAGCTATTAATTTGAGATATAAGAATTGAATGAAAGTTAATAGCATTAAAAATAAATTCGTTATGTAAAGTAATAAATAAATGCTTTGTGAAATAAATGTATAAGTTATAAAGTATTAATTACCATATTAATACACTTGAGAAATGGATGTGTATTATTTATTTCCAAAAAGTTTTGGCAATCTAAATAATGATCTAGTAATTGACCGTAGTTATATAATACAATCAAACAACGAAGAAAAAGAAAATTTTGTAATGACCTTCCTTTCTAGGAGTTAAAACAACATTTACAGATCATAAATATTTGTAAATATAAATTGTCAATTTAACAATTGACCTTCCTTTTGCTGAGCACTCATTTCTTTTTCTTACAATAATATTTAAGTTCCAATATGAAAGATTTGCAGAGTAATCTATATGAAGTATTTTAATACATTTAAAAGTTGAAAATAAAATAATCTCATATAAGTTGGGCATTACATGCAAACATGAAAGTGAGTAAACAACTCATAAGCATAAGGAACTTTAAAATTTAATTCGGAGATTTCATTGAATTTAAGTATGATAAATGTAACATTCCCCCTTCTGACCGCCTCCAGTCGGTAATTAAACCAACTAGAAACGTTCAAAAAGACGAATTGTTATTTAGTTTATGAAGTTTAAACAGAATCAGCCATAGAAACACAGAATAATAACAATGAATTAAAACAAATGAATCTTTATTTCATTACTATCAATCTTTTTATATACATCATAGTTTATACAATTTAATACTGATATAGCGGAATATCTTAAAATACAATTTTCTTGAAAACTCAAGTGATTCTTTACTCTCTCTCTCTCTAACTTCGCTGCTCGAAAATCTTCAAGCTGTAAAATACTCGGTCTGACCCGAGTATTATATTCAAAAGAAAATAATACACAGGTCAGTCTAATTCAAACCAGTTACTAGTGCATATAGGCAGTAATAATCAAATAGATGACAGTCACAATAATTCCCGTCTATCCAACTCTTTAAACAAAGAAATCGGATAACAGTCAATATAACACTTAACAGTGTTAAACAATAAATCAGCAGATTTAAAACATCAACAGAGATAGATGGAAAGATTTCTAAATGAAGATGATTTAGAAAAGAATGGGATTGCCGAAGACGGCGATTAACAACAAAAATTATCAATTCAAACCAAATCAAAATACGATTCAAAATATTTTGAATTTTCAACATTAAAACAATTTTAGAAACAGCAAAACATCAAGTTTGATTGGCTGCCGTACACGCACGTGTGCACTGCCTCGCCTACTCGAGTGCGCAGATAGCAAACACTGCAAAAGATAATCACTGCACAATATTTTGGAGGCAGAACAAAATAGCCCAAGCAGTACACAAAGGCAACAAGATGGCCAGAAATAGTGTAGAACACAAACAAAGCTCAAGTAATGAAGGGAACAATGACAGCAACTAAATGACAGAAATGATCAGACCACAAGCAACAACAAACAATGAAGCTGAGTACAATGGTACACAAGTCAGATGCAAAGACACAAGGTATATGAACATAACAGCAGGTCGAAAAGTACTCAGGGATGATCACAAAGTGTACAAATCAAAGAACACATGACCAGGAGAAGCAATTTCAAGTAATCAGGTGAACCCAGTGCCAACATACCCATCTAGAATTGCAACTACAAGATTAATCAAGTACAATGCAGACCATAACATAGCAGTATGGAAGAATGCAAACCAGAGAACATCTACAATATGCAGACCTAGGCTACAACTTCAGATTACACAAATGAACACATGGCCGAGAATACAACATCATCCAGAACAAAGCTACAAGGCCAATGAACAGTCAAAGCAACACAGTGTCGAGTGGGCTGCACAATATCAGGGGCATGATATGAAATGTGCACAGTAAGTGTACAACTAAATCAAGTGCACAACAGCCATCAAGCAAGTGAAAGCATGTATGAATCAACTGAACTAAGGCACCAGTAAACAAAATATCAAGGAAGTGGACAAAGTAAAATGATCAAGCTACCATATATAGGACTTCAAGTAGATGCAAGTTAACTGGGATATGAATAACTACAGCATGCAGTGGCAACAAAGTATCAACATATCAATGTCTAGACCATAGTCAACAACAAACTGGCATTAATGCATACTGGAATAGATGCATCAAGGTGACAAAGGGGTCAGATTAAAATACATTGTGAAAATCAGTGACTCAAGATCAAAGATTTAAACACATGTACAACACAGTGAACAGGTTCAGGTGAAACAGGGGTGACAAAATACTTCAGTATGAAGGTGGACTATAATGCAAAGGAGACTGAGTGAATCATTTACAAGACCAGAGACCCTCAACATGAATGTGCAACTCAATATCCAGTACATATGTGCAGCACATGAATGCAAACTAAAAACTGCAAACATGCAGTACATAAATGCAAATCAATATCCAAACAGACTACAAGTGAATGTATCAATATATACAACTACGAAGTATAGATGAACGAGTGTCACCATCTACATGGATGCAGACAACATCAAATGAATAGTGAGGCTACAAGTAGAAGAGGATACAGTGTAGCATGTACAACACATATAAACTACAAATGAACAAATATGATACTGAAACAATACACAAAGCAACTGCAACTCAAAGCTCACATGAGACAGAAAATCAACATATATGAATGATCAGTGAACATCGATGCATCCAAGAAATCAGATGGCCAGAGACGAAGCTCACAGGGGCCAGAAGATAAGCAGTCAAGTTTTAAAAATCATGTTCAAGAAATCGAATGCCAAAATGCAGTTTTTTTTAAAGTCAGAAATCAAAAATTAGGAAAGTTTGGTGCCGTGTGATTTAAGTTTAAGTGTGCTAATGCATATAACATGAAAATATGCAACATGAATCTGGGTATCAATTTCAAATAGAAATGCATACATACTTATTCACAGACATATAGATACAACAGATTTTATACTTTTTCAAATTATTTTAAAGTAGTGCAATGCAGACTATAATATCAAAGTTCAGGTTGTCCAAACATCAAGCTGAAGCCATGAATTTACTGACCGAAGTCAATTTCTTAGAGCAAATACAAAGTCGAATAAATTTCCATCAAACATAACTTCACAAAATAAATTCATAGCCGATAATTTCAAAACCAAGTCGACCGAACATCTCAAAAATATGCGATTGTGAATCAGTCAGGTATAAATCGCACCATCCAACATTATATCGAATCGGCTAAAGAAAAGTTCAAACACGTCAATACGAACGAGGAAACAGGAATGAACAGAGATGGTCAAACTAACTGGAGTCGAGCCAACAGAGAAAATCATCACAAAATCAAATGAAATCGACTTCGAAACAAAGTCGAATGCCGACAAATCAAAGGAAGAGTTCAACATATACAAAATTTATAAAGTCAGAGAAAACATCAACATTTGAACCAAATCGACAGCCGAAACATGGTTTTTGAATCAGATGTGAGGGTCACTCACCTTTTACCGGGGCTGTCGCAAGCGAAGAGGAAAGATGAAGCCCTAATTCGCGAACGATCGGAGCTATGGAGGTCGGCCGCCTTTGATTGGAAGGAAACCCTAGCTTTTGGAGACGAGCGAAAACAATATCGAAGCCGAAGCCCTAACTTTCAGATCGGAGGAAGAAAGAAACTCGTGGCCGCCATTTTTATTCTTTTCTTCAATTTAGGTTTAGGGTTTGAATGAATGAGAAGAGGGGGGTCGGGTTCGTGGTTTATGCCGAGGAGATCGGGTATGGGCCGATATAATTTTTTCTTTTATCTTTAAATTTTGTTTTTATTATTTTTATTTATTTTGTTTCTATAAATAAACTTATACTTTTAAATTTTGTAGATATTTTCTTTTGTTTCATTATCATAAATATTACATTCATTTGCATATCTCATAACAAAATGTCAAAAACGTAGAGTTTTAATTTTTTTATTTATTGAATAAGGTAAATTTGATTTTTTAAAATCCAAAGATTCTATATTTTAAAATTTTCGAAACAAATTTCCTTATTATTTATAAATCCCGATTCAAATTTAAATTCAAATATATTCCTCAAATTAAACTTGAAAAATTCGAACAATTTCACAAATTTAAATCAAAATTTAATTCAATTATAAATTTAAAAATATCTAAAATTCGGGATCGTTACAATCTTCCCTCCTTAAAAACTTTTCGTCCACGAAAAGGAAAGGTTGTTAAAATTTCATTAATATTTATACCCTACACAATTTTTTTACTAAGCTTGAAGCTTAATACAAATAAATGAATATAGGATTCATTCCATTTGTTTAATCTCACTAATTTTGTTTATCTTCTCTTTTGTTTATTGATTTCTAAAATCAAAACGCAAAAGTCTTTTACCAAATTTTCTACTTACAAAACTCAGATTTAAATCTGAAATTCTTCATGTTAGGGATTTGCATATTATATCTTTTCCAAAGCTGTGGACTTTCAAAACATTTCAAAAATCCTCTTCCTTAGTTTATTAGGTAGGAATTTTGAAATTTTAATTTCAAACTATTGATTCGCTATTTACAGTTTGAAAATACTTGCTAACTCGAAATTTAACAAGTCCATCTTCGTTCTCACAGACATTAGACATACGCTGGCCAGGCGCAGGTCTAAAAATCTTCAAGTACTAAATATACTTGCTTCAATTTCCAGTGAAAATACTTTAAAAATTCTTTTTCAAAAATGGATATGGAAAGCACGTTCCCCCATGGATCACAGTTTACCCGGCGGTTACGCTACTATCCCAGTAGAATCGCTTGTAACTGTAGATTTCACATCTCTCTTGAATTTCGCCATGGTTGTTGCCACAGATCGCGGTCCACACGGCGGTTACGCTACTATCCCAGTAGAATCGCTTGTAACCGTAGGCATCTCGCCCCTCCAATTTCGCTTGGCATCTAGATTGCAGTTTACTCGGCGGTTGCGCCACTATCCCAGTGGAATCGCTTGTAACTGTAGGCATCTCGCCCCTAAAATTATGCTAACATACATCATAATCAACATGATCCCATCACGAGGGATTCTAGTCCAAATGGACATTCCAACTTATGGAAAATTCTACGTAGCTACGAATTACAAATGGACACTCATCACGAGTTCCAATACCTTCTCCAATAATAAATGGAAGGTACTTTTCCATATCCTCAGTTTGGAAAACATAATATCATATATATGTAGTACTACATTTCACATTTCGTACATATCATATCCATGTAAGCTTACATAAGATTTCCATAACAATTACTTTCCAAACTAACGGTTTTCAAATTTACCGCATTCATATATATATAAGTTCTGAAAACCTACATATCCTATATCCATAACAAATAGAGGATTTCAAAAATTTCCTCTAAGTCGATTTGGAAATTTAAGGTTATCTCAAACCTAATTCATATTCATAATTCCATTTATTATCGACTTTCACATTCGATTTGGATTTCACGCTACATCGTCAATTCTCAACACAGAATTAATGTCTATCGATATATAACCTCTGAGCTCGTACGTCTCAGAGAAGGGTGTTAAGCTAAGAGAATAAATTCTACGCCACCAGCAGATATATATTTAATAGAGATCAATTGCTATGTCATCAATTCACAATGTTAGACATACAATCCAAATCATCATCTGAAATTCAAAGCTCAACTTATATTGTCTTTGATGTCGAAGTTAAACTCAATTTTAACTTAACGATTCAATCTTTTTGAAAAATTTCAAATTGAACTAATTGTTCAAATTTCTCATTTAACTTTTCAACTTCGACTTCGAAAATGAATTTCAAATCATTTATCCCTTACGGAATATATTCACAACATTTCATTTTTGGAAAAACATTTCCATACTTATTTAAAAATAAGTAATTCACAAATCCATTTATTTTCAACATTTGAAAATATTCAATATACTTTAATCAAAATTAAGCATATATTTCATCTTTAAGGAAATCATTCTCTTTCACATATTTATTTGAGTTAAAACGAATGTTACGTAAAACATCGTTACGACAACTCAAAATCACTAGTATAGGGATTCAAAATTTAGATAGATGTATAAATCCCAATACTATACAAAACATTTCCTTTCGGAAATCGTTTACTATAACAACAGTGTTATAGTCCACTATTTCCTTTTATTCGAAAACGTCTATTTCAACAATGAATGTTGAAATCTATGGTTTCGATATTCAATGCCTTTTAAAACATCTTTTAAAACAATTAACTTCGTTTTAAAATATCATTTTCCCAAAACATGTCCATTTTATTCAATAATATATTCACTGTCCAAAATCGTGAATATACTTCATTTAACAAGCTATAAAGATTTACTTATCCAAAATAAGTCATTTTCGGATTTATAAACAACGTTTATAAATTCTATTCCTATTTATAAAGACTACAATTTATAAAAATCACTTTATTATCCCTTCTTTTATAACTCAGTTTTATATCAGAAATTTAATTTATAAGTAAATTACTTATAATTTTTTTTATTTTGCAACATCGATTCATTTTACAATTTCCATTCACTTATGAAATCCATTAATATTTCATTTTTAACACTTATACAAATTCATTTTAAAATTCCAATATAATATCAACCTTTTCAAATCTTTAATATAAACTGGTTATAATAATTCAAAAATTCCAATTTAAACTATTATACAAATTCATCAACTTTCCATTTCCAAGATAATATACTAGTTCTTTAGTAAATCTCTCATCGACTTGATTTTCACTCTAATCACATTTGATTCATTCACATTGGATTTTACTAACATTCATTCATATTCAATTAGTTTACTTTCACTAATTTATATTCAAGTTAGTTTGCTTTCAATTCAAATCAAATTTGATTCTATTTAGATTTACTTATCATTCAATTTGAATTCAATTACTTAACTTCCAATTTCCATCAATTCAATTTCATTTATACTTAATGAATTTTCATACAATCAACTAGCAACCAATGCACATTCAACTTAACCAAATTTATTTACTTTGCTTACATTCAATTTGGTTTAACACACTTAATTTCAATTGGTTTATATTCTAATTCTGACTGAATTCTTATACTCACCATATTCACTAATTCACTTTTACAATTAAAGTTGAATTTCCTTTCTATAATTCAAATTCATATTCATTACTTCACTTTATTAATTCATTTTGATATCAAATTCAACCTCATTCAACATTACTTAAGCTATATTTCATTTTATCTTCACTTGCATTTATTTTCACTATACAGCTTAAGTTCGGCTCTAAGTTATTTGAAATTCTATTTTACTTAACTTAACTTAGATTTTCTTTCTAAAATCATTTTATTTAACTTTTACTAAAGTCAAATTCATATCACTATTCAAAATTCAGATTTTGTTTTACTTAACAAAACTGTTTAACCATTTAACAACTGGTTTGATTTAAATTTTCTCATTTTATAAGCTAAAGAACTTATTAATTTAACTTTCCAATTCATATATATAATAACTTATCTTTCAAGTTTAAATTTCCATCTCAATAATTTATCAAATCAAATTCATTTTATTTAACTTCCTTTAGTTAAATTTCAAATCATATATTTATTAATGCCAACTCAATTCAATTTATCTTTTCTTAAGTTAAAAATCTTCATTTTCAAAAAACAATTTTATACTTCTTTAGATTTGAAAAACATTTTCTTTAAAGTGTTTCTAGTAACTATTCATATTAAACATCATAAACTAAGCTTTGCGTAAACCAAAGCTCTGATACCACTCTGTAACATTCCCCCTTCTGACCGCCTCCAGTCGGTAATTAAACCAACTAGAAACGTTCAAAAAGACGAATTGTTATTTAGTTTATGAAGTTTAAACAGAATCAGCCACAGAAACATAGAATAATAACAATGAATTAAAACAAATGAATCTTTATTTCATTATTATCAATCTTTTTATATACATCAAAGTTTATACAATTTAATACTGATACAGCGGAATATCTTAAAATACAATTTTCTTGAAAACTCAAGTGATTCTTTACTCTCTCTCTCTCTCTCTAACTTCGCTGCTCGAAAATCTTCAAGCTGTAAAATACTCGGTCTGACCCGAGTATTATATTCAAAAGAAAATAATACACAGGTCAGTCTAATTCAAACCAGTTACTAGTGCATATAGGCAGTAATAATCAAATAGATGACAGTCACAATAATTCCCGTCTATCCAACTCTTTAAACAAAGAAATTGGATAACAGTCAATATAACACTTAACAGTGTTAAACAATAAATCAGCAGATTTAAAACATCAACAGAGATAGATGGAAAGATTTCTAAATGAAGATGATTTAGAAAAGAATGGGATTGCCGAAGACGGCGATTAACAACAAAAATTATCAATTTAAACCAAATCAAAATACGATTCAAAATATTTTGAATTTTCAACATTAAAACAATTTTAGAAACAGCAAAACATCAAGTTTGATTGGCTGCCGTACACGCACGCGTGCACTGCCTCGCCTACTCGAGTGCGCAGATAGCAAACACTGCAAAAGATAATCACTGCACAATATTTTGGAGGCAGAACAAAATAGCCCAAGCAGTACACAAAGGCAACAAGATGGCCAGAAATAGTGTAGAACACAAACAAAGCTCAAGTAATGAAGGGAACAATGACAGCAACTAAATGACAGAAATGATCAGACCACAAGCAACAACAAACAATGAAGCTGAGTACAATGGTACACAAGTCAGATGCAAAGACACAAGGTATATGAACATAACAACAGGTCGAAAAGTACTCAGGGATGATCACAAAGTGTACAAATCAAAGAACATATGACCAGGAGAAGCAATTTCAAGTAATCAGGTGAACCCAGTGCCAACATACCCAACTAGAATTGCAACTACAAGATTAATCAAGTACAATGCAGACCATAACATAGCAGTATGGAAGAATGCAAACCAGAGAACATCTACAATATGCAGACCTAGGCTACAACTTCAGATTACACAAATGAACACATGGTCGAGAATACAACATCATCCAGAACAAAGCTACAAGGCCAATGAACAGTCAAAGCAACACAGTGTCGAGTGGGCTGCACAATATCAGGGGCATGATATGAAATGTGCACAGTAAGTGTACAACTAAATCAAGTGCACAACAGCCATCAAGCAAGTGAAAGCATGTATGAATCAACTGAACTAAGGCACCAGTAAACAAAATATCAAGGCAGTGGACAAAGTAAAATGATCAAGCTACCATATACAGGACTTCAAGTAGATGCAAGTTAACTGGGATATGAATAACTACAGCATGCAGTGCCAACAAAGTATCAACATATCAATGTCTAGACCATAGTCAACAACAAACTGGCATTAATGCATACTGGAATAGATGCATCAAGGTGACAAAGGGGTCAGATTAAAATACATTGTGAAAATCAGTGACTCAAGATCAAAGATTTAAACACATGTACAACACAGTGAACAGGTTCAGGTGAAACAGGGGTGACAAAATACTTCAGTATGAAGGCGGACTATAATGCAAAGGAGACTGAGTGAATCATTTACAAGACCAGAGACCCTCAACATGAATGTGCAACTCAATATCCAGTACATATGTGCAGCACATGAATGCAAACTAAAAACTGCAAACATGCAGTACATAAATGCAAATCAATATCCAAACAGACTACAAGTGAATGTATCAATATATACAACTACGAAGTATAGATGAACGAGTGTCACCATCTACATGGATGCAGACAACATCAAATGAATAGTGAGGCTACAAGTAGAAGAGGATACAGTGTAGCATGTACAACACATATAAACTACAAATGAACAAATATGATACTGAAACAATACACAAAGCAACTGCAACTCAAAGCTCACATGAGACAGAAAATCAACATATATGAATGATCAGTGAACATCGATGCATCCAGGAAATCAGATGGCCAGAGACGAAGCTCACAGGGGCCAGAAGATAAGCAGTCAAGTGTTAAAAATCATGTTCAAGAAATCGAATGCCAAAATGCAGTTTTTTTTTAAAGTCAGAAATCAAAAATTAGGAAAGTTTGGTGCCGTGTGATTTAAGTTTAAGTGTGCTAATGCATATAACATGAAAATATGCAACATGAATCTGGGTATCAATTTCAAATAGAAATGCATACATACTTATTCACAGACATATAGATACAACAGATTTTATACCTTTTCAAATTATTTTAAAGTAGTGCAATGCAGACTATAATATCAAAGTTCAGGTTGTCCAAACATCAAGCTGAAGCCATGAATTTACTGACCGAAGTCAATTTCTTAGAGCAAATACAAGGTCGAATAAATTTCCATCTAACATAACTTCACAAAATAAATTCAAAGCCGATAATTTCAAAACCAAGTCGACCGAACATCTCAAAAATATGCGATTGTGAATCAGTCAGGTATAAATCGCACCATCCAACATTATATCGAATCGGCTAAAGAAAAGTTCAAACACGTCAATACGAACGAGAAAACAGGAATGAACAGAGATGGTCAAACTAACTGGAGTCGAGCCAACAGAGAAAATCATCAGAAAATCAAATGAAATCGACTTCGAAACAAAGTCGAATGCCGACAAATCAAAGGAAGAGTTCAACATATACAAAATTTCTAAAGTCAGAGAAAACATCAACATTTGAACCAAATCGACAGCCGAAACATGGTTTTTGAATCAGATGTGAGGGTCACTCACCTTTTACCGGGGTTGTCGCAAGCGAAGAGGAAAGATGAAGCCCTAATTCGCGAATGATCGGAGCTATGGAGGTCGGCCGCCTTTGATTGGAAGGAAACCCTAGCTTTTGGAGACGAGCGAAAACAATATCGAAGCCGAAGCCCTAACTTTCAGATCGGAGGAAGAAAGAAACTCGTGGCCGCCATTTTTATTCTTTTCTTCAATTTAGGTTTAGGGTTTGAATGAATGAGAAGAGGGAGGTCGGGTTCGTGGTTTATGCCGAGGAGATCGGGTATGGGCCGGTATAATTTTTTCTTTTATCTTTAAATTTTGTTTTTATTATTTTTATTTATTTTGTTTCTATAAATAAACTTATACTTTTAAATTTTGTAGATATTTTCTTTTGTTTCATTATCATAAATATTACATTCATTTGCATATCTCATAACAAAATGTCAAAAACGTAGAGTTTTAATTTTTTTATTTATTGAATAAGGTAAATTTGATTTTTTAAAATCCAAAGATTCTATATTTTAAAATTTTCGAAACAAATTTCCTTATTATTTATAAATCCCGATTCAAATTTAAATTCAAATATATTCCTCAAATTAAACTTGAAAAATTCGAACAATTTCACAAATTTAAATCAAAATTTAATTCAATTATAAATTTAAAAATATCTAAAATTCGGGATCGTTACAATCTTCCCTCCTTAAAAACTTTTCGTCCACGAAAAGGAAAGGTTGTTAAAATTTCATTAATATTTTACCCTACACAATTTTTTTACTAAGCTTGAAGCTTAATACAAATAAATGAATATAGGATTCATTCCATTTGTTTAATCTCACTAATTTTGTTTATCTTCTCTTTTGTTTATTGATTTCTAAAATCAAAACGCAAAAGTCTTTTACCAAATTTTCTACTTACAAAACTCAGATTTAAATCTGAAATTCTTCATGTTAGGGATTTGCATATTATATCTTTTCCAAAGCTGTGGACTTTCAAAACATTCCAAAAATCCTCTTCCTTAGTTTATTAGGTAGGAATTTTGAAATTTTAATTTCAAACTATTGATTCGCTATTTACAGTTTGAAAATACTTGCTAACTCGAAATTTAACAAGTCCATCTTCGTTCTCACAGACATTAGACATACGCTGGCCAGGCGCAGGTCTAAAAATCTTCAAGTACTAAATATACTTGCTTCAATTTCCAGTGAAAATACTTTAAAAATTCTTTTTCAAAAATGGATATGGAAAGCACGTTCCCCCATGGATCACAGTTTACCCGGCGGTTACGCTACTATCCCAGTAGAATCGCTTGTAACTGTAGATTTCACATCTCTCTTGAATTTCGCCATGGTTTTTGCCAAAGATCGCGGTCCACACGGCGGTTACGCTACTATCCCAGTAGAATCGCTTGTAACCGTAGGCATCTCGCCCCTCGAATTTCGCTTGGCATCTAGATTGCAGTTTACTCGGCGGTTGCGCCACTATCCCAGTGGAATCGCTTGTAACTGTAGGCATCTCGCCCCTCAAATTACGCTAACATACATCATAATCAACATGATCCCATCACGAGGGATTCTAGCCCAAATGGACATTCCAACTTATGGAAAATTCTACGTAGCTACGAATTTCAAATGGACACTCATCACGAGTTCCAATACCTTCTCCAATAATAAATGGAAGGTACTTTTCCATATCCTCAGTTTGGAAAACATAATATCATATATATGTAGTACTACATTTCACATTTCGTACATATCATATCCATGTAAGCTTACATAAGATTTCCATAACAATTACTTTCCAAACTAACGGTTTTCAAATTTACCGCATTCATATATATATATAAGTTCTGAAAACCTACATATCCTATATCCATAACAAATAGAGGATTTCAAAAATTTCCTCTAAGTCGATTTGGAAATTTAAGGTTATCTCAAACCTAATTCATATTCATAATTCCATTTATTATCGACTTTCACATTCGATTTGGATTTCACGCTACATCGTCAATTCTCAACACAGAATTTATGTCTATCGATATATAACCTCTGAGCTCGTACGTCTCAGAGAAGGGTGTTAAGCTAAGAGAATAAATTCTCCGCCACCAGCAGATATATATTTAATAGAGATCAATTGCTATGTCATCAATTCACAATGTTAGACATACAATCCAAATCATCATCTGAAATTCAAAGCTCAACTTATATTGTCTTTGATGTCGAAGTTAAACTCAATTTTAACTTAACGATTCAATCTTTTTGAAAAATTTCAAATTGAACTAATTGTTCAAATTTCTCATTTAACTTTTCAACTTCGACTTCGAAAATGAATTTCAAATCATTTATCCCTTACGGAATATATTCACAACATTTCATTTTTGGAAAAACATTTTCATACTTATTTAAAAATAAGTAATTCACAAATCCATTTATTTTCAACATTTGAAAATATTCGATATACTTTAATCAAAATTAAGCATATATTTCATCTTTAAGGAAATCATTCTCTTTCACATATTTATTTGAGTTAAAACGAATGTTACGTAAAACATCGTTACGACAACTCAAAATCACTAGTATAGGGATTCAAAATTTAGATAGATGTATAAATCCCAATACTATACAAAACATTTCCTTTCGGAAATCATTTACTATAACAACAATGTTATAGTCCACTATTTCCTTTTATTCGAAAACGTCTATTTCAACAATGAATGTTGAAATCTATGGTTTCGATATTCAATGCCTTTTAAAACATCTTTTAAAACAATTAACTTCGTTTTAAAATATCATTTTCCCAAAACATGTCCATTTTATTCAATAATATATTCACTGTCCAAAATCGTGAATATACTTCATTTAACAAGCTATAAAGATTTACTTATCCAAAATAAGTCATTTTCGGATTTATAAACAACGTTTATAAATTCTATTCCTATTTATAAAGACTACAATTTATAAAAATCACTTTATTATCCCTTCTTTTATATCTCAGTTTTATATCAGAAATTTAATTTATAAGTAAATTACTTATATTTTTTTTTATTTTGCAACATCGATTCATTTTACAATTTCCATTCACTTATGAAATCCATTAATATTTCATTTTTAACACTTATACAAATTCATTTTAAAATTCCAATATAATATCAACCTTTTCAAATCTTCAATATAAACTGGTTATAATAATTCAAAAATTCCAATTTAAACTATTATACAAATTCATCAACTTTCCATTTCCAAGATAATCTACTAGTTCTTTAGTAAATCTTTCATCGACTTGATTTTCACTCTAATCACATTTGATTCATTCACATTGGATTTTACTAACATTCATTCATATTCAATTAGTTTACTTTCACTAATTTATATTCAAGTTAGTTTGCTTTCAATTCAAATCAAATTTGATTCTATTTAGATTTACTTATCATTCAATTTGAATTCAATTACTTAACTTCCAATTTCCATCAATTCAATTTCATTTATACTTAATGAATTTCCATACAATCAACTAGCAACCAATGCACATTCAACTTAACCAAATTTATTTACTTTGCTTACATTCAATTTGGTTTAACACACTTAATTTCAATTGGTTTATATTCTAATTCTGATTGAATTCTTATACTCGCCATATTCACTAATTCACTTTTACCATTAAAGTTGAATTTCCTTTCTATAATTCAAATTCATATTCATTACTTCACTTTATTAATTCATTTTGATATCAAATTCAACCTCATTCAACATTACTTAAGCTATATTTCATTTTATCTTCAATTGCATTTATTTTCACTATACAGCTTAAGTTCGGCTCTAAGTTATTTGAAATTCTATTTTACTTAACTTAACTTAGATTTTCTTTCTAAAATCATTTTATTTAACTTTTACTAAAGTCAAATTCATATCACTATTCAAAATTCAGATTTTGTTTTACTTAACAAAATTATTTAACCATTTAACAACTGGTTTGATTTAAATTTTCTCATTTTATAAGCTAAAGAACTTATTAATTTAACTTTCCAATTCATATTATATAATAACTTATCTTTCAAGTTTAAATTTCCATCTCAATAATTTATCAAATCAAATTCATTTTATTTAACTTCCTTTAGTTAAATTTCAAATCATATATTTATTAATGCCAACTCAATTCAATTTATCTTTTCTTAAGTTAAAAATCTTCATTTTCAAAAAACAATTTTATACTTCTTTAGATTTGAAAAACATTTTCTTTAAAGTGTTTCTAGTAACTATTCATATTAAACATCATAAACTAAGCTTTGTGTAAACCAAAGCTCTGATACCACTCTGTAACATTCCCCCTTCTGACCGCCTCCAGTCGGTAATTAAACCAACTAGAAACGTTCAAAAAGACGAATTGTTATTTAGTTTATGAAGTTTAAACAGAATCAGCCACAGAAACACAGAATAATAACAATGAATTAAAACAAATGAATCTTTATTTCATTACTATCAATCTTTTTATATACATCAGAGTTTATACAATTTAATACTGATACAACGGAATATCTTAAAATACAATTTTCTTGAAAACTCAAGTGATTCTGTGACACCCCACCTCTATGCTCATAATAACAAAGAGTATTAAAAGAAATACTGTCTATTATTACGAAGAATAAGGCTGGATAGGAGCGACCATCCGTAGTTGGCTTTATACTAATATTGGTTATCTCGATAGGAGTGGTATATACTTTTTATTTTTCATCTATTATTAATTTAGTCCCATCGACACACCCAATTATCAGTATAAAACAAACTACGATAGTTCATAATAGTTTAGGACATTAGATATAACAATAACACAGATAATATAAATGCGGAACACAGATTAACAAAAATCTCATATATATATAACCGATGTCAGTTACAACATAGTTGACACGATACATATGATACAACTACAACCGTCGACTCTAGAAGTTATATATACAAGTACATTATCGACTAATATACATGAATACATATCGTTCTATACAATGACACGACTACTACAAAATGACACTGACAACTTCAGAAGATATGAAAAGTCTTCAAATCCCGAACAGCAACTCAAAGAAGGAAATCTACTACCTGAAATAACTCGGGTCTGACCCGAGTATTACATTCAAAAGAAAATAATACCCAGGTCAGTCTAATTCAAACCAGTTTATTAGTGCATATAGGCAGTAATAATTTTAATAGACGACAGTCACAGTAATTCCCGTCTATCCGATTCTTTAAACAAAGAAACCGGATAACGGTCAATATAACACTTAACAGTGTTTAACAAAAATCAGCAGATTTAAATCATCAACAGAGATAAATAAACAATTTATCAAATCGACTAAATCAATTTAAAACTGTCAAATCTGATAGGGCTGCAGTACACGCACGTGTGTACTGCCTCGCCACTATCATACGAAATGCATAAAAGATCAACGGAAATTCACGAAACGCGCATAAGGTCAAACCCAGAGAAAGTCGGGTTCAACTCAAATGCGATTCAAATAAATGGTCGAGACATAAAATTAAATCTCGGCCCAAGTTCAAATCAATCAACAGAAAACAATGGCTACATAGAGACAGCAGGGTACAACGCGCCTCAAAGTATCGGTCGATACTAACAAGCATGCGTGGTCAGTGAAACCCAAATACTACTTGAAACAGGTATGTAACTGTCCCAAATGGTCAAGACAGCTACAATGAATAATCAAACTCGCGAAATACTTCAACTACAAGTGAACAGTAAGATGGCCAGTGTGAAGACTACACAAAGTGATCAAACTCAAATGCACAAGGCAGTGGAGTGCACAAATGAAAACAAAGCACAGTGATGTACAAATGAAACACAGTGCAGCAACTAAGGAGATGGACTGCAACTGCAACAACCAGGTCAAGACAGATCAGTGAAAAGTAATACAAGAGAGGCGAGTGCTGCACTGATAAATGAAGTGCAGCCACAACCGTATATGGTCAACAACAACTCAAAGCAATGCCAATTCGACATACATATATACATATCAAATGATGTATATACATACATGACCGCATGCTTATATATGAAGACTAAAATGCAACTATATGCAAACAACCTCACAAATATGAATGCTACAAATCAAACCAGTTCAGGTATCACAAAGATGGTCAGCTACAAGTAGATGGTCGAAGACCAGTTCACAAGCACGAAGGCATAAACCCACACAAGAATAGTCTGCATATGCACATGAAGGTCAATGACAGTTCAACAAATGTACACAGTCAAAAGAAATAAACAAGACTACTGATCAAGTGTAGCCTCAACCAAGGCATGGTGCAGACCAAATTTGACTCGAAGGAAATCAAGTTCAAATGTCAATTCACAGGAATATGCAAATAGGCTACATGGGACAGAGAATGCAGGTTTGAAATACAACTAAACTTCAAAATGCACATGTACCAGACTTCAAGTACAAACTGGACAACAACCACAAAGACCACATCTGAAAACAGTGCAACTACACGTGCAATGTATCGACAAGGTCAGAGAATAATATTCATGCACACAGTGCAGTCATCAGAATATCGAATGAACACATACAATGGCAACTGACTCAACAAGGCAAAGAAATGAACAATCAAAGTCAAGACATACATAGTGACTCTAAGAGATGCTACCAAGTGAACCAACAGCAAATGCCAAGGCAACATAAAGCAATACACACTCAGTGACATTCAAGCTCAAACAAGCTGAAACATAATGCTCAAGTGAAGGATGAAATACAACATGAAGCAGTGCAAATTCAAACATGTCAAAAACCAGAACACAAGCAACTACAAAGACTCGAAACTACAAATTAAGTTCAAGTGATCCAAGACATGAAATCACAATGTAACTGTCAACTTCAGTTTAAAAATGAGACGAGTCAAGGAATGAAGTATACCAAATGAAACAGGGAACAAAGGTTAGGAAACTAGATCGATCAAGGGATACAAATGCACATATGAATGACCAGAATAACAATCCTATAAAGATACATGAACAAGAGTGAATCAGAGTAGACAGCAACTAACCACAAGGCTACATCACTAACAAATGCAAGCTACTGAATTTCTCAAAGCCTCAGGCCAGAAGTTCGAAGTTATACAGCATTTCAGTGAACGATTGAAGCATCTGAGTTTATATGTATATGTATAGCAAGCCATAACAACAAAAATTGAGCAAGAAAAAAAATTCAAAGCCGAGAATTTCAAGCCTTGGTCATCACGAAATGTATCAAAACAGTGACCAGTGATTAGCGAAATTATATACGACTAAGAATAAGTCGTGAATCATCTCAACATCCAACGATTATCAAGTGCCAGAACCAATCAACCGACGCATTCAACAACAATATATATATGTCGAAGATAAGGGGATAAACTCACATAAACGAAACATCATCAGAAATATCAATTTAAAACCCAATCATCCCAAATATATACGAACGAAAAACCAGGGGATTCAAACCCAAAACACGGAATGCAGAGATGAATTAGATGTGAGTTTTACTCACCTTCAATTCGAGATTGCAAGCATCAACATCAAATTCGACAGAGCGGCACTTCTTTTCGCAAGCCCTAATTTTCAGTACGAAGAAACAATCGAAGTCGAACAAAGTCGCCATTTGTTAGGAGATCGAAGTCGAACAAAGTAGCCGAAGCCCTAATTTCCTCTCGTCGCCATTTTTATTTGCTTTCGATTTTTTTTTCTTTCGTCTGATCGAAAAAAATAGAGAAAGGGGAGGGGGTGCGTCGTGTTTTACAAAAGAAGGGGTAAGGGGATCGGTATGGGCTGGGGTATGGGTGGTATGGGTTGAGTTACTTTAAAAGAGGGGGTCGGGTCGAATTGGAATAAGAAGGGAACGGCTTTCCTATTTGATAATTATCCCGGCCCAACAAAATAAAAGAGAACGGGCCCAGTTTTAAATTTTTAAAGCTCGCATAATCACTTGACGATTCAATACAAGGAATTTCGCTCTGACTAAAAACTTCCAACAGTAATTTGCAATAGTTTGATCGTCACTTTGACGATGATAAAAATTTACAAACTCCCGGGTTGTTACAGACTCCCCTCCTTAAAGAAATTGCGTCCACGCAATCATAGGAAATAAATGGATAAAAGGTAACAACCAAAAGAGCATGGCAATGTCGAATGTATAAGCAAAGCAAGTGTCAGCGGGGAAGTATTAGATAAGAAATCAAAAGGTTCGACTGCTTCAAATCAAAAGAATCAACATCGTGGAAATCATGGATCAAAATCAGACGACTAACAAAAGCAAGAACAATCGAGTTCCAACAACTAAAAGAGAAGGAAAAACAGAGCAGAAATCCCATACAGAGCACGAATTGAATGTGAGTAAATCAAATTACTCACCTGAATCGCCAGAGAAAAAGACGAAGCTCAAATCTCAAAAATCGCAATTATTCAATCATCAAAAACGATAATCACATTTCTCAATTCAACAAATATTCGATTATCACAAACGATAATCAAATTTCAAATTCAACAAATATTTAATTATCAAAGACGATAATTAAATCTCAAATCAGCAAATATTTAATTATCAAAGACGATAATTAAATCTCGAATCAGCAAATATTTAATTATCTAACAGCGATAATTAAATTTAAAATCAACAAATATTTAATTATCAAAGACGATAATTAAATCTCAAATCAGCAAATATTTAATTATCAAAGACGATAATTAAATCTCGAATCAGCAAATATTTAATTATCTAACAGCGATAATTAAATTTAAAATCAACAAATATTTAATTATCAAAGACGATAATTAAATCTCAAATCAGCAAATATTTAATTATCAAAGACGATAATTAAATCTCGAATCAGCAAATATTTAATTATCTAACAGCGATAATTAAATTTAAAATCAACAAATATTTAATTATCAAAGACGATAATTAAATCTCGAATCAGCAAATATTTAATTATCTAACAGCGATAATTAAATTTAAAATCAACAAATATTTAATTATCAAAGACGATAATTAAATCTCAAATCAGCAAATATTTAATTATCAAAGACGATAATTAAATCTCGAATCAGCAAATATTTAATTATCTAACAGCGATAATTAAATTTAAAATCAACAAATATTTAATTATCAAAGACGATAATTAAATCTCAAATCAGCAAATATTTAATTATCAAAGACGATAATTAAATCTCGAATCAGCAAATATTTAATTATCTAACAGCGATAATTAAATTTAAAATCAACAAATATTTAATTATCAAAGACGATAATTAAATCTCAAATCAGCAAATATTTAATTATCAAAGACGATAATTAAATCTCGAATCAGCAAATATTTAATTATCTAACAGCGATAATTAAATTTAAAATCAACAAATATTTAATTATCAAAGACGATAATTAAATCTCAAATCAGCAAATATTTAATTATCAAAGACGATAATTAAATCTCGAATCAGCAAATATTTAATTATCTAACAACGATAATTAAATTTAAAATCAACAAATATTTAATTATCAAAGACGATAATTAAATCTCAAATCAGCAAATATTTAATTATCAAAGACGATAATTAAATCTCGAATCAGCAAATATTTAATTATCTAACAACGATAATTAAATTTAAAATCAACAAATATTTAATTATCAAAGACGATAATTAAATCTCAAATCAACAAATATTTAATTATCAAAGACGATAATTAAATCTCGAATCAGCAAATATTTAATTATCTAACAGCGATAATTAAATTTAAAATCAACAAATATTTAATTATCAAAAGCGATAATTAAAAGCACAAATATCTGATTATCAAAAATGATAATCAGAACTCATATCAGCAAATATCTAATTATCACAAGCGATAATTAGAAACAACAAATATTTAATTATCGATACGATAA
Source organism: Allium fistulosum (assembly GCA_030737815.1). Classification (NCBI taxonomy): domain Eukaryota; kingdom Viridiplantae; phylum Streptophyta; class Magnoliopsida; order Asparagales; family Amaryllidaceae; genus Allium; species Allium fistulosum. The sequence continues at coordinate 744,584,206 of CM060901.1, read as the reverse complement.
TTAAATCTCATAACATCAGATATCTAATTACCTGCATATAATTAGAAACAACAAATATCTAGAAATCAATTAAGAAGACTAGAAAATCAACATAAAAGCTTGGATCGATCCCATCAGATGGCGAGTTTTTAATTCGCCGCACGTGCATCTCAGAGTGGCCGAAGCCTACCAAGTACTCAACATAATTTTGGCGCCCATCAGATTGACCCGAAGGTCCGCAGAGTGACCCGAAGGTCTAGTACTGGTATTTGACCCGAAGGTCCGCAGAGTGGCCCGAAAGCCCAACAAATGACCCGAAGGTCCAACAAATGATCCGAAGGTCCTCATAGTGGCTCGGAAGCACACGAAAGCATCAAATTGTTTCAATTAACGAGTCCGGAATTAACCGAAATAGCAAACGCACATGTCCCATACCACGTGTTTTACTAAATCGTTTGATTCTCTTCATCGTTTCCTTGAAAGTGTAAAATTCATCAAAATCATCAAAACAACAGATATTCAATTAACGAGTCCGGAATTAACCGAAAAAGTAAAAGTGTGGTTCCATACTCCGCACTTTTGCTAAATCGTTTAAATCTCTTCATCGTTTCCTTGAAAGTGCAAAATTGTGTATTTTGTAAAAATACACTTTACATTCTCAAACGGACAAGTCCGGAATTAAGCGAATCAGTAAAAGAAAGGGGTCATAGTCCTCGATTTTGCTGAAACGTTTAAATCGCTTCCTCATTCTTTTGAAAGCGTAAACTGTTAAATTTCTGAAAACAATTTTATTTATTTTGTAAAAATAACAATTCACCTTCTCAACTGGACAAGTCCGGAGTTAAGCGAAACAGTAAAAGAAAGGGGTCATAATCCTCGATTTTGCTGAATCGTTTAAGTCGCTTTCTCATTCTTTTGAAAACGCAAACTGTTACAATTTAATAAAACAATTTTTCATTTTAAAACAATTTTCCAATCACGTGATTAAAACAGCAAATCAGTAATAATTTCGATAAGGAAATTGTACTTCTCAAAATACCGTAAAAACGATTACAAATCAACATTGCGGAATAACCGCTTGAAAATCCACTTTTAAAATTTGACGGTTACGGAAGCCAAAGCGACAGTAGTTTTAAAACGTCAAAATCACATCAAAACAATCTACATCAAAATGTAACGTCAGTGAATTCTCATTCATCAAAAATGCCACAAAACACCGTACTTCAAAATATAGCATTGGTGTAAAATTCCGTTGTAAAAATAACGGTAACAAAATACGTTTCATAACCAAGCATCGGTTCAACGTAAAATAAATGCAATAACGTGCAATTTAAATTTTTGCACGTACTACAAAATGGACAAAGAATCATTCAAATGTATCTTCAATGAAGATAATTTAAAACAGCAAAAATCTAATCAATAGAAGATTAGTACAAAAGAAAGCCAGCGGAAATTTCAACAAAAATCACATATCTGCAATTTCTTCGAATCCTCAATTCGGATTCGAAGTTCTCAAAGAAATAAAATAATTACAGCTATGTAAACAACAAATGAAATTCATATCAATTTCATATTTTGATTTTTAAATCAAAAAGATTATCAGTTGTACTCAGCGAAGACAGTTTCACTGTTTCCGCTGCGCACTCTGATAAACAGAACACAAATCAATCAAATCATCAGAACACAATTTCACTATTATTTTTAAATAAAGTTATTTAAAAATTTCATCAAAATTTCAAAATTTAGTTTTGACTCAAATCACAGATAAAACATCGACTAATAGTTGTAACATATGTTCCATCCAAGTTATGTTTTATATTATGTCCATAAACCCCAAGCTCTGATACCAACTGTGACGCCCCACCTCTATGCTCATAATAACAAAGAGTATTAAAAGAAATACTGTCTATTATTACGAAGAATAAGGCTGGATAGGAGCGACCATCCGTAGTTGGCTTTATACTAATATTGGTTATCTCGATAGGAGTGGTATATACTTTTTATTTTTCATCTATTATTTATTTAGTCCCATCGACACACCCAATTATCAGTATAAAACAAACTACGATAGTTCATAATAGTTTAGGACATTAGATATAACAATAACACAGATAATATAAATGCGGAACACAGATTAACAAAAATCTCATATATATATAACCGATGTCAGTTACAACATAGTTGACACGATACATATGATACAACTACAACCGTCGACTCTCGAAGTTATATATACAAGTACATTATCGACTAATATACATGAATACATATCGTTCTATACAATGACACGACTACTACAAAATGACACTGACAACTTCAGAAGATATGAAAAGTCTTCAAATCCCGAACAGCAACTCAAAGAAGGAAATCTACTACCTGAAATAACTCGGGTCTGACCCGAGTATTACATTCAAAAGAAAATAATACCCAGGTCAGTCTAATTCAAACCAGTTTATTAGTGCGTATAGGCAGTAATAATTTTAATAGACGACAGTCACAATAATTCCCGTCTATCCGATTCTTTAAACAAAGAAACCGGATAACGGTCAATATAACACTTAACAGTGTTTAACAAAAATCAGCAGATTTAAATCATCAACAGAGATAAATAAACAATTTATCAAATTGACTAAATCAATTTAAAACTGTCAAATCTGATAGGGCTGCAGTACACGCACGCGTGTACTGCCTCGCCACTATCATACGAAATGCATAAAAGATCAACGGAAATTCACGAAACGCGCATAAGGTCAAACCCAGAGAAAGTCGGGTTCAACTCAAATGCGATTCAAATAAATGGTCGAGACATAAAATTAAATCTCGGCCCAAGTTCAAATCAATCAACAGAAAACAATGGCTACACAGAGACAGCAGGGTACAACGCGCCTCAAAGTATCGGTCGATACTAACAAGCATGCGTGGTCAGGGAAACCCAAATACTACTTGAAACTGGTATGTAACTATCCCAAATGGTCAAGACAGCTACAATGAATAATCAAACTCGCGAAATACTTTAACTACAAGTGAACAGTAAGATGGCCAGTGTGAAGACCACACAAAGTGATCAAACTCAAATGCACAAGGCAGTGGAGTGCACAAATGAAAACAAAGCACAGTGATGTACAAATGAAACACAGTGCAGCAACTAAGGAGATGGACTGCAACTGCAACAACCAGGTCAAGACAGATCAGTGAAAAGTAATACAAGAGAGGCGAGTGCTGCACTAATAAATGAAGTGCAGCCACAACCGTATATGGTCAACAACAACTCAAAGCAATGCCAATTCGACATACATATATACATATCAAATGATGTATATACATACATGACCGCATGCTTATATATGAAGACTAAAATGCAACTATATGCAAACAACCTCACAAATATGAATGCTACAAATCAAACCAGTTCAGGTATCACAAAGATGGTCAGCTACAAGTAGATGGTCGAAGACCAGTTCACAAGCACGAAGGCATAAACCCACACAAGCATAGTCTGCATATGCACATGAAGGTCAATGACAGTTCAACAAATGTACACAGTCAAAAGAAATAAACAAGACTACTGATCAAGTGTAGCCTCAACCAAGGCATGGTGCAGACCAAATTTGACTCGAAGGAAATCAAGTTCAAATGTCAATTCACAGGAATATGCAAATAGGCTACATGGGACAGAGAATGCAGGTTTGAAATACAACTAAACTTCAAAATGCACACGTACCAGACTTCAAGTACAAACTGGACAACAACCACAAAGACCACATCTGAAAACAGTGCAACTACACGTGCAATGTATCGACAAGGTCAGAGAACAATATTCATGCACACAGTGCAGTCATCAGAATATCGAATGAACACATACAATGGCAACTGACTCAACAAGGAAAAGAAATGAACAATCAAAGTCAAGACATACATAGTGACTCTAAGAGATGCTACCAAGTGAACCAACAGCAAATGCCAAGGCAACATAAAGCAATACACACTCAGTGACATTCAAGCTCAAACAAGCTGAAACATAATGCTCAAGTGAAGGATGAAATACAACATGAAGCAGTGCAAATTCAAACATGTCAAAAACCAGAACACAAGCAACTACAAAGACTCGAAACTACAAATTAAGTTCAAGTGATCCAAGACATGAAATCACAATGTAACTGTCAACTTCAGTTTAAAAATGAGACGAGTCAAGGAATGAAGTATACCAAATGAAACAGGGAACAAAGGTCAGGAAACTAGATCGATCAAGGGATACAAATGCACATATGAATGACCAGAATAAAAATCCTATAAAGATACATGAACAAGAGTGAATCAGAGTAGACAGCAACTAACCACAAGGCTACATCACTAACAAATGCAAGCTACTGAATTTCTCAAAGCCTCAGGCCAGAAGTTCGAAGTTATACAGCATTTCAGTGAACGATTGAAGCATCTGAGTTTATATGTATATGTATAGCAAGCCATAACAACAAAAATTGAGCAAGAAAAAAAATTCAAAGCCGAGAATTTCAAGCCTTGGTCATCACGAAATGTATCAAAACAGTGACTAGTGATTAGCGAAATTATATACGACTAAGAATAAGTCGTGAATCATCTCAACATCCAACGATTATCAAGTGCCAGAACCAATCAACCGACGCATTCAACAACAATATATATATGTCGAAGATAAGGGGATAAACTCACATAAACGAAACATCATCAGAAATATCAATTTAAAACCCAATCATCCCAAATATATACGAACGAAAAACCAGGGGATTCAAACCCAAAACACGGAATGCAGAGATGAATTAGATGTGAGTTTTACTCACCTTCAATTCGAGATTGCAAGCATCAACATCAAATTCGACAGAGCGGCACTTCTTTTCGCAAGCCCTAATTTTCAGTACGAAGAAACAATCGAAGTCGAACAAAGTCGCCATTTGTTAGGAGATCGAAGTCGAACAAAGTAGCCGAAGCCCTAATTTCCTCTCGTCGCCATTTTTATTTGCTTTCGATTTTTTTTTCTTTCGTCTGATCGAAAAAAATAGAGAAAGGGGAGGGGGTGCGTCGTGTTTTACAAAAGAAGGGGTAAGGGGATCGGTATGGGCTGGGGTATGGGTGGTATGGGTTGAGTTACTTTAAAAGAGGGGGTCGGGTCGAATTGGAATAAGAAGGGAACGGCTTTCCTATTTGATAATTATCCCGGCCCAACAAAATAAAAGAGAACGGGCCCAGTTTTAAATTTTTAAAGCTCGCATAATCACTTGACGATTCAATACAAGGAATTTCGCTCTGACTAAAAACTTCCAACAGTAATTTGCAATAGTTTGATCGTCACTTTGACGATGATAAAAATTTACAAACTCCCGGGTTGTTACAGATTCTTTACTCTCTCTCTCTCTAACTTCGCTGCTCGAAAATCTTCAAGCTGTAAAATACTCGGTCTGACCCGAGTATTATATTCAAAAGAAAATAATACACAGGTCAGTCTAATTCAAACCAGTTACTAGTGCATATAGGCAGTAATAATCAAATAGATGACAGTCACAATAATTCCCGTCTATCCAACTCTTTAAACAAAGAAATCGGATAACAGTCAATATAACACTTAACAGTGTTAAACAATAAATCAGCAGATTTAAAACATCAACAGAGATAGATGGAAAGATTTCTAAATGAAGATGATTTAGAAAAGAATGGGATTGCCGAAGACGGCGATTAACAACAAAAATTATCAATTTAAACCAAATCAAAATACGATTCAAAATATTTTGAATTTTCAACATTAAAACAAATTTAGAAACAGCAAAACATCAAGTTTGATTGGCTGCCGTACACGCACGCGTGCACTGCCTCGCCAACTCGAGTGCGCAGATAGCAAACACTGCAAAAGATAATCACTGCACAATATTTTGGAGGCAGAACAAAATAGCCCAAGCAGTACACAAAGGCAACAAGATGGCCAGAAATAGTGTAGAACACAAACAAAGCTCATATAATGAAGGGAACAATGATAGCAACTAAATGACAGAAATGATCAGACCACAAGCAACAACAAACAATGAAGCTGGGTACAATGGTACACAAGTCAGATGCAAAGACACAAGGTATATGAACATAACAGCAGGTCGAAAAGTACTCAGGGTTGATCACAAAGTGTACAAATCAAAGAACACATGACCAGGAGAAGCAATTTCAAGTAATCAGGTGAACCCAGTGCCAACATACCCAACTAGAATTGCAACTACAAGATTAATCAAGTACAATGCAGACCGTAACATAGCAGTATGGAAGAATGCAAACCAGAGAACATCTACAATATGCAGACCTAGGCTACAACTTCAGATTACACAAATGAACACATGGCCGAGAATACAACATCATCCAGAACAAAGCTACAAGGCCAATGAACAGTCAAAGCAACACAGTGTCGAGTGGGCTGCACAATATCAGGGGCATGATATGAAATGTGCACAGTAAGTGTACAACTAAATCAAGTGCACAACAGCCATCAAGCAAGTGAAAGCATGTATGAATCAACTGAACTAAGGCACCAGTAAACAAAATATCAAGGCAGTGGACAAAGTAAAATGATCAAGCTACCATATACAGGACTTCAAGTAGATGCAAGTTAACTGGGATATGAATAACTACAGCATGCAGTGGCAACAAAGTATCAACATATCAATGTCTAGACCATAGTCAACAACAAACTGGCATTAATGCATACTGGAATAGATGCATCAAGGTGACAAAGGGGTCAGATTAAAATACATTGTGAAAATCAGTGACTCAAGATCAAAGATTTAAACACATGTACAACACAGTGAACAGGTTCAGGTGAAACAGGGGTGACAAAATACTTCAGTATGAAGGCGGACTATAATGCAAAGGAGACTGAGTGAATCATTTACAAGACCAGAGACCCTCAACATGAATGTGCAACTCAATATCCAGTACATATGTGCAGCACATGAATGCAAACTAAAAACAGCAAACATGCAGTACATAAATGCAAATCAATATCCAAACAGACTACAAGTGAATGTATCAATATATACAACTACGAAGTATAGATGAACGAGTGTCACCATCTACATGGATGCAGACAACATCAAATGAATAGTGAGGCTACAAGTAGAAGAGGATACAGTGTAGCATGTACAACACATATAAACTACAAATGAACAAATATGATACTGAAACAATACACAAAGCAACTGCAACTCAAAGCTCACATGAGACAGAAAATCAACATATATGAATGATCAGTGAACATCGATGCATCCAGGAAATCAGATGGCCAGAGACGAAGCTCACAGGGGCCAGAAGATAAGCAGTCAAGTGTTAAAAATCATGTTCAAGAAATCGAATGCCAAAATGCAGTTTTTTTTAAGTCAGAAATCAAAAATTAGGAAAGTTTGGTGCCGTGTGATTTAAGTTTAAGTGTGCTAATGCATATAACATGAAAATATGCAACATGAATCTGGGTATCAATTTCAAATAGAAATGCATACATACTTATTCACAGACATATAGATACAACAGATTTTATACCTTTTCAAATTATTTTAAAGTAGTGCAATGCAGACTATAATATCAAAGTTCAGGTTGTCCAAACATCAAGCTGAAGCCATGAATTTACTGACCGAAGTCAATTTCTTAGAGCAAATACAAGGTCGAATAAATTTCCATCTAACATAACTTCACAAAATAAATTCAAAGCCAATAATTTAAAAACCAAGTCGACCGAACATCTCAAAAATATGCGATTGTGAATCAGTCAGGTATAAATCGCACCATCCAACATTATATCGAATCGGCTAAAGAAAAGTTCAAACACGTCAATACGAACGAGAAAACAGGAATGAACAGAGATGGTCAAACTAACTGGAGTCGAGCCAACAGAGAAAATCATCAGAAAATCAAATGAAATCGACTTCGAAACAAAGTCGAATGCCGACAAATCAAAGGAAGAGTTCAACATATACAAAATTTATAAAGTCAGAGAAAACATCAACATTTGAACCAAATCGACAGCCGAAACATGGTTTTTGAATCAGATGTGAGGGTCACTCACCTTTTACCGGGGCTGTCGCAAGCGAAGAGGAAAGATGAAGCCCTAATTCGCGAACGATCGGAGCTATGGAGGTCGGCCGCCTTTGATTGGAAGGAAACCCTAGCTTTTGGAGACGAGCGAAAACAATATCGAAGCCGAAGCCCTAACTTTCAGATCGGAGGAAGAAAGAAACTCGTGGCCGCCATTTTTATTCTTTTCTTCAATTTAGGTTTAGGGTTTGAATGAATGAGAAGAGGAGGGTCGGGTTCGTGGTTTATGCCGAGGAGATCGGGTATGGGCCGGTATAATTTTTTCTTTTATCTTTAAATTTTGTTTTTATTATTTTTATTTATTTTGTTTCTATAAATAAACTTATACTTTTAAATTTTGTAGATATTTTCTTTTGTTTCATTATCATAAATATTACATTCATTTGCATATCTCATAACAAAATGTCAAAAACGTAGAGTTTTAATTTTTTTTTTATTGAATAAGGTAAATTTGATTTTTTAAAATCCAAAGATTCTATATTTTAAAATTTTCAAAACAAATTTCCTTATTATTTATAAATCCTGATTCAAATTTAAATTCAAATATATTCCTCAAATTAAACTTGAAAAATTCGAACAATTTCACAAATTTAAATCAAAATTTAATTCAATTATAAATTTAAAAATATCTAAAATTCGGGATCGTTACAATAAAAGTGATGATTTGCCTTAAATGTTTCTACTAAGACTTTTATCAGCATTAAACCATAGATTTTATGATTTCTTTGTGGAAGCAAATTATATGATGTTAATGATTTATCTTATATTTGAATGTAAAATGAATTTGAATGACAAATCACGATGAAACAAATTTGGAACTGATTAATGATACTTTATGGTTATTAATTTATGGCGTTGGATTTATTCTTATATTATGCAATGAATATCAATTTATTGACCTTTAAATGTAAAGATTATAATGTTTTAGATTATCAAATTTATCATAAGTCTATTTTGAAAAATGATCATTCTTGGTTTTATTGTTTAAGTTATTAAAATATTTGTACATAAAGTTCTATATTAGAATGTTATGTGAAACATATCAAGATTTTACATTTGGTTAAAATTTGAAAATGGAGAAATTATGAATATTATATATGTATAAATATGTGTGTGTGTGTATATATATATGTGTATATGTAAATATATTGGTTATGAAAGTTTCATAAGAAAAGATAAGGAATACTATCATCTTAATGACATGAGTACATTTTATAATTTGATTACTAGTTTAATGTTAAACAAATCCATGTTTTTTATGTGTGTATGTATTTGACAATATAATTCAAAATGAAATAAAATTCAAAAGGATTTGAAGCACTATTGCTTTGTTGACATGAATGAATTTACTGAAAGTAAAAATAATAATGAAATAAGTTATGCATTACAATATAGTGATTATACAACATACACAAAACTTATATAATAACAACGTATGTGATTAGTTTATCTTTGAAATTAAATAAAATGATGGATATTGAAAGTAAGGAGAGATGTATTTATGAAGGATATTTATAAATCAAAGGGAATAAGTAATTGTTTGAGTATCCATAAAGTACTTCCAAATGATATATTAATACTTGTAGACATACGTACCTATATGATCTTGAATATGAAAAATGGTAATTTAGACCGATGTGTGAACCTAAGGAAAACTGTATGTTTCAAGAATATTTATTTGGCTTACCAATATAAGTTGGTGGATATAATGTTTAAAAATATGCAGAAAATATTTAATTTGAAATACATGTATGAAATTGAAACTTAATCACAAGTATAGAGAATTGAAAAATATTTGTGTTAAATGTATGTATAGAAAGGAAGTTTTTTGTGTTCTAGGTTGAAATGATTTTCCTCTCTATATGAACATTATTATAAGGCTCTATAATTGATATATCATACTGCATAAGTGCATATTTTATGAGTTTATGCATGCATGATAGAAAAATGATATAAGTTGAATTGAGTATTGTGTTAATACATGTTGGTATTATTTAAACATTGTTTTTACAGGTTTTGTGTTGATATTTGTTTGTATGTATAAAAATACAAAGCATGTTAAAATTACAATGAATTTAACCAATGATAAAAAATTGAATATACCGATCTTCATAAGATAGATTGTATGTGGGGGAAAATACTTTGTTAGATTGTTTCATACTCAACATGGTTCCTCATGATAAATCGGAAAAAACTATCATTGGATTTTGAAACGGTGTTCCTCCAAACTATATTTTTTCAAATTGCAAGGGTATCTAGCTAATGTAGGTCTACCACGGTTTGAAAAAATCAATAATGGACATCGGATGTTTGATTGTGAATTCCTCTCTATCCTTCTAACATGAGACAACAGATTTACAAGAGGCTAATGTGAGAAAATTGAATTTTTTTAAGTTGGTCACATAACATTGAGAAAACTTTAGAAAGGTTTAACCGTTTGGTTTGGCATCTATGTTTTCTCTCTATGATTCTTTCATATATAAGAATAAATAACATTATTTTCCAACATATAAATGCGTTAATATTGGAGGAAGCATCTTGTTTCTCTTGAATTATTAAACTTACCATTACTTATCATGTAAGCAGATATACTCATAACCCAATAGATGAATATTGGAATTTCTATAAGATTGTATAATGGAATAAGAAGACAAATCTATTTTGAACCTAAAGCACTTAAAAAATTGGTGAAAGGTTGATCTCAACGGTACCTGTAAGATCAGAGAGGAACCTGATGAATCTTCTTACTAAATGAGTGTAAAGGATATTAGTCCTTGAATCTTTCAGAGAAATGTGACACATGCCTAGAATAAAGGAAAATGTGGTGGATACCCATTAGCGGTCTAACAAAGCCACATGATTATTCCACCCAAACCCTTTCTAACATCCAGCACAAACCACTAGAACACATGAATATTTCTTACCATCACCAAACAAGCCAAAGATTCCACCTCTGCCTTCAAAAATCTCACAGCCACCTCCTTGCTCCATAAATTGCTCATGGCCATGACATGCTCTTGTGCCTCCTTCCTCCAACATTTGAGTTGATATTCCTTCCTCCTATGTTGTTACATAACCTTTGCCAAAGTTTGGGATTCATTTGCATTTTTTTAGAAAGTTAAAGAGATGAGAGAGAGAATGAAGATATTATTTTTATGCTATAATTTGCAAACCAAATTATATGCTTATAGGATTATTTAAGAAGTTAAAACCACCTCCCAAACCTTCTTGGCCAGCCACAAAAGCATGCCCCCTCCATGTGCTTCACTTTACACATCACACTCCATAACTTAGCCTTAAACTCTTCTTTCTAAAATATCTTCTACCCTATGACATCACTAAATACATTTAGTTGGTCATAACCACAAAAATATTTTAGTTGCTAATTAATGTCATATTAATATATTAGACATGCCCAAAAAGTTTGAACAACATTTATCGAGTAAAAAGCCGTTTTTGGATAAAACTATTTTCTGTCATACCATCAATATTTCTTCGAACTACTTATTTTTGTAAACATATTTCAAATAAGTTTACCATGATGTGTTACTATGTAAAAGGGGCTTAACATGATTATAAAACCATTTTTACACAATTTATCAAATATTCAAATATTTAAATAATTTAGATATTTAAATAAGAAGTATTCAAAATTCCAGGTCACTACATTCTCCCACACTTAAAACATTTCGTCCTCGAAATTCCAATACGTCCAATTAATGAAAGAGACAAGCACATATCAATACTCAATAGTATTCAAAATTATTAGCAAACAAAGCTCTAAGGTATGCTCAGGTTAAAACCCCTCTCATTGCACAAGGACAATAAACAATTTACTAAGCCTACCTTATGCTCAACAGTCTTAGGTTATTACCTAGATGATTACTCAAGCTACCCCAAAACAAATTGAAAAGTCATTCCTTGAGCTCTCGGCCAACAGAACTTTATATACACATATACATAAGCCCGTATGATGTACATAGATCATCTATAGGCGATATATGATCTCATCACTTGATTGATCACATAAATTTCACTTCCGAACTAGTATAGATTACATGATCTCTCTAGTGCCGACTCCGATCAGGTTTCTTGATTAGAAACCTTTGTTTCCCTTACATAGCCATATACTACGATAGAAAACCTCATGATCATATTAAGAATCCATTTCAAGAGTTCACCATTGAGAATCGATTGAAAATCCCTTAACCGAACCAGTGTAAATCAACTAAAAACCATGTACTTGAATCCTGGATCAAGAAATGTCATGAGAATAAAATAATCTATGTACAATGTATGTATTTTACCCCATTGGTTTCTTTATATATACCATTTACTTTTTATACCATATTCATTTACATGAATGGTATCTCATTTAATTCTAAAACCATTTATGAAACATTTCATTAAAAGACGACTCAAGTTTATACTCATATAATACTCTAAAAAATCCTAAGAGTATATACAAACTTATGAGCTCCGTATATCTCTAGATAAGATACACCATAAGGTGAACACAAAAGGCCCGCGCCCGAACATAAACATGAACCATGTGGTACCAAATATCATCAACTCCCGCACGCAACATCGATAACCATACTCTAGATACGGAGATGAAAATACCCTATCGTGGGACTACAAAACCCTAAATTGTGCACCCTACTCCGCCTTTAGCCATTTTCGATGTCGAGGCCATGTTTGTAATCTTTCACACGAGTCATCATCACTCGAAAAGAACACGAATCCCAAATGGATTCCCACATCTCGAACAAATCTTGAAACCATATGTGGATTCCCATATCTCAACCAATCTCGAAATCACCTGGATTCCCACATCCTGAATAGATCACAAACAACTACATGTGTTCGAGCATCTTAAACAGATATCAAATCTCACATAGATACCCTTATCTCAAAAAGATCAACTTCCAAGAAATAGAACACATATCTCAGTCTTGAAGTGGTTTTCGGTAAGTAAAGCACTTACCGATCCTGGTCTCTCCAAGATTGAATCGACGAATTTGGTCATTCAATGATAATGAGAGCGATCACATATGGAAACCAAGTCTCATATACTTATGACGTTTCCAATATTTTCCTCTCACACTATCCCTCGATCAATTGTGAAGCTAGTAGGTTTGAGCTTTGTTGCTCATATCCCTACACCAACATCAGTCTTAATTCCCATAGATAGACAAGCCTACTTCATCGGCTTTTAGTGCTAAGTATACAACTAAATGTTTTCCATTAACGAGTAAACATACAAAGCACGATCAAGTCACATAAGCGACTTCCAATCCACTTTTCTTTTTAAACCTTTCCTTTTTCTATCTTTTTCCAAAAGATTCATTACTTATAATTTCCTTCAAAATATCCATTTAAAGATCTTAGCGCTTTCACAAATTTATTCAAAAATGTTTCAGACAAATGTAACTCAAACATTGTCACTACAAACTCAAAACCATTTCTCTTATGCTTACCTTTAAAACATTCTTCTAAAGATATATTTACATTCATAAGTATATTCAAAAACGGTTAAATACGAATGTTATTGAAACATTGTCACAACAAACCCAAACCAATTTACTTATGCTTAGCTTTAAAACATTCTTTTAAAATATCTAAGATAATATTTAGCTACGTTTGATAGACGACTAATTGATTATCTAGACAAACAATTGCTTATACAAATCAATATTTGTATACTTAACTTCTTTTCGAAATTTCAGCATAACCATTCCTCTTTCCGGAGTGGAGCCAGGTAAGTTAGAGCACTGGTTGCATCAAAGCCTTGCCCAGACACTTCGTTCTTAAATCTCACAAATAAACAAGCATACTCGTCGGCTTTTAGTGTTAAGTATAATATTATTGATTTCCATAAACAAGTAACAAACAACATGATTAACCGTTTTCGACATTCCCAACTTAACTATTCCTCATTTAAGAGAGAAGCTCGATAGATTAGAGCTCTATTGCTCCATCCTTACTCGATATCAATCTCAACTCCCAGAAATAGATAAGCCCACTTCTTTGACTTTTAGCATTAAGCAAAGTTAGTTAACTTTTAAACAAGTAAGTAAGCAACAAGATTAACATGTTTCGACATTCCAACTTAACTATTCCTTGTTCAAGAGTGAAGCCCGATAGGTTACAGTTGTATTGCTCCATCTCCACTTGACATCAATCTTAACTCTCAGAAATAGAGAAGTCTACTTCATCAGCTTCTAGTGTTAAACCTCTTCCTTACTTTTCCAAAATTTATATATAATTATTAATAAGATATTTAAACTTCAAGCCAACTTTAATATACTTCAAAACATGTTTGAAAACATCTCTAAAAAGATTAGAGAAAAACACCAAATTTAAATATCATTTTTGAACACTAAAAACCATAAGCGACTTACTATAGCATTTATAAATGCTGTTAAAAGTCCTTGTTAAAGAACACATTGAAAAGCACAATCTTTGTGACTAGTTTGACCACTTTAAAAAATGATTTAAGACTTGAAATTTTTTATAGTAATTACTACCATTAGGGTAATTAAGAATCATGGAAAGAAACCCTTAATAATATCTTTCCATTTATTTATAAAAATTCCCAAAAACAAGGGATTTGAAAGTGCCCTTGTAACGACTATTCTTGCTTCAAACATTTTCAAACTTACTTCAATTTTACACACAAGTTAAACAACCATTTAAACATCAAGTCATGGCCATGCCACATGTTTTGGAGGGTAATAGAAGTGATGTTATATAATATAAAGTTACCATTTGCTTTCAAAAGCAAGAGGGGTCCAAAGTTTATAACTTTACTTAGTTAATGTCACTTTAACTTTATACTTTGCACACATCATATATATACACAACATATAATCAAAAGATAGTGAGATAACTCACTTAGATCCATGCCAAACCCAAGCACAAAGCCACAAGGACAAAGAATCAACTCCCACCATCACTAAAAGCATAAAAATCCAACCTTTAGCACTTTCAAACCAAAGCCACACTTCCTCCTCCTCCTCCTATGCTCACGGTCCCCCTTAGATCTTCCTCTTCCTCTCACCTTCTCCCTATTTCTACTTGCTAATCATGCTTCCCATGATTTTTAGGCCAAAAGCCAAAGTTTAAAAGAGATTGAAGATGATTTGGTTAAGTCTCAAAAAAGTTTGAGAATAATTAATGGATTAGTGCTTAAGCACATCCACCGGTTTTAATTCTCATACTTCATATCAAGCTTAGTGAATTAGTGATTTATTATGTCTGGTCTGCCTCTCCTTATATAGGGTTTTACAAGAGGTCACAACCACCTCTTACCTTCCATGAAAGGTCACAAAGGAGCCTCCTTTTTACAAGTTAAATTTACACCTCTTTTCTATTACTTAAAAGTTAAGTATTACCATAAAAGGTCATTTTCGGAATATCTTTGATGACATCACCCATGACATCATCCATAAAGGCTATTTCCATAAATAGGAAAAAAAATTTATTTCATTTTATTAATTTCCTAAGAAAATAAGTGTATGTAAAAAAATCTGAACAACTTCTGACGGTTAAAAAGTTGTTTATCAATAAAATGATTTACGGTCACATTTTCAAAATATTTGTTTTGTAAACATTTTTCCAAAATAAGTTTATGATCAATACTTATGATTTAAAAGTGGGTTAAAATGCTTACTAAATCATTTTAATAACATTTAATCCAAGATTCAAATATTTAAATAGTTCAGATATTTAAATACGAAGTGTCCGAAGTTCAATTCGTTACAATCCTAAATGTATAGGATAGATGCATCAATAAAATAACTTATCATAGCTTCACTTATTTATTAGAAACATTTTACTCTAAAGTGAAAATAAGAAGAGGTTTCATAATTATTCGGGTATGCCACCACTACTTAGGCTCCATACATAGTATCCATATAAATATTTTTTATACGGAAATTTCAAATTCCGTATTTAAACTACTATGTATTTTATACCAAATTTATTTAAAGGAAACTTCAAAAGTCAATACCTTGGTTTTATTTCAAATCATTAGAAATAATAATATATACATATACCTTTTTGTATATCAATTACATTTTGGATTAAGTCAAAATCTTTTTCAAAGTGGTATCAAATACTTCGTAAAATCATACATATCATAATCTCAATTTACAAATCAACTTCACAAATATTTACCTTAAAATCAATAGAAAAACATACAAATAGATCGAGTAGATCCAAAATAATACCAAGGAAACGGGTCGCACTAAGTCGTATAATATATCCCCTTACCATAAAGGATAATACTCATGAGAAGTGCTTACCAACCAAACATATCTCTCGCCCATTTCTAGTTATTTTCTAACCACTCAAACTAGATAACATAAAAATTATTTGTTCCCAAATTGACTCGTTGATTTTGGGAGCAACTTCGAACTTGAACAAATCTTAAAAATCTTTTCAAGATATTAGTATTCACAAATACTTTTAAATAATAATGTTATTATTTTCTTCAAAATCTTGGAAACCCCTTTTATTTCGAGCAAGATTGGTTATCGAGTTAGATATATGTAACAATTACATAATTTTCCCTAGGGAATATCTCTAGCTCTATCAGTGTTAACTTCGGGAGCGTACAATAATTATCAATTACGCCATAGTCATGCTGGATTTCACTTTCAAGGCAGTGGACTCATCCATGACACAACTCCCATCACTTTCTCTTTTTGCTCCTACCCATTAATCTTCTAACAAGTTGAGCCAACCAACCTTCTTTATGACTAATGAATAATGTTTAGAGGATATCATATGGTTCTATACTTCATCTCCATCACAGGTCCAACTGATAAGTTCTTCATATTGTTGTTTTTCATAACTTGAAGACGTAATACCCCTTAAATAATGATAAAGTAAAGCTTTATGCATTAAAGGGAACATTAAAATTAACTATAGTTTAACATTGATTAAAAAATGTTAGCTCCAAAAATACAAACTTATTACATACACCTTTGTCTATGAATATGAGGAAGGCACACTATAGTACATTATTGTCTTAATAGTTTGTTTGTATTGGACTTTCACCTAATGGCAGTGCTAGAAAAAACATCGACGAGGTTACTTTATGCATAAATGATCATTTTCCTCAAGGTTTGGAAACAATCTTTTAAATAAATAAATACAAAATTTGTTTTATCAAATGAGATGTGTATGTATATATACAATATAGAGATGGCACTAAATAAAACATAATCATAATGTGCTAGTTGAAAAGAACTTCAACAACTCTGATCTTTTCTATTGTATTTCTAATAACAAAGGTCGGTGTTAATTCCTCATTGGTTAAACACAAAAAGGAGAAATAGTTATTGATGACATAGGAAAGAAAATGCTAATTTCCAAATAGAAATACTCTAAACCATAGGAGTTCAAAAGCGAAAACATTGTAATAGTTAGTCTTACATGCAAAAGTATTGGTCAATAATAATAATTTCATCTTCTTCTCTTCTATTTTTGTTCTCTATTTTTAAAACCATTTTTCCTCACAAAAAATGAATAACCGGTCAAAAGCTAAACAAATTTTAGATCAAGATAAAGTAGAAACTCAGGAAAGTAGTGTAGAATACTCATGCAAGATATAGATTGGAAATTAAGAGAAAATGAAAAGGAAAAAAATTTCTAGATCTTTAGGTTATAATTAGCCCGAGCCTCAAATTACCAATGATCCTCCCTTATTTGGTCTTTTTTAGTGTATTAAAGTAGCTGTTGTCACATCTCTAAACTGAAATCAGATCAAAAGGAGCTACAAAGGTGAGATTCAACAAAAAGAAAATAGCGGCTAGCAGAAAGTATTATTTTAATTGGTAGGTTTTCTATTTTGAGTTAGATTCATTTTTGTTAAGTAGGTCAGTGTAATATCTTTAATAATAGTTGTAATACATTTAGTATCATATTTTTTTGGTGTTAGTGTGAACTACCAAAAATGCCCCTCAAATATTACTTTAAAATACAATCTAACAAAAAACATTTTTTTACAAATTCAAATCGTTCCTCTACAGATATTCCCAAATCTTAATATCACTTAAAAATAGGGTCTAACAAATAAACATCTTTTACAAATTCGTTCTTTATTAATCAATAATACATAAAAAATTATAGTAGCCTCACATTACACATCTGTTTCCTCAAACCAAAAAATTATAACTAACAAAAAGTTAGACCTTGCATGTTAAAAATAAAAATTCAAACTAATTATACATGATTTCAATGTAAAAGTATGGCAAGATATTTGTGCAAATCATTTTCTCTTGAACGCGTTAAATATTTACAGTTTGTAGAAAAACAACTTACGCGCAAAGCGCGTGCCATATCACTTCATTGAGATAAATGCGGTTACGGGGTAATGGGTTGTGTTGTGCAAACTTTGTTTATAAAATTTATAGATAAAATAAATATCATATACAAAAACAGTTCAAAAGCTTCATTTGTTTCTACTTTTCTCTTCAATATCCTGGGGAAGTCACTTGCCCATATGTACATTAGCTTCGGTTTTGCTTCCAGCATCATGAACTCTACTATGTTAAGCCATGATCCAAAAATATGAGAAAGGAATTGAGGTGTCATTATTATGCATCATTCTTTAATCAGATCTGTCCATTTTGAAGTTTGGTAAATCTTTACAACTATTCCTCTACTATTTGTTGCAATGATGCTTATTGCGATTGTTGAATTAGGTAACCAAAACATGATAAAGAGATGAAAAATGTGAGAGAATTAAAAAAAAGGCAAAATCTTTAGAAATAGGTTTTGTAAAAACCGAGAAGGTAACAGAAAAGGGAGACACGTTTCCGTTGAAGCTAAATTATCTACCTATGGATCTGAGGGTATATCTAGGATGTCAATCATTGGAGGGTGAGGCTATGTCATCAAGGTGAGTCGAGCATCCTCGGGGGATAAGCGAGGATCGTCCAAGGTTAGGCGAAGGTCATCAAAGGGAGGGTTTTCGAAGCGAGATTCTAATTCCCTTTTTGAAAAAATGAAATGAATTTCTTTTATGGGGCTGAGTAAAGGGAATTTAGAGTGACGTTAGGGTAGGAAATGAAATATTTGAGGAAGATGAATTGTCTCTCGTGCTTTTGTTATTTTCCAAAACACGAAAAATGAAGAAAAAATTGTTTCATATTTTATATGTTAAATTCGTTTTTTAAACTAGTCGTTTTTCACAATATACATGCGTTGTATGCATTTTTGTTTGAATGAAAACCCAAAATTGAAAACGGCAAACCAACCACAGCCTTATGAAGTGACCCACTTCTTTTGGATTGTTATTTTTCAGTGATTTACTATTGAGATTTTTTTTTCCAAACCAAGTGATCACTTCTTTAATTCATTTCCCCCAAGATCCAAATTCTTACCAATATAAAAATATTAGTATATAAGTCAATTCAAGTCATTTATATATGTGAAGATATATAAATGTTTCCTTGCTTATCAGAGTATTAAAATTAACAAGGAAAATTCAATCACACTATATTTCTCATATTTCAGAGAATTGGTGTCACATAGCCATTTCTATTTTCACATTCTCCTTTTTGATCTCAAGCTTGATTAATATTAAATTCAAATATTTCCACTTATTATTTTCTTGCTTACTTCTCAAATTAA
Organism: Allium fistulosum; assembly: GCA_030737815.1. NCBI lineage: Eukaryota > Viridiplantae > Streptophyta > Magnoliopsida > Asparagales > Amaryllidaceae > Allium > Allium fistulosum. The sequence continues at coordinate 744,564,484 of CM060901.1, read as the reverse complement.
TTGGTCTCTGGGTTTACAAGCCATACATTTAATTTCTGGAATTCTTTGTGATTTGATACTTAACATATGAATACTGAGGTGATAAACTAGGTTGAAGTCTAAGCAGAGAAAAACAACACGTGTGATCAAGGTTTAGACACAACAAGCACAAACCAATCATGATAGAAAAAATGCATATTTCCTGGTTAACAGAGCAAATAATCATCACATGAGTGATGGTGTTTTGGTCTACTTTATAAATCATACAACTTCTTATATCTGGAGCTAGAAAAGTGTTGAATCTGGTTTTTGAAAGATATTTGCACTCTTCTGGACTAAAACTTATAGAAATGGTGTTCTGAACCTATAAACACTTTGCATCATTTCCCTGCCTACTGATTGGTATACATGTTTTCTACCCTTAATTTTTGTCTTGCCACTTAGTATCAGTTTTGAAGTTATAGTATCAGATTTTTCCTACTTAGTATTAGATCAGTAGTTATAGTATCAGAAATTTCCTACCTAGTATCAGTTTTATAGTATCAGATTTCTCCTACTTAGTATCGGTTTTATAATATCAGATTTTTCCTACCTAGTATCAGTTTTATAGTATCAGATATTTCCTACCTAGTATCAGTTCTAATTTCATAACTGAAGTGCCTCAAGACTGTCAAGAAAAACATGTTCACACATCAGATTAAATGGCATCTTCTCCTTCAGCATTATCTACTAAAACTATTTCAGAACTTGTTACTTAAGTCCACAGCTCACAAACACATATAACACTTAAGTTTCTTTTTCTTCTTACATACTATTTTCCAGATAACAAAGCAAAAGACACTCATGAAAATACTTAGAACATATTAGAGTTTGTCTAACTTATTTATTACAATGACACTGCTACTTCTCTTAAACACTTTAAATTCCTCAAGATCTCCAATTATCCATGCAAGCAAGCAAGCAATTCATGCATCTTTCCCTGCAGCAAAACTTTGAACTGCCCCAATAAAATGAGACACCCCAAGTATTGCAAAGGCAACAAATAGGGTCAGAAATAAATTCTGGTGTGAGTGAAATCAAGTATGCAAAATACCTTGTAAATTCTTAAGGCTGTACAGAGAACTTTTCTATTAAATGCTATTCAAATCCCAATTAAAATCTGAGAATGTGTATATTTAAGTTTATCTATAAACATACACCCAAGCATTCATCTACTTACTTCATTCCGTTGCACATGTACAAACTCCTATGGATTAACTCCCTAAATTCCATAGCATAATTTCTCTTTCTCATCTTTTCATTTTGTTTGGTCTGAACTCTTGCCATTGAACACCATGTGTGCATTGCAAAGGGGCTCAGTTCGGTTAACCCTTTACACAGAGGCCTACAGGACTTAAACAAGTCATGCACATACCCATCAACCACCTGCTGATGAGTAGATCAAGGCACTACTCCTAAATTATTTTATAATTTAGAGACCATGCTTATTTATTTCTTTCTGGGGAATTTTTCTTTTGATTCCAGAGATACTCGTATTCTTTCCTTCCTTATAAAGGTCAAGAATTATTAAAATCACCCAAAGATCATATCCAGACATACAAAGCATTTATGTAAAATTGCACACCTTATTTCAAAGTCATTTTTGCTTTAATCACATTTTTCTAAAACCTGCTTATATTTTTATTTCTAGAAATTTTCCATTGCTTACACAAATCTGAAGAAGTCATATGAAAAACTATATTTATTCTTTTACTGTGAACATAGGGAATGGTTTTTGAGAAAAACCCATAAAACTTATTGGTTTATGATCTGAACAAATCAGCACATATTTGTAATATTGCATTGTTCATATCATTTTTAATATAGACTAGACATAAGCATGAATCTCATTATTCACACTACCTACTTCTTTTCTTTCATTGATACCCTATTCCACAGTAAAACATTTGATTCATTTTTCATATCAAAACTAGCATATATAAAATCTATTTCTATGATTAGTGTATTTGTTTAATTATCTATATTTTAAAACAAAAACTGAAACCATCACAACAAGTCAAAACAGGTTAAAATCTCATCCAAAAACCCAACCAGAATACCATCCATGATCAACATATTTTCATCCAGAGAATAAAATCAAACAGAAAAACATAATGTAGTGTTTATATAAAATAACTTGGCTGCCCTTAACATGGGTCTTAATGCCTTACAGATCATAAGTGATTAATCACTCACCTTCCTCCTCTCTTCCCCGAGAATGTCTAAGCTTGAAAACAGGGTGAGCTCTCCTTTCTATTTTTTTTCAATGTGTTTATGTTTTCCCTCAGAGAAAACCTCTGCTTCCCTCTTGATTTAAATCATTTCACTAGGGTTTTACTAAAGGAAAAACCCATTTTATCCTCACATTACTCAAAGAATTATGTGTGTGTTGTTATGGCTAAATGTGCCATTTTCTCTTGATTTCTATTTCTAGTAAAAGCAGTTGCTTCTTTGCTTTTCTGTGCACATGCTATTTGCATGATCCACCTACACATCATCTTTGTGTGACTCAGATACATTGTATACCTTGTTAGGCCTGAATGGTTCTTTTATATTATTTCAAACCATTTATTTCCTGATTTATTTTTAAGAAGGTATTTATGCACAATAATACTAAACTGGTTCTCATGCAATTTAGTTATCAAAAGGACTTTATCATTTTATACTTCTTTGGCTACTCATATCTAATACATATATATTTATATATATGTATATATATAGGAGATATCTGTATATAAAAACTCACTCATATTTGATCATTTTCTTCCCATTATATTTTATTGAAAAATCTCTATCCTCTTATTTAATCATTTCACTTACTCCTAATATTATTATTGTCAGACTATATTTTCTTTTCTTAAAAATTCTCATTTTCTAATTTTATTAAAATTATTTTTATCTCAATAATTTGGGTCTTCACATACTCTCCTCCTAAAAGGAATTGTGTCCCACAATTATTCTCTCATACATTTCCATCGAAACGTATACAAAGCATAATTTCAATTGAATGAGATTTCAGAAACTCATTCATTCCAAATCAATCAAACATACATAAATAATTTTAAGGTCTCATCATAATTTTTAAACATACCTTTAAGTAGAAAACAGATTAGGATACTTATCCCTTATCCTATCTTCAGCCTCCCAGGTGCAGTCATTTTCATCTAAACTCCATTGGATTTTAACTAGTTTTATTATTTTATTTCTCAGTTTCTTTTCTTCTCTAGCCACAATGCCCACTGGTTCCTTTTTATAAACCAGATTTTCTTGAATTTCAACATGTGTAGGAGATTCAAGAATGGCCTCCTTATCATGCACCCATTTCCTCAATTGGGATACATGAAATACATCATGTATTTTGCTCAATTCCTTTGGTAACTTCAACCTATAAGCCAAAGTTCCTATTCTTTGAACAATCTCATATGGCCCTATATACCTTGGTGATAGTTTCCCTGCTTTGCCAAATCTCAGTATTCTCCTCACTGGTGAAACTTTGAGAAACACATAGTCTCCCACCTCAAATTCTACTGGCCTTCTTCTTTTATCTGCATAGGCTTTCTGTCTCTCTTGAGCTACTCTCATTCTTTGCCTCACTAATTCAATTCTTGCAGAAGTTTCCTTCACATTATCTGGTCCATGCAACACCCTTTCACCAGCCTCCATCCAACATGCAGGAGATAAACAAGGCTTTCCATACAAAGCCTCAAATGGAGCCATTCTTATGGTGGACTGGTAGCTATTATTATAAGCAAATTCAGCTAAATAAATATGATCCTCCCAGTTGCCTCCAAAATCAAGTATGCATGCTCTAAGCAAATCTTCTAAAACCTTATTAACAATCTCAGTTTGCCCATCTGTTTGTGGGTGGTAGGCTGTGCTTAGGCTTAGTTCTGTCCCCATAGCTTCTTGAAAGCTACTCCAAAATCTTGAAGTAAACAAAGTATCTCTATCACTAATGATAGTCTTGGGGATGCCATGCAATCTCACTATCTCTTTCACAAATAATTGAGCTAGCTTGTGAGCATTTCTGTTTGAACTTATTGGGATGAAGTGTGCTGTTTTTGTGAGTCTATCAACCACTACCCAAATACTATCATTGCCTCTTCTTGTTCTTGGCAAACCATCCACAAAATCCATTGAAATGCTTTCCCACTTCCAAGTAGGCACTTCCAAAGGTTGCAGTAAACCTGAGGGTCTTTGATAATCTGCCTTAACTTATTGGCATGTTAAATAATTTGCCACATATTTTGCCACTGCTCCTTTCATCCCTGGCCACCAGTAATTTCTCTTGAGATCATGGTACAATTTTGTACCACCTGGATGGATGGTGTATTTTGTTTTATGATGCTCATCCATAACTTCTTGCTTCAGTTCCTCTACATTTGGCAGACAGAGCTTCCCCTTTTTCCTTAAGTATCCTTTATCATCTACTTCATAATTCTCTACTGTCATGCCCTGTGAAAACATGTCCTTTTTCTCCTTTAAATTTAAGTCTTGACTTTGCATTTCTCCTATTTTATCAACCAGAGTTGACTTTAAAGAAACGAGGCTTAGTTTTCCATATTCAATCATATCACTATGTACCTTATCTGCTACTCTAATTTCTGCTCTTATTTCTACTTCACTGAGGATTGTCAAATCCTTGAATTCACTCATCATTAAGCTTGCCACTTTTGCTTGATGCCTACTCAATGCATCTGCCACTTTATTGGCTTTTCCTGGGGTGTATAATATATCAAGATCATAGGCAGCTAGAAATTCTACCCACCTATATTGCCTCATGTTTAAGTCTTTTTGGGAAAACAAGTATTTAAGTGACTTGTGATCTGTAAACAATTCAAACTTAGCACCTAACAAGTAATGTCTCCATAGTTTCAATGCATATACTACAGCAGCTAGTTCTAAGTCATGTGTAGCATACCTGGTTTCATTTGGCTTGAGTTGCCTTGATGCATATGCTATGACTCTACCATGTTGCATAAGCACTGCCCCTAATCCAGATCCACTAGCATCTGTGTAAACCACTAGCCCTTCATTACCCTCTGGAACCTGTAAGACTGGAGCTTCCACCAGTGCCTTCTTTAGTGATGAAAAAGCTTGTTCACACTTCTCTGTCCACACATATGGTTGCTCCTTTTTAGTTAACTTGGTCAATGGGATGGCTATTCTTGCAAAGTCTTTTATAAACCTTCTATAGTAGCCTGCCATTCCCAAAAATGACCTCACCTCGGTCACTGATTTGGGTCTACTCCAAGATTGCACTGCCATTACCTTAGTTGGATCTAAACTAACCCCCTGTTGTGATACAATGTGCCCCAAAAACTTTACTTCATTTTGCCAAAATGTACATTTAGAGAATTTGGCCTTTAAATCATGTGCCCTCAGTCTAGACAAAACCAGATGCAAGTGCTTTGCATGATCTTCTTCTGATTTAGAATACACTAATATGTCAACTATAAAGACAACCACAAATTTGTCTAGAAAATCTCTAAATGTCCTATTCATTAAATCTACAAAATATGATGGTGCATTTGTCAATCCAAAAGGCATCACCAAAAATTCATATAATCCATACCTTGTGTTGAAGGCAGTATACTTAATGCTTTCTTCCTCTACCTTCATTTGATGAAACCCAGAGGCTAAATCTAGCCTTGAGAAGATCTTAGCTCCATTTAATTGATCGAATAAATCATCAATTCTGGGGAGTGGATATTTGTTCTTGATGGTAACTTTATTCAGTTTTCTATAATCAATACACATCCTTAAAGTATCATCATGCTTCTTCACAAATACAACTTGGGAACCCCAGTTTGAACTACTAGGCCTTATGAAGCCTTTTTGCTCCAGTTCTTCCAACTGATGTTTCAACTCCACTAATTCTTTAGGACCCATTCTAGTCGGCTTCTTGATGATTGGGATTGCTCCTGGGATTAGCCTTATTTGAAATTCTACTTGCCTATTTTCTGGAACACCTATGACTTCACCAAAGACATCTGGGTATTCATTTATAATTTTTATCTCTTCCAGTGTTAATTCTTTCTCAGTCATGCTACATATGTGGTTATAGTAATTGATTTTAGCAATTTCACTCATAACTATAATATTTTTACCATTTTCTGTTTTCAGAGAAATAGTAAGATTTTCTAAGTTTAAAATTGCTTTGTATTTTCTTAGCCAATCTACTCCTAGAATAATTCCTATTCCAGGATATTTTAGCACAAACAAATCAGAACTAAACATATTTCCACCTATGTTTAACTCTACTCCCAAACATTTAATCTCTAGCATGCAAGAATTACCTAGTGGGCTCTGAATAAACAAGGGATTATCAACTAAATAGCATGTGAGAGTTAATTTATTCACTATGTCTTGGGATATTAGTGAATGTGTTGCTCCAGTGTCATATATAACTGAGATGGGGTGATCTTCAATTAGTAGTATACCTTCCAATTGTCCAGAACTTCCCACTGCAGTTGCTTTTTCTTTGCCCTCAAGTGCTCCTTCCTTTGCTTCCTTTCTGAACTCTGGGCAATTTCATTTAATATGACCTTCTTTCCCACAGTTGTAGCAGCTAAATGGTTCCTTCTTGGCTGCTTGACACCTATTACTCATGTGTCCTTCTTTGCCACAATTGTAACAAGTAACTTTCTTCTTAGCTTCCCCAGTGGCTGCTCCCTCCATTTTCTTATCCATATTATTTTTGTCATAGGGATGTGCTCTATTTTTCCCCTTCTTTTGATTATTAGCCCTCATGCTCCTAAATTTTTCCCTTGCATTGTCATGTTGTTCAAAAGAAAGAGCAAGGTCTATGACTTGATCAAATGTTTTATCCTTGTATGGTAACATTGCTCTACTCAGACCTGCATTTAATCCTTGGATAAATCTTGAATTCTTTGATTCTTCATCTCCTATGAGCATAGTTCCATACTTGGACAGACTCTCAAATTTTTGAGTGTATTCAGTCACACTCATTGGCCCTTGCCTCAGCCTTATGAATTCCTCAAGCAATGTTGCCTTAGCTGTTGCTGGAACAAATCTTGCCTCAAGCATCTCCTTGAATTGATCCCATGTTATCTCATTTTCTGGCCTTCCTGTGATGATCACTTCCCACCAATCTAATGCTGCTCCTTTGAGTCTCCTAGAAGCTATCTGCCTCTTTCTTTGGTCATTAATTTGCATATCTGCAAATATCCTTTCCAAAGTTCTCAACCATGTCTGCACTCCCATAACTCCCTCAGTGCCTTCAAAATCCTTACCTCCTAAATTTGAAAATGTCTTCAATAACTTAGCTAATTCCTCATGAGGATTCTCTTCCCTCTGCACTTCTCCTTCTCTAAATGCCCTCACCAAATCTTGCAAGTTAATCATTGGTGTTGTATTGGAGGGTCCTGCTCCATGACTTGGTGGTCTTCCTACCATGATTCACTATTCAATTGCATAGCTAGTTAGTCATATTTCTAATTTAATTATTTTCTGAAATTTACTTCTATCATTATTATATATATATATATATATTTTAGAATTTTATCCATACAAGAAAATTGGATAATATATTTATGCTATGTTTTAATAACATAGCTCTGATACCAACTGAAGTGACCCACTTCTTTTGGATTGTTATTTTTCAGTGATTTACTGTTGAGAATTTTTTTTTTCCAAACCAAGTGATCACTTCTTTAATTCATTTCCCCCAAGATCCAAATTCTTACCAATATAAAAATATTAGTATATAAGTCAATTCAAGTCATTTATATATGTGAAGATATATAAATGTTTCCTTGCTTATCAGAGTATTAAAATTAACAAGGAAAATTCAATCACACTATATTTCTCATATTTCAGAGAATTGGTGTCACATAGCCATTTCTATTTTCACATTCTCCTTTTTGATCTCAAGCTTGATTAATATTAAATTCAAATATTGCCACTTATTATTTTCTTGCTTACTTCTCAAATTAATTGGTCTCTGGGTTTACAAGCCATACATTTAATTTCCAGAATTCTTTGTGATTTGATACTTAACATATGAATACTGAGGTGATAAACTAGGTTGAAGTCTAAGCAGAGAAAAACAACACGTGTGATCAAGGTTTAGACACAACAAGCATAAACCAACCATGACAGAAAAAATGCATATTTCCTGGTTAACAGAGCAAATAATCATCACATGAGTGATGGTGTTGTGATCTACTTTATAAATCATACAACTTCTTATATTTGGAGCTAGAAAAGTGTTGAATCTGGTTTTTGAAAGATATTTGCACTCTTCTGGACTAAAACTTATAGAAATGGTGTTCTGAACCTATAAACACTTTGCAACATTTCCCTGCCTACTGATTGGTATACATGTTTTCTACCCTTAATTTTTGTCTTGCCACTTAGTATCAGTTTTGAAGTTATAGTATCAGATTTTTCCTACTTAGTATTAGATCAGTAGTTATAGTATCAGAAATTTCCTACCTAGTATCAGTTTTATAGTATCAGATTTCTCCTACTTAGTATCAGTTTTATAGTATCAGATTTTTCCTACCTAGTATCAGTTTTATAGTATCAGATATTTCCTACCTAGTATCAGTTCTAATTTCATAACTGAAGTGCCTCAAGATTGTCAAGAAAAACATGTTCACACATCAGATTAAATGGCATCTTCTCCTTCAGCATTATCTACTAAAACTATTTCAGAACTTGTTACTTAAGTCCACAGCTCACAAACACATATAACACTTAAGTTTCTTTTTCTTCTTACGTACTATTTTCCAGATAACAAAGCAAAAGACACTCATGAAAATACTTAGAACATATTAGAGTTTGTCTAACTTATTTATTACAATGACACTGCTACTTCTCTTAAACACTTTAAATTCCTCAAGATCTCCAATTATCCATGCAAGCAAGCAAGCAATTCATGCATCTTTCCCTGCAGCAAAACTTTGAACTGCCCCAATAAAATGAGACACCCCAAGTATTGCAAAGGCAACAAATAGGGTTAGAAATAAATTCTGGTGTGAGTGAAATCAAGTATGCAAAATACCTTGTAAATTCTTAAGGTTGTACAGAGAACTTTTCTATTAAATGCTATTCAAATCCCAATTAAAATCTGAGAATGTGTATATTTAAGTTTATCTATAAACATACACCCAAGCATTCATCCACTTACTTCATTCCGTTGCACATGTACAAACTCCTATGGATTAACTCCCTAAATTCCATAGCATAATTTCTCTTTCTCATCTTTTCATTTTGTTTGGTCTGAACTCTTGCCATTGAACACCATGTGTGCATTGCAAAGTTAATTACTGTAAATGGTTAAGGATAATTAATTTATGTGATTAATTAAAGGCTAATTACTTAATGAAATTAAAGAATAATTAATCAAGGATGATTAATTAAGAAAGGTAATTAAAGGATGATTAATTAATTGGTTTGTAATTAATTAAGGTTAAGTATGCAGGATTTAAAAGTAATTAAAGAACTAATTTAATTCATTGGTGATTAATTAAATTAATTAGAGATGGTGAGGTTGATTAATCTTGCTTATGGATGTTTGAATGTCTTGAATAATGTGATATCTCCGATATGTGATATGTGCTGCTTTGTGATTTGAGATGAATTGTTGTGTGTAAATTTTATTGTTTAAACTTAAAATTTTGGTTTAATAGATGACATTGATTTCGAAGAGACCGGAGTCGGGTATTAATAAATACCCGAAACCACTTCGATTCTTTATAGATTGATATGTGAAATCAATAGGCTGGTATGGAATGATTTAAGTGAATTGGACCAATTATTCTAAGTTTGGCGCTTAGAAATTGATGTGTGAAATAAGTAAAGTCTATAACAACTTGTAAAGTTGTAAATTGATAAGTACCCCGGGTTTATATGAGTTGTATACTTTTGTATTCCATGTTAGATAAGTTTACTCACGCCGGTTTCCAGCCTGACCCGGGTGTTACTTTGATGTAATGCTCGGGTCAGACCGAGTATTACAGATTTCAGGTAAGGACGTTCTGGAGCTTAGGAGGCGAGCTGGATGGCAGGAACGTATGGAGGATATTCCGCTGTGATATATTATAGTTGTTAGAGACATGTTAATTCTAACTGTCTAGTATATTTGTGAATGTTGTAACTCTGATGTATTAATATGTAATTAACAAATACAGTTTTCTTTGTATAACTGATATTATTATTTGATATTATATTTTGATCCGCTGCGAATGTGAGAATCTATGTCTTGTTCTGTTTCTTTCTTCTATCTCTTTTCTTTTTCTTCTAACTATCTGGAATTTTCGGGTTCGAAATTTCCGGGTCGTTACATTTGGTATCAGAGCCCGGTTAAGCGAGAACCTTGGCTCTGTTGGGATTACTCGTTAAGGATAGGATCAATGGTACCCTAGAACGAGTTGAGTGTATATATATATATATGAGAGCGTAATTGTTATTTTCTTATATAAGGATTTTAAATGATTTTATATAAGAATATATTTTGTTATATAAAATGATATTTCTTTCTAATAAATATTAAGGTAATTGGTTATTAAAATATTGGAATTAAATTAAGTGGTAATAGAAATAAACCCAAATTAAAATTGAATGAAGATAAGTTTGAAATGAATTCAAACTGAAATTAAAATCTTGAATTTGTAGAAATGTTATCAAGGATAAAGATAATAATGAATTGGTTTCCAAATATGATAATCTTGGTTATTATCATAAATGGTAATTGTGTTTAATAATGAATGTTGTTAATGATTTAGCAAAATGAAATGTTTAGGGAAGTAAACATTTAAGTGAGTATAACTTATAAATTGAAATTGAAGATAATTAAAAATTATGAAATTTTAAATTTAAATCCAGAAAACTTGAAATTGTTTAAAAGAAGTTTGTTTTGAATTAAAACCAAAGGTGGTTTAAAAATTTAAAGTATAACTTGGTGTGTAAAGAAAATGTATATATGAGGAATATACATAATACCAATGATGATTTGAAATAAACACTTAGTGTTGAGTTTTAAATTGGAATATGATGTGAAACCCAAAGTAAAGTAAGTTTTTAAACTTAAAAGGGGAAAGACTATTAATCTGAAGTTTAAAATTTGAATGGGAATTCAAATTGTGAAAGTTGACCGGATTAAGTAAATTTAACTTGAAGGAAGTTAAATAAGTTTGAATAAATAACTTGAATTGGAAATTTCAAGATGAAATTTAAATTTAACTTGGGTAGTTAAATGGTTAATTTAAATGGGAGTTATGAGTGATCTCAAATTGGATTGAGATCTGGAAATTGAAAATGGATAATAAATTAGAATATGAAGATTAAATTGTTTTTGAATTCTTATTTGAACTTTGTAATAAGTTAAGTAAAGATAATTTTAAAATGGAATTTTGAAATTTGAATTCAGAATTAAAAGGTTTAAAGATTTAATTTGTTAAAATTAAAAATAAAGGTTGAGTTAATTTAAAAGTAAAGGAATTGTGATTTAAGGAATTAAATAAATTTTAACTCGAATTTATATAATTCGAGATAGTTTAAAATTGAGATTTAAATTGAATTAGTTCAAACTGAATTTGAATTGAATAAATGGGAATTCTGATTTAAGATGAATAAGTTTAAAATTCAAATGGAAAATTTGAATTGGATTAATTTAAAATAAAAATTGAAGATTGAATGAGTTCAAAATTCAAATGGGAATTGGGATTAATTCATATAGAAATTGAAATGATTTGAAATTTATGTGGATTCAATTTGAAATTAGTTTGAATAATTTGAAATTGTAATTAAAGTGAATATGTTTAAATTCAAATGGAATTTGATTTGAATTTGGAAAGGAATTAAGATTAATTCAACTTGAATTGGGATTAAATCAATTTCAATGGAAATTGAAGTTATTTAAATTGGAATTGATTCAATTTAAATGGAAGTGGAAATTTAAATTGAATTGATAGGAAATTAAACAGTTTGGCTCTGGATTATTTTCAAAATAAATTAATACAAATATATTTTTCCAAACTATCTACTATACAATCTTTCTTCTTAAACCCCAAACTATCTTATACTTATTTTACAATTGTTTTGGAGCTATTTAACTATTTTGAAACTGTCTTATAAACTAATTACTATTTTTCAATTACTTATATCTAATCACTATTTTAAAAACTATTTTGCAATTACCTAACTATTTTATAACTACTTAACTATTTTTCAGCTATTTTACAAACTAATAACTATTTTTCAACTACTTATCTATTTTAAACTTTTTCAAGCTATTTTTAAATTTAAATAGGTCAGAGTTCAAACTGTTTATAATTGAAGTAATAACTCAATTGGTAATGAAGCAATTGAGAATAAGTGAATGGAATTAAAGGAAATGTGAATAGAAAAGAGAATTGATTTAGCTACTAATCAATAAAGATAAATACGTAGGATGTACGTATATTAATCTATTCGCATAATGATTTGATCCAGATTCGAACACAGAATTTCGAGATAGTATTATCGATCCGAGTTGGGATTTTTCGCTCGATTTTCGACGGTGAACCTGGATATGGATTTTCGATTGGTTCTGGATATTCTCTATCATAGTTGTGACTATGCAAGGAGAATGACGGTTTCTGATCAAGAAACCAGATCTGAGTCCGCACTAGGAAGTCGGGTGGACGATACTAGTTCGGAAGTGAAATTGTGTGATCGATTGAGCGATCAGATTGATACTGTGTACGGATGATATGTGTACATCGTACGGATTTGAATGAAATTGATATTGAAGATTTGTGGATAAGAAATGTAAAATGGTTTTTGAAAAGAAATATGGTTAATAACTTTATAAAAGATTTATCAAATGTGAATATTTGATTTAGAATAAAATAATGTTATATATCCTTGTTATATAAGGTAAATCTTTCCTTGTTGAATCTATTGCTAAAAGAAAAGGGTTTTTGAAATATTTGAAGTATAAAAGAGGGTTTATACAAAGTTTGAAATGATCCAAAGATTTTCAAAGTTATATCTATATCTATATATATATAAAGGATCTTATGAGAATGATTTTGGAAAAGGTTTTGGGAACCTATGGATTTTGGAAAGGGCTTTTGATTTTTGGGAAAATCAATTTTGGATTTTGGAAAGCCTAGTTTGAGAATTATCGATTTTGGTAATCGATTTTGTGTAAAGGAGATTTTGATAAATCATAAAGGGTATGATTTGAAGATACTATAAGTATAGAGTATAAAATGTTTTGAGTATAGCTCTGGGGAAAAAGGCGCTCTCTTGAAATGAACTTCTCAGGAGTGCCACTGGGTGGTACTGCCTTGAACCCCAAGGGGGGATTCTAAAGTTGATCCTGTGAGGAGTCCGGACAAAACTAGTTCCCGAGGATTATTTGTGTAGCGAAAGTCGAGGGGCTGGTGCCCACAGAGGCATTTGAGTTATGCTGTGACAACAATTTAACTCAATGTCACTGCGATCTACTGTAGACCATAGCGGAAGTCATGTGTGCCACTGAGAGCCAACTGTCTACGTTTGATTTTATATCGGTAGACTGTGACACTATGGTAACATAGCGAAAGTCGTTTGTGCCGCTGAGAGCCAACTGTCTACGTTTGATTTTATATCGGTAGACTGCGACCTATGTGGGAGAAGTTTCATTTGACAGCGAAATCGTGTGTGCCGTTGAGAGCCAACAGTTACATGGACTTTTGCTGCGATGGCAACGTAACCCTGGAATGTAACTGCGATCTGTTGTGGGTTCCATGTTGTCATCAGTTACATGGACTTTTGCTGCGATGGCAACGTAACCCGTGATGTAACTGTGACTATGGATGGGGGTGATGATTTCCAGAGCATTCTTACCAAAGATGTTTCCTCTATTTCCAAAAATGTTTTCTATATTTTCAATAAATTATTTTCCAAGTATTTTCACTGGGTGTTGAAACGGGTCTGCTAAGTGCTTATAGATTTTCAGTCCTACGTCTGATCAACGTATGCCCGAATTTCTGTGAGAACAAGGATGGACTTGTTGAGACATTGAGTTATAAAAGTATTTTTATATATAAAAAAAACTATTTTTGTAATATTATATAGATTTTAAATTATTTTAAAAGTTTAATATAAAGGGAGTTTATAGTTTAAAATGCTCAACAAGAAATTTATCTGATAATAAGTAGATAAATAAATTTTGGCTTCGTTCCTTTTCGAGGACGAAAAGATTTAAAGGGGGAGGAATGTGATAACCCAGATTTTTGGAACATCTGTTAATTGATAATTAACCGAATTGAATTAGTAAAATGTTGATTTATATGTGAACAAATAAAATTCTAGTAGTTAAAAATATCTGGATAAATATAATTATTTAAGTTTGACAATATTAATTTAATAATCTTCTTTATAAATCAATTAATAATCTAAAATTTATTCTTTTTCCAAAGCAAATAGAATAAGTATTAATTTGAATATATATGAGTAAAATTTAAAGAGAATTTGAATTTGAAATTCAAATGTAAATAATCTTAAAAATAAATTGAGTTTAAAATAATAAGTGTATATGATTTTTATTAGCATATGATTGATTTTATATCATTGTCTTTAAAATTTTATATAGATAAGTGTAAGAGAAATTTAAATATTAAATACTTAAGATATTTATATATATAACTAAAATTAAAAATATAATATAAATACATATTAAAATCATGGAAATTACAAATGTAAATAATGTGTGTACATAATCACAAATGTAAGCAAAAGAAATGTGTTTAATGACAAGTGTTATCAAAATTGTACAAGTGTCCTTAATCTTTTTATTTTTCAAAATAACTAATAAATAAGAAAACTAAGTTATATAAACATCTCCATATTCCTCTTTCATATTCTTTGATCAGAAAATTTCTAAAACAAATACAAAACAAGCTAAAGTCTGAAAACTAAACCAGAGAAAATTAAGAAACCTGTAAACAAAAGGTTAGCAAACCAGAAATATCAAGCAACAACTTTTCAACTAGATCAATCAAACAAGATCAAGGGCAAATTGAAGCAAAGATCAACTCAGTTTTTAAATTAAAAGCTAGCAGAATTCGAACTCAACCTAAAACAATCATCACAAGACAAGCTTCAACCTGTAATCAAAAGCCCAGATCATCTCAGTTTTCAAGCAATTCAAGTTTTCAAATTTCAAAACTGTTTCAAGAGCTCTCTGTACTTCAACAGGTGAGTAAACTACTTTTATAAAAGTTTAAAATCTGTTGTTAACCTGATGCATGTCATAATCTTTGAAGTTACGATGTGAAATATGTTTTGCATGATTGTTAAATATGATTGCATGTATATATGTATGATGATATTTGTGTGCATGTCTGTATAAAAGAATGTTTGCTCTGTTCTAAGTTCTAAAGGCTTTAAAACAAGTTCAAAAATCAATTGCTCTTCCCCTAATCATCTATAGGTTATGATGTATAAACAGAATATGTTTGAATTAACAAGATATCATTTTTTAAAATGGTTTCAAATGGATATATGGAGTAATTATTTCAAAAACAATAAATTACAGTGATGATAATTTATAGTCAGGTAAATCGATGGTTTAAAATTTATGTTTTGAATATATAACTGGAATCGAACTTGAAAAATATGAATTTTGATATGGATATCATGATTTTTAAGTTTGGGAATGTTGTGAATTCGCGAGTTGAACGAAAATCGTTTTTTCGTCGATTCTCGATGATCGGAGGGAAGAAGAACGTCGGGCCTGGAGCTGGAGATTGCTAGACGTCTGGAGATCAACGGAAAAATGGTCAGAGATTTTATAGCTCTTCGAAGTGTCTTGTCGATGGCAATGTAGGGTTTAACGACCAGATTTGGTCGACGATGTTCTCAAGGCATTGCTTGATCGTGAGTGAACTGGAGTTGAACGCAAGTGGGGGACTAGAAGCGTAGGCTAGTGGTGGAGGTCTGGTCGTGATCGCGAGGTCGCAGGCGATGGGAGGCGGTGGTGCGAGAGGGTTTTCTTCGATTGGTGGGTTCGAGGAGGTGCTGTCTTGCTCGTTTTCGAGTTCAAGTGGATAATGATTATCTGGGGAGTTAGGATCGTCGACGAAGTCATCGCAGACTTGTGGGAGGTCAGAGCGTGGGTCGGAGATGGTCTGAACGTGTGTGCACGTGCACGAGTGTTCTGTGTACCTGATAGTGGCTGTGAAGAAGAAGGATCGGGGATGATGGAGGTTTGCTCGAAGTTGATCTCGAGTTTTATCGAGAGGGAAGAGACGGGAGATTTGGCTCGGGTTGTTACTCGAGCAAATCTGAACTGGGCTCGGAGTTGTTTCCAGGATTGGCTCGGGACATTTTGATTATAGGTTTTAAATTTTAAAAGCAGAAAAGGTTCCAGGTTTTAGAATCTATTAAATTGAATAAGTTTTAATGGAAAATAAATCAAGCTTGTACAAGTTATATAATGTATATATCTGGTTTTAAAACATCTTTAAAGTATTTTGAAAATATTATTTAGGAAATGGTATAAAAAGCAATCGATTTAAGATAAAGGAATTATCTTTTGATTTGATTAAAATCTTAAGTGTTTCAAAGATCAATTATTTGATTTTAGTAATTAAGGATAATTTATTTAATGATTAAAGTTGATTAATTAATTAAATAATTAGTTATAGAATAATTTATTAATGTAATTAATTAAGGATTAATGTAATTAATTATAGTTAATTAATTAATGGGAGTAATTAAAGTTAATTACTGTAAATGGTTAAGGATAATTAATTTATGTAATTAATTAAAGGCTAATTACTTAATGAAATTAAAGAATAATTAATCAAGGATGATTAATTAAGAAAGGTAATTAAAGGATGATTAATTAATTGGTTTGTAATTAATTAAGGTTAAGTATGCAGGATTTAAAAGTAATTAAAGAACTAATTTAATTCATTGGTGATTAATTAAATTAATTAGAGATGGTGAGGTTGATTAATCTTGCTTATGGATGTTTGAATGTCTTGAATAATGTGATATCTCCGATATGTGATATGTGCTGCTTTGTGATTTGAGATGAATTGTTGTGTGTAAATTTTATTGTTTAAACTTAAAATTTTGGTTTAATAGATGACATTGATTTCGAAGAGACCGGAGTCGGGTATTAATAAATACCCGAAACCACTTCGATTCTTTATAGATTGATATGTGAAATCAATAGGCTGGTATGGAATGATTTAAGTGAATTGGACCAATTATTCTAAGTTTGGCGCTTAGAAATTGATGTGTGAAATAAGTAAAGTCTATAACAACTTGTAAAGTTGTAAATTGATAAGTACCCCGGGTTTATATGAGTTGTATACTTTTGTATTCCATGTTAGATAAGTTTACTCACGCCGGTTTCCAACCTGACCCGGGTGTTACTTTGATGTAATGCTCGGGTCAGACCGAGTATTACAGATTTCAGGTAAGGACGTTCTGGAGCTTAGGAGGCGAGCTGGATGGCAGGAACGTATGGAGGATATTCCGCTGTGATATATTATAGTTGTTAGAGACATGTTAATTCTAACTGTCTAGTATATTTGTGAATGTTGTAACTCTGATGTATTAATATGTAATTAACAAATACAGTTTTCTTTGTATAACTGATATTATTATTTGATATTATATTTTGATCCGCTGCGAATGTGAGAATCTATGTCTTGTTCTGTTTCTTTCATCTATCTCTTTTCTTTTTCTTCTAACTATCTGGAATTTTCGGGTTCGAAATTTCTGGGTCGTTACATTTGGTATCAGAGCCAGGTTAAGCGAGAACCTTGGCTCTGTTGGGATTACTCGTTAAGGATAGGATCAATGGTACCATAGAACGAGTTGAGTGTATATATATATATATATATGAGAGCGTAATTGTTATTTTCTTATATAAGGATTTTAAATGATTTTATATAAGAATATATTTTGTTATATAAAATGATATTTCTTTCTAATAAATATTAAGGTAATTGGTTATTAAAATATTGGAATTAAATTAAGTGGTAATAGAAATAAAGCCAAATTAAAATTGAATGAAGATAAGTTTGAAATGAATTCAAACTGAAATTAAAATCTTGAATTTGTAGAAATGTTATCAAGGATAAAGATAATAATGAATTGGTTTCCAGATATGATAATCTTGGTTATTATCATAAATGGTAATTGTGTTTAATAATGAATGTTGTTAATGATTTAGCAAAATGAAATGTTTAGGGAAGTAAACATTTAAGTGAGTATAACTTATAAATTGAAATTGAAGATAATTAAAAATTATGAAATTTTAAATTTAAATCCAGAAAACTTGAAATTATTTAAAAGAAGTTTGTTTTGAATTAAAACCAAAGGTGGTTTAAAAATTTAAAGTATAACTTGGTGTGTAAAGAAAATGTATATATGAGGAATATACATAATACCAATGATGATTTGAAATAAACACTTAGTGTTGAGTTTTAAATTGGAATATGATGTGAAACCCAAAGTAAAGTAAGTTTTTAAACTTAAAAGGGGAAAGACTATTAATCTGAAGTTTAAAATTTGAATGGGAATTCAAATTGTGAAAGTTGACCGGATTAAGTAAATTTAACTTGAAGGAAGTTAAATAAGTTTGAATAAATAACTTGAATTGGAAATTTCAAGATGAAATTTAAATTTAACTTGGGTAGTTAAATGGTTAATTTAAATGGGAGTTATGAGTGATCTCAAATTGGATTGAGATCTGGAAATTGAAAATGGATAATAAATTAGAATATGAAGATTAAATTGTTTTTGAATTCTTATTTGAACTTTGTAATAAGTTAAGTAAAGATAATTTTAAAATGGAATTTTGAAATTTGAATTCAGAATTAAAAGGTTTAAAGATTTAATTTGTTAAAATTAAAAATAAAGGTTGAGTTAATTTAAAAGTAAAGGAATTGTGATTTAAGGAATTAAATAAATTTTAACTCGAATTTATATAATTCGAGATAGTTTAAAATTGAGATTTAAATTGAATTAGTTCAAACTGAATTTGATTTGAATAAATGGGAATTCTGATTTAAGATGAATAAGTTTAAAATTCAAATGGAAAATTTGAATTGGATTAATTTAAAATAAAAATTGAAGATTGAATGAGTTCAAAATTCAAATGGGAATTGGGATTAATTCATATAGAAATTGAAATGATTTGAAATTTATGTGGATTCAATTTGAAATTAGTTTGAATAATTTGAAATTGTAATTAAAGTGAATATGTTTAAATTCAAATGGAATTTGATTTGAATTGGAAAGGAATTAAGATTAATTCAACTTGAATTGGGATTAAATCAATTTCAATGGAAATTGAAGTTATTTAAATTGGAATTGAGCCAATTTAAATGGAAGTGGAAATTTAAATTGAATTGATAGGAAATTAAACAGTTTGGCTCTGGATTATTTTCAAAATAAATTAATACAAATATATTTTTCCAAACTATCTACTATACAATCTTTCTTCTTAAACCCCAAACTATCTTATACTTATTTTACAATTGTTTTGGAGCTATTTAACTATTTTGAAACTGTCTTATAAACTAATTACTATTTTTCAGTTACTTATATCTAATCACTATTTTAAAAACTATTTTGCAATTATCTAACTATTTTATAACTACTTAACTATTTTTCAGCTATTTTACAAACTAATAACTATTTTTCAACTACTTTTCTATTTTAAACTTTTTCAAGCTATTTTTAAATTTAAATAGGTCAGAGTTCAAACTGTTTATAATTGAAGTAATAACTCAATTGGTAATGAAGCAATTGAGAATAAGTGAATGGAATTAAAGGAAATGTGAATAGAAAAGAGAATTGATTTAGCTACTAATCAATAAAGATAAATACGTAGGATGTACGTATATTAATCTATTCGCATAATGATTTGATCCAGATTCGAACACAGAATTTCGAGATAGTATTATCGATCCGAGTTGGGATTTTTCGCTCGATTTTCGACGGTGAACCTGGATATGGATTTTCGATTGGTTCTGGATATTCTCTATCATAGTTGTGACTATGCAAGGAGAATGACGGTTTCTGATCAAGAAACCAGATCTGAGTCCGCACTAGGAAGTCGGGTGGACGATACTAGTTCGGAAGTGAAATTGTGTGATCGATTGAGCGATCAGATTGATACTGTGTACGGATGATATGTGTACATCGTACGGATTTGAATGAAATTGATATTGAAGATTTGTGGATAAGAAATGTAAAATGGTTTTTGAAAAGAAATATGGTTAATAACTTTATAAAAGATTTATCAAATGTGAATATTTGATTTAGAATAAAATAATGTTATATATCCTTGTTATATAAGGTAAATCTTTCCTTGTTGAATCTATTGCTAAAAGAAAAGGGTTTTTGAAATATTTGAAGTATAAAAGAGGTTTTATACAAAGTTTGAAATGATCCAAAGATTTTCAAAGTTATATCTATATCTATATATATATAAAGGATCTTATGAGAATGATTTTGGAAAAGGTTTTGGGAACCTATGGATTTTGGAAAGGGCTTTTGATTTTTGGGAAAATCAATTTTGGATTTTGGAAAGCCTAGTTTGAGAATTATCGATTTTGGTAATCGATTTTGTGTAAAGGAGATTTTGATAAATCATAAAGGGTATGATTTGAAGATACTATAAGTATAGAGTATAAAATGTTTTGAGTATAGCTCTGGGGAAAAAGGCGCTCTCTTGAAATGAACTTCTCAGGAGTGCCACTGGGTGGTACTGCCTTGAACCCCAAGGGGGGATTCTAAAGTTGATCCTGTGAGGAGTCCGGACAAAACTAGTTCCCGAGGATTATTTGTGTAGCGAAAGTCGAGGGGCTGGTGCCCACAGAGGCATTTGAGTTATGCTGTGACAACAATTTAACTCAATGTCATTGCGATCTACTGCAGACCATAGCGGAAGTCATGTGTGCCACTGAGAGCCAACTGTCTACGTTTGATTTTATATCGGTAGACTGTGACACTATGGTAACATAGCGAAAGTCGTTTGTGCCGCTGAGAGCCAACTGTCTACGTTTGATTTTATATCGGTAGACTGCGACCTATGTGGGAGAAGTTTCATTTGACAGCGAAATCGTGTGTGCCGTTGAGAGCCAACAGTTACATGGACTTTTGCTGCGATGGCAACGTAACCCTGGAATGTAACTGCGATCTGTTGTGGGTTCCATGTTGTCATCAGTTACATGGACTTTTGCTGCGATGGCAACGTAACCCGTGATGTAACTGTGACTATGGATGAGGGTGATGATTTCCAGAGCATTCTTACCAAAGATGTTTCCTCTATTTCCAAAAATGTTTTCTATATTTTCAATAAATTATTTTCCAAGTATTTTCACTGGGTGTTGAAACGGGTCTGCTAAGTGCTTATAGATTTTCAGTCCTACGTCTGATCAACGTATGCCCGAATTTCTGTGAGAACAAGGATGGACTTGTTGAGACATTGAGTTATAAAAGTATTTTTATATATAAAAAAACTATTTTTGTAATATTATATAGATTTTAAAGTATTTTAAAAGTTTAATATAAAGGGAGTTTATAGTTTAAAATGCTCAACAAGAAATTTATCTGATAATAAATAAATAAATAAATTTTGGCTTCGTTCCTTTTCGAGGACGAAAAGATTTAAAGGGGGGAGGAATGTGATAACCCGGATTTTTGGAACATCTATTAATTGATAATTAACCGAATTGAATTAGTAAAATGCTGATTTATATGTGAACAAATAAAATTCTAGTAGTTAAAAATATCTGGATAAATATAATTATTTAAGTTTGACAATATTAATTTAATAATCTTCTTTATAAATCAATTAATAATCTAAAATTTATTCTTTTTCCTAAGCAAATAGAATAAGTATTAATTTGAATATATATGAGTAAAATTTAAAGAGAATTTGAATTTGAAATTCAAATGTAAATAATCTTAAAAATAAATTGAGTTTAAAATAATAAGTGTATATGATTTTTATTAGCATATGATTGATTTTATATCATTGTCTTTAAAATTTTATATAGATAAGTGTAAGAGAAATTTAAATATTAAATACTTAAGATATTTATGTATATAACTAAAATTAAAAATATAATATAAATACATATTAAAATCATGGAAATTACAAATGTAAATAATGTGTGTACATAATCACAAATGTAAGCAAAAGAAATGTGTTTAATGACAAGTGTTATCAAAATTGTACAAGTGTCCTTAATCTTTTTATTTTTCAAAATAACTAATAAATGAGAAAACTAAGTTATATAAACATCTCCATATTCCTCTTTCATTTTCTTTGATCAGAAAATTTCTAAAACAAATACAAAACAAGCTAAAGTCTGAAAACTAAACCAGAGAAAATTAAGAAACCTGTAAACAAAAGGTTAGAAAACCAGAAATATCAAGCAACAACTTTTCAACTAGATCAATCAAACAAGATCAGGGGCAAATTGAAGCAAAGATCAACTCAGTTTTTAAATTAAAAGCTAGCAGAATTCGAACTCAACCTAAAACAATCATCACAAGACAAGCTTCAACCTGTAATCAAAAGCCCAGATCATCTAAGTTTTCAAGCAATTCAAGTTTTCAAATTTCAAAACTGTTTCAAGAGCTCTCTGTACTTCAACAGGTGAGTAAACTACTTTTACAAAAGTTTAAAATCTGTTGTTAACCTGATGCATGTCATAATCTTTGAAGTTACGATGTGAAATATGTTTTGCATGATTGTTTAAATATGATTGCATGTATATATGTATGATGATAATTGTGTGCATGTCTGTATAAAAGAATGTTTGCTCTGTTCTAAGTTCTACAGGCTTTAAAACAAGTTCAAAAATCAATTGCTCTTCCCCTAATCATCTATAGGTTATGATGTATAAACAGAATATGTTTGAATTAACAAGATATCATTTTTTTAAATGGTTTCAAATGGATATATGGAGTAATTATTTCAAAAACAATAAATTACAGTGATGATAATTTATAGTCAGGTAAATCGATGGTTTAAAATTTATGTTTTGAATATATAACTGGAATCGAACTTGAAAAATATGAATTTTGATATGGATATCATGATTTTTAAGTTTGGGAATGTTGTGAATTCGCGAGTTGAACGAAAATCGTTTTTTCGTCGATTCTCGATGATCGGAGGGAAGAAGAACGTCGGGCCTGGAGCTGGAGATTGCTAGACGTCTGGAGATCAACGGAAAAATGGTCAGAGATTTTATAGCTCTTCGAAGTGTCTTGTCGATGGCAATGTAGGGTTTAACGACCAGATTTGGTCGACGATGTTCACAAGGCATTGCTTGATCGTGAGTGAACTGGAGTTGAACGCAAGTGGGGGACTAGAAGCGTAGGCTAGTGGTGGAGGTCTGGTCGTGATCGCGAGGTCGCAGGCGATGGGAGGCGGTGGTGCGAGAGGGTTTTCTTCGATTGGTGGGTTCGAGGAGGTGCTGTCTTGCTCGTTTTCGAGTTCAAGTGGATAATGATTATCTGGGGAGTTAGGATCGTCGACGAAGTCATCGCAGACTTGTGGGAGGTCAGAGCGTGGGTCGGAGATGGTCTGAACGTGTGTGCACGTGCACGAGTGTTCTGTGTACCTGATAGTGGCTGTGAAGAAGAAGGATCGGGGATGATGGAGGTTTGCTCGAAGTCGATCTCGAGTTTTATCGAGAGGGAAGAGACGGGAGATTTGGCTCGGGTTGTTACTCGAGCAAATCTGAACTGGGCTCGGAGTTGTTTCCAGGATTGGCTCGGGACATTTTGATTATAGGTTTTAAATTTTAAAAGCAGAAAAGGTTCCAGGTTTTAGAATCTATTAAATTGAATAAGTTTTAATGGAAAATAAATCAAGCTTGTACAAGTTATATAATGTATATATCTGGTTTTAAAACATCTTTAAAGTATTTTGAAAATATTATTTAGGAAATGGTATAAAAAGCAATCGATTTAAGATAAAGGAATTATCTTTTGATTTGATTAAAATCTTAAGTGTTTCAAAGATCAATTATTTGATTTTAGTAATTAAGGATAATTTATTTAATGATTAAAGTTGATTAATTAATTAAATAATTAGTTATAGAATAATTTATTAATGTAATTAATTAAGGATTAATGTAATTAATTATAGTTAATTAATTAATGGGAGTAATTAAAGTTAATTACTGTAAATGGTTAAGGATAATTAATTAATGTAATTAATTAAAGGATAATTACTTAATGAAATTAAAGAATAATTAATCAAGGATGATTAATTAAGAAAGGTAATTAAAGGATGATTAATTAATTGGTTTGTAATTAATTAAGGTTAAGTATGCAGGATTTAAAAGTAATTTAAGAACTAATTTAATTCATTGGTGATTAATTAAATTAATTAGAGATGGTGAGGTTGATTAATCTTGCTTATGGATGTTTGAATGTCTTGAATAATGTGATATCTCCGATATGTGATATGTGCTGCTTTGTGATTTGAGATGAATTGTTGTGTGTAAATTTTATTGTTTAAACTTAAAATTTTGGTTTAATAGATGACATTGATTTCGAAGAGACCGGAGTCGGGTATTAATAAATACCCGAAACCACTTCGATTCTTTATAGATTGATATGTGAAATCAATAGGCTGGTATGGAATGATTTAAGTGAATTGGACCAATTATTCTAAGTTTAGCTCTTAGAAATTGATGTGTGAAATAAGTAAAGTCTATAACAACTTGTAAAGTTGTAAATTGATAAGTACCCCGGGTTTATATGAGTTGTATACTTTTGTATTCCATGTTAGATAAGTTTACTCACGCCGGTTTCCAACCTGACCCGGGTGTTACTTTGATGTAATGCTCGGGTCAGACCGAGTATTACAAATTTCAGGTAAGGACGTTCTGGAGCTTAGGAGGCGAGCTGGATGGCAGGAACGTATGGAGGATATTCCGCTGTGATATATTATAGTTGTTAGAGACATGTTAATTCTAACTGTCTAGTATATTTGTGAATGTTGTAACTCTGATGTATTAATATGTAATTAACAAATACAGTTTTCTTTGTATAACTGATATTATTATTTGATATTATATTTTGATCCGCTGCGAATGTGAGAATCTATGTCTTGTTCTGTTTCTTTCTTCTATCTCTTTTCTTTTTCTTCTAACTATCTGGAATTTTCGGGTTCGAAATTTCTGGGTCGTTACATTTGGTATCAGAGCCAGGTTAAGCGAGAACCTTGGCTCTGTTGGGATTACTCGTTAAGGATAGGATCAATGGTACCATAGAACGAGTTGAGTGTATATATATATATATATGAGAGCGTAATTGTTATTTTCTTATATAAGGATTTTAAATGATTTTATATAAGAATATATTTTGTTATATAAAATGATATTTCTTTCTAATAAATATTAAGGTAATTGGTTATTAAAATATTGGAATTAAATTAAGTGGTAATAGAAATAAAGCCAAATTAAAATTGAATGAAGATAAGTTTGAAATGAATTCAAACTGAAATTAAAATCTTGAATTTGTAGAAATGTTATCAAGGATAAAGATAATAATGAATTGGTTTCCAGATATGATAATCTTGGTTATTATCATAAATGGTAATTGTGTTTAATAATGAATGTTGTTAATGATTTAGCAAAATGAAATGTTTAGGGAAGTAAACATTTAAGTGAGTATAACTTATAAATTGAAATTGAAGATAATTAAAAATTATGAAATTTTAAATTTAAATCCAGAAAACTTGAAATTATTTAAAAGAAGTTTGTTTTGAATTAAAACCAAAGGTGGTTTAAAAATTTAAAGTATAACTTGGTGTGTAAAGAAAATGTATATATGAGGAATATACATAATACCAATGATGATTTGAAATAAACACTTAGTGTTGAGTTTTAAATTGGAATATGATGTGAAACCCAAAGTAAAGTAAGTTTTTAAACTTAAAAGGGGAAAGACTATTAATCTGAAGTTTAAAATTTGAATGGGAATTCAAATTGTGAAAGTTGACCGGATTAAGTAAATTTAACTTGAAGGAAGTTAAATAAGTTTGAATAAATAACTTGAATTGGAAATTTCAAGATGAAATTTAAATTTAACTTGGGTAGTTAAATGGTTAATTTAAATGGGAGTTATGAGTGATCTCAAATTGGATTGAGATCTGGAAATTGAAAATGGATAATAAATTAGAATATGAAGATTAAATTGTTTTTGAATTCTTATTTGAACTTTGTAATAAGTTAAGTAAAGATAATTTTAAAATGGAATTTTGAAATTTGAATTCAGAATTAAAAGGTTTAAAGATTTAATTTGTTAAAATTAAAAATAAAGGTTGAGTTAATTTAAAAGTAAAGGAATTGTGATTTAAGGAATTAAATAAATTTTAACTCGAATTTATATAATTCGAGATAGTTTAAAATTGAGATTTAAATTGAATTAGTTCAAACTGAATTTGATTTGAATAAATGGGAATTCTGATTTAAGATGAATAAGTTTAAAATTCAAATGGAAAATTTGAATTGGATTAATTTAAAATAAAAATTGAAGATTGAATGAGTTCAAAATTCAAATGGGAATTGGGATTAATTCATATAGAAATTGAAATGATTTGAAATTTATGTGGATTCAATTTGAAATTAGTTTGAATAATTTGAAATTGTAATTAAAGTGAATATGTTTAAATTCAAATGGAATTTGATTTGAATTGGAAAGGAATTAAGATTAATTCAACTTGAATTGGGATTAAATCAATTTCAATGGAAATTGAAGTTATTTAAATTGGAATTGAGCCAATTTAAATGGAAGTGGAAATTTAAATTGAATTGATAGGAAATTAAACAGTTTGGCTCTGGATTATTTTCAAAATAAATTAATACAAATATATTTTTCCAAACTATCTACTATACAATCTTTCTTCTTAAACCCCAAACTATCTTATACTTATTTTACAATTGTTTTGGAGCTATTTAACTATTTTGAAACTGTCTTATAAACTAATTACTATTTTTCAGTTACTTATATCTAATCACTATTTTAAAAACTATTTTGCAATTATCTAACTATTTTATAACTACTTAACTATTTTTCAGCTATTTTACAAACTAATAACTATTTTTCAACTACTTTTCTATTTTAAACTTTTTCAAGCTATTTTTAAATTTAAATAGGTCAGAGTTCAAACTGTTTATAATTGAAGTAATAACTCAATTGGTAATGAAGCAATTGAGAATAAGTGAATGGAATTAAAGGAAATGTGAATAGAAAAGAGAATTGATTTAGCTACTAATCAATAAAGATAAATACGTAGGATGTACGTATATTAATCTATTCGCATAATGATTTGATCCAGATTCGAACACAGAATTTCGAGATAGTATTATCGATCCGAGTTGGGATTTTTCGCTCGATTTTCGACGGTGAAC
The DNA here is from genome assembly GCA_030737815.1 of Allium fistulosum. NCBI lineage: Eukaryota > Viridiplantae > Streptophyta > Magnoliopsida > Asparagales > Amaryllidaceae > Allium > Allium fistulosum. The sequence continues at coordinate 744,537,056 of CM060901.1, read as the reverse complement.
CTGGATATGGATTTTCGATTGGTTCTGGATATTCTCTATCATAGTTGTGACTATGCAAGGAGAATGACGGTTTCTGATCAAGAAACCAGATCTGAGTCCGCACTAGGAAGTCGGGTGGACGATACTAGTTCGGAAGTGAAATTGTGTGATCGATTGAGCGATCAGATTGATACTGTGTACGGATGATATGTGTACATCGTACGGATTTGAATGAAATTGATATTGAAGATTTGTGGATAAGAAATGTAAAATGGTTTTTGAAAAGAAATATGGTTAATAACTTTATAAAAGATTTATCAAATGTGAATATTTGATTTAGAATAAAATAATGTTATATATCCTTGTTATATAAGGTAAATCTTTCCTTGTTGAATCTATTGCTAAAAGAAAAGGGTTTTTGAAATATTTGAAGTATAAAAGAGGTTTTATACAAAGTTTGAAATGATCCAAAGATTTTCAAAGTTATATCTATATCTATATATATATATAAAGGATCTTATGAGAATGATTTTGGAAAAGGTTTTGGGAACCTATGGATTTTGGAAAGGGCTTTTGATTTTTGGGAAAATCAATTTTGGATTTTGGAAAGCCTAGTTTGAGAATTATCGATTTTGGTAATCGATTTTGTGTAAAGGAGATTTTGATAAATCATAAAGGGTATGATTTGAAGATACTATAAGTATAGAGTATAAAATGTTTTGAGTATAGCTCTGGGGAAAAAGGCGCTCTCTTGAAATGAACTTCTCAGGAGTGCCACTGGGTGGTACTGCCTTGAACCCCAAGGGGGGATTCTAAAGTTGATCCTGTGAGGAGTCCGGACAAAACTAGTTCCCGAGGATTATTTGTGTAGCGAAAGTCGAGGGGCTGGTGCCCACAGAGGCATTTGAGTTATGCTGTGACAACAATTTAACTCAATGTCATTGCGATCTACTTCAGACCATAGCGGAAGTCATGTGTGCCACTGAGAGCCAACTGTCTACGTTTGATTTTATATCGGTAGACTGTGACACTATGGTAACATAGCGAAAGTCGTTTGTGCCGCTGAGAGCCAACTGTCTACGTTTGATTTTATATCGGTAGACTGCGACCTATGTGGGAGAAGTTTCATTTGACAGCGAAATCGTGTGTGCCGTTGAGAGCCAACAGTTACATGGACTTTTGCTGCGATGGCAACGTAACCCTGGAATGTAACTGCGATCTGTTGTGGGTTCCATGTTGTCATCAGTTACATGGACTTTTGCTGCGATGGCAACGTAACCCGTGATGTAACTGTGACTATGGATGGGGGTGATGATTTCCAGAGCATTCTTACCAAAGATGTTTCCTCTATTTCCAAAAATGTTTTCTATATTTTCAATAAATTATTTTCCAAGTATTTTCACTGGGTGTTGAAACGGGTCTGCTAAGTGCTTATAGATTTTCAGTCCTACGTCTGATCAACGTATGCCCGAATTTCTGTGAGAACAAGGATGGACTTGTTGAGACATTGAGTTATAAAAGTATTTTTATATATAAAAAAACTATTTTTGTAATATTATATAGATTTTAAAGTATTTTAAAAGTTTAATATAAAGGGAGTTTATAGTTTAAAATGCTCAACAAGAAATTTATCTGATAATAAATAAATAAATAAATTTTGGCTTCGTTCCTTTTCGAGGACGAAAAGATTTAAAGGGGGGAGGAATGTGATAACCCGGATTTTTGGAACATCTATTAATTGATAATTAACCGAATTGAATTAGTAAAATGCTGATTTATATGTGAACAAATAAAATTCTAGTAGTTAAAAATATCTGGATAAATATAATTATTTAAGTTTGACAATATTAATTTAATAATCTTCTTTATAAATCAATTAATAATCTAAAATTTATTCTTTTTCCTAAGCAAATAGAATAAGTATTAATTTGAATATATATGAGTAAAATTTAAAGAGAATTTGAATTTGAAATTCAAATGTAAATAATCTTAAAAATAAATTGAGTTTAAAATAATAAGTGTATATGATTTTTATTAGCATATGATTGATTTTATATCATTGTCTTTAAAATTTTATATAGATAAGTGTAAGAGAAATTTAAATATTAAATACTTAAGATATTTATGTATATAACTAAAATTAAAAATATAATATAAATACATATTAAAATCATGGAAATTACAAATGTAAATAATGTGTGTACATAATCACAAATGTAAGCAAAAGAAATGTGTTTAATGACAAGTGTTATCAAAATTGTACAAGTGTCCTTAATCTTTTTATTTTTCAAAATAACTAATAAATGAGAAAACTAAGTTATATAAACATCTCCATATTCCTCTTTCATTTTCTTTGATCAGAAAATTTCTAAAACAAATACAAAACAAGCTAAAGTCTGAAAACTAAACCAGAGAAAATTAAGAAACCTGTAAACAAAAGGTTAGAAAACCAGAAATATCAAGCAACAACTTTTCAACTAGATCAATCAAACAAGATCAGGGGCAAATTGAAGCAAAGATCAACTCAGTTTTTAAATTAAAAGCTAGCAGAATTCGAACTCAACCTAAAACAATCATCACAAGACAAGCTTCAACCTGTAATCAAAAGCCCAGATCATCTAAGTTTTCAAGCAATTCAAGTTTTCAAATTTCAAAACTGTTTCAAGAGCTCTCTGTACTTCAACAGGTGAGTAAACTACTTTTACAAAAGTTTAAAATCTGTTGTTAACCTGATGCATGTCATAATCTTTGAAGTTATGATGTGAAATATGTTTTGCATGATTGTTTAAATATGATTGCATGTATATATGTATGATGATAATTGTGTGCATGTCTGTATAAAAGAATGTTTGCTCTGTTCTAAGTTCTACAGGCTTTAAAACAAGTTCAAAAATCAATTGCTCTTCCCCTAATCATCTATAGGTTATGATGTATAAACAGAATATGTTTGAATTAACAAGATATCATTTTTAAATGGTTTCAAATGGATATATGGAGTAATTATTTCAAAAACAATAAATTACAGTGATGATAATTTATAGTCAGGTAAATCGATGGTTTAAAATTTATGTTTTGAATATATAACTGGAATCGAACTTGAAAAATATGAATTTTGATATGGATATCATGATTTTTAAGTTTGGGAATGTTGTGAATTCGCGAGTTGAACGAAAATCGTTTTTTCGTCGATTCTCGATGATCGGAGGGAAGAAGAACGTCGGGCCTGGAGCTGGAGATTGCTAGACGTCTGGAGATCAACGGAAAAATGGTCAGAGATTTTATAGCTCTTTGAAGTGTCTTGTCGATGGCAATGTAGGGTTTAACGACCAGATTTGGTCGACGATGTTCACAAGGCATTGCTTGATCGTGAGTGAACCGGAGTTGAACGCAAGTGGGGGACTAGAAGCGTAGGCTAGTGGTGGAGGTCTGGTCGTGATCGCGAGGTCGCAGGCGATGGGAGGCGGTGGTGCGAGAGGGTTTTCTTCGATTGGTGGGTTCGAGGAGGTGCTGTCTTGCTCGTTTTCGAGTTCAAGTGGATAATGATTATCGGGGAGTTAGGATCGTCGACGAAGTCATCGCAGACTTGTGGGAGGTTGGAGCATGGGTCGGAGATGGTCTGAACGTGTGTGCACGTGCATGAGTGTTCTGTGTACCTGATAGTGGCTGTGAAGAAGAAGGATCGGGGATGATGGAGGTTTGCTCGAAGTCGATCTCGAGTTTTATCGAGAGGGAAGAGACGGGAGATTTGGCTCGGGTTGTTACTCGAGCAAATCTGAACTGGGCTCGGAGTTGTTTCCAGGATTGGCTCGGGACATTTTGATTATAGGTTTTAAATTTTAAAAGCAGAACATGTTCCAGGTTTTAGAATCTATTAAATTGAATAAGTTTTAATGGAAAATAAATCAAGCTTGTACAAGTTATATAATGTATATATATCTGGTTTTAAAACATCTTTAAAGTATTTTGAAAATATTATTTAGGAAATGGTATAAAAAGCAATCGATTTAAGATAAAGGAATTATCTTTTGATTTGATTAAAATCTTAAGTGTTTCAAAGATCAATTATTTGATTTTAGTAATTAAGGATAATTTATTTAATGATTAAAGTTGATTAATTAATTAAATAATTAGTTATAGAATAATTTATTAATGTAATTAATTAAGGATTAATGTAATTAATTATAGTTAATTAATTAATGGGAGTAATTAAAGTTAATTACTGTAAATGGTTAAGGATAATTAATTTATGTAATTAATTAAAGGATAATTACTTAATGAAATTAAAGAATAATTAATCAAGGATGATTAATTAAGAAAGGTAATTAAAGGATGATTAATTAATTGGTTTGTAATTAATTAAGGTTAAGTATGCAGGATTTAAAAGTAATTTAAGAACTAATTTAATTCATTGGTGATTAATTAAATTAATTAGAGATGGTGAGGTTGATTAATCTTGCTTATGGATGTTTGAATGTCTTGAATAATGTGATATCTCCGATATGTGATATGTGCTGCTTTGTGATTTGAGATGAATTGTTGTGTGTAAATTTTATTGTTTAAACTTAAAATTTTGGTTTAATAGATGACATTGATTTCGAAGAGACCGGAGTCGGGTATTAATAAATACCCGAAACCACTTCGATTCTTTATAGATTGATATGTGAAATCAATAGGCTGGTATGGAATGATTTAAGTGAATTGGACCAATTATTCTAAGTTTGGCTCTTAGAAATTGATGTGTGAAATAAGTAAAGTCTATAACAACTTGTAAAGTTGTAAATTGATAAGTACCCCGGGTTTATATGAGTTGTATACTTTTGTATTCCATGTTAGATAAGTTTACTCACGCCGGTTTCCAGCCTGACCCGGGTGTTACTTTGATGTAATGCTCGGGTCAGACCGAGTATTACAAATTTCAGGTAAGGACGTTCTGGAGCTTAGGAGGCGAGCTGGATGGCAGGAACGTATGGAGGATATTCCGCTGTGATATATTATAGTTGTTAGAGACATGTTAATTCTAACTGTCTAGTATATTTGTGAATGTTGTAACTCTGATGTATTAATATGTAATTAACAAATACAGTTTTCTTTGTATAACTGATATTATTATTTGATATTATATTTTGATCCGCTGCGAATGTGAGAATCTATGTCTTGTTCTGTTTCTTTCTTCTATCTCTTTTCTTTTTCTTCTAACTATCTGGAATTTTCGGGTTCGAAATTTCCGGGTCGTTACATAATTTAATTTCTATTTATTTGAAATATGAAATAACTATACATTGTCTGTCCCAAGCCCGGAATAAGGATGGTTTTTTTTAAAAGCTGAAAGAAAATATATAGGATAAAGTGAATATCAAGTTCCAATAAATTAATTTTGCTTAGGCCCTAGAATGCTTTGGGACGGTCCTGACTAGTATTTTCCTCCAATTTTTTTATCAAATTCACCCAAAAAGTACAAAAACCCTAAAATCAAGAACCGGTCTCAATACTAAAACCCTAAAACAAGAACTCTCCTTCTTCATAATGAACCATAAACAAGCCTATTTATATTGCTTTAATATAATATATGTCATTGGATCGAAGCTCCGCAGAAATCTACATTGAAAAATTAAGAACACCCAGAACTTATGAAATTGCCCATGGAAACTCGAACCTAATTTGCTCTAGAAAATGTCGATCTACTGAAATAAGATTATGCTTAATTTCTGGAACATGCCTAACTCCCGTGAGTTTCACCATTGTTCCATCTTAAATCTTCAACCGGATAAAACATGTTTCTTCAGTTTACATAGCAAAACCATTAGTTGAATCCGCCTTATCCTTTTGTTCATTAAAGTCAATGAATGCCTCCTTATTTTACATATATGGAAACATGCACCTAAATCAAGCATCTAATTTGTGCTTTTGCCTTTATCAACACACAGGACGCTTTAATCAATTCTCGGGCAAAGTTCACCTGATCATCGCACTAATCCTTTGTTTCTTTTGTTTCTACTTCCAATGCCTTAGTTCTTTCCTTATCTCTCTTTGGCTTGCAGGATTTCAATAAATGGCCTAGTTTTTCGCAATAATAGAAAATGATATCCCTTTCCATATTAGTTACGGTTCAGCTCTTTAACTGGATTTCCATATTCTCTTTCTTCACTAGCTTTTATTTCTATTAAGTTCATCCTACACACCTCATTAAAAATACTACTATCCATCGAACCTAGTGAAATAACTCCATCTGATTTGAGTTGTTTAATGCAACCAAGTATTTCCTAACTCATTAGTAATGAACTCATCAATATTAAGCCTTGTGTCTCCTCTTCAACCTTATAGTTCAGAATTACCAATTGATTCATAATTTCTTTAAAATTATTAAGGCACTCTTCAATTGATCAACCTTCTTTAAGTTCTAGATTTATCGATCTTATCAGAAGAGGAGCCTTTTTTTAAAGAGTTTTTTGCATAAATTCCTCCCCAATTCTTCAAATCGTATAAGTAGATGTTTTATTAGCAAAAATAACATGAAACACCATATTCTCCAAAAAGTCATGAATAATCGCCATAGCCTTAACTAAAGTTTCCTCTTTTTTTTGTTATATCACTGGGCGTTATCCAGCCTTTTGACTAGGCGATGGTCGGACATAGGGCCGGCTTGATTGCTTGGGTTGCCCTAGTCAGCTTGAAGTTTTAAGTGTAAAACAGGGGAAAAGTTTATAAGCCACAGAATCGAACTTAGGACCTCTTCTTCAGCCAACATACGCTTCACCACCTGACCGGGTAACATTTATTTAACAAATTAACGTAGCAGTTAATTTATTACTTTATATCTATTTAACATTTATCCTCCACCTTGTTTGCCCCCGTCGGGGGGTTGCTCTTGGCGGCCGCTTGGCCAGCCTAGCCCTAAAACCGGGCCTGGTCGGACAAACTGGATGGATCAAACTTGGAGTTATCAAGGCAGAAAGCCTAGAGAGACAACCTAGAGTCCAGAAACTAAGCATAGATAGAATTGCAATACTAAAGCCAAAGCAACCCAAATTAGGACAATAATGGGATCACCCAAAATAAGGATCGGTACCGAGACCTGTTTCCACCTCAGGTGGGCCACATCTTTTGCCTACACGCCTTGCTCTATGCCATGAGCCTGCTTCCAATGTTGTTTTGTTGATTCAATGTAATTCTCCATCAATCTCCACGAACACTTGAAGCTGCAACTCAGTTCGTCTACAACTCCATCATTTGGACTTGAAAACAAGCTAATATTGATGCAAACAGCTGTTGAATCATGAAGCTAACTAGTGGACAAGCCGAAACGAAGAGTTCAAGATGGCCAGTTTGGCCATTTTAGGGATCGGTACCGACCCCTAACCTTGGAGTCATACCGACCCCTAGCAACCTGATGATGTGGCACCTACTTTCTTGGGAGAATTGGTCTAAATCTTATATAACGGCTTAGGGATATTTTGAGCGATATATTAGGCTTCCTACTTGTAAGTAGGCAACTCCGAAACGCAGTCCGCTGTGACCATGTACGACCCTAATTTTGATTAATATTATTTAAGACATATAATTAGTTAAATTAAATGAAATAATGTAAATGGTCAAGAGATTGAGATTTGTATAAGTAGAAGGTAGACGTACCTAATAACTAATGAACTAAGGGAAAATAAAATGAAATAGATAAGGGAAGTAGATAAGCGCATAATAGGAATAAGTAATATTCTTATACCCTGAACCCTTCATGCCACTACACGTTCACAAACTAAAACTAAACCAAGAAGAGGCTGGCCACCATTAGAAGAAGTAAAGAGAAGATACGCAAGAATCAAGAGGAAAAAGCATAATCAAATTCATTCAAGAGAAAATCTAAATCCTTAACAAACAAGCTAAAGGTGAATAATATGTTACATCTCATATTTTCTTGTTTTCGGTCCTAGATCAGATCCATATATAGTTGCAAAGTTTATTACCATGTTTAGAATGATATATATATATATATATATATATATATGCTTGTTGATGAATTATGTTTGTTCATATAAATTTTTATTACAAGTTTGATTTGAAAAACCTATCAAATGACATCCAAATGCCTTGCGATTTTGAGTTAAGGTCAAAAATATTATTTCAGAGATGGGTTTCAAGTTTCATAGTTTTCTAAATTAATGTGGATTTATTATGAATTTTCTAGTGAAGAAAATGGTTAAATTGGGTTTAAAATTAATTACGGCTATTATGTATTAGCTTTGGGTCAGAAATTTATATATGTTAGAAAACATATTAAAAGTGATTTATGGGAATTTTTGGAAAATTTTCCTTAGTGTTTTGATAAGTATATAAAATTATTTAAGGTATGAGACTTAAATGTTTTATATGTTTATAAAAGGAGAAGGGGCAATTTGTAAACGTTTAAAATTATTTACTGCTGAAATTCGGCCACACTTTTAGAAAAGATTTAGAAAAAAAAATTGGCAACCAATCATATGTTGATAAACAAAGCAGGTTAGTTGAAAGAAATTACTTTTTAAAGTTAAAAATCAGTTTTACAAGGTTTTTGATGTTTAGCCACTTTCGGCAGCACCTTTCGACCTCATACTGCCGCCTCCATCTAGATCGAAACCAATACACATGGTATTAATTTTGGTACGTAGTGGATTGGACTTAGGCGAAAGGTATGGAGTCGAAACAGGGCTTTCGAAGGGGTTGAAGTAGCTTCTGAAAACTTAGAATTTCTGGTTGTAAATGAGGCTTTCGACTTGGTCAGTTGTCAACTTGGTCAATTATTTTAAAGAAAAGAGCTTTCGAAAGAGGTTGCTGCTTTTGTTTTAAGAAAATGCTTTCGAAGGGGTCAAAACCCCTACCGCCGCCTTCAACCTTTTGGAGCAATGCCTTCGAAAGTGTGCTTTCACTTTAAACCCTGAGCCGCTTCTCCAATGCTTTCGAAGGGATAGGTTTCGACACCATCCACTTCTTTACTTAGGAAATTGCTTTCGAAAGAGTTGCTTTCAACTTAGTTCTTTTAAGACCCTTTTGATATTTTGCAAGTTAAACCCAAAGATTTCGAAAGGAATGACTTTAAATGGTTTCGAAAGGTTGTTCCACATATTTTTACTAGAACCCAATGTTTTCGAAAGGTTGGATTTATGTAAAGGACTTAATGCTTTTGAATGGTATATGATAAAGGTTTCGAGGGGGTGGTTCCCTAATGTTTTCAAAAGGTTTTCCTTAGTGTTTAAATGGAGGGTTTCCAATGTTTTCGAAAGGCATGTTTAAAGTGTTTCGAGAAGAGGATGTCTAAGGTTTTGTACAGCTTTTGAAAGGATAACTTTTAATGTTTTTGAAAGGTCTATTGTAAATGGTTTCGAAAGGTATGTTTTGGCCTTTTGGCCTAAGGTTATAAAGTAAAGTAGTTTACTTGTACCGAAATTGGTACTTTCAATGGTTTCGAAAGGGGTACTTTCAAAGGTTTCGAAAGAGATTGTTTAAAGGTTTTAAACAAAGGTTTCGAAAGAGATTTTTTAAAGGTTTTAAACAAAGGTTTCGAAAGAGATTGTTTAAAGGTTTTAAACAAAGGTATCGAAAGAGATTGTTTAAAGGTTTTAAACAAAAGTTTCGAATGTTTTCATCAACAATGTTTTGTGTAAAGTATAGATAACATGGCAAAGTGGTTTGAGTAAAGCATAGAGTATATTTTCCTTGTTAAGTATGATTTAAAGGTTAAATCAATTTGAAAGAAATGTTTTCAAGGAAAATTTGATGGGGTAGTTGATCCTAAGTAAATGATTCAGATATTAGAATACCAGATGGGACTGGTATGGGGTCGCACCCTATACTTTAGCTAGTAGCCCCTAGCTAATATAAGTCCAAAATTCCAGTGTATATGGCTTTATCACAGGTAAGACTAAAATGATGTTACACATAGAAATGAATAAACTGAGTAAAGGTATGTTATTGGAGAGCCCGCAAAACCATAGGATTAGTTGACCCTGGGAGAAGTAAGTTAGGGACAGACCTCCAGAAGAGTCCAATAGAAGTTAGGTTATTTGTTTATTTTGTCTGGTAGGCCCGAGTCAACCAAAGGTTAGCAGTTAGCCAAACAAAACTATAGTGTTCGGACAGATAGTCCATTGATTACCTGATTTGTATGTATACATAATATTGCTATTATTGCTTTAACCAGTTTGGTTGCAGGATTTTGAGTTGCAAAAGATATGTTTTAAAAAGGGATATTAGTGAGGGGAAACCCATTCCGCTAAGTGGCGTGGTCTCACTTAATATCGGTAAACCGAGATGTATAGTATTATTCACACCAGGCTTTATGTCTGACTTGAAGTTTACGTTTTTCCCCTTAAACTCTCGGGTGCTCAAAATATGATTTGAGTAAGTTAAGAGTTGAGGATTTACATGTTTTAGTAGGTGGACGAATAAAGCTTCCGAAGACGTGCAAGTGGCATGGATAGCTATTTAGGAGTTATTTTTATTTCTATTTCCACTACGATGTATTAAGATAGTTTTTGTTTATTTAGTACTCTGATCATCCAAGTGGGCATCTTCATATGTTGCTCTTGGCGTATATTGTAATAATTATATTTGATCAAAACTTGAGATACGTTTTGGGATTGTGTAATGGAATATGAAACATGTTTTGAAATGTAATTAGTAAAGTATGCTGTTTTTTGAATCTGTGATTTTGTTTCATATTCATGTGCTTATGATATTGTGGATATCATTAACATTATCATATTTTGTCACCGGAAGTTAATACTATAGTTGACTGCAACATCTGTAGCGCTTAGCTTCGGGCCTCAAGATAGGGGATGTTACACTACCTCTATAAATAGGAACATAGGGCTCATTTTTGGGATCTTTTAGTTTTAGTTCTTCCCAACGTTATATTCTTGTAATTCTAAAAGTCTAAGTGTCGGAGTTATACCGATCCCTAAGAACTTCTACCTCCAAGTCAGATATAAGAAATAAAATCTTAAAGTGGACGTAGCTTTGCTTTGCTTTGTCGAACCACTATAAATGATTGTGTCTTGTTTATTTCTCATTTTCATTTACATTTCTTTATATTTTATTCTCTACATAAACTTCTGAGAATTAGTGCTATTTTTGGTTCAAACACTAGGTCTCTCCTTTTTATTCTCCAATGGTTAGTAAAGATAATTAAGATATATAAAATTCTCCATCTTCATCTTCCATAACTCATAATTTCTTCCATTAAGTTTTTCAATATCTATCTTCTCCATAAACAAACACTCATCAGAAAAATTAGTGTAGCTAGATCCAATACCAATTATTAAGGTTACTATAAGGATCCATATAAATTAGATTTAAAAAGAGATAGGAAGTGAATAAACTCAATACAAAATTAATTTCCTCGGAACAAATTTTATTAAATTCATTAAAATATTACAAAGGAACCTTAAAATTGAGAAACAATCTCAATACCAAAACCCTAAAACATTAACTCTCCTCCTTCACATGAACCCTAAAGAAGCCTGTTTATAACTCTCCACCTTCACATGATGATCATATTGGGTGTTTTAACTTGTTTAAACCAAAATTCAAATTATTTTCAAATTATCACATATTCATCTTCATATAGGGGCAAAATGGTCATTTTTGTGCATTTATTAATTTGTGAAAATTTACTTGGAATTTTCTATGTTGTTTTGTAGGAATTTTAGTGAATTTTACAAGTGGCTTCATGAACGTATGCATGCACAAGAGTGAATACAAAGGAATGGAGATGGAAATAATTCAAAGTGATGATCATGGAGGACCCTACTTACCCACCTACCTTAATGTACACTTAGGAGCTAATGCACATGCTAAAAGGCCATTAAATCTTCATGCACACTTAATGGACGATTATTTGAAGTTAATGAAAACTTGGCCACCACACTACCTAAGAGGGTATTTTGGGTAGTTCCTAAAAAATTGAATTAGGGTTTTAAACTTGTATAAATACCCCTTATGTTTCATGTAACCCTCTCTTCTTTAGTTTCTTTTAGGCTCTCTCTTCTCTTAGCCTCTCTTTTGTTTAGTTTAGGCTCAAATAAATCGAGTTCTCTTCTTTCTTTTCATGGCTACTTAGCCATTTCTTTTATGTAATTTTTTTCATGCAATTTTAATTCATGTCTTTTTTTGTTTATTTACTTTCATGTTAGTAGTGTAGATCTTCTTTTAATTTATGCAAGTAAAATAGCTCTTCCTTTACTTTGCTTTTATTTTCTTCTTTTTTGTCTTTCATGTTGCATGCTACTTGTGTTGATATGATAACACAAATAAGAGGCTAAACCCTTCAATTTAAGGGTAATGAAGCTTTCTAATTATGTAGCTTCAACATTTCGATAGTTATTGCTCTCTTTTTGTGCTTAATGGAAGGATGAATGTGGATGTGATTTATTATTACATGTTGAATTTGATAGTCTATGTTGTTCATAACAAATAGGCTATGCTTAAACAATCACAAACCAAAATTACCTCTTCATTTACATATTATTATGGTAATGAAGTAATTTTAAAATTAAAATTTGATGGTTTATATTTCTAATCAATAGTTAATAGGCCATACTTAAAATAGATTTTTTTTTCTCCTTCATTGTCATTTTTCATGAGAATTAACAAGTGGTTTAAAAGTTGTGTTATAGCTTGATGGCTTATGTTGAGCTAATTAATAGCACAAATAGGCCATACTTATGATAAACACATCAATTAAACTCACTAATGACCAAAAAAGAGAGATCATAATTTCATATTTTTTTGAACTATATGATCTATTGAGTGGAATTATCTCTAAATTGTCATTTTATTCTCATAGTTTTCATTCACTTTTGTAGTGTTAGCTTTTGCAAATTTTAGTAGTTAACAACATTTTCTCGACTTTGGTTAATTTGATTGAATAGAAATTCAAAAATCTTACATTAATTCCCTACGGATCGACCCATACTCGCCACGTACTAACATTTGTATGCCATGCGCTTGCGGTTATTTTTATTTCAAATTTTGTCGTCGGTTTTCTAATTCGATAGAAATTCCGTTGTCAAACAAGTTTTTGGTGCGGCTGCCGGGGAATAGTTTTGATTTTGATTTTCTATTCTTCGAATTATTTTTGTTTGATTTTTGCATGTGTTTGTTTTTTGTGTTTGTATTAAAAAAGGTTGTGTGATTTTTTGGCATTTTGTTTGTGTGCTTGTTTTTTTTTCTATTTTGCATTTGCGTTTTATATATTAAAAAAAGAATAAAAAAAAAGAATACACAATTAAAAAAAGGCTTTTATTTCATTTCGTTTACATTTCAAATTACATTCACATTTCTTTGCATTTCCATTTTCAATTCGCATTGCTTATTTCTACTTACATTTCTTCTGCCTCGACCATAATTCCACTCCCATTTCCTAACCATCACTGCCTTCCTGCAACTTGCTTCTGCTTAACACTACTAGTCATATACAAGCTGATGCCACACTTCTCTTCATCATACTTCTCCAAACATTCTTTACTGCAACTACCCTCTGTTCGTTATCCAGTCACCAAACCACCACATACATCTACCTTTCGTTTTCACCTCATTGCTTCCTTCAGTGTCACGTACCGAAATTCTCGACTTTCGAAAATTCAACATCGATACTCACTTTATCGACTGCCGAGCAATCGAGTGCCGGAAACTCCAATAGTGAGGGTTTTAAAAAGAAAGAAAGGGTAGAAAAGATAGAAGAAGAAGAGAAGAAGAAAGAGAAGAACAACATCAGAAGCAGAACCAACATCAGAATCTCACATTCGCAGCGGAACAACATATAATAGATAAATGAATATCATTGAAAACAAAAGAATTATATCTGTTTATTACATTACATCACATCATCAGAGTTTACAACAACAACACAATATACAACAGAGTCAATACACAACAATGGACAGTTATATAAACTTGTCCTCATACAGAATACACAGCGGAATAAATACTATCAGATACAAATACTACGTCTCGTCATCCAGCTTATCTCCAAGCTCCAGAATATCCAGAATATCCTAATAATATAACTCTAGGCTGCCCGTGTGGAAATTTGTGGGCACCTAGAGTTTAGAAGGGAAACAATAAACTCCGAGTCAGTCATGGTGACTGGTGTGAGATCGTAAAACAGCTTATCTTTAAAACAACGACAAGAAAATTTTAAAATAAATTTCGCAATGCTTTTGGAAAATGAAACTACCATAAGACCTCCCACCACACACACAATGCAAACGCAGAATTGGAGGAGATTTCTTCTTATGATAGTCAAAGATGCTTACTACGCAAAATCAAATTCTTTTTGATATTATTATTAGTGCATAGTGTGTAGAAAACATTTCGAAAGTATAATATTAATCTTAGCCAGCATAGGCATCCCCCGATCGTAACCGATCTTCCCGAGGATCCCCGATTTCCAACAAACCACATAGATAATAATGCAGCAACCACATAGGTTAAGTATCTGGGCTCCATACCATGATACCACCTCTATCCAGAAGGAATGACATACACTAAGGGGCGCTACTCCCTAGAACCTTGCCGCATCCTTCCTGTTTCGACCATTTCCGGGGTGTGAGGCTCGATGAAGTCTCGTCCACAAAGCTACGCTTTCTCAAAAAGCCCTGCTTTGGGTCAAACAAAAATGATCAACCTATGATCACAAAGATATAAGATCAAACAAATGATCATATCACAAATGATCAAACACTGATCATTTCACAGCAACACTCAGTATGCCACGTTACCAAATTGGGATATATCGCTGATAAATTTCAACTACATAACCTCTGAGCTCGTACGTCTCAGAGAAGGGTGTTAAGCTAAGAGAATAAATTCTCCGCCACCAACAGAAATGTATTCGAAAGAAATCAGCTTTATATCTCAAATTGTAACGTCAGACACACAATCCATACAAGTCTGTTCCGGGATCGAACAGAACCGAAGGCACTTCTCACGAAGCCCTTGCATATCCGGATAATTTTCTAATCACGTCCGGACTTCCCGTCACTAAGGGCGATAAAATCTCTAAATCGGAGATCAGCCGATGTAGAGTAACTCGACGGTAATCCTTCCGTTTTCAAAAATATCCGGTCTTCAACACCGGTCTTCGAATGCAATTCATAACGACGTATCACATATTCGGAATGGGTTATACGACCCCATGGTCCTTTCCCGGTTAACCCGAATAGTGAGCGCTTATTCAAAAATAAGTGTGGCATTCAAATTCATCCAATTCACAACAAATACCTATCTGAGGTAATTATTGATAGTCGGTTATTTAACTATCAATAAAGATGCGCAACATCATCAGATTCCAAATAATTTTCCAAATTATTTCATCTTCCAAAATATCTTTACTAGATATATATAATTTCCACACTTAATCATTTGAAAACAATTTCAAATCAATTTCCACATTTCAATTTATCTTTAAAGATAAAATCTCAAAACAGTTCATTTCATATTGGAAAAGCATTTCCATACTTATTTAATAATAAGTAATTCACAAATCATTTATTTTCAACATTTGAAAATATTCGATATACTTAAATCAATATTAAGTATATATTCATTCTTTAAGGAAATCATAAATTTTACATCTATTTGAGTCCAAACGAATGTTGCGTAAAACATCGTTACGACGACTCAAAATCACTAGTATAGGGATTCGAATTTAAGATAGATATGTAAATCCCAATACTACATTAAAAACATTTCCTTTCGGAAATCATTTACTATAACAACAGTGTTATAGTCCACCATTTCCTTATTTTTCGAAAACGTCTATTTCAACAATAAAAATGTTGAAATCTATGTATTCGATATCATAATACATTTTAAAAACATCTCTAAAATGTTTAACTTCATTTTCAATGCCACTTTTCCAAAACTATCCATTTTACTTAACAATATATTCACTGTCCAAAATCGTGAATATACTTCACTAACCACATTTCAATATTTTCTACACATTTTATTTCAATAAAAATTCGCTATCCAAAATCGCGAATATATCTTCTTTAATAACCTTCTATATTTAATTTATCAAATTCAATTTATTTTCGAATTTATAAAACAACGTTTATAAATTCACCTTTTTATATTCCATAACACTTTGATTTATAGATTCCTTTTTATTGACTTCTATAATTCACTTATCAAAATAAGTGATTTCGGATTTATAAAACAATGTTTATAAATCACTTTTATACTTTATAACAATTTCGACTTATGAAATCGTTTCATTTAGCAATTTCTATTTATATCCCATCTAAGTGCAAAAATCTAATTCATCAGTAAATTACTTATAAATCTTTTATTCTACAACATCTATTCACTTTATAACTTCACGTTATCAATCTATTAATTTCATTCACTTATGAAATCCATTTATACTTCTTTTTAACACTTATAAAAAAAAATCGTTTTATAAGTCCAATATTTTGATTTACAAAATATAAATTTTATAAATCTTTTTATACAAATCGTTTATAGTTATTCAAAAATCCCAACTTTAATCATTTTATAAATAAATCAACTATTTATTTCAAAAATCACACTTTGGTTAAATTTCACCAAAAATATTAACTTTTATAACTTTAAATTTTTAGACGCTTATTTATTTGAAATAAATCAATTCAAAATTCAATAAAACGTCTACTTTCAAAAAATCACTTTAAAAACCCTTTTAAAGTAAAAGATGTTATTTTAAAACTTCAAAACTGAATCCGATGATGCAACGCATCAATTAGTCCATCACAACAACAACATCATATATCAACATATGATAACAGAATATACATCAATATCTGTAAATAAATAACTACTGGTGAGGAATCCAGTTGGATCCCTCCAACCTGTTTCCCTGCATCCACAGACGTTAGCACAATACCAATTCCGCTCCAGTACGGAATTATCGCGGTATATGGGTTTAATAAATATTATCCGCTTACTAACGGCGCAATAGGGTCTCATCCGCTATACGAGGCGGGAAATCAATCAATCCAATATATACATATGCCAATATGTATATATTGCTATATATAGATATATCCTAAAATATCTAATATCAACAATCCAAACAGACAATCAAACAATAACTGAAAATTCCACTTTCAATTTGAGTGAGAAGATCTCACCTTGATTTTAATTCTGATTTCAGCGTTTATTTCGAATAAAATTAAACGCGCGTTTAATTTTACTCGAAATTCAAACTAGCTCCAACCGACTCCAATCCAGTTGCATCGCGTAGAGCTCGTCGAAACGGTTCCAACGCAAAAAATCTCGTCGAATTCCGACCTCGTATGAACAGGATATCAATTTTTAAAGTTCGTACACATTTAAAATATAATAAATCAATATCTTCTTTATTTACAAAACCCTACACTGCATCACAGCCGTGAATTTCACTTGAAGAAATCTGGACCGTGGCCTCCCTTTCTTCTCCCCTCGTGAAATCACGTTATCAGAAACCCAACGCACGTCGTCATCACGCAATTATCGAGCCATCTCCGTTCCTCTTTAACTCGATCAAGGCCCGCCATTCCAACCCCCTTCGTGAACTCCCCCCACGGCCAGAACAGCACGCAGCTCGACCCCCCCTGCATCTCGAGAAACGTGACCAAAGTCGTTGCCTTTGAACGGCAATTGCCATCAAACCACTCGACTAAAACTCATCTTTACCGTTGAATATATAGAACTCATGACGATCTACATTTCTCTAGTTGAAACCTTCGTCTGAAAGTCGACCGATTGGAAGTAATTGAGGGATGAAGGAGAGATAATTTCGACCATTGGTATAAGGGGTGGCGGCTGAAGATAGTTATTAGGGTTTAGGTTTTTCTTTTTGCAAATGAAAATATGGAGGTGCTTATATAGAAAATGGCCAAATTTACTATTCATCGAAATTTTTCCGAACTCCGAATCGAACGTGCCGGCTGACGTTTCCAAGGTTTACCCCGCGTTCCGAACGCAATGGAATAGGTTTCGGAAGCTAATTCGATCGTATGTATGAGATATGACAATAAACGATCAATTTAAATTAAACCGATTTAAATAGATTTCGAGGCGTTTTGAATCGTACCGGACAAACGTTGATTTTATGTTGATTTAAAGGAGTAAAGATATTGATGGGATCGATCCAAGCTTTTATGTTGATTTTCTAGTCTTCTTAATTGATTTCTAGATATTTGTTGCTTCCAATTATCTGCAGGTAATTGGATATTTGTTGCTATGAGATCTGATTATCGTTTTTGATAATCGGATATTTGTTGTTTCTAATTATCGCTTGTGATAATTAGATATTTGTTGATCTGAGATCTGATTATCGTTTTTGATAATCGGATATTTGTTGTTTCTAATTATCGCTTGTGATAATTAAATATTTGTTGCTTTGAGATTTAATTATCGCTTTTGATAATTAAATATTTGCTGATTTCGAATTTAATTATCGCTGTTAGATAATTAAATATTTGTTGATTTGAGATTTAATTATCGCTTTAGATAATTAAATATTTGTTGATTTGAGATTTAATTATCGTCTTTGATAATTAAATATTTGTTGATTTTAGATTTAATTATCGCTGTTAGATAATTAAATATTTGTTGATTTTAGATTTAATTATCGCTGTTAGATAATTAAATATTTGTTGATTTGAGATTTAATTATCGCTTTAGATAATTAAATATTTGTTGATTTGAGATTTAATTATCGCTTTAGATAATTAAATATTTGTTGATTTGAGATTTAATTATCGTCTTTGATAATTAAATATTTGCTGATTTCGAATTTAATTATCGCTGTTAGATAATTAAGTATTCGTTAATTTGAGATTTAATTATCGCTTTAGATAATTAAATATTTGTTGATTTGAGATTTAATTATCGCTTTAGATAATTAAATATTTGTTGATTTGAGATTTAATTATCGCTTTAGATAATTAAATATTTGTTGATTTGAGATTTAATTATCGTCTTTGATAATTAAATATTTGCTGATTTCGAATTTAATTATCGTTGTTAGATAATTAAGTATTCGTTGATTTGAGATTTAATTATCGCTTTAGATAATTAAATATTTGTTGATTTAAGATTTAATTATCGTCTTTGATAATTAAATATTTGTTGATTTTAGATTTAATTATCGCTGTTAGATAATTAAATATTTGTTGATTTTAGATTTAATTATCGCTGTTAGATAATTAAATATTTGTTGATTTGAGATTTAATTATCGCTTTAGATAATTAAATATTTGTTGATTTGAGATTTAATTATCGCTTTAGATAATTAAATATTTGTTGATTTAAGATTTAATTATCGTCTTTGATAATTAAATATTTGTTGATTTTAGATTTAATTATCGCTGTTAGATAATTAAATATTTGTTGATTTTAGATTTAATTATCGCTGTTAGATAATTAAATATTTGTTGATTTGAGATTTAATTATCGCTTTTAATAATCGAATATCTGTTGATTTGAGAAATTTGACTATCGTTTGAGATAATCAGATAATTGATTTGTCGTCTGATTATCGTTGGAGATAAGTAAATAATTGCGATTTGAAAATTCAATTATCGTTTTTGATGATTGAATATTCGCGATTTTTGAGATTTGAGCTTCGTCTTTTTCTCTGGCGATTCAGGTGAGTAATTTGATTTACTCACATTCAATTCGTGCTCTGTACGAGATTTCTGCTCTGTTTTTCCTTCTCTTTTAGTTGCTGGAACTCGATTGTTCTTGCTTTTGTTAGTCATCTGATTTTGATCCCTGATTCCCACGAGGTTGATTCTTTTGATTTGAAGCAGTCGAACCTTTTGATTTCATTTCTAATACTTCCCCTGCTGACATTTGCTTTGCTTATGCACTCGTCATTGCCATGCTCTTTTGGTTGTTACCTTTTATCCATTTATTCCCTATGATTGCGTGGACGCAATTTCTTTAAGGAGGGGAGTCTGTAACAACCCGAGATTTCGCAATTATCTGATCATCGTCAAATGACGATTAAAATCGTTGGTTAATTGCTATTGCAGTTTAAATCGATTTGAAATTCTTTTGAATTTGTAAATATTGAAGCGGGCTTTAAAGAAAAAATTGTTTTGGCCCACTCGTTGTTGCCGTGACGTTTATCGGTACCTTTCCCCTTTTATTCGTTCACTCGAGAAAACCGTCCCTCTACCTTTTATTCTCTTTCGTTTGAAATCTGTTGAAGAGTTGGTGGGCTTTAAATTGAAATTGGGCCATATTTTATTTAAGTGCCGTGTTAAAAATCGAGTGATAACCCGGTTTCCATTTTTTCGTCTCGAAACCCTAAAGCAAACATACGAACGAAAATTAATGGCGACTCCACATCTCATTTTCGTTCGTCATTCTCTCGTTCATTCCTCTTCAAAAAAATTAGGGCTTTGTCGCTGATTTCAATCTGTTCGATCAAGAGATCGATCTCGTGCTAGCTTCGTCGATCCGGGGGGGGATTTGCTTTCGCGATTGCTTGCGTCGATTTGTCGTCTCAACCGAATGCAAAGGTGAGTTGCTCACATCTAATTCTTACTTCAGATTCTTGGTTTTATTGGCTATTCGATTTCGTTATAATTTGGGATGGTTGGCTTGTTTTTACTTCACTCGAATTTGCTTCTCGAGTTGATCTTTAACTGTCGTTTGGAGGGGTAATCACTGTTTCGACTTTAGTTTTTGATTTCGTTTGATTTCGTTTCGTTGATTGAGGATTTTACTGGCATTGGCAATTTCTGATACTCACAGTATTGGTTTTTGGTTTTGGTTCGATTTCGTGGTTTCCACGGCTCTGTATGCTGGGATGATTTTTATCACTGACTTTGGTTTGGCAGTTCGTACTGTTATTAATCATACTGCCACGGTTCATTTTCCTGCATATCTGAACTTGTGTTTCACTTTCCCCCTTTGTGCCACTGTATACCTGTGATATTCTGTCTGGTCATTCTCTAGTTTGTAGTGGTAGCATATTAAACTTGTCCGAGCTTCTGTACTTCACTTGCATTTGATATCACTTGATTTTGATCGTGATAATAGTTGTCATCGGCATGACTGCCACTTCCTGTTTAAATCTTACACTTGTATATCCTCAATTGCCACTGCCTATGTACATTTTTCTGTGGCATTTGCGTTGTAGCTGCTGTCCTAGGTTGTTTAGTTCATTTGCTGGTCCTGTTTCAATTGATATAGACATGTATATGTTTGCTGTCTCGGTTTTGGGTTATTTGAACTCGATACATTCTGGAGTTTAACGTTTTAATGCTTCTTCTTTATGTTGTATGTACATATCTGTACACGTGCGTTGTTGGATTTGGTCCAGTGGTTCATGGTAGTCTGGCATAGACATCGTGTACTTGGCTTCTTTGTAGTTTCTGGTATTATTCTTGAGGCAGTTGCATTTAGTTGCGTTGCTGGTCTCCTCGTGTCTCAGTGTTGCATTTATAGCCGCAGCTGTTCCTCGCATTTTGTTATGGTTGTGTAGCACTTCTCTGTGCACTGTTTTATAGTGTTATGCTTTTGAGCTTTGCTCGAAACTTGCTACCAGTGTTTTGATTCTCTGATATTTGGTGACTTCGCCCATTCGAAGAAATCTTTTTGACTTTGGCATGTCTGTCCAAAACTGCTGCCTAATCTTGTTATAACTGGCAAATGCGTGGGATCTTCTGCCTTTTGAACACGCTGTACCACTTGCTTATGTTGTTTCCTTATCATGTATGATGAGTTTTGCATGTCAGTTGCGCCAGTTATCTTCACGTATGTTGTGTCTGTATTCACTACTTCATTTTGCATTTGTTTTGAACCATGCTCACTTGAGACTTACATTGTCTGATGATTGCACATCTTGCTGGCCCTTGGCTTGTAGTCTTCAGTGAGTATTGCCTTGCCTTTGATCTTGTTGTAGGTGCATGTATTATTTGAGCCCGTGGCACTGGTCTGTGTTGTTCCTGACATTTTGAATTGAGAACTGTTATGTTGATTTGGACTTGTAGTTTTTACTTGTACCATTTGAGACGGTTGCTTATGCTTGTATTTCCTGGTCACTGCTTGATTATGTGGTCCAGTTCCTTTTTGGTAGTTTGTACCATTGCCTTCGTGCACTGGGTCATTCGTGCCTCTGTGTTCTGCATTCGAGCTAAATCAGTGTCTTGACCCTGGTAGATTCGACTTACGGTAGTGGCGAGGCAGTACACGCGTGCGTGTACTGCAGCCACAGCGGGATCTTATTTCATTTGATGCCATCTGTTCTGATTCCTTGAGCTTTAGTGTATCTCCTGCGATAGTGGCGAGGCAGTACACGCGTGCGTGTACTGCAGCCATATTAGTCTTGACAGTTTTAAATTGATGTTTCGATTTGTTGAATTGTTTCGTTGGTGAATTTCAATGTTTTGGAGTTGTATCCTGATTTGAATTGTTGATTTATCATTTAACACTGTTAAGTGTTATATTGACCGTTATCCGGTTTCTTTGTTTAAAGAATCGGATAGACGGGAATTATTGTGACTGTCGTCTATTTAAATTATTACTGCCTATATGCACTAATAAACTGGTTTGAATTAGACTGACCTGGGTATTATTTTCTTTTGAATGTAATACTCGGGTCAGACCCGAGTATTTCAGGTTGTAGATTTCTTTCTTTGAGTTGCTGCTCAGGATTGAAGACTTTTCACATCTTCTGAAGTTGTCAGTGTCATTGTGTAGTAGTCGTGTCATTGTATAGAACGATATGTATTCATGTATATTAGTCGATAATGTACTTGTATATATAACTTCTAGAGTCGACAGTTGTAGTTGTATCATATGTATTGTGTCAACTATGTATTAACTGACATCAGTTATATATATATATGAGACTTTTGTTTTTATCTGTGTTCCGTATTTATATTATCTGTGTTATTGTTATATCTAATGTCCTAAACTATTATGAACCGTCGTAGTTCGTTTTATACTAGTATTGGGTGTGTCGATGGGAGTAAATAAATAATTTGATGAAAAGTAAAAGTATGTACCGTTCCTATCGAGATAACCAATATTAGTGTAGGGCCAATTACGGATGGTCGCTCCTATCCAGCCTTATTCTTCGTAATAATAGACAGTATTTCCTTTAATACTCTTTGTTATTATGAGCATAGAGGTGGGGCGTCACAGTTGGTATTAGAGCCAGGTTTATGGACATAATATAAAACTTAACTCGGAAGGAACATATGTTACAACTATTGGTCGATGTTTTATTTGTGCTTGAGTCAAAACTAAAGTTTTGAAATTTAGATGAAATTTTTAAATAACTTTATTTAAAAATAATAGTGAAATTGTGTTCTGATGATTTGATTGATTTGTGTTCTGTTTATCAGAGTGCGCAGCGGAAACAGTGAAACTGTCTTCGCTGAGTACAACTGATAATCTTTTTGATTTAAAAATCAAAATACGAAATTGATATGAATTTCATTTGTTGTTTACATAGCTGTAATTAATTTATTTCTTTGAGAACTTCGAATCCGAATTGAGGATTCGAAGAAATTGCAGATATGTGATTTTGTTGAAATTTCCGCTGGCTTTCTTTTGTACTAATCATCTATTGATTAGATTTTTGTTGTTTTAAATTATCTTCATGGAAGATACATTTGAATGATTCTTTGTTCATTTTGTAGTACGTGCAAAAATTTAAATTGCACGTTATTGCATTTATTTTACGTTGAACCGATGCTTGGTTATGAAACGTATTTTGTTGCCGTTATTTTTACAACGGAATTTTACACCAATGCTATATTTTGAAGTACGGTGTTTTGTGGCATTTTGATGAATGAAAATTCACTGATATTACATTTTGATGTAAATTATTTTGATGAGATTTTGACGTTTAAAAAAAAAAAATATTTGCTGCTTTGGCTTCAGTAACCGTCAAGTTTTAAAAGTGGATTTTCTAGCGGTTATTCCGCAATGCTGTTTTGTGACCGTTTTTACGGTATTTTGAGAAGTACAAATTCCTTATCGAAATTGTTACTGATTTGCTGCTTTAATCACGTGATTGGAAAAATCATTTTAAAATGAAAATTGTTTTATAAAATTTTAGCAGTTTGCGTTTTCAGAAGAATGAGAAAGCGACTTAAACGATTCAGCAAAATCGAGGATTATGACCCCTTTCTTTTACTGTTTCGCTTAACTCCGGACTTGTTCAGTTGAGAATGCGAATTGTTATTTTTACAAAATAAATAAAATTGTTCAAAAATTTTACAGTTTGCGATTTCAAAAGAATGAGGAAGCGATTTAAACGTTTCAGCAAAATCGAGGACTATGACCCCTTTCTTTTACTGATTCGCTTAATTCCGGACTTGTCCGTTTGAGAATGTAAAGTGTATTTTTACAAAGTACACAATTTTGCACTTTCAAGGAAACGATGAAGAGATTTAAACGATTTAGCAAAAGTGCGGAGTATGGAACCACACTTTTACTATTTCGGTTAATTCCGGACTCGTTAATTGAATATCTGTTGTTTTGATGATTTTGATGAATTTTACACTTTCAAGGAAACGATGAAGAGAATCAAACGATTTAGTAAAACACGTGGTATGGGACATGTGCGTTTGCTATTTCGGTTAATTCCGGACTCGTTAATTGAAATATTTGATGCTTTCGTGTGCTTTCGAGCCACTATGATGGACCTTCGGATCATATGATGGACCTTCGGGTCATATGATGGACCTTCGGGTCAAATACCAGTACTAGACCTTCGGGTCACTCTGCGGACCTTCGGGTCAATCTGATGGGCGCCAAAATTATGTTGAGTACTTGGTAGGCTTCGGCCATTTGTTGTTGCACGTGCGGCGAATTAAAAACTCGCCATCTGATGGGATCGATCCAAGCTTTTATGTTGATTTTCTAGTCTTCTTAATTGATTTCTAGATATTTGTTGCTTCCAATTATCTGCAGGTAATTGGATATTTGTTGCTATGAGATCTGATTATCGTTTTTGATAATCGGATATTTGTTGTTTCTAATTATCGCTTGTGATAATTAGATATTTGTTGATCTGAGATCTGATTATCGTTTTTGATAATCGGATATTTGTTGTTTCTAATTATCGCTTGTGATAATTAAATATTTGTTGCTTTGAGATTTAATTATCGCTTTTGATAATTAAATATTTGCTGATTTCGAATTTAATTATCGCTGTTAGATAATTAAATATTTGTTGATTTGAGATTTAATTATCGCTTTAGATAATTAAATATTTGTTGATTTGAGATTTAATTATCGTCTTTGATAATTAAATATTTGTTGATTTTAGATTTAATTATCGCTGTTAGATAATTAAATATTTGTTGATTTTAGATTTAATTATCGCTGTTAGATAATTAAATATTTGTTGATTTGAGATTTAATTATCGCTTTAGATAATTAAATATTTGTTGATTTGAGATTTAATTATCGCTTTAGAT
Organism: Allium fistulosum; assembly: GCA_030737815.1. NCBI lineage: Eukaryota > Viridiplantae > Streptophyta > Magnoliopsida > Asparagales > Amaryllidaceae > Allium > Allium fistulosum. The sequence goes on along the minus strand of CM060901.1, from coordinate 744,511,629 downwards.
AATTAAATATTTGTTGATTTGAGATTTAATTATCGTCTTTGATAATTAAATATTTGCTGATTTCGAATTTAATTATCGCTGTTAGATAATTAAGTATTCGTTGATTTGAGATTTAATTATCGCTTTAGATAATTAAATATTTGTTGATTTGAGATTTAATTATCGCTTTAGATAATTAAATATTTGTTGATTTGAGATTTAATTATCGCTTTAGATAATTAAATATTTGTTGATTTGAGATTTAATTATCGTCTTTGATAATTAAATATTTGCTGATTTCGAATTTAATTATCGCTGTTAGATAATTAAGTATTCGTTGATTTGAGATTTAATTATCGCTTTAGATAATTAAATATTTGTTGATTTGAGATTTAATTATCGTCTTTGATAATTAAATATTTGTTGATTTTAGATTTAATTATCGCTGTTAGATAATTAAATATTTGTTGATTTTAGATTTAATTATCGCTGTTAGATAATTAAATATTTGTTGATTTGAGATTTAATTATCGCTTTAGATAATTAAATATTTGTTGATTTGAGATTTAATTATCGCTTTAGATAATTAAATATTTGTTGATTTGAGATTTAATTATCGTCTTTGATAATTAAATATTTGTTGATTTTAGATTTAATTATCGCTGTTAGATAATTAAATATTTGTTGATTTTAGATTTAATTATCGCTGTTAGATAATTAAATATTTGTTGATTTGAGATTTAATTATCGCTTTTAATAATCGAATATCTGTTGATTTGAGAAATTTGACTATCGTTTGAGATAATCAGATAATTGATTTGTCGTCTGATTATCGTTGGAGATAAGTAAATAATTGCGATTTGAAAATTCAATTATCGTTTTTGATGATTGAATATTCGCGATTTTTGAGATTTGAGCTTCGTCTTTTTCTCTGGCGATTCAGGTGAGTAATTTGATTTACTCACATTCAATTCGTGCTCTGTACGGGATTTCTGCTCTGTTTTTCCTTCTCTTTTAGTTGCTGGAACTCGATTGTTCTTGCTTTTGTTAGTCATCTGATTTTGATCCCTGATTCCCACGAGGTTGATTCTTTTGATTTGAAGCAGTCGAACCTTTTGATTTCATTTCTAATACTTCCCCTGCTGACATTTGCTTTGCTTATGCACTCGTCATTGCCATGCTCTTTTGGTTGTTACCTTTTATCCATTTATTCCCTATGATTGCGTGGACGCAATTTCTTTAAGGAGGGGAGTCTGTAACAACCCGAGATTTCGCAATTATCTGATCATCGTCAAATGACGATTAAAATCGTTGGTTAATTGCTATTGCAGTTTAAATCGATTTGAAATTCTTTTGAATTTGTAAATATTGAAGCGGGCTTTAAAGAAAAAATTATTTTGGCCCACTCGTTGTTGCCGTGACGTTTATCGGTACCTTTCCCCTTTTATTCGTTCACTCGAGAAAACCGTCCCTCTACCTTTTATTCTCTTTCGTTTGAAATCTGTTGAAGAGTTGGTGGGCTTTAAATTGAAATTGGGCCATATTTTATTTTAGTGCCGTGTTAAAAATCGAGTGATAACCCGGTTTCCATTTTTTCGTCTCGAAACCCTAAAGCAAACATACGAACGAAAATTAATGGCGACTCCACATCTCATTTTCGTTCGTCATTCTCTCGTTCATTCCTCTTCAAAAAAATTAGGGCTTTGTCGCTGATTTCAATCTGTTCGATCAAGAGATCGATCTCGTGCTAGCTTCGTCGATCCGGGGGGGGGGGGATTTGCTTTCGCGATTGCTTGCGTCGATTTGTCGTCTCAACCGAATGCAAAGGTGAGTTGCTCACATCTAATTCTTACTTCAGATTCTTGGTTTTATTGGCTATTCGATTTCGTTATAATTTGGGATGGTTGGCTTGTTTTTACTTCACTCGAATTTGCTTCTCGAGTTGATCTTTAACTATCGTTTGGAGGGGTAATCACTGTTTCGACTTTAGTTTTGGATTTCGCTTGATTTCGTTTCGTTGATTGAGGATTTTACTGGCATTGGCAATTTCTGATACTCACAGTATTGGTTTTTGGTTTTGGTTCGATTTCGTGGTTTCCACGGCTCTGTATGCTGGGATGATTTTTATCACTGACTTTGGTTTGGCAGTTCGTACTGTTATTAATCATACTGCCACGGTTCATTTTCCTGCATATCTGAACTTGTGTTTCACTTTCCCCCTTTGTGCCACTGTATACCTGTGATATTCTGTCTGGTCATTCTCTAGTTTGTAGTGGTAGCATATTAAACTTGTCCGAGCTTCTGTACTTCACTTGCATTTGATATCACTTGATTTTGATCGTGATAATAGTTGTCATCGGCATGACTGCCACTTCCTGTTTAAATCTTACACTTGTATATCCTCAATTGCCACTGCCTATGTACATTTTTCTGTGGCATTTGCATTGTAGCTGCTGTCCTAGGTTGTTTAGTTCATTTGCTGGTCCTGTTTCAATTGATATAGACATGTATATGTTTGCTGTCTCGGTTTTGGGTTATTTGAACTCGATACATTCTGGAGTTTAACGTTTTAATGCTTCTTCTTTATGTTGTATGTACATATCTGTACACGTGCGTTGTTGGATTTGGTCCAGTGGTTCATGGTAGTCTGGCATAGACATCATGTGCTTGGCTTCTTTGTAGTTTCTGGTATTATTCTTGAGGCAGTTGCATTTAGTTGCGTTGCTGGTCTCCTCGTGTCTCAGTGTTGCATTTATAGCCGCAGCTGTTCCTCGCATTTTGTTATGGTTGTGTAGCACTTCTCTGTGCACTGTTTTATAGTGTTATGCTTTTGAGCTTTGCTCGAAACTTGCTACCAGTGTTTTGATTCTCTGATATTTGGTGACTTCGCCCATTCGAAGAAATCTTTTTGACTTTGGCATGTCTGTCCAAAACTGCTGCCTAATCTTGTTATAACTGGCAAATGCGTGGGATCTTCTGCCTTTTGAACACGCTGTACCACTTGCTTATGTTGTTTCCTTATCATGTATGATGAGTTTTGCATGTCAGTTGCGCCAGTTATCTTCACGTATGTTGTGTCTGTATTCACTACTTCATTTTGCATTTGTTTTGAACCATGCTCACTTGAGACTTACATTGTCTGATGATTGCACATCTTGCTGGCCCTTGGCTTGTAGTCTTCAGTGAGTATTGCCTTGCCTTTGATCTTGTTGTAGGTGCATGTATTATTTGAGCCCGTGGCACTGGTCTGTGTTGTTCCTGACATTTTGAATTGAGAACTGTTATGTTGATTTGGACTTGTAGTTTTTACTTGTACCATTTGAGACGGTTGCTTATGCTTGTATTTCCTGGTCATTGCTTGATTATGTGGTCCGGTTCCTTTTTGGTAGTTTGTACCATTGCCTTCGTGCACTGGGTCATTCGTGCCTCTGTGTTCTGCATTCGAGCTAAATCAGTGTCTTGACCCTGGTAGATTCGACTTACGGTAGTGGCGAGGCAGTACACGCGTGCGTGTACTGCAGCCACAGCGGGATCTTATTTCGTTTGATGCCATCTGTTCTGATTCCTTGAGCTTTAGTGTATCTCCTGCGATAGTGGCGAGGCAGTACACGCGTGCGTGTACTGCAGCCATATTAGTCTTGACAGTTTTAAATTGATGTTTCGATTTGTTGAATTGTTTCGTTGGTGAATTTCAATGATTTGGAGTTGTATCCTGATTTGAATTGTTGATTTATCATTTAACACTGTTAAGTGTTATATTGACCGTTATCCGGTTTCTTTGTTTAAAGAATCGGATAGACGGGAATTATTGTGACTGTCGTCTATTTAAATTATTACTGCCTATATGCACTAATAAACTGGTTTGAATTAGACTGACCTGGGTATTATTTTCTTTTGAATGTAATACTCGGGTCAGACCCGAGTATTTCAGGTTGTAGATTTCTTTCTTTGAGTTGCTGCTCAGGATTGAAGACTTTTCACATCTTCTGAAGTTGTCAGTGTCATTGTGTAGTAGTCGTGTCATTGTATAGAACGATATGTATTCATGTATATTAGTCGATAATGTACTTGTATATATAACTTCTAGAGTCGACAGTTGTAGTTGTATCATATGTATTGTGTCAACTATGTATTAACTGACATCAGTTATATATATATATGAGACTTTTGTTTTTATCTGTGTTCCGCATTTATATTATCTGTGTTATTGTTATATCTAATGTCCTAAACTATTATGAACCGTCGTAGTTCGTTTTATACTAGTATTGGGTGTGTCGATGGGAGTAAATAAATAATTTGATGAAAAGTAAAAGTATGTACCGTTCCTATCGAGATAACCAATATTAGTGTAGGGCCAATTACGGATGGTCGCTCCTATCCAGCCTTATTCTTCGTAATAATAGACAGTATTTCCTTTAATACTCTTTGTTATTATGAGCATAGAGGTGGGGCGTCACACAGTTTATCTTTAAAACAACGACAAGAAAATTTTAAAATAAATTTCGCAATGCTTTTGGAAAATGAAACTACCATAAGACCTCCCACCACACACACAATGCAAACGTAGAATTGGAGGAGATTTCTTCTTATGATAGTCAAAGATGCTTACTACGCAAAATCAAATTCTTTTTGATATTATTATTAGTGCATAGTGTGTAGAAAACATTTCGAAAGTATAATATTAATCTTAGCCAGCATAGGCATTCCGCACTTATGCCTACTATAACTACTATGTTCAATAGCAGGTTACCGCCACATTCCATAGCAGGTAATACAACTAAAACCGTACAAGTCGCGTATTGTTTCTTTGGATTTCCAACAAATGGTCAGGCTAAGGAACTTCCTTTTCCACGATGGGTACGTCCCTGGAATAGACGACTCGAGAACCTAACCGGATCTCTGCCAACACAAGGCCGGGTTACCTCTGCAAAAATAGGTAACTACTGACACGCGTATGCCATCCCCCGATCGTAACCGATCTTCCCGAGGATCCCCGATTTCCAACAAACCACATAGATAATAATGCAGCAACCACATAGGTTAAGTATCTGGGCTCCATACCATGATACCACCTCTATCCAGAAGGAATGACATACACTAAGGGGCGCTACTCCCTAGAACCTTGCCGCATCCTTCCTGTTTCGACCATTTCCGGGGTGTGAGGCTCGATGAAGTCTCGTCCACAAAGCTACGCTTTCTCAAAAAGCCCTGCTTTGGGTAAAACAAAAATGATCAACCTATGATCACAAAGATATAAGATCAAACAAATGATCATATCACAAATGATCAAACACTGATCATTTCACAGCAACACTCAGTATGCCACGTTACCAAATTGGGATATATCGCTGATAAATTTCAACTACATAACCTCTGAGCTCGTACGTCTCAGAGAAGGGTGTTAAGCTAAGAGAATAAATTCTCCGCCACCAACAGAAATGTATTCGAAAGAAATCAGCTTTATATCTCAAATTGTAACGTCAGACACACAATCCATACAAGTCTGTTCCGGGATCGAACAGAACCGAAGGCACTTCTCACGAAGCCCTTGCATATCCGGATAATTTTCTAATCACGTCCGGACTTCCCGTCACTAAGGGCGATAAAATCTCTAAATCGGAGATCAGCCGATGTAGAGTAACTCGACGGTAATCCTTCCGTTTTCAAAAATATCCGGTCTTCAACACCGGTCTTCGAATGCAATTCATAACGACGTATCACATATTCGGAATGGGTTATACGACCCCATGGTCCTTTCCCGGTTAACCCGAATAGTGAGCGCTTATTCAAAAATAAGTGTGGCATTCAAATTCATCCAATTCACAACAAATACCTATCTGAGGTAATTATTGATAGTCGGTTATTTAACTATCAATAAAGATGCGCAACATCATCATATTCCAAATAATTTTCCAAATTATTTCATCTTCCAAAATATCTTTACTAGATATATATAATTTCCACACTTAATCATTTGAAAACAATTTCAAATCAATTTCCACATTTCAATTTATCTTTAAAGATAAAATCTCAAAACAGTTCATTTCATATTGGAAAAGCATTTCCATACTTATTTAATAATAAGTAATTCACAAATCATTTATTTTCAACATTTGAAAATATTCGATATACTTAAATCAATATTAAGTATATATTCATTCTTTAAGGAAATCATAAATTTTACATCTATTTGAGTCCAAACGAATGTTGCGTAAAACATCGTTACGACGACTCAAAATCACTAGTATAGGGATTCGAATTTAAGATAGATATGTAAATCCCAATACTACATTAAAAACATTTCCTTTCGGAAATCATTTACTATAACAACAGTGTTATAGTCCACCATTTCCTTATTTTTCGAAAATGTCTATTTCAACAATAAAAATGTTGAAATCTATGTATTCGATATCATAATACATTTTAAAAACATCTCTAAAATGTTTAACTTCATTTTCAATGCCACTTTTCCAAAACTATCCATTTTACTTAACAATATATTCACTGTCCAAAATCGTGAATATACTTCACTAACCACATTTCAATATTTTCTACACATTTTATTTCAATAAAAATTCGCTATCCAAAATCGCGAATATATCTTCTTTAATAACCTTCTATATTTAATTTATCAAATTCAATTTATTTTCGAATTTATAAAACAACGTTTATAAATTCACCTTTTTATATTCCATAACACTTTGATTTATAGATTCCTTTTTATTGACTTCTATAATTCACTTATCAAAATAAGTGATTTCGGATTTATAAAACAATGTTTATAAATCACTTTTATACTTTATAACAATTTCGACTTATGAAATCGTTTCATTTAGCAATTTCTATTTATATCCCATCTAAGTGCAAAAATCTAATTCATCAGTAAATTACTTATAAATCTTTTATTCTACAACATCTATTCACTTTATAACTTCACGTTATCAATCTATTAATTTCATTCACTTATGAAATCCATTTATACTTCTTTTTAACACTTATAAAAAAAATTCGTTTTATAAGTCCAATATTTTGATTTACAAAATATAAATTTTATAAATCTTTTTATACAAATCATTTATAGTTATTCAAAAATCCCAACTTTAATCATTTTATAAATAAATCAACTATTTATTTCAAAAATCACACTTTGGTTAAATTTCACCAAAAATATTAACTTTTATAACTTTAAATTTTTAGACGCTTATTTATTTGAAATAAATCAATTCAAAATTCAATAAAACGTCTACTTTCAAAAAATCACTTTAAAAACCCTTTTAAAGTAAAAGATGTTATTTTAAAACTTCAAAACTGAATCCGATGATGCAACGCATCAATTAGTCCATCACAACAACAACATCATATATCAACATATGATAACAGAATATACATCAATATCTGTAAATAAATAACTACTGGTGAGGAATCCAGTTGGATCCCTCCAACCTGTTTCCCTGCATCCACAGACGTTAGCACAATACCAATTCCGCTCCAGTACGGAATTATCGCGGTATATGGGTTTAATAAATATTATCCGCTTACTAACGGCGCAATAGGGTCTCATCCGCTATACGAGGCGGGAAATCAATCAATCCAATATATACATATGCCAATATGTATATATTGCTATATATAGATATATCCTAAAATATCTAATATCAACAATCCAAACAGACAATCAAACAATAACTGAAAATTCCACTTTCAATTTGAGTGAGAAGATCTCACCTTGATTTTAATTCTGATTTCAGCGTTTATTTCGAATAAAATTAAACGCGCGTTTAATTTTACCCGAAATTCAAACTAGCTCCAACCGACTCCAATCCAGTTGCATCGCGTAGAGCTCGTCGAAACGGTTCCAACGCAAAAAATCTCGTCGAATTCCGACCTCGTATGAACAGGATATCAATTTTTAAAGTTCGTACACATTTAAAATATAATAAATCAATATCTTCTTTATTTACAAAACCCTACACTGCATCACAGCCGTGAATTTCACTTGAAGAAATCTGGACCGTGGCCTCCCTTTCTTCTCCCCTCGTGAAATCACGTTATCAGAAACCCAACGCACGCCGTCATCACGCAATTATCGAGCCATCTCCGTTCCTCTTTAACTCGATCAAGGCCCGCCATTCCAACCCCCTTCGTGAACTCTCCCCACGGCCAGAACAACACGCAGCTCGACCCCCCCTGCATCTCGAGAAACGTGACCAAAGTCGTTGCCTTTGAACGGCAATTGCCATCAAACCACTCGACTAAAACTCATCTTTACCGTTGAATATATAGAACTCGTGACGATCTACATTTCTCTAGTTGAAACCTTCGTCTGAAAGTCGACCGATTGGAAGTAATTGAGGGATGAAGGAGAGATAATTTCGGCCATTGGTATAAGGGGTGGCGGCTGAAGATAGTTATTAGGGTTTAGGTTTTTCTTTTTGCAAATGAAAATATGGAGGTGCTTATATAGAAAATGGCCAAATTTACTATTCATCGAAATTTTTCCGAACTCCGAATCGAACGTGCTGGCTGACGTTTCTAAGGTTTACCCCGCGTTCCGAACGCAATGGAATAGGTTTCGGAAGCTAATTCGATCGTATGTGTGAGATATGACAATAAACGATCAATTAAAATTAAACCGATTTAAATAGATTTCGAGGCGTTTTGATTCGTACCGGACAAACGGTAAATCCAAAAATTACGAAATTTGAAATCTTACAATAATATCACATTACGGATCCGATGAAACTAGTTTCGTCGAAATCCGAGACTTTTTGAAAAATGACTATTTTAACTCGACGATTTAAATTTAAAATGATATCGATGCGTTTCGAGTTGCCACGGTCAAACGACAACTCCGATTGCTACGAAAATTGAAATCCGATAATAACTAACTATTACGGATCCAATGGAACTGGTCTCGTTCAATTCTGAGACTGTTCGAAAATTGGCTATTTTTACAGTCGATAATTAAATATTAAAATATTCAATTTTCACAATTTAACTCCAATTCCAATTTTAAAAGTTCTATAACCTTTCTATAACTCCAGTATGATTAAATAAAATTTTACAAATCATTTTCAATCATATTAAACTCGATTTTCAATTATCTCTGGAATTTCACTATTTAATTTATCGATTAAATTATCAAATTAAATCCAATATTCGAAAAATAAATCATTCGACTTCTAAATTTCATTTATTAATATTTAAAATCAATTAAATAATCGAATTTAAATTATCAAAAATTCTGGGTCGTTACATTCAGTCTCCCCCACAAAACAATTACCATTCACCATTCCTCAAATCATCATTTGCAAACTATCATAACACCAGTTCTACACTTCAACATCATTGCACCTACCATTCAAAACCAGCATACATATTCACTGCACATATCATCTAACTACCACACTGACCACATTCCACCATTATCTGCCACAGTTACTATAGTTTATCAACAGCAGAAACCACCTTCCTCTACCATCACTTCATACACCAGCCACAATCCTACCTGCCATTCAAACTTGAACACCACCATCCCACTACATTACACCTTTCAGCTCTTCACTGACACCATTATTTACATAATCCCTGATCACCATATCATTCTTGCCTAAACCACATCCTTACACTTCCATCAACATCCCTCTCTGCACTACATCACTTCAACCAAATTAAACTCCCCTTACTGCATTACCCACCACAACAGTCATCAAACAGTGCACAGTCATCAAACAGTTCTAAACTGTGCTATATCTTCCCAACACCACCGTATACAATTGCTGCTCCTCTAAACATTACAACCTTCCCACATCAAACAACCATTTACTACTCATTCCACTGCCAATACAATTACATCACCCACGCTCTTCACTCAACATCTCCATATAGACCATCATCTCCATTAACACATTAAATACATATCACAAACAAATTCCCTTCCAACTCACTTCTGCATAATTCTACCCTTATCATCACTAAATTATTCTGCCACCTAACATTCACTTCACCACTACAATCACAACTCCGCCTCCATACTGACAAAGACAACTTAACACTTCTTGCTGCGCCAAAACCAAACCTCATAATCAACCTAACTGCATATTACAACGGATTTCAATTAAAACAGCAAATATCAGTCAACTGTCATACACAAAACTACCCCTGCAAACATCTACTTCAAAGCCACCATCACCACTGCAATTCTCTAAAACAACTGTTGCTGCACATTTACATAACTGTAGTTCCCACACTATGCCATCAACAAACAACCAACAGCTACAATCTGCAACCACCACTCTTACCTGACAACCTACGAACCACCTGCACCCTCCTTTGTAGCACAATTCCCCAACCACCTCGAACAAATTCCAGCCACACACAATTGTGACTTCCACAAACTCCAACTCAATCCCCCCAACCATCGGCCCAATGACAATCGCTCAGACCTCCCTCCCAATTCACCGCGACCTGAAGCCACAGCCACAACCTAAACCATCCAATTTCAACCTCATCCATCCCACGACCTTCATCCATAACCCCAAAACAATTGCCTCCAATCCTCCAGAGCAATCGCGACCCAACTCAATTCATTTTCAATTCGCAAGTCATTCTCGATTTTGGATTCATTTTCAATTTTGTGATTTGAAAAGAGGATTTCCACTCGAGTTTTTTTCCTCTCTATCGCGATTTGAAAACAGAAGAGAGAGCGTGGAAATAGAAAAAAAGGGGTAAGGGAGTTTAAAAGGGCCGTGAGCTGTCGTTCATTTTGAAAAAAAGAAGAGGGGGAAGCAAAAAAAACAAGAAAATAAAAATGTTTTTCTTTGTTAGTGGTTAGTATAATTTCTTATAGTTTTCTTTGTTATCAAAAAAATATATTGTGTTGTTTTGTCGTAATTTGGTTTGTTTTAATTTAACTAAAAAAACAAAAAAAACACAAAAAAATGAGAAGAAGAAGTTTCGTGTGTATATTGTTTTTATTTCAGGTTGTCAAAGCAGATAAAGAAAGGAGCCGCTTGCTAAAAATAATTGCCTTGCTTGCTTATAATTTTTTTTGCTGTTTTTAACTCATATCTATTGTTTTTTTATTTTGATTTTCATTGTTGATTGCTTGCATTATAAAAAAAAATTCAAAAACAAAAAAAACAAAAACAAAATCCATTCGTAGTTGCATTGTTAATACACGTTTAATTTCAGTTTTGCATTTCATCTTAGATTTTAATTAATAATAACGGTTAGACGTCGATAACCCTTAATTGTATATTGATAAGTTGTCCTCTTTCGACAATTTAATTTCTAGGTGTCTAGGCTTCGGCAGAGCAATAACCATTTATAAATATTACGGCGATTCGTAAATATTATAGTGGTTGTTTCTCCGAAGGTACTTAAACCTTCGGCTGTATTGCTACGGTGATTCGTGGTGCACCGATAAATCCTATCCGTTATCTGGCTGAGAACTATCTTGTTGAATTAAGACAAAGTGTGCCTATATAATTTTGGATTATGAGCTAATTAGGTTAGAAAATTTATAATTAAATCCTTGCATTCATTTAGTTGCATTAGTTCATGCATAAAAAAAACAAAAAACAAAAAAATGTTCAAAATCCAAAACTAAAAAAAGATTATAAATATTCCTTAACTTAGTTTCTAAATCCTTTTCATTTGAAAATTTTCAAACAAATCAAAAATTCAAAAAAAATTACTTAGTTTTTTTTAGAATATATATATATATATAATCTTTTCAAAAAAAATGAAAATCCAAAAAACAAAACAAAAATCAAAGTTCCATTTTGAAAAATAAATTCTATTTCTAAATATTTTTCCTGTACAAAAAAAAACCAAAAACATTCTTGAAAATGTCCGAGTTTTCGTTTTCTTACTCGCCAGAATTTGACAATAGTTGTGAAAATCAATATAATCCATATAACTTCACACCAATTTCTTATGGATATTTTAACAACAAATATTTTGCAAACAATTCGAATTTTGAGCAACAAAGTTTTCAAAATAACGAGCAACCCTCAAATCTCGAAAATAGCATTGAAATGATTCCATCTTTTCTTGAACTCTCTACACAACAAAATCAAAGGATAAATGATTTGTGTAATTCTAATTTGTGTGATAACTCAAGTCAAAATTTTCAAAGTAATCACGATTTGAATTCACTTCAAAATGCAAACGATTTCGAGTATAACCCATGCCAATTCAATTTTGAACTCCAAAATGAATTTTAAAATCAAAACGAAAATGTGATCCACTTTTCAATAATTTTGGCAATGATAATAATCTCGACTACAATACGAGTGAAAATTTTTGTTCTCAACAAATCCAAATCAAAAATTCTCAAGTTAATAACTATAATGATCACATGGATTTATTGAACATTTGGACTTTGTTGAACAAATGGACGAAATCTACAATGATCATATGGATTTATTGTTTGAAACATATATGAAACAACGTGAGAAACAAAACCAAATCCGAACATGTGACGAGTCAAATGATAATCCATCTTTTACCCAAATCGACAATTTTCAAACAACAACTTTTGAAACTTAAAATGATGATCTTAATGAAGTTGTTGAAAACACAGTAATCGAGTTGGATTTCAATTCTTTTGAGGGTGAGAAACTCGATTTAATATTCGATCTTCCTTTTCCCGATTTTGAAATTTGAACACAACAACTTTGGATTTTGAACTTGACACATGTAATAAAGTTGTTGATAATTCAATAAAGGAAGATGAATTCAATGAAAACGAGTTTTTTGGACTTTTCGAAGACGAGTTGTCGAATTCTGAGGTGGAAGAGTTAAATCACCATTTCCATTTTGAAATCAATAATTCTGAAGAAGTTTTCAATGATAAACTTTAATTTCAATTTGGTGAAAATAAATTTGAATTTCAACCAATTTTTCTATCAACCCCGAAAATCATCGAAAAGGAAACAACTCGTACGATTTTTAATAAAACGACATTTGAGTGGAACATTTAAATTGTGATTTTTAATTTAATTAATTTATAATTTTTTAATTTTTTTAATAAATAATACGTGTCAATAATTTACAAAAATAAATAAATAAATAGACAAAATTATAAATTGCTTCGACTCAATTCAAATCAACTCCATGATGTAGAGCATTTTGATAGGATCGCAATGCAAAAAATCACGTCTCAAATGGATCTCATTTGCAAAAGTTATTAATTTTAGAATGTTATAAAAATTTAAATTTTATTAATAATGTTAATTAATATAGCAAATAGATCAAGATTATTCATTCAGCTGAAGGTGGCTTTTACCCCGTTCTCATTCTTAACGCGTTAAGAATGGGAACATGGAAAAAAGACCGCGAATGTTACCTCAGCATATGTAGGCTCGCTGGTATTGTAATGGTATCATAAAAGGCATTTTTACCGTACATTTCCAGTTAATTAAAAAAAATGGTAATTCATTAACACTAATTGGGTGTTGATATGGAAACACATTTAATAGTACAAAACTTTTGGCAATTCGCTAACACTAATTAGTAAAGAAAATAAACAAAGATATTGATTGTAATTCCATCGCTTACTACTATAATTTATTTAGAAAGTTAATAACACTGACTTAATAGGAAAATCAATCATAAATTGTTCGTTAGGTAAAAAATTGAAAAAATTACTATTCTGTCAATTGGAAACAAATATAAATATTTATAATTTTTAAAAATAATTATATTTTCTTAAAAGTAAAAAATAAAAATAACAAACGTGTTTTCTAAGACATCCATTTGTTTCCTTGCAACCTCATTCGAAGCTGGTCCACTTCATAGTATTGACAACCATTTTTAAACTTTAAGTTTTTCAAAATTATTTACTTTTGGTTTTTTGTATAAAAATGTCATACTGCCTGAATAAAATATAATAAAAAACAATATTAATAATGGAAATATAACAACAAATAAAAGCTAGAATATATTAATAATAGGCACTGATTTTCATAATATTAATTATGTTAGCTTTATAAAATATAGAACATGTTATAATCGATAATTATTCATGTTCTAATTACTTGTTCAAAGTAAAATTGTACATATTCCTTTCGCTTTCCATTTTCTTTTCCAACTCTTTTTAAATACACCTTTTCCATACTCCTCTCATATTGATAAAAATAGAATAATATTCTACAAAACTATTTTGGATTGCATTAATCGTTGAACATTATTATTTTTTAATTGTATTCCTCTTATATATATATATTATTTTACTATATTGAAAAAATATTATCTCATTTATAGAAAACTGTGCTTGAAGACACTTTTAGTTTTCACTTTCCATTCTTTCTAGTTTAGGTTAATTTTTTATATCTTCTAAAATTATGACTGCTTTCAAATTTTTTTAATTATAAATAAATACTATGTTAATAATTTGTATAATATAAGAAATCTACTTTGGATAAATATTTTGATATTGTTGAAGGAATTTTAATCCATAAAATTATGTATATACATTCCCATTATAATTTTTAGTTGAAGATATTTTTTCGTACTTTTTTAAGTAATGTAAGATTAGTCAAAAAAGTTTGTTTATAGTTATTCATTTTCACAACCATCTACAATATTATCTTAAATTCTCTTAGGTTATTCTACGTTCAATTTTACATAATCTATTTTATTTTACAATTATTACTTTATTACGAAGATAAATATAAATAAAATTTATTTCTAAAGTTGGTATTTCATTACAAATGAACATATAAATTTTTTCTTTCTAGAATAGGTATATTATTACAAACATATACAATGTTTTTTCTTTTTAAAATTGGTACATCAAGTGAATTCATTTATTTTTTTAAGTTACACAGGAAAATGATAAATTCATTCATTTTTTTAACTTACACAGGAAAATGATAAATTCATTTATCATTATTTCTGTATAACTGTAAAGCATAACGTCATTTACCTTTTCCTATAAATTGTCCTTAAAACTAATTTTTCAAAAGTGTTGTCCTTTAAACTTATTACCCTGCACAAAGAAGCCATTTGAGTGAAAAATCCTTATTTTTGTCATTCTCTTAAGTAATATTTGAAATTCAATATATCATTTGTCTTTTAAACAAATGTAGTAAATGCTAAATGCTAAATGCTAAATGCTAAATTCAAAATCTATGTATGTAAATATTTATTTTAAAGTTAGTTAAGAACATTAACTTTCATTTATTTCCTTAATAAATATTAAATGTTAAAAGGTAACAAATCAACATCAAATTCATTATTATCTATAAAAATGGCAATTTTATTACTTATACAAATATAAAAATACATAAATGACATAATGAAGATTACATACCTAAAAATAATGAGTTTAGTACTCCACTCAATTATCTTAACAAATTCACCGTATACTTTATGATAAAGTTATTATTTTAAAACATCGTGTGCAACGCACGTGTTACATTACAAGCTAGTATATAAGGAGTACCAAATTACTGTCAAAACATCAAGAAAAATTTACAATACGGTAGAGAAATTAATATCAAATCATGGGATACAAAATGAAGATATCTACGATTTCAATGGCTTTCTTGTTCTCCATTCTACTTATCTCAAGCGGTAATATTCACACGTGTTATATATCCCTTTCTTTTTATGATTGAGTATTACCCATTCATTATAAACAAATGTCTTCATGTTATAATTTTTTATTGTTCTCATAACTTTCAAAATGTGAATTCAAAGTAGAGATGCTGATTTGATGGAAAAAATAAATTATGTAGAATATATATATATATATTGGAAATTCTACCAAGATATAAGTTGTTGACACATTTGGTGACACAATGAATTTCCACAATTGAATTGCCTTTTGATTTTAAACCATATGTAAATTCAATGAGATCCAATGGTCCAAATACACTGTGGCACCAATTGTATTTTATTTTGTGTCCAACTAGCCGAATCTTGTATTAACAATTATATATATATATATATAACTATAATGGGTTTCAATTTCCAGTTAATTTTTATAACAAAAATAAAGAAGAACAATATGATAGTTTATGAAGAAAAGAAGTATTTGCGAAGGAGATTTACTCATTTTTAATCCTCTTTTAATTAAAATTAATTACCTTCGCTTAGTAATTAGTTTCCTATTTAACAACGCACTTATTCATGATTAGTAAACTGTAACATATACTCTAATTTACACCGCTATCACAACAATATATATGGGTTTATAGACGATATGTAAGTATGTATAATTGGTTCCTATTTCATGTATATGTTAGTGATATTTTAAGTGAGGTGATCTAGTTTGTACAAACAGAAGATTTTATTAAACGGTCAACTTATTATTTTTCTATTTAATATTTTAAGGTATTCACGGCGAAAGTTTAGACTGTCCTTCTGGGCCCCAACAACCAGGTTGTGAATGTACTAAAGACTTTTCGATGAGCAATTGTCAGGCTATAGATTGTGATATGTTTTGCTTCCGCAACGCACAATCTAGTAGTGGTAGATGCAGGATTCTAGCACTTGTCAATGTCATCATCCATGCGCTTGAGGAATTTAATCCTACTTAATGAAGATCAAGGATGTTGTAGTTTCAACAAATTAATAAACAACTTTTGCTTAGTATCAATTTAAATTTCATTTATGTTGACAAATGCTATTGGATAACTATGACAAATATTCCTCTTTAAATATTTCTCTTTAAATGCTATTTGACAACTTTTGCTCGGTATCATCTTTTGCTTAGTCTTTCATTGCTTGACCTTTTGCATTTTTTTTAAATAAGAAAATATTTCTCCTTATGAAATGCTAATTTATTATGATGGATGGACTTAAGAGAGAGGTTGAAAAATAGTACGTTTATTTATCATCCCTTCGTTGTTTTCTTCTCTTTGAGAAAGAATGCAAAATTTATTGAAAGCAAAAGTCGTCTTTTCCATATCCCTCTCCATAATTTCCTCCAAGATAAAATTAGTTTTCCAAATATATTTAGAACTCCAGGGTAATGAATTTTACAAATCTCTAAATCCTTTAACTTTGAATGTTTAAATTTGAATGTCATTGTGTTAACCTTGAGGATTGGATAACAATTATCGATTGCATTATAGTCGTGTCGATTTTGGCATTCATAGCTGTGGCCTCATCTACGACACAACTCATGTCACTTCCTTTTTCCATCATTCCTACTTGTCAACTATATGTTGATTTTAAAATAAAATTAAATCCATCTTTCACGTACTTCTATTTATCTAATTGTATATCTTTATTTATACAAATGTTGAATATTAAGGCTTACCAATTTCTATATAAGCTATTAATTTGAGATATAAGAATTGAATGAAAGTTAATAGCATTAAAAATAAATTCGTTATGTAAAGTAATAAATAAATGCTTTGTGAAATAAATGTATAAGTTATAAAGTATTAATTACCATATTAATACACTTGAGAAATGGATGTGTATTATTTATTTCCAAAAAGTTTTGGCAATCTAAATAAATGATCTAGTAATTGACCGTAGTTATATAATACAATCACACAACGAAGAAAAAGAAAATTTTGTAATGACCTTCCTTTCTAGGAGTTAAAACAACATTTACAGATCATAAATATTTGTAAATATAAATTGTCAATTTAACAATTGACCTTCCTTTTGCTGAGCACTCATTTCTTTTTCTTACAATAATATTTAAGTTCCAATATGAAAGATTTGCAGAGTAATCTATATGAAGTATTTTAATACATTTAAAAGTTGAAAATAAAATAATTTCATATAAGTTGGGCATTACATGCAAACATGAAAGTGAGTAAACAACTCATAAGCATAAGGAACTTTAAAATTTAATTCGGAGATTTCATTGAATTTAAGTATGATAAAAGTGATGATTTGCCTTAAATGTTTCTACTAAGACTTTTATAAGCATTAAACTATAGATTTTATGATTTCTTTGTGGAAGCAAATTATATGATGTTAATGATTTATCTGATATTTGAATGTAAAATGAATTTGAATGACAACTCACGATGAAACAAATTTGGAACTGATTAATGATACTTTATGGTTATTAATTTATGGCGTTGGATTTATTCTTATATTATGCAATGAATATCAATTTATTGACCTTTAAATGTAAAGATTATAATGTTTTAGATTATCAAATTTATCATAAGTCTATTTTGGAAAATGATCATTCTTGGTTTTATTGTTTAAGTTATTAAAATATTTGTACATAAAGTTCTATATTAGAATGTTATGTGAAACATATCAAGATTTTACATTTGGTTAAAATTTGAAAATGGAGAAATTATGAATATTATATATGTATAAATATGTGTGTGTGTGTGTGTGTATGTGTATATGTAAATATATTGGTTATGAAAGTTTCATAAGAAAAGATATAGAATACTATCATCTTAATGACATGAGTACATTTTATAATTTGATTACTAGTTTAATGTTAAACAAATCCATGTTTTTTATGTGTGTATGTATTTGACAATATAATTCAAAATGAAATAAAATTCAAAAGGATTTGAAGCACTATTGCTTTGTTGACATGAATGAATTTACTGAAAGTAAAAATAATAATGAAATAAGTTATGCATTACAATATAGTGATTATACAACATACACAAAACTTATATAATAACAACGTATGTGATTAGTTTATCTTTGAAATTAAATAAAATGATGGATATTGAAAGTAAGGAGAGATGTATTTATAAAGGATATTTATAAATCAAAGGGAATAAGTAATTGTTTGAGTATCCATAAAGTACTTCTAAATGATACATTAATACTTGTAGACATACGTACCTATATGATCTTGAATATGAAAAATGGTAATTTAGACCGATGTGTGAACCTAAGGAAAACTGTATGTTTCAAGAATATTTATTTGGCTTACCAATATAAGTTGGTGGATATAATGTTTATAAATCTGCAGAAAATATTTAATTTGAAATACATGTATGAAATTGAAACTTAATCACAAGTATAGAGAATTGAAAAATATTTGTGTTAAATGTATGTATAGAAAGGAAGTTTTTTGTGTTCTAGGTTGATATGATTTTCCTCTCTATATGAACATTATTATAAGGCTCTATAATTGATATATCATACCGCATAAGTGCATATTTTATGAGTTTATGCATGCATGATAGAAAAATGATATAAGTTGAATTGAGTATTGTGTTAATACATGTTGGTATTATTTAAACATTGTTTTTACAGGTTTTGTGTTGATATTTGTTTGTATGTATAAAAATACAAAGCATGTTAAAATTACAATGAATTTAACCAATGATAAAAAATTGAATATACCGATCTTCATAAGATAGATTGTATGTGGGGGAAAATACTTTGTTAGATTGTTTCATACTCAACATGGTTCCTCATGATAAATCGAAAAAAACTATCATTGGATTTTGAAACGGTGTTCCTCCAAACTATATTTTTTTCAAATTGCAAGGGTATCTAGCTAATGTGGGTCTACCACGGTTTGAAAAAATCAATAATGGACATCGGATGTTTGATTGTGAGTTCCTCTCTATCCTTCTAACATGAGACAACAGATTTACAAGAGGCTAATGTGAGAAAATTGAATTTTTTTAAGTTGGTCACATAACATTGAGAAAACCTTAGAAAGGTTTAACCGTTTAGTTTGGCATCTATGTTTTCTCTCTATGATTCTTTCATATATAAGAATAAATAACATTATTTTCCAACATATAAATGCGCTAATATTGGAGGAAGCATCTTGTTTCTGTTGAATTATTAAACTTACCATTACTTATCATGTAAGCAGATATACTCATAACCCTATAGATGAATATTGGAATTTCTATAAGATTGTATAATGGAATAAGAAGACAAATCTATTTTGAACCTAAAGCAATTAAAAAATTGGTGAAAGGTTGATCTCAACGGTAACTGTAAGATCAGAGAGGAACCTGATGAATCTTCTTACTAAATGAGTGTAAAGGATACTTGAATCTTTCAGAGAAATGTGACACATGCCTAGAATAAAGGAAAATGTGGTGGATACCCATTAGCGGTCTAACAAAGCCACATGATTATTCCACCCAAACCCTTTCTAACATCCAGCACAAACCACTAGAACACATGAATATTTCTTACCATCACCAAACAAGCCAAAGATTCCACCTCTGCCTTCAAAAAGCTCACAGCCACCTCCTTGCTCCATAAATTGCTCACGGCCATGACATGCTCTTGTGCCTCCTTCCTCCAACATTTGAGTTGATATTCCTTCCTCCTATGTTGTTACATAACCTTTGCCAAAGTTTGGGATTCATTTGCATTTTTTTAGAAAGTTAAAGAGATGAGAGAGAGAATGAAGATATTATTTTTATGCTATAATTTGCAAACCAAATTTTATGCTTATAGGATTATTTAAGAAGTTAAAACCACCTCCCAAACCTTCTTGGCCAGCCACAAAAGCATGCTCCCTCCATGTGCTTTACTTTACACATCACACTCCATAACTTAGCCTTAAACTCTTCTTTCTAAAATATCTTCTACCCCATGACATCACTCATTACATCACTAAATACATTTAATTGGTCATAACCACAAAAATATTTTAGTTGCTAATTAATGTCATATTAATATATTAGACATGCCCAAAAAGTTTGAACAACATTTATCGAGTAAAAAGTCGATTATGGATAAAACTGTTTTCTGTCATACCATCAATATTTCTTCGAACTACTTATTTTTGTAAACATATTTCAAATAAGTTTACCATGATGTGTTACTATATAAAAGGGGCTTAACATGATTATAAAACCATATTTACACATTTTATCAAATATTTAAATAATTTAGATATTTAAATATGAAGTATTCAAAATTCCAGGTCACTACATTCTCCCCCACTTAAAACATTTCGTCCTCGAAATTCCAATACGTCCAATTAATGAAAGAGACAAGCACATATCGATACTCAATAGTATTCAAAATTATTAGCAAACAAAGCTCTAAGGTATGCTCAGGTTAAAACCCCTCTCATTGCACAAGGACGATAAATAATTTACTAAGCCTACCTTATGCTCAACAGTCTTAGGTTATTACCTAGACGATTACTCAAGCTACCCCAAAACAAATTGAAAGGTCATTCCTTGAGCTCTCGGCCAACAGAACTTTATATACACATATACATAAGCCCGTATGATGTACATAGATCATCTATAGGCGATATATGATCTCATCACTTGATTGATCACATAAATTTCACTTCCGAACTAGTATAGATTACATGATCTCTCTAGTGCCGACTCCGATCAGGTTTCTTGATTAGAAACCTTTGTTTCCCTTACATAGCCATATACTACGATAGAAAACCTCATGATCATATTAAGAATCCATTTCAAGAGTTCACCATTGAGAATCGATTGAAAATCCCTTAACCGAACCAGTGTAAATCAACTAAAAACCATGTACTTGAATCCTGGATCAAGAAATGTCATGAGAATAAAATAATCTACGTACAACGTATGTATTTTACCCCATTGGTTTCTTTATATATACCATTTACTTTTTATACCATATTCATTTACATGAATGGTATGTCATTTAATTCTAAAACCATTTATGAACATTTCATTAAAAGACGACTCAAGTTTATACTCATATAATACTCTAAAAAATCCTAAGAGTATATACAAACTTATGAGCTCCATATATCTCTAGATAAGATACACCATAAGGTGAACACAAAAGGCCCGCGCCCGAACATAAACGTGAACCATGTGGTACCAAATATCATCAACTCCCGCACGCAACATCGATAACCATACTCTAGATACGGAGATGAAAATACCCTATCGTAGGACTACAAAACCCTAAATTGTGCATCCTACTCCGTCTTTAGCCATTTTCGATGTCGAGGCCATGTTTGTAATCTTTCACACGAGTCATCATCACTCGAAAAGAACACGAATCCCAAATGGATTCCCACATCTCAAACAAATCTTGAAACCATATGTGGATTCCCATATCTCAACCGATCTCGAAATCACCTGGATTCCACATCCTGAATAGATCACAAACAACTACATGTGTTCGAGCATCTTAAACAGATCTCAAATCTCACATAGATACCCTTATCTCAAAAAGATCAACTTCCAAGAAATAGAACACGTATCTCAGTCTTGAAGTGGTTTTCGGTAAGTAAAGCACTTACCGATCCTGGTCTCTCCAAGATTGAATCGACGAATTTGGTCATTCAATGATAATGAGAGCGATCACATATGGAAACCAAGTCTCATATACTTATGACGTTTCCAATATTTTCCTCTCACACTATCCCTCGATCAATTGTGAAGCTAGTAGGTTTGAGCTCTGTTGCTCATATCCCTACACCAACATCAGTCTTAATTCCCATAGATAGACAAGCTTACTTCATCGGCTTTTAGTGCTAAGTATACAACTAAATGTTTTCCATTAACGAGTAAACATACAAAGCACGATCAAGTCACATAAGCGACTTCCAATCCCCTTTGCTTTTTAAACCTTTCCTTTTTCTATCTTTTTCCAAAAGATTCATTACTTATAATTTCCTTCAAAATATCCATTTAAAGATCTAAGCGCTTTCACAAATTTATTCAAAAAGGTTTCAGACAAATGTAACTCAAACATTGTCACTACAAACTCAAAACCATTTCTCTTATGCTTATCTTTAAAACATTCTTCTAAAGATATATTTACATTCATAAGTATATTCAAAAATGGTTAAAGACGAATGTTATTGAAACATTGTCACAACAAACCCAAACCATTTTACTTATGCTTAGCTTTAAAACATTCTTTTAAAAGATCTAAGATAATATTTAGCTACGTTTGATAGATGACTAATCGATTATCTAGACAAACAATTGCTTATACAAATCAATATTTGTATACTTAACTTCTTTTCGAAATTTCAGCATAACCATTCCTCTTTCAGGAGTGGAGCCAGGTAAGTTAGAGCACTGGTTGCATCAAAGCCTTGCCTAGACACTTCGTTCTTAAATCTCAAAAATAAACATGCATACTCGTCGGCTTTTAGTGTTAAGTATAATATTATTAATTTCCATAAATAAGTAACAAACAACATGATTAACCGTTTTCGACATTCCCCACTTAACTATTCCTCATTTAAGAGAGAAGCTCGATAGATTAGAGCTCTATTGCTCCATCCTTACTCGATATCAATCTCAACTCCCAGAAATAGATAAGCCTACTTCGTTGACTTTTAGCATTAAGCAAAGTTAGTTAACTTTTAAACAAGTAAGTAAGCAACAAGATTAACATGTTTCGACATTCCAACTTAACTATTCCTTGTTCAAGAGTGAAGCCCGATAGGTTACAGTTGTATTGCTCCATCTCCACTTGACATCAATCTTAACTCTCAGAAATAGAGAAGTCTACTTCGTCGGCTTCTAGTGTTAAACCTCTTCCTTACTTTTCCAAAATTTATATATAATTATTAATAAGATATTTAAACTTCAAGCCAACTTTAATATACTTCAAAACATGTTTGAAAACATCTCTAAAAAGATTAGAGAAAAACACCAAATTTAAATATCATTTTTGAACACTAAAAACCATAAGCGACTTACTATAGCATTTATAAATGCTGTTAAAAGTCCTTGTTAAAGAACACATTGAAAAGCACAATCTTTGTGACTAGTTTGACCACTTTAAAAAATGATTTAAGACTTGAAAATTTTTATAGTAATTACTACCATTAGGGTAATTAAGAATCATGGAAAGAAACCCTTAATAATATCTTTCCATTTATTTATAAAAATTCCCAAAAACAAGGGATTTGAAAGTGCCCTTGTAACGACTATTCTTGCTTCAAACATTTTCAAACTTACTTCAATTTTACACACAAGTTAAACAACCATTTAAACATCAAGTCATGGCCATGCCACATGTTTTGGAGGGTAATAGAAGTGATGTTATATAATATAAAGTTACCATTTGCTTTCAAAAGCAAGAGGGGTCCAAAGTAGGGGTGGGCATAAACCGCACCGCTATACGGAAACCGCCCGCACCGAACCGCAAAAACAGTGCGGAAACCCACACCGAATCTTCTAACCAAAGTGAATACCCCAAACCGGACCGACCCGCATCGATACGGTTCGGTTGCGGTTTGGATGATTGAACCAACCATATTAAACCGGACCGAACCGAATATTTACACTAGTAATCTTATGATAAAAATATAAGCAACTCCTATCTTATTTTAAATTCTAACGATGTATATTCAATTTTTAGCGTATGTTATTATATTAGTAATATTCGCTGCCATAAAGGAAGAAGTTATAGTTTTGGTATAAAATTTTTCATCTCATTTTTTTGGATAATTGATAATTATAATCTTATTCTAGTCATTTTCTTTGATGATTATGCTTTAATTAATGTTGATGTTTGGTTAATCTACCAAAAAATCTCCCTTGTAGCTAAATGTCAAATTGAAATATTCATACAATTAAGAACTAATCTTTCATTTCAGTATAACATTGTGTGTTTTAACCTTTAAGTGTAAAAGCTTCACACAATTGCCTTCGTAAATTGATTGTTGATGGAAGTAATTCTCTTATTTCATATTTAATATGGGTTCAAACCTGATCAGACCGAAACCGAACCGTAGTACATTCAAACCGAACCGAAACCGAACCGTTTAAAAGATTAGTATAATGGTTTGTATTTTTGATTAACCGTTTGATGCGGTGCGAAAGCAGTTTGGACTTCAAACCGCACCAAACCGACCCGCGCCCACCCCTAGTCCAAAGTTTATAACTTTACTTAGTTAATGTCACTTTAACTTTATACTTTGCACACATCATATATATACACAACATATAATCAAAAGATAGTGAGATAACTCACTTAGATCCATGCCAAACCCAAGCACAAAGCCACAAGGACAAAGAATCAACTCCCACCATCACTAAAAGCCTAAAAATCCAACCTTTAGCACTTTCAAACCAAAGCCACACTTCCTCCTCCTCCTCCTATGCTCACGGTCCCCCTCAGATCTTCCTCTCACCTTCTCCCTATTTCTACTTGCTAATCATGCTTCCCATGATTTTTAGGCCAAAAGCCAAAGTTTAAAAGAGATTGAAGATGATTTGGTTAAGTCTCAAAAAAGTTTGAGAATAATTAATGGATTAGTGCTTAAGCACATCCACCGTTTTTAATTCTCATACTTCATATCAAGCTTAGTGAATTAGTGATTTATTATGTCTGGTCTGCCTCTCCTTATATAGGGTTTTACAAGAGGTCACAACCACCTCTTACCTTCCATGAAAGGTCACAAAGGAGCCTCCTTTTCACATGTTAAATTTACACCTCTTTTCTATTACTTAAAAGTTAAGTATTACCATAAAAGGTCATTTTCGGAATATCTTTGATGACATCACCCATGACATCATCCATAAAGGCTATTTCCATAAATAGGAAAAAAAATAATTTATTTCATTTTATTAATTTCCTAAGAAAATAAGTGTATGTAAAAAAATCTGAACAACTTCTGACGGTTAAAAAGTTGTTTATCAATAAAACGATTTACGGTCACATTTTCAAAATATTTGTTTTGTAAACATTTTTCCAAAATAAGTTTACGATCATTACTTATGATTTAAAAGTGGGTTAAAATGCTTACTAAATCATTTTAATAACATTTAATCCAAGATTCAAATATTTAAATAGTTCAGATATTTAAATACGAAGTGTCTGAAGTTCAATTCGTTACAATCCTAAATGTATAGGATAGATGCATCAATAAAATAACTTATCAAAGCTTCACTTATTTATTAGAAACATTTTACTCTAAAGAGAAAATAAGAAGAGGTTTCATAATTATTCGGGTATGCCACCACTACTTAGGCTCCGTACATAGTATCCATATAAATATTTTTAATACAGAAATTTCAAATTCCGTATTTAAACTACTATGTATTTTATACCAAATTTATTTAAAGGAAACTTCAAAAGTCAATACCTTGGTTTTATTTCAAATCATTTGAAATAATAATATATACATATACCTTTTTGTATATCAATTACATTTTGGATTAAGTCAAAATCTTTTTCAAAGTGGTATCAAATACTTCGTAAAATCATACATATCATAATCTCAATTTACAAATCAACTTCCCAAATATTTACCTTAAAATCAATAGAAAAACATACAAATAGATCGAGTAGCTCCAAAATAATACCAAGGAAACGGATCGCACTAAGTCGTATAATATATCCCCTTACCATAAAGGATAATACTCATGAGAAGTGCTTACCAACCAAACATATCTCTCGCCCATTTCTAGTTATTTTCTAACCACTCAAACTAGATAACATAAAAATTATTTGTTCCCAAATTGACTCGTTGATTTTGGGAGCAACTTCGAACTTGAACAAATCTTAAAACTCTTTTCAAGATATTAGTATTCACAAATACTTTTAAATAATAATGTTATTATTTTCTTAAAAATCTTGGAAACCCCTTTTATTTCGAGCAAGATTGGTTATCGAGTTAGATATATGTAACAATTACATAATTTTCCCTAGGGAATATCTCTAGCTCTATCAGTGTTAACTTCGGGAGCGTACAATAATTATCAATTACGCCATAGTCATGCTGGATTTCACTTTCAAGGCAGTGGACTCATCCATGACACAACTCCCATCACTTTCTCTTTTTGCTCCTACCCATTAATCTTCTAACAAGTTGAACCAACCAACCTTCTTTATGACTAATGAATAATGTTTAGAGGATATCATATGGTTCTATACTTCATCTCCATCACAGGTCCAACCGATAAGTTCTTCATATTGTTGTTTTTCATAACTTGAAGACGTAATACCCCTTAAATAATGTTAAAGTAAAGCTTTATGCATTAAAGGGAACATTAAAATTAACTATAGTTTAACATTGATTAAAAAATGTTAGCTCCAAAAATACAAACTTATTACATACACCTTTGTCTATGAATATGAGGAAGGCACACTATAGTACATTATTGTCTTAATAGTTTGTTTGTACTGGACTTTCACCTAATGGCGGTGCTAGAAAAAACATCGACGAGGTTACTTTATGCATAAATGATCATTTTCCTCAAGGTTTGGAAACAATCTTATAAATAAATAAATACAAAATTTGTTTTATCAAATGAGATGTGTATGTATATATACAATATAGTGATGGCACTAAATAAAACATAATCATAATGTGCTAGTTGAAAAGAACTTCAACAACTCTGATCTTTTCTATTGTATTTCTAATAACAAAGGTCGGTGTTAATTCCTCATTGGTTAAACACAAAAAGGAGAAATAGTTATTGATGACATAGGAAAGAAAATGCTAATTTCCAAATAGAAATACTCTAAACCATAGGAGTTCAAAAGCGAAAACATTGTAATAGTTAGTCTTACATGCAAAAGTATTGGTCAATAATAATAATTTCATCTTCTTCTCTTCTATTTTTGTTCTCTATTTTTAAAACCATTTTTCCTCACAAAAAATGAATAACCGGTCAAAAGCTAAACAAATTTAAGATCAAGATAAAGTAGAAACTCAGGAAAGTAGTGTAGAATACTCATGCAAGATATAGATTGAAATTAAGAGAAAATGAAAAGGAAAAAATTTCTAGATCTTTAGGTTATAATTAGCCCGAGCCTCAATTACCAATGATCCTCCCTTATTTGGTCTTTTTTAGTGTATTAAAGTAGCTGTTGTCACATCTCTAAACTGAAATCAGATCAAAAGGAGCTACAAAGGTGAGATTCAATAAAAAGAAAATAGCGGCTAGCAGAAAGTATTATTTTAATTGGTAGGGTTTCTATTTTGAGTTAGATTCATTTTTGTTATGTAGGTCAGTGTAATATCTTTAATAATAGTTGTAATACATTTAGTGTCATATTTTTTTGGTGTTAGTGTAAACTGCCAAAAATGCCCCTCAAATATTACTTTAAAATACAATCTAACAAAAAACATTTTTTTACAAATTCAAATCGTTCCTCTACAGATATTCCTAAATCTTAATATCACTTAAAAATAGGGTCTAACAAATAAACATCTTTTACAAATTCGTTCTTTATTAATCAATAATACATAAAAAATTATAGTAGCCTCACATTACACATCTGTTTCCTCAAACCAAAAAATTATAACTAACAAAAAGTTAGACCTTGCAAGTTAAAAATAAAAATTCAAACTAATTATACATGATTTCAATGTAAAAATATGGCAAGATATTTGTGCAAATCATTTTCTCTTGAACGCGTTAAATATTTACAGTTTGTAGAAAAACAACTTACGCGCAAAGCGCGTGCCATAACACTTCATTGAGATAAATGCGGTTACGGGGTAATGGGTTGTGTTTTGCAAACTTTGTTTATAAAATTTATAGATAAAATAAATATCATATACAAAAACAGTTCAAAAGATTCATTTGTTTCTACTTTTCTCTTCAATATCCTGGGTAGGTCACTTGATCTGCCCATATGTACATTAGCTTCGCTTTTGCTTCCAACATCATGAACTCTACTATGTTAAGCCATGATCCAAAAATATGAGAAAGGAATCGAGGTGTCATTATTATGCATCATTCTTTAATCAGATCTGTCCATTTTGAAGTTTGGTAAATCTTTACAACTATTCCTCTACTATTTGTTGCAATGATGCTTATTGCGATTGTTGAATTAGGTAACCAAAACATGATAAAGAGATGAAAAATGTGAGAGAATTAAAACAAAAGGCAAAATCTTTAGAAATAGGTTTTGTAAAAACCGAGAAGGTAACAAAAAAGGGAGACACGTTTCCGTTGAAGCTAAATTATCTACCTATGGATCTGAGGGTATATCTTGGATGTCAATCATTGGAGGGTGAGGCTATGTCATCAAGGTGAGTCGAGCATCCCCGGGGGATAAGCGAGGATCGTCCAAGGTTAGGCGAAGGTCATCAAAGGGAGGGTTTTCGAAGCGAGATTCTAATTCTCTTTTTGACAAAATGAAATGAATTTCTTTTATGGGGCTGAGTAAAGGGAATTTAGAGTGATGTTAGGGTAGGGAATGAAATATTTGAGGAAGATGAATTGTCTCTCGTGCTTCTGTTATTTTCCAAAACACGAAAAATGAAAAATAAATTGTTTCATATTTTATATGTTAAATTCGTTTTTTAAACTAGTCGTTTTTCACAATATACATGCGTTGTATGCATTTTTGTTTGAATGAAAACCCAAAATTGAAAACGGCAAACCAACCACAGCCTTAGCATTTACGGAAGCATAAGGTGTGTGTTGGAACATAGTTAATAGTTTACGTACTATTAAAATATATAATTTTTTTCACTGGATATATGTATTAATTATTTAAAAATACATTTACTTTTCAAGAAAAAATCTTAATCAAATAAATTAGTGATATCAATTTTTTTATAAACTTCGGAAAATTTTGACATTGGTTAACGATGTAAACTTGTTATATCGGTTAATAGTTCATGGCAGCCATTAATTGAGTTAATTCTCGATGAATGTTTTCTATGTAACCACCTTGGTTAAAATGGATGTTCTTTCTTATTTTAAAATTTGATTTATGGATTTCTTGGATTTCTATGAACTCTTTAATTCTTCATTTGTTTAAAAAATGAAATCAATAAAATTTTAGAAAATTTTCATATTTTGAAATGAGTATTCTAAATTTATGAAGTTTCTTTTTTTACACCTTTTTATACTTCTTTAATTCATTGCACGATTGATGAGCATGAACAATAAAATCTTCGAGCGAGAACATTTTTGTCTACTCGGAATTTTCAATTGCTATTGACAATGTTTCGTAGAAAGTGAGTACACAATCACTTATAACTTATGAGTAGGACAACTATATAGAAATATTATTATAAATTACTATTTTATACAATGGTCAAGAAAAAAGTTAAAGAAATTTATTAAATCTACTGAAAAAACAGTTGTTAAAACCAAATTTATTACAACTTTCAAAATAAATTGTAGAATTTTTTTACCATAACTTCTAATGTGTGAATGTAGTATTGAAATTTTGTTATAGGATCATTTCGTTGTAATATGCACATATAATCTGGAAACCATGGAAGAATTTGAGCAAAGTTAGGATAATTTGCTCAAACTTTATAGGCTTAGGAATAATGAATGGTTATAGAAAAAACTTACGACCTAAGAAGAAAATGGGCACAAGTCTATAGTCATTCTCATTTTCGTGCTTGTTTGACAACATCACAAAGGAGTGAGAAACATTAATGAATTAACCATGGTAGAACTTTTCACCGAGAGTTTGTAAGTCTCTACTCTAAAGCCTTGGAAAATCATCATGAAAAGGAAAAGGAGGATGGATATTTGACACAACGAACAACTCTTGATCTTATTTCTAGTTGTTCAATAGAGCGTGAAATAGCAAAAATACACATTAAGAGGTTATTTTATTCGTTTGAAGAGTGTATTAAGCAAACTATTGACTTATCATTTGAATTAGAGAACGATGATGGAATTATTCGGACAAATAAAGTTAATGAAATCAAAGGATGGAAAAGGAATCAAAAATTATATAAAACCATTCAGAATAATCACTGTCGTTTTCATGAAGAAAATTTGAGTTTGATGGGATTTTCTGTTCACATGCATTAAGGGTGTTTCGTCACTTGAAGTATAATATTTACTTCCTCAATACTACATAATGAGATGGACATGAGAAATTATAGATTAAGTTATTTACGACATAGTGCGGGACATTATTCCAAATGACAATGACTCACGACTAACAACTATGTATTCTCTCCAGCCAACTATATCCTCCAGCCAACGATCTCCGCTCCCCCCTGATCCACCGCCTTTGAACTCCGACCCACCTCCCGGATTCTCTCCCATAGCTAACTCAGATTCCACGCCTGAGAATGATGAAGGATTCACCACCATTCGTTCAAAAAATGGAAACGAACAACCAAAACCTCACTGCAATCTAATAGATATAATCTTGCCTCTAACGATTTACAGAACAAAAACTTGTGATCCTCTCCTTCACAGAATGAACGTCAGAGCCATGCTCACAACCTCAAGAATGCAAATTGCCCTATTCAACCTGAGAAAATTTCCGCTTCAAGTAAATGGAACTTCTCCACCTTGTCTAGTAGGGCGTGGAATGAAGTTGTCAAGGGTAATAATATTCCAGTCTCTATTCCGTTAAAATTTTATCAGCCCCGCGAATTTAATTCGATGCAATGTGCCAAAATGCCTGTTGAGGTAGTCCAAGATGATAGAAAATAGTGGGATAATGCTATTGTGATATATGTCATTGGTCCTAAACCATACTATCCATACTTCAGGGATTATACCACTAGAGTATGGAAGCCCGAAGAAGATTTCTCTATATTCTCTAAGGAGAACGGTTTTTATGTTATAAAATTTCACAATCAAAAAGATTGTGAAAGAATCTTAGAAGGTGGTCCCTACTATTACAACAAAAACTTGATGATGATGAAGAGATGGTCGCTTGGGATGCAACTTAATAAGGAACTCCTTAACTCAATTCTGATTTGGGTTCGCTTTCCTAATCTTCCACTTGATTGCTAGACGGAGGAGGGGATTAGTCGTATTGCCTCGGTCCTTGGAACTCCCATCAAGTTGGACAAATTTACAAAAGGTATTATAAAAATTGCATACGCTAGAGTTTTAATCGAAATTAACAATTCCTATAAGTTTCTGATTAAGATTCCTGTTTTATCGAAGAAAGATGAAATCTTATGGCAAGAGGTGGTGTACGAATGAAAGCCGAATACTTGCACTAACTGTTATAGTTTTGGTCATGCTGAATCCCACTGTCAATTCACTAAAGTTTGGAGACCTAAAGTACCTACTTCGGATGTTTCAAATAGTAGTAGTGATATGCATATTAATATCAGTCAGAATGGAAAAAACTTGGCAGACTTATCAAATATAGCAGATACGCATCTCAATACAGCCATTACAGATCAAGGTAATACAGTTTTCAACCCTCAAAATGGCAGTGCTAATAAAGACCTAGAAATTCATATAATGACATTCTCAGATAATGTCCAGTCGGAGAGTATGTTCATGACTAATAATACAAATACATATCGGAACCCTATTTCAATAAATTTAGATATGGACATACAATCTTCAGGAAAATATAGAAATGAAGAGAACAGTCTCTCTGAAGCGCCAATTGACCCTCCTCCTTGCGCTGAAACTACTGTACAAATTTTTGCTACTCAACAAAGCACTAGAGCAAGAACCAACCAAAAAATAAGATCAGAGGAAGCGCCATTTGAATTTAAAGCCACTTCTACATCTTATGTGATAGAAAATCCTGCTTGGACCATTTTGGTTAATCGACTGAAATGAAAAAATAAAAAATCGTAAAAAACATAAGTTGGGGATTGCTACACCCCCTGTTGGTAGTAGCAGCCCAGATAATAATATATAGATGGAGTTCCTTTTTTGGAACATCTGGGGCATGAATGCCCAACCTAAACAGATGGAAATTCTGCGTCTGTTAAACAGTAATAGGTTTTCCTTTCTTGGTATAATTAAAATAAGTTATCGACGGATATCATAGACAGGTTTATGGCTAAAATTGATAATAAATGGAAATACTCTCATAATATTTCTAATAGCCAAAAAAGTAGAATTTTAATTATGTGGGATTCTTCTCAATGGTCGAATATCATCTTACATACTAATGATCAATTTATTTCTTGTATTCTGCATAATGTCAGTGGTATAAGTATTTTGTGTACTATGGTTTATGCTTACAATGATGAGGCGATGCGAATGGAGTTGTGGAATTACCTAACTGAGCAATCTAAAGAATTTAATCTCCCCTGGATTGTGGTGGGAGATTTTAACTCTATCCTATCGTATAAAGATAGAATGAATAATGGTCTATACAATTCGATGGGTGATCAAGAATTTATTGATTGTATTACCTCATCGAAACTAGTGGAACCAGATTTTACTGGCAATTATTTTACATGGAGAGGAGGGCAAAATTTTTCTACTCATAGTAAGATAGATCGTGTATTTGTTAATGATATATGGATGGACATGTTTAATCAGATTGGTATTTATTTTGGTAACCACTCCTTAAGTGACCATTCTCCTATTAATATCAATTTCATATCTCATAATAAAAAGGAAAAGAGAGTACCTTTCAGGTATAGTAACTCTTGGCATCTTCAAGTGGGTTATCACTCTTCTCTTCAAGAAGCTCTGAATCAAGAATTCTATGGCAACCCCCTTCATATTCTTTTATGCATACTTAATGCAGTAAATACTGCATTGAAGAACTAGAAAAAAATTAAGTATAACATCAATACAGTGCTTGCTCAAATGAAAGAAGAGGCCAATGAATTATATAAAAAAAATAGTTCAAAATCCTTTGGATGAAAATCTGGTTGAACAATACTCTTTGAAAAATGCTCAAATTCACTCTTTTTTGAGTACAATGTCTATAGATAATGAGTAGAGAATGAAGCTGAACTAGTTGGTCAAAGGAGACAGACCAACTAATTCCTTTTATAATAAAGTTAATTGTACTAAGCCTAATCAAAGAAGTAACTTTTTAATTAATTCTAATGGGTTATGGACTTCAGCATCAGAAAAAATAGCAAATGAAGCAATCAATTATTTTATTGATCTGTTTTCATTTTCTCAGGCTACAATCCAATTTCTAGGTACAACTTGTAAGAAAATCTTGTTGGAAAATGCAAAGAGCAACTTATGCAAGCCATTTGAATTAGAGGAAATAAACTATGCAGTTTTCCAGATTAATGACAACAGCACACCTGTGCCAGATGGAATAAATTCAAAATTTTACAAAATTCACTGGGAGCATCTCAAAAATGATATTTGGAATGCTATGAATGGCATTCTACAGTCTGGTAAAATTATAAGAGAAATCAACCATTCTTTTATCTGCCTTATTCCAAAAAAGGCTGATGCAACTCTAATGTCAGACTTTAGACCGATTTCTCTTTGTAATGTGTCCTATAATATTTTAGCCAACCTTCTCTGCAATCGACTAAAACCTTATATGGATGACATTATTCCATATAATCAGAATGCTTTCATTCCTGGGAGAAGTATTACGGAGAACTCACTACTTGCATATGAAATGGTTAAAGGATTTAATAGGAAAAATTCAAACAATTTTTGCCTGAAAATTTATTTGCATAAAGCCTACGATAAAATTAGTAGAGAGTTTATTCATCATATGCTGATTTCTATGGGGTTTCCTACAATATTGCCAACCTTATTTATGAGTGTATTTCTTCTCCTTCCTTCTCGGTGCTAATAGATGGATCCCCTTTTGGGTTTATTGAGAATTCGAGGGGATTAAGACAAGGTGACCCTCTCTCGCCATACTTATTCTCTATAGCTATGGAATTTTTAACAATTAATCTAGAAGTGGAGCTTTCGAAAGGTAATGTTACCCCTATTTATAAAATTGATCCTATGATCACTCATCAGTTATATGCAGATGATATCTTAATCATGGCCAAAGCTACAACTAAAAATGCTAAATGCATACTGAATTTATTTCAGGAGTTGAAACTTTTAACTGGTCTTAATTTAAATGAAAACAAGTCCACCATGTTTTTCAGTAAAGGGGCTAATGAAAAACATCAAATAGCTAATATATATTAAAAATTAGTATTGGAACCCTCCCTGTGATGTATTTA
Source organism: Allium fistulosum (assembly GCA_030737815.1). Taxonomy (NCBI): domain Eukaryota; kingdom Viridiplantae; phylum Streptophyta; class Magnoliopsida; order Asparagales; family Amaryllidaceae; genus Allium; species Allium fistulosum. The sequence continues at coordinate 744,476,927 of CM060901.1, read as the reverse complement.
GGCATCCCTTTGTCAAACAATAAACTCAAAAAAGAGACTTTGGATATTTAATTGACAAAATAAATAAAAAATTTAGCCATTGGAATAGTAAAATGCTAAACATTAGTGGTAGAATTGAATTAGTGAAATATATCATTCACCATATGGCTCAATTTTGGTTACAATTCACCCACTTTCCTATGACTATAATTCAGAGAATCAACTCTATTTGTGCTAATTTTATTTGGAAATCTAAAGTTCACAAAATGTGTTGGGATGATGTCTGTAAACCAAAACAAGAGGGAGGTTTTGGTCTAAGGAAAATTGAGGATATGGCAAAAGCAGTTGAAATCAAATTAGTATGGAAATTTCTTCAAGGGGAAACTCTTTGGGCAAAATGGATGTGTAACAAATACTGCAAAAATAAATTTTTTTGGCTTGGTGTTATAAATAACAATGCATCTTACACCTGGAATTTCCTGCTTAGAGCTAGACAATGGTGTAAAGGTCTTATTGACAGGAAAATTGCCAATGGTGATAGCATAGATATGTGGCTAGACCCATGGATTAATGGAACTTCCTTAGTGGAAAAATGTGGTTGGAATTACATGATTGTCTCTGGTGGTATTAATAGGAAAGTATCTATGCTTTTATCAGGCAATTAATGGAAAGAACATCTTGATTATGTTCCCTCCCAACTTCAAAAGACAGTGCATGACATTAAAATACATAATCAAGAGCAAAGAGATTTCTGGTTTTGGCTCCCTAGCAGTAAAGGACAATTTAATCTTAACTCGGCCTGGAATCAAATTAGAAACAAGCATATAGTTTTTAATTGGACCAGTATTATTTGGGATAAAAACTGTGCTCCTAAAATATCAACTTGCTCTCATTTTGGCAAATCTAAACAGACTGAACACAAAAGATAGAATCAGTATATGGAACAGTGGTATAGATCAATCGTATATGCTCTATGCAAATCAAAATGAAGACCGGAACCACTTATTTTTTCACTGCGTATATTCTAGACAATTCTAGAAATAATTATGCATAAGCTGCAAATTAACATAGGTAATTCCTATGAAATCAACCCACTCTTGCAAATCTTGTGCCAAAATCAAACAAGTAATCATTTATTTAACAGTTTTAAGAACATTGCATTTACTTGTCTGATTTGGCATGTTTGGTGTGAACGAAACACATGAATTTTCTAAAGTATTGAACTTCCAATTCAAGTCAGAGCTATGCTAATAGTTCAAAATTGGAAGTGCTTAATTTAAAGTAAATTGGATTCAAAGATGATAAGTAGAGATTTTAAACTTATCTTGTCAAACTTTGGAATTACGACTGACCCAATACCGGAATTCCGACCTCCCTAAGCTTGAAGATGACTTATACTTCGATCTAATGCTTATTTATCTCCTTTGTTTCGAGAGGACTGATTTTGATGCCATTGATGACTTGAGCGTTTGAATTCCTTTTTAGTTTTGGAAATTAGTAAAGGAAACTAAAGACTTTTCTCACCCACACTCGGCTTTGTGATGGCTTTATCTACTTTGGTGTTTCATGTTTTGTGTTGCGTAGTTATAACGATTAGGTAAAGGAAGCAACTGTTCCGTGTACAATTTATCTCTCATTTCATTTCTTCCCCATATCCTTCTTCCACACTGCTCCATTAAAAAAGATTAAATTTTTCTCAAAATTTCCCTTAATTTACATTGATATTTGATATTTCTTAAATTTATCTAATATAGTAAATATGTTTCTTCTCTTCGGGCTATCCAAAGTTGTCATTCTCTTAATCCCTAAAATTTTACTGAGGTATGATTATATTTTCAATTGAATATTCGATACAATAATCAAATTATCTTCTTTCTATTTTTACTTTTTTTTAGTTATGTATGATGCATTGTTAATTCCTTAGATTTATCATTTATTAGTGGTTTACTAACTACAGTTGTCATGAAGAAATAAAATATCTCCTTTTATTTTTGCGTTAGTTTCTATTTTAGACATTTAGCTAGTTTCTTAATAAATGACCAAATTAGATGCTTAAATTTTAATATGAATTGGTTATTCTCCTAAAATGAAATAAATGATAGTAAATGAGAATGCTTATATTGGTGGTTTCACAAATAATATAGTTCATTCTTCTAATATTTGTAATTTAATCTAAGATTCTAAATTGTTTATTCTCATAAAATGCAATAACTGTGAATAAATGAGAATGCTTTTACACTGCAGGTCTAATAGTAGTGTTTAGAGTAACGTTTTTAATAAGAATAAAGGCATAAGGAAACAGAGATTGGTTTTCCAAACATGTTAATTTCCTTGCCATACATGTCTATGTTCTATTACTAGTTTACTAATACTCCCATTATTATGTTGTCTACATATTTCTTAATAATTATTCATTACTTTTAATTTTTTTATCACTAAATTTAAGGTCTTTTTGCTAATACTTTGTTGGACCGGTTAGAAAAAATGGAGGTATAATTTAATTTCTATTTATTTGAAATATGAAATAACTATACATTGTCTGTCCCAAGCCCGGAATAAGGATGGTTTTTTTTAAAAGCTGAAAGAAAATATATAGGATAAAGTGAATATCAAGTTCCAATAAATTAATTTTGCTTAGGCCCTAGAATGCTTTGGGATGGTCCTGACTAGTATTTTCCTCCAATTTTTTTATCAAATTCACCCAAAAAGTACAAAAACCCTAAAATCAAGAACCGGTCTCAATACTAAAACCCTAAAACAAGAACTCTCCTTCTTCATAATGAACCATAAACAAGCCTATTTATATTTCTTTAATATAATATATGTCATTGGATCGAAGCTCCGCAGAAATCTACATTGAAAAATTAAGAACACCCAGAACTTATGAAATTGCCCATGGAAACTCGAACCTAATTTGCTCTAGAAAATGTCGATCTACTGAAATAAGATTATGCATAATTTCTGGAACATGCCTAACTCCCGTGAGTTTCACCATTGCTCCATCTCAAATCTTCAACCGGATAAAACATGTTTCTTCAGTTTACATAGCAAAACCATTAGTTGAATCCGCCTTATCCTTTTGTTCATTAAAGTCAATGAATGCCTCCTTATTTTACATATATGGAAACATGCACCTAAATCAAGCATCTAATTTGTGCTTTTGCCTTTATCAACACACATGACGCTTTAATCAATTCTCGGGCAAAGTTCACCTGATCATCGCACTAATACTTTGTTTCTTTTGTTTCTTTTGTTTCTACTTCCAATGCCTTAGTTCTTTCCTTATCTCTCTTTGGCTTGCAGGATTTCAATAAATGGCCTAGTTTTTCGCAATAATAGCAAATGATATCCCTTTCCATATTAGTTAGGGTTCAGCTCTTTAACTGGATTTCCATATTCTCTTTCTTCACTAGCTTTTATTTCTATTAAGTTCATCCTACACACCTCATTAAAAATACTACTATCCATCGAACCTAGTGAAATAACTCCATCTGATTTAAGTTGTTTAATGCAACCAAGTATTTCCTAACTCATTAGTAATGAACTCATCAATATTAAGCCTTGTGTCTCCTCTTCAACCTTATAGTTCAGAATTACCAATTGATTCATAATTTCTTTAAAATTATTAAGGCCCTCTTCAATTGATCAACCTTCTTTAAGTTCTAGATTTATCGATCTTATCAGAAGAGGAGCCTTTTTTTAAAGAGTTTTTTGCATAAATTCCTCCCCAATTCTTCAAATCGTATAAGTAGATGTTTTATTAGCAAAAATAACACGAAACACCATATTCTCCAAAAAAATCATGAATAATCGCCATAGCCTTAACTAAAGTTTCCTCTTTTTTTTGTTATATCACTGGGCGTTATCCAGCCTTTTGACTAGGCGATGGTCGGACATAGGGCCGGCTTGACTGCTTGGGTTGCCCTAGTCAGCTTGAAGTTTTAAGTGTAAAACAGGGGAAAAAGTTTATAAGCCACAGAATCGAACTGAGGACCTCTTCTTCAGCCAACATACGCTTCACCACCTGACCGGGTAACATTTATTTAACAAATTAACGTAGCAGTTAATTTATTACTTTATATCTATTTAACATTTATCCTCCACCTTGTTTGCCCCCGTCGGGGGGTTGCTCTTGGCTGCCGCTTGGCCAGCCTAGCCCTAAAACCGGGCCTGGTCGGACAGACTGGATGGATCAAACTTGGAGTTATCAAGGCAGAAAGCCTAGAGAGACAACCTAGAGTCCAGAAACTAAGCATAGACAGAATTGCAATACTAAAGCCAAAGCAACCCAAATTAGGACAATAATGGGATCACCCAAAATAAGGATCGGTACCGAGACCTGTTTCCACCTTAGGTGGGCCACATCTTTTGCCTACACGCCTTGCTCTATGCCATGAGCCTGCTTCCAATGTTGTTTTGTTGATTCAATGTAATTCTCCATCAATCTCCACGAACACTTGAAGCTGCAACTCAGTTCGTCTACAACTCCATCATTTGGACTTGAAAACAAGCTAATATTGATGCAAACAGCTGTTGAATCATGAAGCTAACTAGTGGACAAGCCGAAACGAAGAGTTCAAGATGGCCAGTTTGGCCATTTTAGGGATCGGTACCGACCCCTAACCTTGGAGTCATACCGACCCCTAGCAACCTGATGATGTGGCACCTACTTTCTTGGGAGAATTGGTCTAAATCTTATATAACGGCTTAGGGATATTTTGAGCGATATATTAGGCTTCCTACTTGTAAGTAGGCAACTCCGAAACGCAGTTCGCTGTGACCATGTACGACCCTAATTTTGATTAATATTATTTAAGACATATAATTAGTTAAATTAAATGAAATAATGTAAATGGTCAAGAGATTGGGATTTGTATAAGTAGAAGGTAGACGTACCTAATAACTAATGAACTAAGGGAAAATAAAATGAAATAGATAAGGGAAGTAGATAAGCGCATAATAGGAATAAGTAATATTCTTATACCCTGAACCCTTCATGCCACTACACGTTCACAAACTAAAACTAAACCAAGAAGAGGCCGGCCACCATTAGAAGAAGTAAAGAGAAGATACGCAAGAATCAAGAGGAAAAAGCATAATCAAATTCATTCAAGAGAAAATCTAAATCCTTAACAAACAAGCTAAAGGTGAATAATATGTTACATCTCATATTTTCTTGTTTTCGGTCCTAGATCAGATCCATATATAGTTGCAAAGTTTATTACCATGTTTAGAATGATATATATATATATGCTTGTTGATGAATTATGTTTGTTCATATAAATTTTTATTACAAGTTTGATTTGAAAAACCTATCAAATGACATCCAAATGCCTTGCGATTTTGAGTTAAGGTCAAAAATATTATTTCAGAGATGGGTTTCATGTTTCATAGTTTTCTAAATTAATGTGGATTTATTATGAATTTTCTAGTGAAGAAAATGGTTAAATTGGGTTTAAAATTAATTACGGCTATTATGTATTAGCTTTGGGTCAGAAATTTATATATGTTAGAAAACATATTAAAAGTGATTTATGGGAATTTTTGGAAAATTTTCCTAAGTGTTTTGATAAGTATATAAAATTATTTAAGGTATGAGACTTAAATGTTTTATATGTTTATAAAAGGAGAAGGGGCAATTTGTAAACGTTTAAAATTATTTACTGCTGAAATTCGGCCACACTTTTAGAAAAGATTTAGAAAAAAAATTGGCAACCAATCATATGTTGATAAACAAAGCAGGTTAGTTGAAAGAAATTACTTTTTAAAGTTAAAAATCAGTTTTACAAGGTTTTTGATGTTTTGCCACTTTCGGCAGCACCTTTCGACCTCATACTGCCGCCTCCATCTAGATCGAAACCAATACACATGGTATTAATTTTGGTACGTAGTGGATTGGACTTAGGCGAAAGGTATGGAGTTGAAACAGGGATTTCGAAGGGGTTGAAGTAGCTTATGAAAACTTAGAATTTCTGGTTGTAAATGAGGCTTTCGACTTGGTCAGCTGTCAACTTGGTCAATTATTTTAAAGAAAAGAGCTTTCGAAAGAGGTTGCTGCTTTTGTTTTAAAAAAATGCTTTCGAAGGGGTCAAAACCCCTACCGCCACCTTCAACCTTTTGGAGCAATGCCTTCGAAAGTGTGCTTTCGCTTTAAACCCTGAGCCGCTTCTCCAATGCTTTCGAAGGGATAGGTTTCGACACCATCCACTTCTTTACTTAGGAAATTGCTTTCGAAAGAGTTGCTTTCAACTTAGTTCTTTTAAGACCCTTTTGATATTTTGCAAGTTAAACCCAAAGATTTCGAAAGGAATGGCTTTAAATGGTTTCGAAAGGTTGTTCCACATATTTTTACTAGAACCCAATGTTTTCGAAAGGTTGGATTTATGTAAAGGACTTAATGCTTTTGAATGGTATATGATAAAGGTTTCGAGGGGGTGGTTCCCTAATGTTTTCAAAAGGTTTTCCTTAGTGTTTAAATGGAGGGTTTCCAATGTTTTCGAAAGGCATGTTTAAAGTGTTTCGAGAAGAGGATGTCTAAGGTTTTGTACAGCTTTTGAAAGGATAACTTTTAATGTTTTTGAAAGGTCTATTGTAAATGGTTTCGAAAGGTATGTTTTGGCCTTTTGGCCTAAGGTTATAAAGTAAAGTAGTTTACTTGTACCGAAATTGGTACTTTCAATGGTTTCGAAAGGGGTACTTTCAAAGGTTTCGAAAGAGATTGTTTAAAGGTTTTAAACAAAGGTTTCGAAAGAGATTTTTTAAAGGTTTTAAACAAAGGTTTCGAAAGAGATTGTTTAAAGGTTTTAAACAAAGGTATCGAAAGAGATTGTTTAAAGGTTTTAAACAAAGGTTTCGAATGTTTTCATCAACAATGTTTTGTGTAAAGTATAGATAACATGGAAAAGTGATTTGAGTAAAGCATAGAGTATATTTTCCTTGTTAAGTATGATTTAAAGGTTAAATCAATTTGAAAGAAATGTTTTCAAGGAAAATTTGATGGGGTAGTTGATCCTAAGTAAATGATTCAGATATTAGAATACCAGATGGGACTGGTATGGGGTCGCACCCTATACTTTAGCTAGTAGCCCCTAGCTAATATAAGTCCAAAATTCCAGTGTATATGGCTTTATCACAGGTAAGACTAAAATGATGTTACACATAGAAATGAATAAACTGAGTAAAGGTATGTTATTGGAGAGCCCGCAAAACCATAGGATTAGTTGACCCTGGGAGAAGTAAGTTAGGGACAGACCTCCAGAAGAGTCCAATAGAAGTTAGGTTATTTGTTTATTTTGTCTGGTAGGCCCGAGTCAACCAAAGGTTAGCAGTTAGCCAAACAAAACTATAGTGTTCGGACAGATAGTCCATTGATTACCTGATTTGTATGTATACATAATATTGCTATTATTGCTTTAACCAGTTTGGTTGCAGGATTTTGAGTTGCAAAAGATATGTTTTAAAAAGGGATATTAGTGAGGGGAAACCCATTCCGCTAAGTGGCGTGGTCTCACTTAATATCAGTAAACCGAGATGTATAGTATTATTCACACCAGGCTTTATGTCTGACTTGAAGTTTATGTTTTTCCCCTTAAACTCTCGGGTGCTCAAAATATGATTTGAGTAAGTTGAGAGTTGAGGATTTACATGTTTTAGTAGGTGGACGAATAAAGCTTCCGAAGACGTGCAAGTGGCATGGATAGCTATTTAGGAGTTATTTTTATTTCTATTTCCACTACGATGTATTAAGATAGTTTTTGGTTATTTAGTACTCTGATCATCCAAGTGGGCATCTTCATATGTTGCTCTTGGCGTATATTGTAATAATTATATTTGATCAAAACCTGAGATACGTTTTAGGATTGTGTAATGGAATATGAAACATGTTTTGAAATGTATTTAGTAAAGTATGCTGTTTTTTGAATCTGTGATTTTGTTTCATATTCATGTGCTTATGATATTATGGATACCATTAACATTATCATATTTTGTCACCGGAAGTTAATACTATAGATGACTGCAACATCTGTAGCGCTTAGCTTCGGGCCTCAAGATAGGGGATGTTACACTACCTCTATAAATAGGAACATAGGGCTCATTTTTGGGATCTTTTAGTTTTAGTTCTTCCCAACGTTATATTCTTGTAATTCTAAAAGTCTAAGTGTCGGAGTTATACCGATCCCTAAGAACTTCTACCTCCAAGTCAGATATAAGCAATAAAATCTTAAAGTGGACGTAGCTTTGCTTTGCTTTGCCGAACCACTATAAATGATTGTGTCTTGTTTATTTCTCATTTTCATTTACATTTCTTTATATTTTATTCTCTACATAAACTTCTAAGAATTAGTGCTATTTTTGGATCAAACACTAGGTCTCTCCTTTTTATTCTCCAATGGTTAGTAAAGATAATTAAGATATATAAAATTCTCCATCTTCATCTTCCATAACTCATAATTTCTTCCATTAAGTTTTTCAATATCTATCTTCTCCATAAAAAAACACTCATCAGAAAAATTAGTGTACCTAGATCCAATACCAATTATTAATGTTACTATAAGGATCCATATAAATTAGATTTAAAAAGAGATAGGAAGTGAATAAACTCAATACAAAATTAATTTCCTCGGAACAAATTTTATTAAATTCATTAAAATATTACAAAGGAACCTTAAAATTGAGAAACAATCTCAATACCAAAACCCTAAAACATTAACTCTCCTCCTTCACATGAACCCTAAAGAAGCCTGTTTATAACTCTCCTCCTTCACATGATGATCATATTGGGTGTTTTAACTTGTTTAAACCAAAATTCAAATTATTTTCAAATTATCACATATTCATCTTCATATAGGGGCAAAATGGTCATTTTTGTGCATTTATTAATTTGTGAAAATTTACTTGGAATTTTCTATGTTGTTTTGTAGGAATTTTAGTGAATTTTACAAGTGGCTTCATGAAGGTATGCATGCACAAGAGTGAATACAAAGGAATGGAGATGGAAATAATTCAAAGTGATGATCATGGAGGACCCTACTTACCCACCTACCTTAATGTACACTTAGGAGCTAATGCACATGCTAAAAGGTCATTAAATCTTCATGCACACTTAATGGATGATTATTTGAAGTTAATGAAAACTTGGCCACCACACTACCTAAGAGGGTATTTTGGGTAGTTCCTAAAAAATTGAATTAGGGTTTTAAACTTGTATAAATACCCCTTATGTTTCATGTAACCCTCTCTTCTTTAGTTTCTTTTAGGCTCTCTCTTCTCTTAGCCTCTCTTTAGTTTAGTTTAGGCTCAAATAAATCGAGTTCTCTTCTTTCTTTTCATGGCTACTTAGCCATTTCTTTTATGTAATTTTTTTCATGCAATTTTAATTCATGTCTTTTTTTGTTTATTTACTTTCATGTTAGTAGTGTAGATCTTCTTTTAATTTATGCAAGTAAAATAGCTCTTCCTTTACTTTGCTTTTATTTTCTTCTTTTTTGTATTTCATGTTGCATGATACTTGTGTTGATATGATAACACAAATAAGAGGCTAAACCCTTCAATTTAGGGGTAATGAAGCTTTCTAATTATGTAGCTTCAACATTTCGATAGTTATTGCTCTCTTTTTGTGCTTAATGGAAGGATGAATGTTGATGTGATTTATTGTTACATGTTGAATTTGATAGTCTATGTTGTTCATAACAAATAGGCTATGCTTAAACAATCACAAACCAAAATTACCTCTTCATTTACATATTATTATGGTAATGAAGTGATTTTAAAATTAAAATTTGATGGTCTATATTTCTAATCAATAGTTAATAGGCCATACTTAAAATAGATTTTTTTTTCTCCTTCATTGTCATTTTTCATGAGAATTAACAAGTGGTTTAAAAGTTGTGTTATAGTTTGATGGCTTATGTTGAGCTAATTAATAGCACAAATAGGCCATACTTATGATAAACACATCAATTAAACTCACTAATGACCAAAAAAGAGAGATCGTAATTTCATATTTTTTTGAACTATATGATCTATTGAGTGGAATTATCTCTAAATTGTCATTTTATTCTCATAGTTTTCATTCACTTTTGTAGTGTTAGCTTTTGCAAATTTTAGTAGTTAACAACATTTTCTCGACTTTGGTTAATTTGATTGAATAGAAATTCAAAAATCTAACATTAATTCCCTACGGATCGAACCATACTCGTCACGTACTAACATTTGTATGCCATGCGCTTGCGGTTATTTTTATTTCAAAATTTGTCGTCGGTTTTCTAATTCGATAGAAATTCCGTTGTCAAACAAGTTTTTGGCGCGACTGCCGGGGAATAGTTTTGATTTTGATTTTCTATTCTTCGAATTATTTTTGTTTGATTTTTGCATGTGTTTGTTTTTTGTGTTTGTATTAAAAAAAAGGTTGTGTGATCTTTTGGCATTTTGTTTGTGTGCTTGTTTTTTTTTCTATTTTGCATTTGCATTTTATATATTAAAAAAATTTAAAAAAAAAGAATACCCAATTAAAAAAAGGCTTTTATTTCATTTCATTTACATTTCAAATTACATTCACATTTCTTTGCATTTCCATTTTCAATTCGCATTGCTTATTTCTACTTACATTTCTTCTGCCTCGACCATAATTCCACTCCCATTTCCTAACCATCACTGCCTTCCTGCAACTTGCTTCTGCTTAACACTACTAGTCATATACAAGCTGATGCCACACTTCTCTTCATCATACTTCTCCAAACCTTCTTTACTGCAACTACCCTCTGTTCGTTATCCAGTCACCAAACCACCACAAACATCTACCTTTCGTTGTCACCTCATTGCTTCCTTCAGTCTCCCCCACAAAACAATTACCATTCACCATTCCTCAAATCATCATTTGCAAACTATCATAACACCAGTTCTACACTTCAACATCATTGCACCTACCATTCAAAACCAGCATACATATTCACTGCACATATCATCTAACTACCACACTGACCACATTCCACCATTATCTGCCACAGTTACTATAGTTTATCAACAGCAGAAACCACCTTCCTCTACCATCACTTCATACACCAGCCACAATCCTACCTGCCATTCAAACTTGCACACCACCATCCCACTACATTACACCTTTCAGCTCTTCACTGACACTTCCATCAACATCCCTCTCTGCACTACATCACTTCAACCAAATTAAACTCCCCTTACTGCATTACCCACCACAACAGTCATCAAACAGTGCACAGTCATCAAACAGTTCTAAACTATGCTATATCTTTCCAACACCACCGTATACAATTGCTGCTCCTCTAAACATTACAACCTTCCCACATCAAACAACCATTTACTACTCATTCCACTGCCAATACAATTACATCACCCACGCTCTTCACTCAACATCTCCATATAGACCATCATCTCCATTAGCACATTAAATACATATCACAAACAAATTCCCTTCCAACTCACTTCTGCATAATTCTACCCTTATCATCACTACATTATTCTGCCACCTAACATTCACTTCACCACTACAATCACAACTCCGCCTCCATACTGACAAAGACAATTCAACACTTCTTGCTGCGCCAAAACCAAACCTCATAATCAACCTAACTGCATATTACAACGGATTTCAATTACCACAGCAAATATCAGTCAACTGTCATACACAAAACTACCCCTGCAAACATCTACTTCAAAGCCACCATCACCACTGCAATTCTCTAAAACAACTGTTGCTGCACATTTACATAACTGCAGTTCCCACACTATGCCATCAACAAACAACCCACAGCTACAATCTGCAACCACCATTCTTACCTGACAACCTACGAACCACCTGCACCCTCCTCTATAGCACAATTCCCCAACCACCTCGAACAAATTCCAGCGACACACAATTGCGACTTCCACAAACTCCAACTCAATCCCCCAACCATCGGCCCATAGACAATCGCTCAGACCTCCCTCCCAATTCACCGCGACCTGAAGCCACAGCCACAACCCAAACCATCCAATTTCAACCTCATCCAGCCCACGACCTTCATCCATAACCCCAAAACAATTGCCTCCAATCCTCCAGAGCAATCGCGACCCAACTCAATTCATTTTCAATTCGCAAGTCATTCTCGATTTTGGATTCATTTTCAATTTTGTGATTTGAAAAGAGGATTTCCACTCGAGTTTTTTTCCTCTCTATCGCGATTTGAAAACAGAAGAGAGAGCGTGGAAATAGAAAAAAAGGGGTAAGGGGATTTAAAAGGGCCGTGGGCTGTCGTTCATTTTGAAAAAAAGAAGAGGGGGAAGCAAAAAAAACAAGAAAATGAAAATGTTTTTCTTTGTTAGTGGTTAGTATAATTTCTAATAGTTTTCTTTGTTACCAAAAAAATATATTGTGTTGTTTTGTCGTAATTTGGTTTGTTTTAATTTAACTAAAAAACAAAAAAACACAAAAAAATGAGAAGAAGAAGTTTCGTGTGTATATTGTTTTTATTTCAGGTTGTCAAAGCAGATAAAGAAAGGAGCCGCTTGCTAAAAATAATTGCCTTGCTTGCTTATAAATTTTTTTGCTGTTTTTAACTCATATCTATTGTTTTTTTATTTTGATTTTCATTGTTTATTGCTTGCATTATAAAAAAAATTTCAAAAACCAAAAAAACAAAAACAAAATCCATTCGTAGTTGCATTGTTAATACACGTTTAATTTCAGTTTTGCATTTCATCTTAGATTTTAATTAATAATAACGGTTAGACGTCGATAACCCTTAATTGTATATTGATAAGTTGTCCTCTTTCGACAATTTAATTTCTTGGTGTCTAGGCTTCGGCAGAGCAATAACCATTTATAAATATTACGGTGATTCGTAAATATTATAGTGGTTGTTTCTCCGAATGTACTTAAACCTTCGGCTGCATTGCTATGGTGATTCGTGGTGCACGGATAAATCCTATCCATTATCTGGCTGAGAACTATCTTGTTGAATTAAGACAAAGTGTGACTATATAATTTTGGATTAGGAGCTAATTAGGTTAGAAAATTTATAATTAAATCCTTGCATTCATTTAGTTGCATTAGTTCATGCATAAAAAAAACAAAAAACAAAAAAATGTTCAAAATCCAAAACTAAAAAAAGATTATAAAGATTCCTTAACTTAGTTTCTAAATCCTTTTCATTTGAAAATTTTGAAACAAATCAAAAATTCAAAAAAAATTACTTAGTTTTTTTTAGAAAAAAAAAATATATATAATCTTTTCAAAAAAAATGAAAATCCAAAAAACAAAACAAAAATCAAAGTTCCATTTTGAAAAATAAATTCTATTTCTAAATATTTTTCCTGTACAAAAAAAAACCAAAAACATTCTTGAAAATGACCGAGTTTCCGTTTTCTTACTCGCCAGAATTTGACAATAGTTGTGAAAATCAATATAATCCATATAACTTCACACCAATTTCTTATGGATATTTTAACAACAACTATTTTGCAAACAAATCGAATTTTGAGCAACAAAGTTTTCAAAATAACGAGCAACCCTCAAATCTCGAAAATAGCATTGAAATGATTCCATATTTTCTTGAACTCTCTACACAACAAAATCAAAGGATAAATGATTTGTGTAATTCTAATTTGTGTGATAACTCAAGTCAAAATTTTCAAAGTAATCACGATTTGAATTCACTTCAAAATGCAAACGATTTCGAGTATAACCCATGCCAATTCAATTTTGAACTCCAAAATGAATTTCAAAATCAAAACGAAAATGTGATCCACTTTTCAAATAATTTTGGCAATGATAATAATCTCGACTACAATACGAGTGAAAATTTTTGTTCTCAACAAATCCAAATCGAAAATTCTCAAGTTAATAACTATAATGATCACATGGATTTATTGAACATTTGGACTTTGTTGAACAAATGGACGAAATCTACAATGATCACATGGATTTATTGTTTGAAACATATATGAAACAACGTGAGAAACAAAACCAAATCCCAACATGTGACGAGTCAAATGATAATCCATCTTTTACCCAAATCGACAATTTTCAAACAACAACTTTTGAAACTTAAAATGATGATCTTAATGAAGTTGTTGAAAACACAGTAATCGAGTTGGATTTCAATTCTTTTGAGGGTGAGAAACTCGATTTAATATTCGATCTTCCTTTTCCCGATTTTGAAATTTGAACACAACAACTTTGGATTTTGAACTTGACACATGTAATGAAGTTGTTGATAATTCAATAAAGGAAGATGAATTCAATGAAAACGAGTTTTTTGGACTTTTCGAAGACGAGTTGTCGAATTCTGAGATGGAAGAGTTAAATCACCATTTCCATTTTGAAATCAATAATTCTGAAGAAGTTTTCAATGATAAACTTTAATTTCAATTTGGTGAAAATAAATTTGAATTTCAACCAATTTTTCTATCAACCCCGAAAATCATCGAAAAGGAAACAACTCGTACGATTTTTAATAAAACGACATTTGAGTGGAACATTTAAATTGTGATTTTTAATTTAATTAATTTTTAATTTTTTAATAAATAATACGTGTCAATAATTTGCAAAAATAAATAGATAAATAGACAAAATTATAAATTGCTTCGACTCAATTCAAATCAACTCCATGATGTAGAGCATTTTGATAGGATCGCAATGCAAAAAATCACGTCTCAAATGGATCTCATTTGCAAAAGTTATTAATTTTAGAATGTTATAAAAATTTAAATTTTATTAATAATGTTAATTAATATAGCAAATAGATCAAGATTATTCATTCAGCTGAAGGTGGCTTTTACCCCGTTCTCATTCTTAACGCGTTAAGAATGGGAACATGGAAAAAAGACCGCGAATGTTACCTCAGCATATGTAGGCTCGCTGGTATTGTAATGGTATCATAAAAGGCATTTTTACCGTACATTTCCAGTTAATTAAAAAAAATGGTAATTCATTAACACTAATTGGGTGTTGATATGGAAACGCATTTAATAGTACAAAACTTTTGGCAATTCACTAACACTAATTAGTAAAGAAAATAAACAAAGATATTGATTGTAATTCCATCGCTTACTACTATAATTTATTTAGAAAGTTAATAACACTGACTTAATAGGAAAATCAATCATAAATTGTTCGTTAGGTAAAAAATTGAAAAAATTACTATTCTGTCAATTAGAAACAAATATAAATATTTATAATTTGTAAAAATAATTATATTTTCTTAAAAGTAAAAAATAAAAATAACAAACGTGTTTTCTAAGACATCCATTTGTTTCCTTGCAACCTCATTCGAAGCTGGTCCACTTCATAGTATTGACAACCATTTTTAAACTTTAAGTTTTTCAAAATTATTTACTTTTGGTTTTTTGTATACATATAAAAATGTCATACTTCCTGAATAAAATATAATAAAAAACAATATTAATAATGGAAATATAACAACAAATAAAAGCTAGAATATATTAATAATAGGCACTGATTTTCATAATATTAATTATGTTAGCTTTATAAAATATAGAACATGTTATAATCGATAATTATTCCTGTTATAATTACTTGTTCAAAGTAAAATTGTACATATTCCTTTCGCTTTCCATTTTCTTTTCCAACTCTTTTTAAATACACCTTTTCCATACTCCTCTCATAATGATAAAAATAGAATAATATTCTACAAAACTATTTTGGATTGCATTAATCGTTGAACATTATTATTTTTTAATTGTATTCCTCTTATATATATATTATTTTACTATATTGAAAAAATATTATCTCATTTATAGAAAACTGTGCTTGAAGACACTTTTAGTTTTCACTTTCCATTCTTTCTAGTTTAGGTTAATTTTTTATATCTTCTAAAATTATGACTGCTTTCAATTTTTTTTAATTATAAATAAATACTATGTTAATAATTTGGATAATATAAGAAATCTACTTTGGATAAATATTTTGATATTGTTGAAGGAATTTTAATCCATAAAATTATGTATATACATTCCCATTATAATTTTTAGTTGAAGATATTTTTTTGTACTTTTTTAAGTAATGTAAGATTAGTCAAAAAAGTTTGTTTATAGTTATTCATTTTAACAACCATCTACAATATTATCTTAAATTCTCTTAGGTTATTCTACGTTCAATTTTACATAATCTATTTTATTTTACAATTATTACTTTATTACGAAGATAAATATAAATAAAATTTATTTCTAAAGTTGGTATTTCATTACAAATGAACATATCAATTTTTTCTTTCTATAATAGGTATATTATTACAAACATATACAATGTTTTTTCTTTTTAAAATTGGTACATCAAGTGAATTCATTTATTTTTTTAAGTTACACAGGAAAATGATAAATTCATTTATTTTTTTAAATTACATAGGAAAATGATAAATTCATTTATCATTATTTCTGTATAACTGTAAAGCATAACGTCATTTACCTTTTCCTATAAATTGTCCTTAAAACTAATTCATCAAAAGTGTTGTCCTTAAAACTTATTACCCTGCACAAAGAAGCCATTTGAGTGAAAATTCCTTATTTTTGTCATTCTCTTAAGTAATATTTGAAATTCAATATATCATTTGTCTTTTAAACAAATGTAGTAAATGCTAAATGCTAAATGCTAAATTAAAAATCTATGTATGTAAATATTTATTTTAAAGTTAGTTAAGAACATTAACTTTCATTTATTTCCTTAATAAATATTAAATGTTAAAAGGTAACAAATCAACATCAAATTCATTATAATCTATAAAAATGGCAATTTTATTACTTATACAAATATAAAAATACATAAATGACATAATGAAGATTACATACCTAAAAATAATGAGTTTAGTACTCCACTCAATTATCTTAACAAATTCACCGTATACTTTATGATAAAGTTGTTATTTTAAAACATCGTGTGCAACGCACGTGTTACATTACAAGCTAGTATATAAGGAGTACCAAATTACTGTCAAAACATCAAGAAAAATTTACAATACGGTAGAGAAATTAATATCAAATCATGGGATACAACATGAAGATATCTACGATTTCAATGGCTTTCTTGTTCTCCATTCTACTTATCTCAAGCGGTAATATTCACACGTGTTATATTTCCCTTTCTTTTTATGATTGAGTATTACCCATTCATTATAAACAAATGTCTTCATGTTATAATTTTTTATTGTTCTCATAACTTTCAAAATGTGAATTCAAAGTAGAGATGCTGATTTGATGGAAAAAATAAATGATGTAGAAAATATTAGAATATATATATATATATATATATTGGAAATTAAACCAAGATACAAGTTATTAACACATTTGGTGACACAATGAATTTCCACAATTGAATTGCCTTTGGATTTCAAACCATATGTAAATTCAATGAGATCCAATGGTCCAAATACACTGTGGCACCAATTGTATTTTATTTTGTGTCCAACTAGCTGAATCTTGTATTAACAATTTTATATATATATATAACTATAATGGGTTTCAATTTCCAGTTAATTTTTATAACAAAAATAAAGAAGAACAATATGATAGTTTATGAAGAAAAGAAGTATTTGCAAAGGAGATGTACTCATTTTTAATCCTCTTTTAATTTAAATTAATTACCTTCGCTTAGTAATTAGTTGCCTATTTAACAACGCACTTATTCATGATTAGTAAACTGTAACATATACTCTAATTTACACCGCTATCACAACAATATATATGGGTTTATAGACGATATGTAAGTATGTATAATTGGTTCCTATTTCATGTATATGTTAGTGATATTTTAAGTGAGGTGATCTAGTTTGTACAAACAGAAGATTTTATTAAACGGTCAACTTATTATTTTTCTATTTAATATTTTAAGGTATTCACGGCGAAAGTTTAGACTGTCCTTCTGGGCCCCAACAACCAGGTTGTGAATGTACTAAAGACTTTTCGATGAGCAATTGTCAGGCTATAGATTGTGATATGTTTTGCTTCCGCAACGCACAATCTAGTAGTGGTAGATGCAGGGATTCTAGCACTTGTCAATGTCATCATCCATGCGCTTGAGGATTTTAATCCTGCTTAATGAAGATCAAGGATGTTGTAGTTTCAACAAATTAATAAACAACTTTTTCTTAGTATCAATTTAAATTTCATTTATGTTGACAAATGCTATTGGATAACTATGACAAATATTCCTCTTTAAATATTTCTCTTTAAATGCTATTGGACAACTTTTGCTCGGTATCATCTTTTGCTTAGTCTTTCATTGCTTGACCTTTTGCATTTTTTTAAATAAGAAAATATTTCTCCTTATGAAATGCTAATTTATTATGATGGATGGGCTTAAGAGAGAGGTTGAAAAATAGTACGTTTATTTATCATCCCTTCGTTGTTTTCTTCTCTTTGAGAAAGAATGCAAAATTTATTGAAAGCAAAAGTCGTTTTTTCCATATCCCTCTCCATAATTTCCTCCAAGATAAAATTAGTTTTCCAAATATATTCAGAACTCCAGGGTAATGAATTTTACAAATCTCCAAATCCTTTAACTTTGAATGTTTAAATTTGAATGTCATTGTGTTAACCTTGAGGATTGGATAACAATTATCGATTGCATTATAGTCGTGTCGATTTTGGCATTTATGGCTGTGGCCTCATCTACGACACAACTCATGTCACTTCCTTTTTCCATCATTCCTACTTGTCAACTTTATGTTGATTTTAAAATAAAATTAAATCCATCTTTCACGTACTTCTATTTATCTAATTGTAGATCTTTATTTATACAAATGTTGAATATTAAGGCTTACCAATTTCTATATAAGCTATTAATTTGAGATATAAGAATTGAATGAAAGTTAATAGCATTAAAAATAAATTCGTTATGTAAAGTAATAAATAAATGCTTTGTGAAATAAATGTATAAGTTATAAAGTATTAATTACCATATTAATACACTTGAGAAATGGATGTGTATTATTTATTTCCAAAAAGTTTTGGCAATCTAAATAAATGATCTAGTAATTGACCGTAGTTATATAATACAATCACACAACGAAGAAAAAGAAAATTTTGTAATGACCTTCCTTTCTAGGAGTTAAAACAACATTTACAGATCATAAATATTTGTAAATATAAATTGTCAATTTAACAATTGACCTTCCTTTTGCTGAGCACTCATTTCTTTTTCTTACAATAATATTTAAGTTCCAATATGAAAGATTTGCAGAGTAATCTATATGAAGTATTTTAATACATTTAAAAGTTGAAAATAAAATAATTTCATATAAGTTGGGCATTACATGCAAACATGAAAGTGAGTAAACAACTCATAAGCATAAGGAACTTTAAAATTTTATTCGGAGATTTCATTGAATTTAAGTATGATAAAAGTGATGATTTGCCTTAAATGTTTCTACTAAGACTTTTATAAGCATTAAACCATAGATTTTATGATTTCTTTGTGGAAGCAAATTATATGATGTTAATGATTTATCTGATATTTGAATGTAAAATGAATTTGAATGACAAATCACAATGAAATTAATTTGGAACTGATTAATGATACATTATGGTTATTAATTTATGGCGTTGGATTTATTCTTATATTATGCAATGAATATCAATTTATTGACCTTTAAATGTAAAGATTATAATGTTTTAGATTATCAAATTTATCATAAGTCTATTTTGGAAAATGTTCATTCTTGGTTTTATTGTTTAAGTTATTAAAATATTTGTACATAAAGTTCTATATTAGAATGTTATGTGAAACATATCAAGATTTTACATTTGGTTAAAATTTGAAAATGGAGAAATTATGAATATTATATATGTATAAATATATGTGTGTGTATATATATATATGTGTATATGTAAATATATTGGTTATGAAAGTTTCATAAGAAAAGATAAGGAATACTATCATCTTAATGACATGAGTACATTTTATAATTTGATTACTAGTTTAATGTTAAACAAATCCATGTTTTTTATGTGTGTATGTATTTGACAATATAATTCAAAATGAAATAAAATTCAAAAGGATTTGAAGCACTATTGCTTTGTTGACATGAATGAATTTACTGAAAGTAAAAATAATAATGAAATAATTTATGCATTACAATATAGTGATTATACAACATACACAAAACTTATATAATAACAACGTATGTGATTAGTTTATCTTTGAAATTAAATAAAATGATGGATATTGAAAGTAAGGAGAGATGTATTTATGAAGGATATTTATAAATCAAAGGGAATAAGTAATTGCTTGAGTATCCATAAAGTACTTCCAAATGATATATTAATACTTGTAGACATACGTACCTATATGATCTTGAATATGAAAAATGGTAATTTAGACCGATGTGTGAACCTAAGGAAAACTATATGTTTCAAGAATATTTATTTGGCTTACCAATATAAGTTGGTGGATATAATGTTTATAAATATGCAGAAAATATTTAATTTGAAATACATGTATGAAATTGAAACTTAATCACAAGTATAGAGAATTGAAAAATATTTGTGTTAAATGTATGTATAGAAAGGAAGTTTTTTGTGTTCTAGGTTGATATGATTTTCCTCTCTATATGAACATTATTATAAGGCTCTATAATTGATATATCATACCGCATAAGTGCATATTTTATGAGTTTATGCATGCATGATAGAAAAATGATATAAGTTGAATTGAGTATTGTGTTAATACATGTTGGTATTATTTAAACATTGTTTTTACAGGTTTTGTGTTGATATTTGTTTGTATGTATAAAAATACAAAGCATGTTAAAATTACAATGAATTTAACCAATGATAAAAAAATTGAATATATCGATCTTCATAAGATAGATTGTATGTGGGGGAAAATACTTTGTTAGATTGTTTCATACTCAACATGGTTCCTCATGATAAATCGAAAAATACTATCATTGGATTTTGAAACGGTGTTCCACCAAACTATATTTTTTTCAAATTGCAAGGGTATCTAGCTAATGTGGGTCTACCACGGTTTGAAAAAATCAATAATGGACATCGGATGTCTGATTGTGAGTTCCTCTCTATCCTTCTAACATGAGACAACAGATTTACAAGAGGCTAATGTGAGAAAATTGAATTTTTTTAAGTTGGTCACATAACATTGAGAAAACCTTAGAAAGGTTTAACCGTTTGGTTTGGCATCTATGTTTTCTCTCTATGATTCTTTCATATATAAGAATAAATAACATTATTTTCCAACATATAAATGCGTTAATATTGGAGGAAGCATCTTGTTTCTCTTGAATTATTAAACTTACCATTACTTATCATGTAAGTAGATATACTCATAACCCACAAATGAATATTGGAATTTCTATAAGATTGTATAATGGAATAAGAAGACAAATCTATTTTGAACCTAAAGCAATTAAAAAATTGGTGAAAGGTTGATCTCAATGGTACCTGTAAGATCAGAGAGGAACCTGATGAATCTTCTTACTAAATGAGTGTAAAGGATATTAGTCCTTGAATCTTTCAGAGAAATGTGACACATGCCTAGAATAAAGGAAAATGTGGTGGATACCCATTAGCGGTCTAACAAAGCCACATGATTATTCCACCCAAACCCTTTCTAACATCCAGCACAAACCACTAGAACACATGAATATTTCTTACCATCACCAAACAGGCCAAAGATTCCACCTCTGCCTTCAAAAAGCTCACAGCCACATCCTTGCTCCATAAATTGCTCACGGCCATGACATGCTCTTGTGCCTCCTTCCTCCAACATTTGAGTTGATATTCCTTCCTCCTATGTTGTTACATAACCTTTGCCAAAGTTTGGGATTCATTTGCATTTTTTTAGAAAGTTAAAGAGATGAGAGAGAGAATGAAGATATTATTTTTATGCTATAATTTGCAAACCAAATTTTATGCTTATAGGATTATTTAAGAAGTTAAAACCACCTCCCAAACCTTCTTGGCCAGCCACAAAAGCATGCCCCCTCCATGTGCTTCACTTTACACATCACACTCCATAACTTAGCCTTAAACTCTTCTTTCTAAAATATCTTCTACCCCATGACATCACTCATTACATCACTAAATACATTTAGTTGGTCATAACCACAAAAATATTTTAGTTGCTAATTAATGTCATATTAATATATTAGACATGCCCAAAAAGTTTGAACAACATTTATCGAGTAAAAAGCCGTTTATGGATAAAACTGTTTTCTGTCATACCATCAATATTTCATCGAACTACTTATTTTTGTAAACATATTTCAAATAAGTTTACCATGATGTGTTACTATATAAAAGGGGCTTAACATGATTATAAAACCATTTTTACACATTTTATCAAATATTCAAATATTTAAATAATTTAGATATTTAAATATGAAGTATTCAAAATTCCAGGTCACTACATTCTCCCCCACTTAAAACATTTCGTCCTCGAAATTCCAATACGTCCAATTAATGAAAGAGACAAGCACATATCGATACTCAATAGTATTCAAAATTATTAGCAAACAAAGCTCTAAGGTATGCTCAGGTTAAAACCCCTCTCATTGCACAAGGACGATAAATAATTTACTAAGCCTACCTTATGCTCAACAGTCTTAGGTTATTACCTAGACGATTACTCAAGCTACCCCAAAACAAATTGAAAAGTCATTCCTTGAGCTCTCGGCCAACAAAACTTTATATACACATATACATAAGCCCGTATGATGTACATAGATCATCTATAGGCGATATATGATCTCATCACTTGATTGATCACATAAATTTCACTTCCGAACTAGTATAGATTACATGATCTCTCTAGTGCCGACTCCGATCAGGTTTCTTGATTAGAAACCTTTGTTTCCCTTACATAGCCATATACTACGATAGAAAACCTCATGATCATATTAAGAATCCATTTCAAGAGTTCACCATTGAGAATCGATTGAAAATCCCTTAACCGAACCAGTGTAAATCAACTAAAAACCATGTACTTGAATCCTAGATCAAGAAATGTCATGAGAATAAAATAATCTACGTACAATGTATGTATTTTACCCCATTCGTTTCTTTATATATACCATTTATTTTTTATACCATATTCATTTACATGAATGGTATGTCATTTAATTCTAAAACCATTTATGAAACATTTCATTAAAAGACGACTCAAGTTTATACTCATATAATACTCTAAAAAATCCTAAGAGTATATACAAACTTATGAGCTCTGTATATCTCTAGATAAGATACACCATAAGGTGAACACAAAAGGCCCGCGCCCGAACATAAACATGAACCATGTGGTACCAAATATCATCAACTCCCGCACGCAACATCGATAACCATACTCTAGATACGGAGATGAAAATACCCTATCGTGGGACTACAAAACCCTAAATTGTGCATCCTACTCCGCCTTTAGCCATTTTCGATGTCGAGGCCATGTTTGTAATCTTTCACACGAGTCATCATCACTCGAAAAGAACACGAATCCCAAATGGATTCCCACATCTCGAACAAATCTTGAAACCATATGTGGATTCCCATATCTCAACCAATCTCGAAATCACCTAGATTCCCACATCCTGAATAGATCACAAACAACTACGTGTGTTCGAGCATCTTAAACAGATCTCAAATCTCACATTGATACCCTTATCTCAAAAAGATAAACTTCCAAGAAATAGAACACGTATCTCAGTCTTGACGTGGTTTTCGGTAAGTAAAGCACTTACCAATCCTGGTCTCTCCAAGATTGAATCGACGAATTTGGTCATTCAATGATAATAAGAGCGATCACATATGGAAACCAAGTCTCATATACTTATGACGTTTCTAATATTTTCCTCTCACACTATCCCTCGATCAATTGTGAAGCTAGTAGGTTTGAGCTCTGTTGCTCATATCCCTACACCAACATCAGTCTTAATTCCCATAGATAGACAAGCCTACTTCATCGGCTTTTAGTGCTAAGTATACAACTAAATGTTTTCCATTAACACTACGCCATAAATGGCCTACTGCAACACAAAAAAAATGTTGGCTCAGGCCCGAAAAATGTTGCCATAGGTCTATGGCAACACTTTTAGGGTGATGCAATTTTTGCCGTTGCCTTAGACCTCAAAGGCAACATTTTGACTATCTAAGGCAACATAAGTAATATTGTTGCAATAGAACCCTATTTGGGTCTATGGCAACACCCATAGGTATCTGTAGCAACATTCAAAAATGTTGCTATAGATATGAACTTTTTGAATTTGTGGGGCCCACAATGTAGAGCATATTTGATTTTTTAATAAAAAAAATATTTATTTAATAAAATGCTATTGCACAGAATTTGATATTTAAACAGTAATTTATTTAAATAAATATTTTATTTCAACATTTGAAATAGTACAAATTCCTGACTCCACTATTTTACAATTCAATGATATATAACACTGATATTCACATATACAGATATTCCTCACTACATCACTCAGTTCACTCATTACATATGCAGTTTCAATTTATACAGACACCGACAAATATATGTCGACCCGAAGGCGAGCCGAGTGCCGAGCCATCACAACCGAACACAACCCCCTGTCCTTCTAACTTCACTTTACTGACACCCTACATAACCTCCTATACATATCACTCACAGCAACCAAGCAACAAACCACTACCCAAAACCAATACTAACTGCACTATCAATCGCCACTGTATTCAACTCATCATCCTGCTTGCTGCCTTCATTCCATCATCATCAACCCTTTACTGCCCCTTCCACACTTGCCACACAAACGCAACTCCACCCAATCATCACTGGCTTGCAAAGCACTTGAAGACCACCGCCACTCCAAATCTCCTGCATCACTTCACCCATCGAACTACTACACTGAAACCAACCATCAACATCCCCTGCTAGCTGCTTGCTTTCTACAACCACACTACATACCAAACTGTGCCTTCTGAAATCAATACAACAACACTATCTCCACACTCATATGCAGCAAAATCAGACCACGATATCACAATATATCCTCTAACCACCAATAAACAACTGCTCATACACACTGTCATATACTCTTCAATCAACAACACCTCATAACACAACAACTCTGTTGCAACTACCATCTATGAATCTATGATGCATCTAAAATCACCCCACTAACCATTCAAACATCCCCGAACAATTTCATCAAAAAAAACAAACTGATATCACCTAAATCACATCCACTATTCTGATCGCCTTCTATCATTCCATCACCATAGCTCAACACAGCAGTATACACCACAGCTCAATTCCAGTTCATCTCTACACACGTACTTCATATCACCACTTCTGTCGAGCCACCATCTCCTTCAAACGACAATCACCTTCTCCACTTCCTTCAACAATTGACATTCGCAACTCCCCAATTCAGCAACCAAGCCCACTAATTCTTTCCATCACCCTTCAGCCTTGCCTTCACGAACACTTTGAAACCGAAAACTCCTCCAGCACACCGCGACAATCGACCAAGAACAACCAACAATCCATCGACTAAATCCCCAAAAACCAACCGTCCATGAACAACTTGCCTACCACTTCGCACCCCCTTCCTATCGAGAACGAAATCCCCTCGAACCTTATCTGGAACCATAACCGCCTCCTCGTCGAACTCCAGACGCGAACAAGTTTTTCTATTCGAAAAAAAAATTGAAAACGATTTCGATTTTCCAAATTGGAGTTGATTAGAAAAAAAAATTCCGTTGGCTATGAAATTGAAGTTGCGAGATTAAGATTTAACTGTGAAGTGGGAATTAATTTGTAATGATCAAACAGAGGAATTTGAATGATTTGTGGATTTCGAATTTGAAGAAGATCGAAAAAGTTTTTTTGAACGAATTGTAAAGTTTTAGAATTTGAAAGAATCGTGAATGGTTGCGATTTGGAAATTAGGGATTTGGAAATTGGGGGTGAGAACGAAAATGATATGAAAAGTAAAGCAGGGAAACGAAAATTTGGAGCAAATTGTAGTGGTGATCCAGTTTAACAATCGGATTAAATGTAGACCGTTGGATCGTATTCACGTGGATTGCTAATTTTATTAATTTTTTAATCTGAATATATCTATAGCAACACTATATAAAAATGTTGCATCGTGTTACACTTTTTTAGCTAGAGCAACACATTTTTATGGCTAAGGTAACACCATAAATACAACGTTGCAGTAGGACCAAAATTTTATATCTATCGCAACATTTTAGCTGGCAACACCTTGCAAAAATGTTGCAGAAGGTCATTTATGGCGTAGTGTAACGAGTAAACATACAAAGCACGATCAAGTCACATAAGCGACTTCCAATCCCCTTTGATTTTTAAACCTTTCCTTTTTATATCTTTTTCCAAAAGATTCATTACTTATAATTTCCTTCAAAATATCCATTTAAAGATCTAAGCGCTTTCACAAATTTATTCAACAAGGTTTCAGACAAATGTAACTCAAACATTGTCACTACAAACTCAAAACCATTTCTCTTATGCTTATCTTTAAAACATTCTTCTAAAGATATATTTACATTCATAAGTATATTCAAAAACGGTTAAAGACGAATGTTATTGAAACATTGTCACAACAAACCCAAACCATTTTACTTATGCTTAGCTTTAAAACATTCTTTTAAAAGATCTAAGATAATATTTAGCTACGTTTGATAGACGACTAATCGATTATCTAGACAAACAATTGCTTATACAAATCAATATTTGTATACTTAACTTCTTTTCGAAATTTCAGCATAACCATTCCTCTTTCAGGAGTGGAGCCAGGTAAGTTAGAGCACTGGTTGCATCAAAGCCTTGCCCAGACACTTCGTTCTTAAATCTCACAAATAAACAAGCATACTCGTCGGCTTTTAGTGTTAAGTATAATATTATTGATTTCCATAAACAAGTAACAAACAACATGATTAACCGTTTTCGACATTCCCAACTTAACTATTCCTCATTTAAGAGAGAAGCTCGATAGATTAGAGCTCTATTGCTCCATCCTTACTCGATATCAATCTCAACTCCCAGAAATAGATAAGCCTACTTCGTTGACTTTTAGCATTAAGCAAAGTTAGTTAACTTTTAAACAAGTAAGTAAGCAACAAGATTAACATGTTTCGACATTCCAACTTAACTATTCCTTGTTCAAGAGTGAAGCCCGATAGGTTACAGTTGTATTGCTCCATCTCCACTTGACATTAATCTTAACTCTCAGAAATAGAGAAGTCTACTTCATCGGCTTCTAGTGTTAAACCTCTTCCTTACTTTTCCAAAATTTATATATAATTATTAATAAGATATTTAAACTTCAAGCCAACTTTAATATACTTCAAAACATGTTTGAAAACATCTCTAAAAAGATTAGAGAAAAACACCAAATTTAAATATCATTTTTGAACACTAAAAACCATAAGCGACTTACTATAGCATTTATAAATGCTGTTAAAAGTCCTTGTTAAAGAACACATTGAAAAGCACAATCTTTGTAACTAGTTTGACCACTTTAAAAAAGGATTTAAGACTTGAAAATTTTTATAGTAATTACTACCATTAGGGTAATTAAGAATCATGGAAAGAAACCCTTAATAATATCTTTCCATTTATTTATAAAAATTCCCAAAAACAAGGGATTTGAATGTGCCCTTGTAATGACTATTCTTGCTTCAAACATTTTCAAACTTACTTCAATTTTACACACAAGTTAAACAACCATTTAAACATCAAGTCATGGCCATGCCACATGTTTTGGAGGGTAATAGAAGTGATGTTATATAATATAAAGTTACCATTTGCTTTCAAAAGCAAGAGGGGTCCAAAGTTTATAACTTTACCTAGTTAATGTCACTTTAACTTTATACTTTGCACACATCATATATACACACAACATATAATCAAAAGATAGTGAGATAACTCACTTAGATCCATGCCAAACCCAAGCACAAAGCCACAAGGACAAAGAATCAACTCCCACCATCACTAAAAGCCTAAAAATCCAACCTTTAGCACTTTCAAACCAAAGCCACACTTCCTCCTCCTCCTCCTATGCTCACGGTCCCCCTTAGATCTTCCTCTTCCTCTCACCTTCTCCCTATTTCTACTTTCTAATCATGCTTCCCAAGATTTTTAGGCCAAAAGCCAAAGTTTAAAAGAGATTGAAGATGATTTGGTTAAGTCTCAAAAAAGTTTGAGAATAATTAATGGATTAGTGCTTAAGCACATCCACCGTTTTTAATTCTCATACTTCATATCAAGCTTAGTGAATGAGTGATTTATTATGTTTGGTCTGCCTCTCCTTATATAGGGTTTTACAAGAGGTCACAACCACCTCTTACCTTCCATGAAAGGTCACAAAGGAGCCTCCTTTTTACATGTTAAATTTACACCTCTTTTCTATTACTTAAAAGTTAAGTATTACCATAAAAGGTCATTTTCGGAATATCTTTGATGACATCACCCATGACATCATCCATAAAGGCTATTTCCATAAATAGGAAAAAAAAATTTATTTCATTTTATTAATTTCCTAAGAAAATAAGTGTATGTAAAAAAATCTGAACAACTTCTGATGGTTAAAAAGTTGTTTATCAATACAACGATTTACGGTCACATTTTCAAAATATTTGTTTTGTAAACATTTTTCCAAAATAAGTTTACGATCATTACTTATGATTTAAAAGTGGGTTAAAATGCTTACTAAATCATTTTAATAACATTTAATCCAAGATTCAAATATTTAAATAGTTCAGATATTTAAATACGAAGTGTCCGAAGTTCAATTCGTTACAATCCTAAATGTATAGGATAGATGCATCAATAAAATAACTTATCATAGCTTCACTTATTTATTAGAAACATTTTACTCTAAAGTGAAAATAAGAAGAGGTTTCATAATTATTCGGGTATGCCACCACTACTTAGGCTCCGTACATAGTATCCATATAAATATTTTTTATACAGAAATTTCAAATTCCGTATTTAAACTACTATGTATTTTATACCAAATTTATTTAAAGGAAACTTCAAAAGTCAATACCTTGGTTTTATTTCAAATCATTTGAAATAATAATATATACATATACCTTTTTGTATATCAATTACATTTTGGATTAAGTCAAAATCTTTTTCAAAGTGGTATCAAATACTTCGTAAAATCATACATATCATCATCTCAATTTACAAATCAACTTCCCAAATATTTACCTTAAAATCAATAGAAAAACATACAAATAGATCGAGTAGCTCCAAAATAATACCAAGGAAACGGGTCACACTAAGTCGTATAATATATCCCCTTACCATAAAGGATAATACTCATGAGAAGTGCTTACCAACCAAACATATCTCTCGCCCATTTCTAGTTATTTTCTAACCACTCAAACTAGATAACATAAAAATTCTTTGTTGCCAAATTGACTCGTTGATTTTGGGAGCAACTTCGAACTTGAACAAATCTTAAAACTCTTTTCAAGATATTAGTATTCACAAATACTTTTAAATAATAATGTTATTATTTTCTTCAAAATCTAGGAAACCCCTTTTATTTCGAGCAAGATTGGTTATCGAGTTAGATATATGTAACAATTACATAATTTTCCCTAGGGAATATCTCTAGCTCTATCAGTGTTAACTTCGGGAGCGTACAATAATTATCAATTACGCCATAGTCATGCTGGATTTCACTTTCAAGGCAGTGGACTCATCCATGACACAACTCCCATCACTTTCTCTTTGCTCCTACCCATTAATCTTCTAACAAGTTGAGCCAACCAACCTTCTTTATGACTAATGAATAATGTTTAGAGGATATCATATGGTTCTATACTTCATCTCCTTCACAGGTCCAACCGATAAGTTCTTCATATTGTTGTTTTTCATAACTTGAAGACGTAATACCCCTTAAATAATGATAAAGTAAAGCTTTATGCATTAAAGGGAACATTAAAATTAACTATAGTTTAACATTGATTAAAAAATGTTAGCTCCAAAAATACAAACTTATTACATACACCTTTGTCTATGAATATGAGGAAGGCACACTATAGTACATTATTGTCTTAATAGTTTGTTTGTACTGGACTTTCACCTAATGGCGGTGCTAGAAAAAACATCGACGAGGTTACTTGATGCATAAATGATCATTTTCCTTAAGGTTTGGAAACAATCTTATAAATAAATAAATACAAAATTTGTTTTATCAAATGAGATGTGTATGTATATATACAATATAGAGATGGCACTAAATAAAACATAATCATAATGTGCTAGTTGAAAAGAACTTCAACAACTCTGATCTTTTCTATTGTATTTCTAATAAGAAAGGTCGGTGTTAATTCCTCATTGGTTAAACACAAAAAGGAGAAATAGTTATTGATGACATAGGAAAGAAAATGCTAATTTCCAAATAGAAATACTCTAAACCATAGGAGTTCAAAAGCGAAAACATTGTAATAGTTAGTCTTACATGCAAAAGTATTGGTCAATAATAATAATTTCATCTTCTTCTCTTCTATTTTTGTTCTCTATTTTTAAAACCATTTTTCCTCACAAAAAATGAATAACCGGTCAAAAGCTAAACAAATTTAAGATCAAGATAAAGTAGAAACTCAGGAAATTAGTGTAGAATACTCATGCAAGATATAGATTGGAAATTAAGAGAAAATTAAAAGGAAAAAAAATTTCTAGATCTTTAGGTTATAATTAGCCCGAGCCTCAAATTACCAATGATCCTCCCTTATTTGGTCTTTTTTAGTGTATTAAAGTAGCTGTTGTCACATCTCTAAACTAAAATCAGATCAAAAGGAGCTACAAAGGTGAGATTCAACAAAAAGAAAATAGCGGCTAGCAGAAAGTATTATTTTAATTGGTAGGGTTTCTATTTTGAGTTAGATTCATTTTTGTTAAGTAGGTCAGTGTAATATCTTTAATAATAGTTGTAATACATTTAATATCATATTTTTTTGGTGTTAGTGTGAACTACCAAAAATGCCCCTCAAATATTACTTTAAAATACAATCTAACAAGAAACATTTTTTTACAAATTCAAATCGTTCCTCTACAGATATTCCCAAATCTTAATATCACTTAAAAATAGGGTCTAACAAATAAACATCTTTTACAAATTCGTTCTTTATTAATCAATAATACATAAAAAATTATAGTAGCCTCACATTACACATCTGTTTCCTCAAACCAAAAAATTATAACTAACAAAAAGTTAGACCTTGCAAGTTAAAAATAAAAATTCAAACTAATTATACATGATTTCAATGTAAAAATATGGCAAGATATTTGTGCAAATCATTTTCTCTTGAACGCGTTAAATATTTACAGTTTGTAGAAAAACAACTTACGCGCAAAGCGCGTGCCATAACACTTCATTGAGATAAATGCGGTTACGGGGTAATGGGTTGTGTTTTGCAAACTTTGTTTATAAAATTTATAGATAAAATAAATATCATATACAAAAACAATTCAAAAGCTTCATTTGTTTCTACTTTTCTCTTCAATATCCTAGGGAGGTCACTTGATCTGCCCATATGTACATTAGCTTCGCTTTTGCTTCCAACATCATGAACTCTACTATGTTAAGCCATGATCCAAAAATATGAGAAAGGAATTGAGGTGTCATTATTATGCATCATTCTTTAATCAGATCTGTCCATTTTGAAGTTTGGTAAATCTTTACAACTATTCCTCTACTATTTGTTGCAATGATGCTTATTGTGATTGTTGAATTAGGTAACCAAAACATGATAAAGAGATGAAAAATGAGAGAGAATTAAAACAAAAGGCAAAATCTTTAGAAATAGGTTTTGTAAAAACCGAGAAGGTAACAGAAAAGGGAGACACGTTTCCGTTGAAGCTAAATTATCTACCTATGGATCTGAGGGTATATCTTGGATGTCAATCATTGGAGGGTGAGGCTATGTCATCAAGGTGAGTCGAGCATCCTCGGGGGATAAGCGAGGATCGTCCAAGGTTAGGCGAAGGTCATCAAAAGGAGGGTTTTCGAAGCGAGGTTCTAATTCTCTTTTTGACAAAATGAAATGAATTTCTTTTATGGGGCTGAGTAAAGGGAATTTAGAGTGACGTTAGGGTAGGGAATGAAATATTTGAGGAAGATGAATTGTCTCTCGTGCTTATGTTATTTTCCAAAACACGAAAAATGAAAAAAAAATTGTTGCATATTTTATATGTTAAATTCGTTTTTTAAACTAGTCGTTTTTCACAATATACATGCGTTGTATGCATTTTTGTTTGAATGAAAACCCAAAATTGAAAACGGCAAACCAACCACAGCCTTAGCATTTACGGAAGCATAAGGCATGTGTTGGAACATAGTTTATAGTTTACGTACTATTAAAATATATAATTTTTTTCACTGGATATATGTATTAATTATTTAAAAAATACATTTACTTTTCAAGAAAAAATCTTAATCAAATAAATTAGTGATATCAATTTTTTTATAAACTTCGGAAAATTTTGACATTGGTTAACGATGTAAACTTGTTATATCGGTTAATAGTTCATGGCAGCCATTAATTGAGTTAATTCTCGATGAATGTTTTCTATGTAACCACCTTGGTTAAAATGGATGTTCTTTCTTATTTTAAAATTTGATTTATTGATTTCTTGGATTTCTATGAACTCTTTAATTCTTCATTTGTTTAAAAAATGAAATCAATAAAATTTTAGAAAATTTTCATATTTTGAAATGAGTATTCTAAATTTATGAAGTTTCTTTTTTTACACCTTTTTATACTTCTTTAATTCATTGCACGATTGATGAGCATGAACAATAAAATCTTCGAGCGAGAACATTTTTGTCTACTCAGAATTTTCATTTGCTATTGACAATGTTTCGTCGAAAAAGAGTACACAATCACTTATAACTTATGAGTAGGACAACTATACAGAAATATTATTATAAATTACTATTTTATACAATGGTCAAGAAAAAAGTTAAAGAAATTTATTAAATCTACTGAAAAAACAGTTGTTAAAACCAAATTTATTACAACTTTCAAAATAAATTGTAGAATTTTTTTACCATAACTTCTAATGTGTGAATGTAGTATTGAAATTTTGTTATAGGATCATTTCGTTGTAATATGCACATATAATCTGGAAACCATGGAAGAATTTGAGCAAAGTTAGGATAATTTGCTCAAACTTTGTAGGCTTAGGAATAATGAATGGTTACAGAAAAAACTTACGACCTAAGAAGAGAATGGGCATAAGTCTATAGTCATTCTCATTTTCGTGCTTGTTTGACAACATCACAAAGGAGTGAGAAACATTAATGAATTAACCATGGTAGAACTTTTCACCGATAGTTTGTAAGTCTCTACTCTAAAGCCTTGGAAAATCATCATGAAAAGGAAAAGGAGGATGGATATTTGACACAACGAACAACTCTTGATCTTATTTCTAGTTGGTCAATAGAGCGTGAAATAGCAAAAATACACATTAAGAGGTTATTTTATTCGTTTGAAGAGTGTATTAAGCAAACTATTGACTTATCATTTGAATTAGAGAACGATGATGGAATTATTCGGACAAATAAAGTTAATGAAATCAAAGGATGGAAAAGGAATCAAAAATTATATAAAACCATTCAGAATAATCACTGTCGTTTTCATGAAGAAAATTTGAGTTTGATGGGATTTTCTGTTCACATGCATTAAGGGTGTTTCATCACTTGAAGTATAATATTTACTTCCTCAATACTACATAATGAGATGGATATGAGAAATTATAGATTAAGTTATTTACGACATAGTGCGGGACATTATTCCAAATGACAATGACTCAAGACTAACAACTATGTATTCTCTCCAGCCAACTATATCCTCCAGCCAACGATCTCCGCTCCCCCCTGATCCACCGCCTTTGAACTCCGACCCACCTCCCGGATTCTCTCCTATAGCTAACTCAGATTCCACGCCTGAGAATGATGAAGGGTTCACCACCGTTCGTTCAAAAAAATGGAAACGAAAAACAAAAACCTCACTGCAATCTAATAGATATAATCTTGCCTCTAACGATTTACAGAACAAAAACTTGTGATCCTCTCCTTCACAGAATGAACGTCAGAGCCATGCTCACAACCTCAAGATTGCAAATTGCCCTATTCAACCTGAGAAAATTTCTGCTTCAAGTAAATGGAACTTCTCTACCTCATCTAGTAGGGCGTGGAATGAAGTTGTCAAGGGTAATAATATTCCAGTCTCTATTCCATTAAAATTTTATCAGCCCCGCGAATTTAATTCGATGCAATGTGCCAAAATGCCTGTTGAGGTAGTCCAAGATGATAGAAAACAGTGGGATAATGCTATTGTGATATATGTCGTTGGTCCTAAACCATACTATCCATACTTCAGGGATTATACCACTAGAGTATGGAAGCCCGAAGAAGATTTCTCTATATTCTCTAAGGAGAACGGTTTTTATGTTATAAAATTTCACAATCAAAAAGATTGTGAAAGAATCTTAGAAGGTGGTCCCTACTATTACCACAAAAACTTGATGATGATGAAGAGATGGTCGCTTGGGATGCAACTTAATAAGGAACTCCTTAACTCAATTCTGATTTGGGTTCGCTTTCCTAATCTTCCACTTGATTGCTAGACGGAGGAGGGGATTAGTCGTATTGCCTCGGTCCTTGGAACTCCCATCAAGTTGGACAAATTTACAAAAGGTATAATAAAAATTGCATACGCTAGAGTTTTAATCGAAATTAATAATTCCTATAAGTTTCTGAATAAGATTCTTGTTTTATCGAAGAAAGATGAAATCTTATGGCAAGAGGTGGTGTACGAATGAAATCCGAATACTTGCACTAACTGTTATAGTTTTGGTCATGCTGAATCCCACTGTCAATTCACTAAAGTTTGGAGACCTAAAGTACCTACTTCGAATGTTTCAAATAGTAGTAGTGATATGCATATTAATATCAGTCAGAATGGAAAAAACTTGGCAGACTTATCAAATATAGCAGATACGCATCTCAATACAGCCATTACAGATCAAGGTAATACAGTTTTCAACCCTCAAAATGGCAGTGCTAATAAAGACCTAGAAATTCATATAATGACATTCTCAGATAATGTCCAGTCGGAGAGTATGTTCATGACTAATAATACAAATACATATCAGAACTCTATTTCAATAATTTTAGATATGGACATACAATCTTCAGGAAAATATAGAAATGAAGAGAACAGTCTCTCTGAAGAGCTGCCTGATGTGCCAATTGACCCTCCTCCTTGCGCTGAAACTGCTGTACAAATTTTTGCTACTCAACAAAGCACTAGAGCAAGAACCACCCAAAAAATAAGATCAGAGGAAGCGCCATTTGAATTTAAAGCCACTTCTACATCTTATGTGATAGAAAATCCTGCTTGGACCATTTTGGTTAATCAACTGAAATGAAAAAATAAAAAATCGTAAAAAACATAAGTTGGGGATTGCTACAACCCCTGTTGGTAGTAGCAGCCCAGATAATAATATATAGATGGAGTTCCTTTTTTGGAACATCCGAGGCATGAATGCCCAACCTAAACAGATGGAAATTCTGCGTCTGTTAAATAGTAATAGGTTTTCCTTTCTTGGTATAATTAAAATAAGTTATCGATGGATATCATAGACAGGTTTATGGCTAAAATTGATAATAAATGGAAATACTCTCATAATATTTCTAATAGCCAAAAAAGTAGAATTTTAATTATGTGGGATTCTTCTCAATGGTTGAATATCATCTTACATACTAATGATCAATTTATTTCTTGTATTCTGCATAATGTCAGTGGTATAAGTATTTTGTGTACTATGGTTTATTCTTACAATGATGAGGCGATGCGAATGGAGTTGTGGAATTACCTAACTGAGCAATCTAAAAAATTTAATCTCCCCTGGATTGTGGTGGGAGATTTTAACTCTATCCTATCGTCTAAAGATAGAATGAATAATGGTCTATACAATTCGATGGGTGATCAAGAATTTATTGATTGTATTACCTCATCGAAACTAGTGGAACCAGATTTTACTGGCAATTATTTTACATGGAGAGGAGGGCAAATTTTTTCTACTCATAGTAAGATAGATCGTGTATTTCTTAATGATATATGGATGGACATGTTTAATCAGATTGGTATTTATTTTGGTAACCACTCCTTAAGTGACCATTCTCCTATTAATATCAATTTCATATCTCATAATAAAAAGGAAAAGAGAGTACCTTTCAGGTATAGTAACTCTTGGCATCTTCAAGCGGGTTATCACTCTTCTCTTCAAGAAGCTCTGAATCAAGAATTCTATGGCAACCCCTTTCATATTCTTTTATGCATACTTAAAGCAGCAAATACTGCATTGAAGAACTAGAAAAAAAATTAAGTATAACATCAATACAGTGCTTGCTAAATGAAAGAAGAGGCCAATGAATTATATAAAAAAATAGTTCAAAATCCTTTGGATGAAAATCTGGTTGAACAATACTCTTTGAAAAATGCTCAAATTCACTCTTTTTTTAGTACAATGTCTATAGATAATGAGCAGAGAATGAAGCTGAACTAGTTGGTCAAAGGAGACAGACCAACTAATTTCTTTTATAATAAAGTTAACTGTACTAAGCCTAATCAAAGAAGTAACTTTTTAATTAATTCTAATGGGTTATGGACTTCAACATCAGAAAAAATAGCAAATGAAGCAATCAATTATTTTATTGATCTGTTTTCATTTTCTCAGGCTACAATCCAATTTCTAGGTACAACTTGTAAGAAAATCTTGTTGGAAAATGCAAAGAGCAACTTATGCAAGCCATTTGAATTAGAGGACATAAACTATGCAGTTTTCCAGATTAATGACAACAGCACACCTGGGCCAGATGGAATAAATTCAAAATTTTACAAAGTTCACTGGGAGCATCTCAAAAATGATATTTGGAATGCTATGAATGGCATTCTACATACTGGTAAAATTATAAGAGAAATCAACCATTCTTTTATCTTCCTTATTCCAAAAAAGGCTGATGCAACTCTAATGTCAGACTTTAGACCAATTTCTCTTTGTAATGTCTCCTATAATATTTTAGCCAACCTTCTCTGCAATCGACTAAAACCTTATATGGATGACATTATTTCATATAATCAGAATGCTTTCATTCCTGGGAGAAGTATTACGGAGAACTCTCTGCTTGCATATGAAATGGTTAAAGGATTTAATAGGAAAATTTGAAACAATTTTTGCCTGAAAATTGATTTGCATAAAGCCTACGATAAAATTAGTAGAGAGTTTATTCATCATATGCTGATTTCTATGGGGTTTCCTACAATATTGCCAACCTTATTTATGAGTGTATTTCTTCTCCTTCCTTCTCGGTGCTAATAGATGGACCCCCTTTTGGGTTTATTGAGAGTTCGAGGGGATTAAGACAAGGTGACCCTCTCTCGCCATACTTATTCTCTATAGCTATGGAATTTTTAACAATTAATCTAGAAGTGGAGCTTTTGAAAGGTAATGTTACCCCTATTTATAAAATTGATCCTATGATCACTCATCAGTTATATGCAGATGATATCTTAATCATGGCCAAAGCTACAACTAAAAATGCTGAATACATACTGAATTTATTTCAGGAGTTGAAACTTTTAACTGGTCTTAATTTAAATGAAAACAAGTCCACCTTGTTTTTCAGTAAAGGGGCTAATGAAAAACATCAAATAGCTAATATATATTAAAAATTAGTATTGGAACCCTCCCTGTGATGTATTTAGGCATCCCTCTGTCAAACAATAAACTCAAAAAAGAGACTTTGGATATTTAATTGACAAAATAAATAAAAAATTTAGCCATTGGAATAGTAAAATGCTAAACATTAGTGGTAGAATTGAATTAGTGAAAACTATCATTCACCATATGGCTCAATTTTGGTTACAATTCACCCACTTTCCTATGACTATAATTCAGAGAATCAACTCTATTTGTGCTAATTTTATTTGGAAATCTAAAGTTCACAAAATGTGTTGGGATGATGTCTGTAAACCAAAACAAGAGGGAGGTTTTGGTCTAAGGAAAATTGAGGATATGGCAAAAGCAGTTGAAATCAAATTAGTATGGAAATTTCTTTAAGGGGAAACTCTTTGGGCAAAATGGATGTGTAACAAATACTGCAAAAATAAATTTTTTTGGCTTGGTGTTATAAATAACAATGCATCTTACACCTGGAATTTCCTGCTTAGAGCTAGACAATGGTGTAAAGGTCTTATTGACAGGAAAATTGCCAATGGTGATAGCATAGATATGTGGCTAGACCCATGGATTAATGGAACTTCCTTGGTGGAAAAATGTGGTTGGAATTACATGATTGTCTCTAGTGGTATTAATAGGAAAGTATCTATGCTTTTATCAGGCAATTAATGGAAAGAACATCTTGATTATGTTCCCTCCCAACTTCAAAAGACAGTGCATGACATTAAAATACATAATCAAGAGCAAAGAGATTACTGGTTTTGGCTCCCTAGCAGTGATGGACAATTTAATCTTAACTCGGCCTGGAATCAAATTAGAAACAAGCATACAGTTTTTAATTGGACCAGTATTATTTGGGATAAAAACTGTGCTCCTAAAATATCAACTTGCTCTCATTTTGGCAAATCTAAACAGACTGAACACAAAAGATAGAATTAGTATATGGAACAGTGGTATAGATCAATCGTGTATGCTCTATGCAAATCAAAATGAAGACCGGAACTACTTATTTTTTCACTGCGTATATTCTAGACAATTCTAGAAATAATTATGCATAAGCTGCAAATTAACATAGGTAATTCCTATGAAATCAACCCACTCTTGCAAATCTTGTGCCAAAATCAAACAAGTAATCATTTATTTAACAGTTTCAAGAACATTGCATTTACTTGTCTGATTTGGCATGTTTAGTGTGAACGAAACACACGAATTTTTTAAAGTATTGAACTTCCAATTCAAGTCAGAGCTATGCTAATAGTTCAAAATTGGAAGTGCTTAATTTAAAGTAAATTGGATTCAAAGATGATAAGTAGAGATTTTAAACTTATCTTGTCAAACTTTGGAATTACGACTGACCCAATACCGGAATTCCGACCTCCCTAAGCTTGAAGATGACTTATACTTCGATCTAATGCTTATTTATCTCCTTTGTTTCGAGAGGACTGATTTTGATGCCATTGATGACTTGAGCGTTTGAATTCCTTTTTAGTTTTGGAAATTAGTAAAGGAAACTAAAGACTTTTCTCTCCCACACTCGGCTTTGTGATGGCTTTATCTACTTTGGTGTTTCATGTTTTGTGTTGCGTAGTTATAACGATTAGGTAAAGGAAGCAACTGTTCCGTGTACAATTTATCTCTCATTTCATTTCTTCCCCTTATCCTTCTTCCACACTGCTCCATTAAAAAAGATTAAATTTTTCTCAAAATTTCCCTTCATTTACATTGATATTTGATATTTCTTAAATTTATCTAATATAGTAAATATGTTTCTTCTCTTCGGGCTATCCAAAGTTGTCATTCTCTTAATCCCTAAAATTTTACTGAGGTATGATTATATTTTCAATTGAATATTCGATACAATAATCAAATTATCTTCTTTCTATTTTAACTTTTTTTTAGTTATGTATGATGCATTGTTAATTCCTTAGATTTATCATTTATTAGTGCTTTACTAACTACAGTTGTCATGAAGAAATAAAATATCTCCTTTTATTTTTGCGTTAGTTTCTATTTTAGACATTTAGCTAGTTTCTTAATAAATGACCAAATTAGATGCTTAAATTTTAATATGAATTGGTTATTCTCCTAAAATGAAATAAATGATAGTAAATGAGAATGCTTATATTGGTGGGTTCACAAATAATATAGTTCATTCTTCTAATATTTGTAATTTAATCTAAGATTCTAAATTGTTTATTCTCATAAAATGCAATAACTGTGAATAAATGAGAATGCTTTTACACTGCAGGTCTAATAGTAGTGTTTAGAGTAACGTTTTTAATAAGAATAAAGGCATAAGGAAACAGAGATTGGTTTTCCAAACATGTTAATTTCCTTGCCATACATGTCTATGTTCTATTACTAGT
Source organism: Allium fistulosum (assembly GCA_030737815.1). Classification (NCBI taxonomy): domain Eukaryota; kingdom Viridiplantae; phylum Streptophyta; class Magnoliopsida; order Asparagales; family Amaryllidaceae; genus Allium; species Allium fistulosum. The sequence goes on along the minus strand of CM060901.1, from coordinate 744,436,835 downwards.
TTACTAATACTCCCATCATTATGTTGTCTACATATTTCTTAATAATTATTCATTACTTTTAATTTTTTTATCACTAAGTTTAAGGTCTTTTTGCTAATACTTTGTTGGACCGGTTAGAAAAAATGGAGGTATAATTTAATTTCTATTTATTTGAAATATGAAATAACTATACATTGTCTGTCCCAAGCCCGGAATAAGGATGGTTTTTTTTAAAAGCTGAAAGAAAATATATAGGATAAAGTGAATATCAAGTTCCAATAAATTAATTTTGCTTAGGCCCTAGAATGCTTTGGGACGGTCCTGACTAGTATTTTCCTCCAATTTTTTATCAAATTCACCCAAAAAGTACAAAACCCCTAAAATCAAGAACCGGTCTCAATACTAAAACCCTAAAACAAGAACTCTCCTTCTTCATAATGAACCATAAACAAGACTATTTATATTGCTTTAATATAATATATGTCATTGGATCGAAGCTCCGCAGAAATCTACATTGAAAAATTAAGAACACCCAGAACTTATGAAATTGCCCATGGAAACTCGAACCTAATTTGCTCTAGAAAATGTCGATCTACTGAAATAAGATTATGCTTAATTTCTGGAACATGCCTAACTCCCGTGAGTTTCACCATTGTTCCATCTTAAATCTTCAACCGGATAAAACATGTTTCTTCAGTTTACATAGCAAAACCATTAGTTGAATCCGCCTTATCCTTTTGTTCATTAAAGTCAATGAATGCCTCCTTATTTTACATATATGGAAACATGCACCTAAATCAAGCATCTAATTTGTGCTTTTGCCTTTATCAACACACAGGATGCTTTAATCAATTCTCGGGCAAAGTTCACCTGATCATCGCACTAATCCTTTGTTTCTTTTGTTTCTACTTCCAATGCCTTAGTTCTTTCCTTATCTCTCTTTGGCTTGCAGGATTTCAATAAATGGCCTAGTTTTTCGCAATAATAGCAAATGATATCCCTTTCCATATTAGTTAGGGTTCAGCTCTTTAACTGGATTTCCATATTCTCTTTCTTCACTAGCTTTTATTTCTATTAAGTTCATCCTACACACCTCATTAAAAATACTACTATCCATCGAACCTAGTGAAATAACTCCATCTGATTTGAGTTGTTTAATGCAACCAAGTATTTCCTAACTCATTAGTAATGAACTGATCAATATTAAGCCTTGTGTCTCCTCTTCAACCTTATAGTTCAGAATTACCAATTGATTCATAATTTCTTTAAAATTATTAAGGCACTCTACAATTGATCAACCTTCTTTAAGTTCTAGATTTATCGATCTTATCAGAAGAGGAGCCTTTTTTATAGAGTTTTTTGCATAAATTCCTCCCCAGTTCTTCAAATCGTATAAGTAGATGTTTTAGCAAAAATAACACGAAACACCATATTCTCCAAAAAATCATGAATAATCGCCATAGCCTTAACTAAAGTTTCCTCTTTTTTTGTTATATCACTGGGCGTTATCCAGCCTTTTGACTAGGCGATGGTCGGACATAGGGCCGGCTTGACTGCTTGGGTTGCCCTAGTCAGCTTGAAGTTTTAAGTGTAAAACAGGGGGAAAAATTTATAAGCCACAGAATCGAACTGAGGACCTCTTCTTCAGCCAACATACGCTTCACCACCTGACCGAGTAACATTTATTTAACAAATTAACGTAGCAGTTAATTTATTACTTTATATCTATTTAACATTTATCCTCCACCTTGTTTGCCCCCGTCGGGGGGTTGCTCTTGGCGGCCGCTTGGCCATCCTAGCCCTAAAACTGGGCCTGGTCGGACAGACTGGATGGATCAAACTTGGAGTTATCAAGGCAGAAAGCCTAGAGAGACAACCTAGAGTCCAAAAACTAAGCATAGACAGAATTGCAATACTAAAGCCAAAGCAACCCAAATTAGGACAATAATGGGATCACCCAAAATAAGGATCGGTACCGAGACCTGTTTCCACCTCAGGTGGGCCACATCTTTTGCCTACACGCCTTGCTCTATGCCATGAGCCTGCTTCCAATGTTGTTTTGTTGATTCAATGTAATTCTCCATCAATCTCCACAAACACTTGAAGCTGCAACTCAGTTCGTCTACAACTCCATCATTTGGACTTGAAAACAAGCTAATATTGATGCAAACAGCTGTTGAATCATGAAGCTAACTAGTGGACAAGCCGAAACGAAGAGTTCAAGATGGCCAGTTTGGCCATTTTAGGGATCGGTACCGACCCCTAACCTTGGAGTCATACCGACCCCTAGCAACCTGATGATGTGGCACCTACTTTCTTGGGAGAATTGGTCTAAATCTTATATAACGGCTTAGAGATATTTTGAGCGATATATTAGGCTTCCTACTTGTAAGTAGGCAACTCCGAAACGCAGTCCGCTGTGACCATGTGGGACCCTAATTTTGATTAATATTATTTAAGACGTATAATTAGTTAAATTAAATGAAATAATGTAAATGGTCAAGAGATTGAGATTTGTATAAGTAGAAGGTAGACGTACCTAATAACTAATGAACTAAGGGAAAATAAAATGAAATAGATAAGGGAAGTAGATAAGCGCATAATAGGAATAAGTAATATTCTTATACCCTGAACCCTTCATGCCACTACACGTTCACAAACTAAAACTAAACCAAGAAGAGGCCGGCCACCATTAGAAGAAGTAAAGAGAAGATACGCAAGAATCAAGAGGAAAAAGCATAATCAAATTCATTCAAGAGAAAATCTAAATCCTTAACAAACAAGCTAAAGGTGAATAATATGTTACATCTCATATTTTCTTGTTTTCGGTCCTAGATCAGATCCATATATAGTTGCAAAGTTTATTACCATGTTTAGAATGGTATATATATATATATGCTTGTTGATGAATTATGTTTGTTCATATAAATTTTTATTACAAGTTTGATTTGAAAAACCTATCAAATGACATCCAAATGCCTTGCGATTTTGACTTAAGGTCAAAAATATTATTTCAGAGATGGGTTTCAAGTTTCATAGTTTTCTAAATTAATGTGGATTTATTATGAATTTTATAGTGAAGAAAATGGTTAAATTGGGTTTAAAATTAATTACGGCTATTATGTATTAGCTTTGGGTCAGAAATTTATATATGTTAGAAAACATATTAAAAGTGATTTAAGGGAATTTTTGGAAAATTTTCCTAAGTGGTTTGATAAGTATATAAAATTATTTAAGGTATGAGACTTAAATATTTTATATGTTTATAAAAGGAGAAGGGGCAATTTGTAAACGTTTTAAATTATTTACTGCTGAAATTCGGCCACACTTTTAGAAAAGATTTAGAAAAAAAAAATTGGCAACCAATCATATGTTGATAAACAAAGCAGGTTAGTTGAAAGAAATTACTTTTTAAAGTTAAAAATCAGTTTACAAGGTTTTTGATGTTTTGCCACTTTCGGCAGCACCTTTCGACCTCATACTGCCGCCTCCATCTAGATCGAAACCAATACACATGGTATTAATTTTGGTACGTAGTGGATTGGACTTAGGCGAAAGGTATGGAGTCGAAACAGGGCTTTCGAAGGGGTTGAAGTAGCTTCTGAAAACTTAGAATTTCTGGTTGTAAATGAGGCTTTCGACTTGGTCAGCTGTCAACTTGGTCAATTATTTTAAAGAAAAGAGCTTTCGAAAGAGGTTGCTGCTTTTGTTTTAAGAAAATGCTTTCGAAGGGGTCAAAACCCCTACCGGCGCCTTCAACCTTTTGGAGCAATGCCTTCGAAAGTGTGCTTTCGCTTTAAACCCTGAGCCGCTTCTCCAATGCTTTCGAAGGGATAGGTTTCGACACCATCCACTTCTTTACTTAGGAAATTGCTTTCGAAAGAGTTGCTTTCAACTTAGTTCTTTTAAGACCGTTTTGATATTTTGCAAGTTAAACCCAAAGATTTCGAAAGGAATGGCTTTAAATGGTTTCAAAAGGTAGTTCCACATATTTTTACTAGAACCCAATGTTTTCGAAAGGTTGGATTTATGTAAAGGACTTAATGCTTTTGAATGGTATATGATAAAGGTTTCGAGGGGGTGGTTCCCTAATGTTTTCAAAAGGTTTGCCTTAGTGTTTAAATGGAGGGTTTCCAATGTTTTCGAAAGACATGTTTAAAGTGTTTCGAGAAGAGGATGTCTAAGGTTTTGTACAGCTTTTGAAAGGATAACTTTTAATGTTTTTGAAAGGTCTATTGTAAATGGTTTCGAAAGGTATGTTTTGGCCTTTTGGCCTAAGGTTATAAAGTAAAGTAGTTTACTTGTACCGAAATTGGTACTTTCAATGGTTTCGAAAGGGGTACTTTCAAAGGTTTCGAAAGAGATTGTTTAAAGGTTTTAAACAAAGGTTTCGAAAGAGATTTTTTAAAGGTTTTAAACAAAGGTTTCGAAAGAGATTGTTTAAAGGTTTTAAACAAAGGTATCGAAAGAGATTGTTTAAAGGTTTTAAACAAAGGTTTCAAATGTTTTCATCAACAATGTTTTGTGTAAAGTATAGATAACATGGCAAAGTGATTTGAGTAAAGCATAGAGTATATTTTCCTTGTTAAGTACGATTTAAAGGTTAAATCAATTTGAAAGAAATGTTTTCAAGGAAAATTTGATGGGGTAGTTGATCCTAAGTAAATGATTCAGATATTAGAATATCAAATGGGACTGGTATGGGGTCGCACCCTATACTTTAGCTAGTAGCCCCTAGCTAATATAAGTCCAAAATTCCAGTGTATATGGCTTTATCACAGGTAAGACTAAAATGATGTTACACATAGAAATGAATAAACTGAGTAAAGGTATGTTATTGGAGAGCCCGCAAAACCATAGGATTAGTTGACCCTGGGAGAAGTAAGTTAGGGACAGACCTCCAGAAGAGTCCAATAGAAGTTAGGTTATTTGTTTATTTTGTCTGGTAGGCCCGAGTCAACCAAAGGTTAGTAGTTAGCCAAACAAAACTATAGTGTTCGGACAGATAGTCCATTGATTACCTGATTTGTATGTATACATAATATTGCTATTATTGCTTTAACCAGTTTGGTTGCAGGATTTTGAGTTGCAAAAGATATGTTTTAAAAAGGGATATTAGTGAGGGGAAACCCATTCCGCTAAGTGGCGTGGTCTCACTTAATATCAGTAAACCGAGATGTATAGTATTATTCACACCAGGCTTTATGTCTGACTTGAAGTTTATGTTTTTCCCCTTAAACTCTCGGGTGCTCAAAATATGATTTGAGTAAGTTGAGAGTTGAGGATTTACATGTTTTAGTAGGTGGACAAATAAAGCTTCCGAAGACGTGCAAGTGGCATGGATAGCTATTTAGGAGTTATTTTTATTTCTATTTCCACTACGATGTATTAAGATAGTTTTTGTTTATTTAGTACTCTGATCATCCAAGTGGGCATCTTCATATGTTGCTCTTGGCGTATATTATAATAATTATATTTGATCAAAACCTGAGATACGTTTTGGGATTGTGTAATGGAATATGAAACATGTTTTGAAATGTAATTAGTAAAGTATGCTGTTTTTTTAATCTGTGATTTTGTTTCATATTCATGTGCTTATGATATTATGGATACCATTAACATTATCATATTTTGTCACCGGAAGTTAATACTATAGATGACTGCAACATCTGTAGCGCTTAGCTTCGGGCCTCAAGATAGGGGATGTTACACTACCTCTATAAATAGGAACATATGGCTCATTTTTGGGATCTTTTAGTTTTAGTTCTTCCCAACGTTATATTCTTGTAATTCTAAAAGTCTAAGTGTCGGAGTTATACCGATCCCTAAGAAGTTCTACCTCCAAGTCAGATATAAGCAATAAAATCTTAAAGTGGACGTAGCTTTGCTTTGCTTTGCCCAACCACTATAAATGATTGTGTCTTGTTTATTTCTCATTTTCATTTACATTTCTTTATATTTTATTCTCTACATAAACTTCTGAGAATTAGTGCTATTTTTGGTTCAAACACTAGGTCTCTCCTTTTTATTCTCCAATGGTTAGTAAAGATAATTAAGATATATAAAATTCTCCATCTTCATCTTCCATAACTCATAATTTCTTCCATTAAGTTTTTCAATATCTATCTTCTCCATAAAAAACACTCATCAGAAAAATTAGTGTACCTAGATCCAATACCAATTATTAAGGTTACTATAAGGATCCATATAAATTAGATTTCAAAAGAGATAGGAAGTGAATAAACTCAATACAAAATTAATTTCCTCGGAACAAATTTTATTAAATTCATTAAAATATTACAAAGGAACCTTAAAATTGAGAAACAATCTCAATACCAAAACCCTAAAACATTAACTCTCCTCCTTCACATGAACCCTAAAGAAGCCTGTTTATAACTCTCCTCCTTCATATGATGATCATATTGGGTGTTTTAACTTGTTTAAACCAAAATTCAAATTATTTTCAAATTATCACATATTCATCTTCATATAGGGGCAAAATGGTCATTTTGTGCATTTATTAATTTGTGAAAATTTACTTGGAATATTCTATGTTGTTTTGTAGGAATTTTAGTGAATTTTACAAGTGGCTTCATGAAGGTATGCATGCACAAGAGTGAATACAAAGGAATGGAGATGGAAATAATTCAAAGTGATGATCATGGAGGACCCTACTTACCCACCTACCTTAATGTACAATTAGGAGCTAATGCACATGCTAAAAGGCCATTAAATCTTCATGCACACTTAATGGATGATTATTTGAAGTTAATGAAAACTTGGCCACCACACTACCTAAGAGGGTATTTTGGGTAGTTCCTAAAAAATTGAATTAGGGTTTTAAACTTGTATAAATACCCCTTATGTTTCATGTAACCCTCTCTTCTTTAGTTTCTTTTAGGCTCTCTCTTCTCTTAGCCTCTCTTTAGTTTAGTTTAGGCTCAAATAAATCGAGTTCTCTTCTTTCTTTTCATGGCTACTTAGCCATTTCTTTTATGTAATTTTTTTCATGCAATTTTAATTCATGTCTTTTTTTGTTTATTTACTTTCATGTTAGTAGTGTAGATCTTCTTTTAATTTATGCAAGTAAAATAGCTCTTCCTTTACTTTGCTTTTATTTTCTTCTTTTTTGTCTTTCATGTTGCATGCTACTTGTGTTGATATGATAACACAAATAAGAGGCTAAACCCTTCAATTTAGGGGTAATGAAGCTTTCTAATTATGTAGCTTCAACATTTCGATAGTTATTGCTCTCTTTTTGTGCTTAATGGAAGAATGAATGTTGATGTGATTTATTGTTACATGTTGAATTTGATAGTCTATGTTGTTCATAACAAATAGGCTATGCTTAAAAACTCACAAACCAAAATTACCTCTTCATTTACATATTATTATGGTAATGAAGTGATTTTAAAATTAAAATTTGATGGTCTATATTTCTAATCAATAGTTAATAGGCCATACTTAAAATAGATTTTTTTTCTCCTTCATTGTCATTTTTCATGAGAATTAACAAGTGGTTTAAAAGTTGTGTTATAGTTTGATGGCTTATGTTGAGCTAATTAATAGCACAAATAGGCCATACTTATGATAAACACATCAATTAAACTCACTAATGACCAAAAAAGAGAGATCATAATTTCTTATTTTTTTGAACTATATGATCTATTGAGTGGAATTATCTCTAAATTGTCATTTTATTCTCATAGTTTTCATTCACTTTTGTAGTGTTAGCTTTTGCAAATTTTAGTAGTTAACAACATTTTCTCGACTTTGGTTAATTTGATTGAATAGAAATTCAAAAATCTAACATTAATTCCCTACGGATCGACCCATACTCGCCACGTACTAACATTTGTATGCCATGTGCTTGCGGTTATTTTTATTTCAAAATTTGTCGTCGGTTTTCTAATTCGATAGAAATTCCGTTGTCAAACAAGTTTTTGGCGCGACTGCCGGGGAATAGTTTTGATTTTGATTTTCTATTCTTCGAATTATTTTTGTTTGATTTTTGCATGTGTTTGTTTTTTGTGTTTGTATTAAAAAAAGGTTGTGTGATCTTTTGGCATTTTGTTTGTGTGCTTGTTTTTTTTCTATTTTGCATTTGCGTTTTATATATTAAAAAAAAATTTAAAAAAAAGAATACACAATTAAAAAAAGGCTTTTATTTCATTTCGTTTACATTTCAAATTACATTCACATTTCTTTGCATTTCCATTTTCAATTCGCATTGCTTATTTCTACTTACATTTCTTCTGCCTCGACCATAATTCCACTCCCATTTCCTAACCATCACTGCCTTCCTACAACTTGCTTCTGCTTAACACTACTAGTCATATACAAGCTGATGCCACACTTCTCTTCATCATACTTCTCCAAACCTTCTTTACTGCAACTACCCTCTGTTCGTTATCCAGTCACCAAACCACCACATACATCTACCTTTCGTTGTCACCTCATTGCTTCCTTCAGTCTCCCCCACAAAACAATTACCATTCACCATTCCTCAAATCATCATTTGCAAACTATCATAACACCAGTTCTACACTTCAACATCATTGCACCTACCATTCAAAACCAGCATACATATTCATTGCACATATCATCTAACTACCACACTGACCACATTCCACCATTATCTGCCACAGTTACTATAGTTTATCAACAGCAAAAACCACCTTCCTCTACCATCACTTCATACACCAGCCACAATCCTACCTGCCATTCAAACTTGCACACCACCATCCCACTACATTACACCTTTCAGCTCTTCACTGACACCCTTATTTACATAATCCCTTATCACCATATCATTCTTGCCTGAACCACATCCTTACCCTTCCATCAACATCCCTCTCTACACTACATCACTTCAACCAAATCAAACTCCCCTTACAGCATTACCCACCACAACAGTCATCAAACAGTGCACAGTCATCAAACAGTTCTAAACTGTGCTATATCTTCCCAACACCACCGTATACAATTGCTGCTCCTCTAAACATTACAACCTTCCCACATCAAACAACCATTTACTACTCATTCCACTGCCAATACAATTACATCACCCACGCTCTTCACTCAACATCTCCATATAGACCATCATCTCCATTAGCACATTAAATACATATCACAAAAAAATTCCCTTCCAACTCACTTCTGCATACTTCTACCCTTATCATCACCACATTATTCTGCCACCTAACAGCCACTTCACCACTACAATCACAACTCTGCCTCCATACTGACATAGACAATTCAACGCTTCTTGCTGCGCCAAAACCAAACCTCATAATCAACCTAACTGCATATTACAACGGATTTCAATTACCACAGCAAATATCACTCAACTGTCATACACAAAACTACCCCTGCAAACATCTACTTCAAAGCCACCATCACCACTGCAATTCTCCAAAACTACTGTTGTTGCACATTTACATAACTGCAGTTCCCACACTATGCCATCAACAAACAACCCACTGCTATAATCTGCAACCACCATTCTTACCTGACAACCTACGAACCACCTGCACCCTCCTCTGTAGCACAATTCCCCAACCACCTCGAACAAATTCCAGCCACACACAGTTGCGACTTCCATAAACTCTAACTCAATTCCCCCAACCATAGGCCCAATGACAATCACTCAGACCTCCCTCCCAATTCACCGCGACCTGAAGCCACAACCCAAACCATCCAATTTCAACCTCATCCAGCCCACGACCTTCATCCATAACCCCAAAACAATTGCCTCCAATCCTCCAGAGCAATCGCGACCCAACTCAATTCATTTTCAATTCGCAAGTCATTCTCAATTTTGGATTCATTTTCAATTTTGTGATTTGAAAAGAGGATTTCCACTCGAGTTTTTTTTCCTCTCTATCGCGATTTGAAAATAGAAGAGAGAGCGTGGTAATAGAAAAAAAGGGTTAAGGGAATTTAAAAGGGCCTTGGGCTGTCGTTCATTTTGAAAAAAAGAAGAGGGGGAAGCAAAAAAAAACAAGAAAATGAAAATGTTTTTCTTTGTTAGTGGTTAGTATAATTTCTTATAGTTTTCTTTGTTATCAAAAAAAAATATTGTGTTATTTTGTCGTAATTTGGTTTGTTTTAATTTAACTAAAAAAACAAAAAAAAACACAAAATAATGAGAAGAAGAAGTTTCGTGTGTATATTGTTTTTATTTCAGGTTGTCAAAGCAGATAAACAAAGGAGCCGCTTGCTAAAAATAATTGCCTTGCTTGCTTATAGATTTTTTTGCTGTTTTTAACTCATATCTTTTGTTTTTTTATTTTGATTTGCATTGTTGATTGCTTGCATTATAAAAAAATTTCAAAAACCAAAAAAACAAAAACAAAATCCATTCGTAGTTGCATTGTTAATACACGTTTAATTTCAGTTTTGCATTTCATCTTAGATTTTAATTAATAATAACGGTTAGACGTCGATAACCCTTAATTGTATATTGATAAGTTGTCCTCTTTCGACAATTTAATATCTTGGTGTCTAGGCTTCGGAAGAGCAATAACCATTTATAAATATTACGGTGATTCGTAAATATTATAGTGGTTGTTTCTCTGAAGGTACTTAAACCTTCGGCTGCATTGCTACGTTGATTCGTGGTGCACCGATAAATCCTATTCGTTATCTGGCTGAGAACTATCTTGTTGAATTAAGACAAAGTGTGACTATATAATTTTGGATTAGGAGCTAATTAGGTTAGAAAATTTATAATTAAATCCTTGCATTCATTTAGTTGCATTAGTTCATGCATAAAAAAACAAAAAACAAAAAAATGTTCAAAATCCAAAACTAAAAAAAGATTATAAATATTCCTTAACTTAGTTTCTAAATCCTTTTCATTTGAAAATTTTCAAACCAATCAAAAATTCAAAAAAAATTACTTAGTTTTTTTAGAAAAACAAAAATCCAAAAAAAATATAAAATCTTTTCAAAAAAAATGAAAATCCAAAAAACAAAACAAAAATCAAAGTTCCATTTTGAAAAATAAATTCTATTTCTAAATATTTTTCCTGTACAAAAAAATACCAAAAACATTCTTGAAAATGTCCGAGTTTCCGTTTTCTTACTCGCCAGAATTTGACAATAGTTGTGAAAATCAGTATAATCCATATAACTTCACACCAATTTCTTATGGATATTTTAACAACAACTATTTTGCAAACAATTCGAATTTTGAGCAACAAAGTTTTCAAAATAACGAGCAACCCTCAAATCTCGAAAATAGCACTGAAATGATTCCATCTTTTCTTAAACTCTCTACTCAACAAAATCAAAGGATAAATGATTTGTGTAATTCTAATTTATGTGATAACTCAAGTCAAAATTTTCAAAGTAATCATGATTTGAATTCACTTCAAAATGCAAACGATTTCGAGTATAACCCATGCCAATTCAATTTTGAACTCCAAAATGAATTTCAAAATCAAAACGAAAATGTGATCCACTTTTCAAATAATTTTGGCAATGATAATAATCTCGACTACAATACGAGTGAAAATTTTTGTTCTCAACAAATCCAAATCAAAAATTCTCTAGTTAATAACTATAATGATCACATGGATTTATTGAACATTTGGACTTTGTTGAACAAATGGACGAAATCTACAATGATCACATGGATTTATTGTTTGAAACATATATGAAACAACGTGAGAAACAAAACCAAATCCCAACATGTGACGATTCAAATGATAATCCATCTTTTACCCAAATCGACAATTTTCAAACAACAACTTTTGAAACTTAAAATGATGATCTTAATGAAGTTGTTGAAAACACAGTAATCGAGTTGGATTTCAATTCTTTTGAGGGTGAGAAACTCGATTTAATATTCGATCTTCCTTTTCCCGATTTTGAAATTTGAACACAACAACTTTGGATTTTGAACTTGACACATGTAATAAAGTTGTTGATAATTCAATAAAGGAAGATGAATTCAATGAAAACCAGTTTTTTGGACTTTTCGAAGACGAGTTGTCGAATTCTGAGGTGGAAGAGTTAAATCACCATTTCCATTCTGAAATCAATAATTCTGAAGAAGTTTTCAATGATAAACTTTAATTTCAATTTGGTGAAAATAAATTTGAATTTCAACCAATTTTTCTATTAACCCCGAAAATCATCGAAAAGGAAACAACTCGTATGATTTTTAATAAAACGACATTTGTTTTTCCAAATTCACATTCAACTTTGAAATATTTTATGGTTTGGTTTTCTGCTTTTAAACTGTGTCTCATATACTTGACGAGACGAATGAATCGGTCTTTAGAAGACCATTTCATTTACTTTTTGATGATATATTTTCTGATCTCGTGTAAATATCGCTCATTTTCGTGTAAATATAGGTCATTTTTAATTTTTCAATTTTTCTCCTTTCACTTGGGTTGACTGTGGGGACAAAGTCAAAATTAAGTTTGGGGGGAGACTCGTCTTCATTTTCGATTTTTCATGGTTTATTTATTTTTATTTTTATTTTTTTTTCTTCTTTCAAAAAAAAATCTCAAAAACAAAAAACAAAAAAACAATTTTTTTAAGCATTTTTATTTTTTTTGAAAGAAACACTATAAGATAAGTATATGGTTTTGGTTAATTAAATTGAAATTTTTTAAAAATTTATTTGTCTTAACAAAAATAAAAATGAAGTTTGATTACAAATAATGATTGTTTAACTAGTATATAGGAAGGTTCATATGTGTTAATTATGAAATATCCTAATTGAAAATCTTTGTTTTAAAAAGTGGTGAATTCAAATAAAAGGATATTACATTTTTTTGTCTTCTAAGTTAAATGGTGCTAAGATGATCTTACAAAACTCTCTCTTCAAAACAAAAAATATATTTCTTGCAAAAATGTATATATTTTTAATAAACACCTAGAGTCATGTGTTCACACTCGTGTGTTCACTCGCCATGCTCTATACCCTTCTCACGTAAGCCCGAAAGGCAGTACACGATCGGTATACCTGGCCTCAGTTTACCTGAGTTAGGTGTTTGTATATAAACAATTCTTTTATTAACAATGCCTACAGTCGATAAGTGTTCACACTTGTGTGTTAACTCGCCACGCTCTATACTCCCCTCACGTAAGTCCAAAAGGCAGTACATGGGTGATATATCTGGCCTCAGTTTTCTGAGTTAGGCATATGTAAATATTGTAAATATCAATAAAATTTAAAAAAAATAGAGAGAGTAAGAAAATGAAATCCAAGCACTATTTTAACTTGTTTGATTTGACTTGTTATTGAAAAGAAATGAAAATACCACTTTGATAAACTTTGATAATCAACTAAGGATCTATTTCATAGTTACACCGTGTTATCAACCGAAACAATGAGTTAAACTATAGTCTATTTGCTATGATAATTTGATTTTTGTTCGATGTTTTGACGAGTAAATGACTTAAATTTTCATGACAATAACCAAAACCTATATTTAACTTATTTGTGTCGATTTAAAAGTAAATCCTTCATTTGTAAACATTTTCAAAAACTTACATTCATCTCTTTGTAAATAAATCTTGCATTTTTTAATATATTTTCATATCGCATTTGGATTTTGTGGGTAGTATCCGTTGAAAACCCTCACGAGACAACACTCGTCCTGCTAGGGACACCCAGAGGTTTAACGGCTTGTTGCATATGCTTAATGCAATCGTGCTCCCTACGAAAACAGATTTATCTTAGTTTTTCTTTATTCGAGGACGAATAGAAAGATAAGTGTGGGGGTATTTGATGTGCATGTAAATGTGCATATTTTTACCACCATATTTAATATATTTAAATTAAATAAATGATCATATTGGGTGTTTTAACCTGTTTAAACCAAAATTCAAATTATTTTCAAATTGTCACATATTCATCTTCATATAGCGGCAAAATGGTTATTTTTGTGCATTTTCTAATTTGTAAAAATTTACTTGGAATTTTCTATGTTGTTTTGTAGGAATTTTAGTAAATTTTACAAGTAGCTTCATGAAGACATGCATGCACAAGAGTGAGTAAAAAGGAATGGAGATGGAAATAATTCAAAGTGATGATCATGGAGGACCCGACTTACCCACCTACCTTAATGTACACTTAGGAGCTAATGCACATGCTAAAAGGCCATTAAATCTTCATGCACACTTAATGGATGATTATATGAAGTTAACGATAACTTGGCCACCACACTTCCTAAGAGGGTATTTTGGGTAGTTCCCAAAAAATTGAATTAGGGTTTGAAACTTGTATAAATACCCCTTATGTTTCGTGTAACCCTCTCTTCTTTAGTCTCTCTTAGGCTCTCTCTTCTCTTAGCCTCTCTTTAGTTTAGTTTAGGCTCAAATAAATCAAGTTCTCTTCTTTCTTTTCATGGCTACTTAGCCATTTCTTTTATGTAATTTTTTTCATGCAATTTTAATTCAAGTCTTTTTTGTTTATTTACTTTCATGTTAGTAGTGTAGATCTTCTTTTAATTTATGCAAGTAGAATAGCTCTTCCTTTACTTTGCTTTTATTTTCTTCTTTTTTATGTTTCATGTTGCATGCTACTTGTGCTGATATGATAACACAAATGAGAGGCTAAACCCTTCAATTTAGGAGTAATGAAGCTCTCTAATTACGTTGTTTCAACATTTTTGATAATTATTGCTCTTTTTTTGTGCTTATGGAAGAATGAATGTTGATGTGATTTATTGTTTCATGTTGAATTTGATAGTCTATGTTGTTCATAACAAATAGGCTATGCATAAACAATTACAAACAAAAATTACCTCTTTATTTACATATGATTATGGTAATGAAGTGATTTTAAAATTAAAATTTGATGGTCTATATTTCTAATCAATAGTTAATAGGCTATACTTAAAATATATTTTCTTTTCTACTTCATTGTCATTTTTCATGAGAATTAACAAGTGGTTTAAAAGTTGTGTTATAGTTTGATGGCTTATGTTGAGCTAATTAATAGCACAAATAGGCCATACTTATGGTAAACACATCAATTAAACTCACCGATGACCAAAATAGAGAGATCTTAATTTCATATTTTGGTGAGCTATATGATCTAGAGAGTGGAATTGTCTCTAAATTATTATTTTATTCTCATAGTTTTCATTCACTTTTGTAGTGTTAGTTTTTGCAATTTTTAGTAGTTAACAACATTTTCTCGACTTTGGTTAATTTGATTGAATAGAAATTTAAAATCTAACAATTCCCTGCGGATCGACCCGTACTCGCCACGTACTAACATTTGTACGTCGTGAGCTTGCGGTTATTTTTATTTCAAAATTTATTCCGTTGTCAAACACATGAACCCTAAAGAAGCCTATTTATAACTCTCCCCCTTCATATGAACCCTAAACAGGCTACGATGAAAACTCCAAAAAAACCAAAAATTATGAAATTTCCCCATAGACTCGAACATAATTTTCTCCAGAAAAAGCCGATTCAATCGACTAGAAATCCCATCAGTCGACTGGTGCAAGTCGACTGGAAACATAAGTGCACTCGGGCTAGAAATGTTCAAAAATCTAGTAGATTGGATAGGTCTACCAATCGACTAAAGGTGTTCTAGTTGACTGGTAGAATCTACCAATGACAGGAAGCCTATAGCTTAAGCTATTGGCTTCCGTCTCCCCTCTGCCACTTCTCCTTGTCTCCTCTACTCTTTCTTTGCAACTCCAATTGACATGTCATCTTCACCCACGTGATCGTGTCGCATTCTTCTTCGATCTGGGAATATTGTGTCACTGGTACCAACAAATTAACATGTATAATGCCTAATATGTCAACCATATATTAACTTGTGTATTTGTATGTACAGATCATGGAGATGTAGTTTAAACCATGCTAGTGGAAGCTTTGTACTCTATTGATGGTACTAACGGTTCCAATTCCATGCATCGATATGAGACAAATTTACATGTAAGCTGAAAACGACATTATAACATGTTTCAAACAAGGAATAATGCAACAACTTGTCAGGATAGGATATCTCTTTCAAATAATACCTTTATTCACAAGAGGTATATATTTGTTGATGTAAATTATATGGTCTTAATTGCGATAATATTCCAATTAGTACTAACATTTCACATGGTATGTATATTTATGTAGGCTTCCTCTTCACGTGTACACTCTTTTAAATGATCCTCAAAATGCACAACCAATCATATCTTTATTCGAATTCGTCAGCTTCGAAATTCAAAGATTTTCTAACGTTATAGGGAGTAATATTCATTAATAACTTTTAACTTGGCTCACATTGAAATATTCTTATTAGACGTAATTTATATTTCATGATTTGTTTTAAAATAAGTTTATACTTTTTAGGCTATCATTATGAATGATTTTTGTGGATCCTTGCTATATGCCTGGAGGTTACTACATTGTTTTCTCTTGGGCGTGTGACATTTTGGCAAGTAGTATCTCAGGTTTGATAAATTATGCTTATGGAGTTAATTTTCTATTTTTGGTTTTAAAATATTGCATGTATGCAAATACTTCTTTTACCCCGTGCCATGAGATATTACTAAAATATATATATATATATATATATATATATTCACTTGCATGAATATTTTGTATGATGCTTTTGAGTAGTTCTTCATATATTTAGAACACTGCCAATGTTGTAAGAGGTTTATGCCCTCATTTTTCAACTACATAAATCTAGAATATGAAACACAAAGTTCTAATTACAAGGCATGTTGGCTTGAAAAGACGTAAATTTATTTTTAGAAATTTAAAATTGGAAATACATTGAATTTTTTTCCAAAAATATAATATAAAAACAAAAAATGGAAGCTTGTGTGCGTGAAAACATTACTACATGAACTAGTAAAAGCATCAATTGTACCAGTGGGGCAGCATCATTATAACAAAATTTCGGTATAAAAAACTAAAAAAGTTTACACGTTACGATGCAATTATAACATCCGCTAAATTGATGTGAACAAAATAAGACTTGAGGCAAGGAGTGGATGTTTAACTCTATTATAATATGGAGCAGAGATGTCACTAATTGCCTCAAGCTATAGTTATTACACGTTTAATTGGGAGCGAATATATAATTTATTCTATTATATATAAAAAGAATAGTTTCCGACGGCCTCCAACAATAGTCTGTGACTGTTTCCGATGGCCACGTTGGCCATATGGCAAACCTGAATAACCAAATAGCCGTCCGAGGTCGTCGGAAAAGGTTGGAATTTGCAATAGAGCACCGTCGGTAACCGTTGCAAGGTCATGACCTATAAGCCGTCGGTAGCCGTTAGTAGCCGTCAGAATTTTTAGGTGTTTTTTTCTTCTGAATTTGAGCCTGCTGCCTTCCAGCCACTACACATCCATCAATACACATAACAGCTCGTTTTCGTGCATATATAAACCACTAACCATATAAATAACCACACATAATATTCCATTCAAAAAATCCGTATCCAAATCCAACATAGAGCAAAAAATCAACATCCAAATCAACATAAAATAATATACAATCCATCAAAATGTATTAAACACATCCTCACCCACTCGAAGCCTATATATGTAGACAAAAAAACATAATAGAACATACCTAGCATCACTCATCATCCCCTGTAGAACCACCCGACGAAGGAAACCTCCCATGTTGTTCCATATACTCCACTAAGCACTGGTTCAGCTGCTCCATTTGTGGAGCACGACGGTGATCATGCTCCCGCAGCTCGGCGATCTGGGCTCGTAGCTCTGCAATTTCTTCTTTGTCTTGAGCCATCTTATACACCTTCTGCGATGTCCTAGCCCACGAATAAAAATAAATTGTTATACTGCCTCCAACATCATAAACGTAATTTACATAACTTTAATTGAAAAATATGCAATATTTGAATTTAGTTTATTTGTTGAAAATTACTGTTTGGTTCCCAAATCCATAGCGCCTGCTACGGGAGGTGGATCCATGACAGACTCGAAAATAGCGTCCTTCTCATCTACTATCAACTCATCCCGTCCTGTCTCAGCCAGCAGCTATGCCTGTGCTTCCTGGAACTTTTGCTGTAATGCAAAATACAATTTAGTAGACTAATCGCTATACTAATTAACAAAAAGTTGAAATGGTCACAGGTATAAATAACACTAATTATTATATTTATAAATGTGTGCTTAATTAATTAACTGATAACTTTTAACTTAATTATAATATACTTACATAGGCAGCAGTCGCTTTATCATCATGCTCCCATGAGTATACGACCAAGCTCGAATCGTCGGTGTACTTTAGGGCATGAGTATGAGCAAAAGCATCCCAATACGAAACATCACCCCCACGCACTCTTTCCTGAAATATGAATATATATATATATATATATATATTATTTATTGTTTTATTAACTATCTACTAACAACTTATAACTTAAAATATAAAAATGTGAATATAAAAATTTACCAAATCCCCGCGATGATGTTGGAACGACTTGGAACCACCGCGATGTATGATGGGATTCTTATTTCTGTTTGCAGAGTTCCCATCTGACTCCCTCTGTACATTTATATTGGAAATGGCATTTTACGGTTCTAAATTATGTATTAAATACACGCAACAATTTAAAGTAATTAATATGTGGTAAACTTACCTGGAACTCCTCATTACCCCCACCATGCGACCCGGGCCTCCCACACGCTAGCACTCATCCAGTTCAGTTTTGTTCCCGCTCTTCTCATAGCAAACACTGTATCCCTATAATTTTTGGCAATTTTGTTGTTTCAATGGCACTACACCAGGGAAAGATCAGTCTCTTATAGGTCCATCAAACCCTACACGTGGAGAAAATGAAAGTTATACATTTTTATAAATAGTCTACAATATATAAAGTGGTCTAGGATCAAATTGAAAATGCTAAATTTAAATTTACACTTACTAGGAAGTTCTGCCAAATGCTCTCTCTGACATTATCCGGTATCTTGCTCCACTTGGGCCAGCAGGTAGTCATCCTGCTCATATATGCCTGTCTAGATATAGAGAGCACTATAGCTGATGGCTCGAGCTCGAAGCCACTGTGTTAAAAAGAAACAAACATTTAATAAAGCAAGACTAATATATATAGATCGTACATAAAATATTTTTAATACTGAAATAAATTTAATACTTACGATCCATCAGCTTTGGCCTGCAACCAGACTGCAGGAAGAGATGTCACCTATGATGGGCCACTGCCATCACCGGTTGGAGGCACACCAGTCCCTCTCTGAGAAGAAGAGGGAGATCCTGTATGGGAAGAGCTACTTCTATGGAAAAAGGACATATATAGTACCTGTTACAGACATATCATATATGAGAAATATATCATTTAATTATGTGAAACATACATTATGGCAGAACATAAAAGGATTATGTGAAACAGATTATGACTAAACATATCATTAGCAGAACACATCATTTTTAATGAGAAAATGTAACGTAAATAAACACAGAAATTACCTTCTCCCGATATGTAGATTATTAATCAGTCCTCGTCGTTTTCTGATTCAGACTCCATTTCGTACTCTATGTTTTTTCCTCTATAGTCTCAAATGCTTCTATTAATGCATTTGATTCATCTTTTAGAGGTCCAAAATTGGTTTGATCGTCGGTTATTATTATTCCAGTATTTTCCTCGATATCTGCTTGATAAGCTCGTTCATCTGGAATATTCTGTCCATCAAAATGCTTCCATGCTTCCCCATCAGCTGGGTGTGTTAACATACCTTCTTCTTGTGTTCTAACACTATGTCATCTCATATGATGCGCGGTTACAGAAGATGCATATAACCTTTGAAGCCTAGAAGTAATAGGTAAATAATGCATACGTTTATACGGGACTTCCTTTCCCTTCTTCTTTCTTGGTTTGTACCTTTCCTGATTACATATTTTACAATTCCTAAGATTGATATCACCTTTCCAAAAAAACATGCAACCATTTAAACATGTATCTATTTTTTGATACAGTAAACCAAAAGCCGACATAAGTTTTTTCACTTCATAATGATTTTCGCACATTAAATTACCGTGAGGCGTATGCCGCTTTGCAGCTTGTACAACAGCTGTAAATCCAGCTTCTGTGAGGTTGTATTTAGATTTCATCGCAATGTATTCTGCAGTTACTGATAATTGGGTGCCACTTGTGCAGCCTTCCCAAAAGGGATTTCTTCGTGGAATCCAATAAATCATAAAAAAAATTTGCTCTAATATTTGGTTCTTCTTCAACATTAACATCGTCATTAACAAATTGTGCAGTAGGGAAAATTGAACGTGCTGCATCTTCAACCATATGTTCTACGAGATTCGTCGTAATAATTTCACTACTCACTACCTACTATGACTGTACAGGATTATGTGCTACAAGTTCTCCGTGACGATCCCATACCAAATAGTTTGGCATGAAACCGTATTGATGGAAATGAACTCTAACCATTTCTGGTATCAAATGCTTCAACAATTTACACCTACTGCATGGACAACAGATTACTTCGTCATTTCCATTATTACTTAAAGCGAAATCAATAAATACGTGTACACCATTATTAAAATGTTCACTTATTGAGCCTCCAGTTTTCCTTTATTGTTGATACATCCAGCTTCGATCAATAAAATAATTCATTATCTCTCCTACTATAATTAAAAAATACGATATAAATGAAAACCACATCGACAGTTTATTTTTCAATACAATTTTACAGTTTAATGTTTTATATTAATTGATCATTGACACTTTGTTGCTGGGTCATCCTACTTCCCATTACAAACACAGTAACGTAATTAAATCTCATAAATCATTTCATTTTAAACGATTCAACAAACTTTCGGCAGCACTTTCCTTTTGTTCCTTGAGTCGTACACGATTGCGTGTACACAGGGAACATAAAGGAAGCACTGTCGAAATTTTGTGAACCGTTTAAAATGAAATGATTTACGTGATGTAATTACATTACCGTGTTTGTAACTTGTCCAATACAGGGACAAATCCAACAAATATTGTATATAATGAATATAGATGTATGTTTTGTCAAAAAATAAATACCCACATAACGATCATA
Organism: Allium fistulosum; assembly: GCA_030737815.1. NCBI lineage: Eukaryota > Viridiplantae > Streptophyta > Magnoliopsida > Asparagales > Amaryllidaceae > Allium > Allium fistulosum. The sequence goes on along the minus strand of CM060901.1, from coordinate 744,415,808 downwards.
TACAATACTTATCAGACGGGGGAAAAAAACATTCTAAGGGTTTTATGAATAAAGTATATTACATATTTTATATTTTATAAAAAAATTGGCTTTCGACGTTTACATTAAATTGATTAACATTTAAGTTAAACTACCGTATATGATAGTTTATCACATACGCACATGTTTAAAACTTTAATTAAGTAACCATACGTATATAAAATTAATTATCATTTTCGACGTTTTAGAAAACGCATAAACTAGACTATGCTCATCCACACTAAATAACCCAAGGCATAAAAGCACTAAATTATTCAACTAATGCACACTAATTTCTTATCGCACAAACTAAACAAGTTAGTATTCAACACTTATAGGATAATAATAGTAATTAACATTCAATAAACTATACTACACAATTAATGAGAAAATATAAAAAATTAAATTACAAATTAATCCTAAATTAACAAATTCATGAAATTAGGGTTTAGGGATAATACCTAAAATAGAGGAGATTAGGGGTTTGGAGGAGATGAGATTCCGAATTGACGAAGTTGGAGTTGATTTTGGTAGAATTTCGGTGCTTGAAGCTGGAGGAGGAAATGGTGGAGGAAGCTTTTGTTGGTTTGGGGTGAGGCAAAATGTTTATGATTCAGCCTGGGGAAGAAGGTATACGCGATTTTCTGACGGCTACCAATGGCCGCAAACGACAATATTCTAACGGCTTCCGATGGCTAATTATTTTATTCGTAACAAAGTCCAGAATATAATAGCCGTCGAAAAAGAACCGTCGACGGCCGTATGTACGTGTTGTCAGAATATACTGTTGTTCTTGTAGTGTACATAAGTCTAGAATATGAAACACAAAGTTCTAATTACAAGGCATGTTGGCTTGAAAAGACGTAAATTTATTTTTACAAAATTAAAATTGGAAATACATTGAATTTGTCTCCAAAAATAAAATATAAGAACAAAAACTGGAAGCTTGTGTGCGTGAAAACATTACTACATGAAGTATTAAAAGCATCAATTGTACCAGTGGGGCAGCATCATTATAACAAAATTTCGATATAAAAAAACTTAAAAAGTTTACACGTTATGATGCAATTATAACATCCGCTAAATTGATGTGAACAAAATAAGACTTGAGGCAAGGAGTGGATGTTTAACTCTATTATAATAAGGAGTAGAGATGTCACTAATTTCCACAAGCCATAGTTATTACATGTTTAATTGGGAGCGAATATATAATCTATTCTATTGTATATATAAAAAAATAATGGACTTTTGTTATTTTTATCTCTCATTCACTCTCACTCAATACACTCTTCTCTCATCAAGTCAACTATTTAAGGGTAAAAATTCATTTACCCCCATAAAATTAATTATTCTCATTTAAAAATAAATTTAATTCCATGGTGAAATAATAATTTCTCCAATATGTAACTTAGTTTCTTATCTACCTCACTCTCTGTATTCATTATTCTTAAATAATTCAACTGACATTCTCTTCCTCTTTTCTGTACATTTAATGAAAGAAAAGTTTTTCTTCATTATGTCACATCTTCACTTTCTCCTTCCTTCTTGGTTATTTTACATCTTCACTTCCTTCTTGTAAATTTCCGCTAAGATTCCAGAGGTTTCATCAATTTATTTGACAAGAAAACTTATAGAGGTGAAATGAAAATGGTCGATACCTTTCACTACCAGAATAGGGGCTATTTGCGGCGGAGCCTTCCGACGGCCGTCAACAACTTCGTCATCTAAATTTTGAAAGCTATTGATGGTTAGTAATTTTAATTGATTAAATTTATAACATTATTATAACTTATTAGTTATATAAGTTTTAATTTTTTTAAAATACTAATATAATTCCTAAAGATTATAAAAGATAATTTTATTAAGTTATTCAATTTTATGATGGTTTGTGATTAACTAAAGTAATGTTGTCGATAATCCTTTGTTGTATAATTCAATTTTTAACTTTATTGAAAATCGAACACAACCAACCATTCTATGTAACTTTCTTTACAAATTCAAAATGACCATCTACAAATATAATTAAATCCTAACATCACTTAAAAATAGGATCTAATGATTAAACTCTTTAAAAACTCATTTTTTTATTAATTAATAATATAAATAAAAGTTAATACTAACAAAAAAATAGATGTTGCAACTTAAAAATAAAATTCAAACTATCCATACACGATTTCAACACAAAATTAAGACTAAATACTTGTGGAATTATTTTTTCTTGAGTAGGTTAAGCATGTACAATTTGTAAAGAAAATAATTCACGCACGAAACACATGCCGTGATGCTTGTCTATAATAATCCACTTGCTGTTATAATCCACACTTATATACTGATAATCAATTCATAAAAAGTACTTTTAAATTATTACAAATGTATTAATAAAATTTCATATAATAGTCTACTTACTGCTATAATCAACAGTTTATGATGCACTATCAATCAATTCAAAGTTCAAAATTCAAACAATTTGTGGACATAAATACAAATTATTGCAAAATCAAAGTGAGTTATAAAATATGGAAGTCGACTGACTTGAAGAACAAAGAAATTTGTTGGACTAATAATACGTTGCTTTTTGATGAAGAGGTAAGCATTGAAATATTGCAAGCAACTATTGTAGATTATCTTAAACATAATAAAAACAATATTAATAATGGAAATATAACAACAAATAAAAGCTAGAATATATTAATAATAGGCACCGATTTTCATAATATTAATTATGTTTTAGCTGCTCTTTTAATTTTAGTTTTATAAAATTAAAAGATGTTATAATCGATAATTATTCCTATTCTAATTATTTTTTCAAAGTAAAATTGTACAAATTCCTTTCGCTTTCCATTTTCTTTTCTAACTCTTTTTAAATACACCTTTTCCATACTTCTCTCATTTTGATAAAAATAGAATAATATTGTACAAAACTATTTTGGATTGCATTAATCGATAAACAATATTATTTTTAAATTGTAACTAATTTATTTTATATATATTATTTTACTATATCGAAAAAATATTATCTCATTTATAGAAAACTATGCTTGAAGAAACTTTTAGTTTTCACTTTCCATTCTTTCTAATTTAGGTTAATTTTTTATATCTTCTAAAATTATGATTCCTTTCAATTTTTAAATTATAAATAAATATTCTGTTAATAATTTTAATAACATAAGGAATTTAGTTTGGATAAATATTTTGATATTGTCGATGGAATTTTAATCCATAAATTTATGTTCATACATTCCCATCAAATTTTTAGTTGTAGATCTTTTCGTACCTTTTAAAGTAATATAAGATCAATCAAAAAAGTTTGTTTATAGTTATTCATTTGACAAATAATAAAATTAAAAATTATACATATATATTATATATAACTCAATTATATTAACAAAATTAGGAAACTTATTCCTTATTAGATAAAAGATATTATAATTCATGTAACAAAAAATAAATATGAAATGGACATAAAAAGTATGGCTTTTAGTTCATTCATCTTCACAAACTAATCATATACATAAAAATTATGTTTTTCACTAATATATTATACTAAAAATTATTTTCTTTTTTTACAACATTTCATTTTTAAATCCCCATAATTTATTATTATTATAATTATTACAAATTTCTACAAATTCTTTCTACTATCATTCGATATTTAAATATCAATATTTAATCATTTCTATAGTCTAACTTTTGTAATATTATTTGACATTCGAGTTTATATATTTTTAAGCTAACTAAGTGATTTAAAATTTGAGCATCTAAAGTAAATTGAATTAACTAGAATTTATTATTTGGTATTAAGTCCTAGACAATAACAATTCAATGCACTACATATCACACTTACATTGATAAATATTTTAAAACTAATATTTCATTGAATTCTATATGACATAATTTTTTTACAACCATCTACAATATTATCTTTAGTTCTCTTAGATTATTCTAAGTTCAAGTTTACATAATCTGTTTCATTTTATAGTTAGTTCTTTGTTACAAAGAAAAATATAATTAAAATTTCTTTCTAATTGGTATTTTATTACAAATGAACATATAAATTTTTTCTTTCTAGAATAGGTATATTATTACAAACATATACAGCGTTTTTTCTTTTTAAAATTGGTACATCAAGTGAATTCTTTAGCATTAATAAAATTTATTTTCTCTAAGAATGATATTAAACTAATGATATGTGATGAATATTGCAGTTTGTAGTCTTATAAATTAATGAATATTTTTAGTTACTATGTTTAGTGAAAATGCTAAATTTTAATTATATATATTCATAATTTATGTTAATTAAGGTAAATAATATAATGGTTTGATTAGAAATATTTTTCATTTGTTTTTATTGTCTTTTTTAGGGAGATGTTAGTTTTTTTTTGAAATGTTTAATTATGTAATAAATTGTTGAGGTATGAAACAATGCTCTAAAAGCCAATTTTTTAAAAAAATTAATATAACAATAAGATTTGTAACATTACTTTAAATAAATATTTCTTTTAGTCGTCAAATGAATATTTTTGTTTATCACATTTGATAATATAATGTACTTATTCCTGATATTGATATTAACTACAAGAGTTTCAAATACATAAAAATATATTGAGTCATTAATATTACGCTTCCATTTTGTAGGTATTTTTGTTGTAGAAATTAGGTTGGAGGGCTTCTCATTCTAGGGTAATAAGTTTTAAGGACAACACTTATGAATAATTAGTTTTAAGGACAATTTACAAGAATAAGTTATATAGGAAAATGATAAATTCATTTATCCTTTTAAGTTATACAAGAAAATGATAAATTCATTTATCATTATTTCTATATAATTAAAAATGACAACGTCATTTATCTTTTCCTATAAATTGTCTTTAAAACTAATTTTTCAAAAGGGTCATCCTTAAAACTTATTACCCTGCACAAAGAAGCCCTTTGAGTGAAAATCCCTTATTTTTGTCATTCTCTCAAGTAATATTTTAATTCAACATATCATTTATCATTTAAACAAATGTACTAAATGCTAAATGTTAAATTCAAAATCTATGTATGTAAATATTTATCCTCTTAAAATTTTTGAATTTTTTATTTTAAAGTTAATTAAGAACATTAACTTTCATTTATATCCTTAATAAATATTAAATGCTAAAAGGTAATAAATCAACGTAAAATTCAATATTATCTATAAAATTGGCAATTTTATATTTTATACAAATATAAAAATACATAAATAACATAACGGAGATTACATACCTAAAAGTAATGAGTTTAGTACACAACTCAATTATTATCTTAACAAATTCACTGTATACTTCATGATAAAGTTATTATTTTAAAACATCGTGTGCAATGCACATGTTACATTACAAGCTAGTATATAAGGAGTACCAAATACTGTCAAAACATTAAAAATAATTTACAATACGGCAGAGAAATTAATATCAAATAATGGAATACAACATGAAGATATCTACGATTTCAATGGCTTTCTTATTCTTCATTCTACTTATCTTAAGCGGTAATATTCACACGTGTTACATTTCCCTTTATTTTTTTGATTTAGTAATTACCCATTAATTATAAACAAATGTCTCCATGTTATAATTTTTTATTATCTCATACTTTCAAAATGTGAATTCAAAGAAGAGATGCTGACTTGCTGGAAAAAATAAACGATGTAGAAAATATTAGAATATACATACATATACTGTAACAACCCGTGTATTTGTACCATTTAAATTGACAATAATCCACACATGTCAACTTAAATAATACAAAACACGAATCATTATGGGATTATAAATACATAAATGTAAATGAGAATCAATACAACATCACAGTCACAGAACAGTCACAGAATAATGCAGCGGAAAATACATCGTCATAATAGCAGTTCATGAAGCCACTATATAATATACAACAATGTCTTAACATCAAGTGACTAATACCAAAAATGTCCAACAGACTAGGACATCAATACAGGAATATAAATAGACTGATAAAGATAAATGCTAAGCCTTCAGCATCTTCAACCAACCTTGATCAACAACTGGATAGCTTCAGACTGACCCGAGCATATACAAAAAGAAACACTCGAGTCAGGACTCAAAATCTTATACAATTAAATCAAGTGCAAGGTAATAGTTCATAACTTAAAGATGGGTGAAATAACATCTCTAAGGATCCGATAAACTATCTATATATACAATAGAATACGATAGGTAGATAATGTCTAATCAGTAAAGTACGATATTAAAATAGTGTTAAGTCATGGCCCATACCACACTTAACACATTTTTATTCCCAAGAGCATATACAAGACCGTAGTTTCCCCAAAACCGGAAGTCACCAGAGGGCAATCCATATACTAAAGGTACAAAACAAAACGTAGTGGTCGCGAATAGGATAATCTGTATGACAAGGTACATGAGGCGATACCAACTAGGATACTAGTAGTTGCGTGATCCAGACTGATGTTGAGCATAGCAGCTACTACCTCAACACCGCGAAACAACACTCCCAAATCAAGGGGTGCACCCAAATCGAATCACAAAAGTAATAGATATGGTATCGAAGAAGTGTGTCCGCTAGAGGTGGCGAACCTCAATGGCCCGGCGCGGCTCCTGTTTTAGTCATGTCAGGGGTCGTCCAATATCGTTCTCTTTCTTCAGTCAACGCGTTCACCAAACCATCCACTTCATTCTGGATCAACACTTCGCGTGTAATAGTTATTAAAGTGGTTTTCAGTATCGACAGAGAGTATGTCCATATCCGATCCCGGTCTCTTTAATAACTACGTATTTATTACCCAATGGTCGGTTAACTTAACGTTTAAAACAAATCAAAGTCCGAAAGTCAAGGTGCAAATTTAACTTCCAAATTTTGACATTTCACGATTCAATTTATTTTGGATATTTAAAATCATATTTCCAAATGAAATCTGTAGTTCAAACATTTGAATTAACAATATAATTAAGTATTCAAGTTAAATTTAATAACTCACTTATTAAATTTATTTCAAAATCAATTAACATTTAAATTATCGCTAAATTAAATCCATAAAACTTTAGTTAGTTTCGTATTCCATTTTAAGTCAAAATTTCCTAAATCTAAATCATTATTTATGACAAGTTCAAATCTATTTAATTTAAAACTCAGTCTAAATCTAAATCTACCAATTTAATAAATTAAGTTATTAAATTTTAAAACTCACTTGTTTTAAATCTTATTTCAATCAAATTCTCCAATTCATTTTCTTCAATTAAATAGATTTATTAATCCGTTTCAATTTTATCCATTAATTTATTTCAAATAAATCCATTAATTTATTTCAATTAAATCCATTTATTTATTTCAATTAAATCCATTAAGTCGTTACTTGATTTCCAAACAATTTAATAAGTTCATTTCTTAATTTCAAATAGATTTCAATTTCAAAATAATTTTGTTGACCAATCGGGTTTCTTATTTTTAATTGTCTATCCTAGGCCAAGTTATTTAAGTGGGTATTTATTATTTCAACCCGATATCATTCAATATAAACAAATCATAACAAAGGGAACTTGCAGTGTGATAACTGGGATGGTGTCAAAGTAAATAAACAAGCAATAGCAACCATACATAACAAATTAACAATTTATTCAAATAATCCCGAAATAACCCTATTAACTTACATTTGTTATTATGTAAATTAATACAATTATTCCTAGAATCCTACGGATTAAAGATTATCACATTTATATTTTTACTTGGTGTCCGTTATCAAATTTCTACATCAATCGTACTTATCAATTTTAATGTCACTATTATTTACTCTAATTAACATCGTATTACAGTTCAACATGTTTAATCAACTTAAACAATACATGGCGTCAAATTTTTAGAACTTAACAGTTTATTTCAACCAAATTCTAACAATCAACAATTTAATATCCAGATTAATATTAACAACAATTATCACTTGATTATCATCGCATCATAGATTGAGTCGTGAATATAAAATATTCACCTTGCGTGGTTGGAGAAGATGGCGGCGAAGCACGAAGACGAATAGATAAAATAGGCCCTAACAAGCACGATGCGAAACGACACAAACTACAATTTAAACAATTAAATAAATCAACTATTTGTTTATTGCAATATATATCAATTGAATATATATACAAACCATACCGAACAACGAAGCAAGATAGATTCGACAAGTCGGATGAAAGTCTAAGTCCCCGAAGCAGTAGCTGGTACAAACACAGTAAAACACTGTATGTGAGCAAATTAGAAATTTCAAAGTATATATCGCTATACTAATATATAAAACACTCAAATCTCATTTGGTTATGCAGTCGATAATATGAGAAGCAAAACAAAGTCAGAGCACATGCTCCATGTAACAGCCTATGCACCCACTGTTCATATTGGGAACAAATTCCTATTGATAAAGGCTAGCTATAGGAAGGAGGGTATTCAAGTGACATATACCTCCTATATGAAAATCCTATATACTAATAGGTAGAGCCTATATACATGCAACAACATTTGACGTATAAATTTCCAACAGAGAATAAACGAAGCATGTTCAAGTGATATTGATGTATTGGCTATAGGTCTTAGGCAAAGTGAAGAGGGAAGTGAAGTCAGTGGCTCGGGTGTTAGCAGCCAAGTCGGTAGGTGGGTCCGGGTTCGATAGGGTGGCTGCGGCGTGTGAAGGCTGGTGGGTCTGGCAGTGGGCTGGTGGCGGTCTGGGCGAAGGCTGGTGGGTCTGGTGGTATGGCGGAGGCGGGCTGGTGGGTTCGGGGTAGCAGTTCGGGCCAGGTGGTTGGGCTGATGGAGGGGAGTGGCTCGGGCTGGTGGAGGGCAGTGGCTCGGGCTGGTGGAGGGCAGTGGCTCGGGCTGGTGGAGCTGGTAGGCGGTGGGTCAGACGGAGGGGCAGGCGAAGGGAGCGGCGGCGGGGATGGGACTGGGCAGGGCCGGGCATAGGCAGGTGGAGTGGACTGGGACGTGGCGGGCGAAGGGGAGGCTGGGCGTGGGGACTGGGTGAGTATGGGCGAAGTGGACTGGGCGGAGTTGGGTGGTGGCGGGCTGGTGGTGGGGCGAAGGGAGGCTGCATGGGGTGGACGCAATACACAAAAAAAAGAAAAAGAAATGTAAAGAGAGGAGGAAGAGGTGCTGTAGGGGTGTAAAGGAAAACAAAAGAAAATATGAAAAGGAGAAGAAGAAGAAGAGGGGAAAGGAAAATATAAAGGAAAGAAAAATAATACAGAGGAACGTACCCAGTTTCTCGCAAAGTAAACTGATGCAACAATAAATGAATGAGCTGGGGAGTAGTAATAAACAGAGGAAGGATATGGGGGAAAAGAAAGGGAATAAAATTTTGCAGTGGAGAGGTGACGTGCATCATGTAAGAGAGCAGGATGCAATTAATGAGGGGTTCTGTGCGCACAGTAATGCAATGATGGTTTCAAAATGGAGGCTATTGGTGTTCCCAAGGTCAGCTGACTGGCTCCAAAATTTGAAAGCTGAAATGTTGGGTACCGGTTTGTGCTGCGTAACGGACCGGTGTGTGCTCCGTTAACAATTATAATTTGCGACGCCGAACTCCGATTGACACAAACAAATATACCGTTTTGATCAGTGCGACGAGGCGGACACAACGGTATGAAGATATTGGTGGTTTGACCTTGTTTGCGAAGTGGCGAATCTTATTAACCATTTGCACGAGTGAACATTTTTACTAGCAATTAAAAGCGAAATTTGACGAAACGAAATGCGCCGCTATGATCAGAATATTTTTCTTATGCAACATTGCGAAAAATATTAAAGTTCGGATGATAGAAAATTTACACGCAAAATTAAAACTAATATGTAAATTTGACGAGCGAAATTTTCTACAATATTTTTCGACGAAATTTGGCGTACGCCTATGTCTATCTAAACGCATCCCAAATGTGAAGTTTGAACGGTAACGGAATTCGTTTGTGGATATTTGAAATTCTATTACGGAGAACGCAGTAAAACACCGAAGAATAAGATCGACGGAGCTAAAGATGTCCGAATTTTGAAAAACGAAAAACGACGCCTTCGTTAGAAAATGATTTAGAATTTTTCTATGTAAAAATATTTAGGTTCGGAAGATGAAATTTTCACGCTTTAAAATGAACTGATGTGCAGTAAAATGCGCACGAAGTTTACTGCGGTATTTTCCGACGAAACTTTACTCATATCTACAATCATCTAGGCGCAATTTAGAAACAAAGTTTGGACGCCGATTGAAATCGTATGTAAGTTTCACATTTTTAATTAAAATAACGGTTTTAAAATTTTAAATTGGGTCGGATTTTCAGGGTCGTTACATTCTCCCCTACTCAAGACTTTTCGTCCTCGAAAAGGAACAAAGTAAAGAGTGGAAGAACAGATAACAGAGATACAATGGATTCAGAATAGATCATTGATTTTAGTAAAGAGTATGGAATGGAATTTTACCTTCAACAAACAATTCTGGATTAGAATCCCGGATACTCTCCTCGGTTTCCCAAGTGCAATCACGATCATCGGGACTCCATTGGACTTTGACTAGGCTAACCGACTTCCTTCTAAGTTGCTTTGTATCCCTATCAACAATACGAAGTGGTCTCCTCTCTATAGTCAAATCCGGCTCAATATCAACCTCATCTAACTGAGCAATAGGAATGGTCAAGGATGGATCGTGTACCACTTTACGAAGATGTGAAACATGGAAGACGTTGTGCACGCCCTCAAACTTCTTTGGTAGTGCAACTCTGTAGGCTAGTGTACCAATTCTCTCAGTGATAGTGAATGGTCCCACAAATCTAGGAGCGAGCTTCCCTCTACGACCAAATCGAATAACATTCTTTAAGGGTGATACCTTAAGGAATACCTTATCCCCAATCAGGAATTCTAAATCTCTTCTACGCCTATCAGCATAGCTCTTCTGTCTATCCTGTGCGGTCTTCATCTTTCTTCTGATTTCATTTACCTTCTCGGATGCTTCTATAATCATATCTGGGCCAAGAATTAATCGATCACCAGGCTCAATCCAACAAGCTGGCGATTTGCATGGCCGTCCATATAAAGCTTCGAACGGTGCCATGTCGATACTTGCCTGAACATAAAGGTGGTTAAATTTCAATTCAAATTTACTTATTCAAATTGAAATTTTGATTTACCTGATAACTATTATTATAAGTGAATTCAACCAAATGGAGATGGTCTTCCCAAGATCCCCCGAAATCAATAATGCAGGCTCGGAGCAGATCTTCTAAAATCTGATTTACCCTTTCAGTTTGTCCATCTGTTTGAGGATGATAAGCTGTGCTCAGATTCAGTTTAGTGCCCAAGACGTCCTGAAATGCCTTCCAGAATTTACTAGTGAATAAAGGGTCTCTATCGCACACAATACTAGATGGAACCCCATGGAGTCTAACAATCTCTCTCATATATATCTCGGCCAAACTCAAAGCAGTACGAGTGGTCTTAACCGGAATAAAGTGAGCAGATTTTGTCAACCTATCAACAATCACCCATATACTCTCGTTACCTTTTCTGGTCCTCGGTAATCCATCAATGAAGTCCATAGAAATCTGATCCCATTTCCAACACGGAATCTCTAGGGGTTGAAGTAATCCTGCAGTCTTCTGGTGATCGGCCTTAACTTGTTGGCAAGTGGTGCATCTACTGACATATATAGAAATATCCCTCTTCATCCCACTCCACCAATATAAACGCTTCATATTTCGGTACATCTTAGTAACACCAGGATGAAATGAAAGTGATGACCGATGGTTTTCTCTAAGCACTTCTTGTCTCAATCCATCAACATTAGGAACACAAATACGGTTGTCAATCCTCAGAACTCCATTACTATCTATCTGTGCTCCCATTTTACTGTCGGCATTTCCAACTCTACCAAGAACTAACTCCTTCATGCGATAGAGAAAGGTGTCCTCATATTGTTTGTCCTTGATGCGATCCACAAGAGATGGGGAGATAACAAGCTGAAATAGCATGCCTTCTACAAGATTACAGCATGACAATGCTTTGCTACGGCTCAAAGCATCAGCTACAACATTTGCTTTCCCAGGAGTATAATTGATATCGAGATCATATGCAGCTAAGAATTCGAGCCATCGGACTTGTCTCTGGTTCAAATCCTTCTGAGAAAAGATATATCTCAAGGACTTATGATCGGTGAATAATTCAAATTTAATTCCCAAAAGATGATGTCTCCACAGTTTCAAAGCAAATACAACTGCAAGAAGCTCTAGATCATGAGTTGCATAGTTTACTTCATGGATCTTCAACTGGCGGCCAGCATAAGCAATAACCTTTCCGCTTTGCATAAGAACAGCGCCTAAACCTTCTCGGCAGGCATTTGTATAGACAGTTAATTCTTCACTTCCATCGATCACCGCAAGAACTGGGGCTGAAGTTAACTTACGCTTCAATTCATTAAAAGCTGATTCGCACTTCTCACTCCAAATAAACTTGACATCCTTTCGGGTTAAAGCAGTGAGTGGGGCAGAAATCCGGGCAAAGTGCTCAATAAATCTACGATAATAGCCGGCCAAGCCCAAGAAGCTACGGATATCAGTAGGAGTTTTGGGAGTCTCCCAATCCTGTAGATAAATTTCAAATTAGAAAGGGATAAGAGGAATTGGATAGAAATAGCGAATCGGATAGAACTTACATTGATTACGGCGATCTTAGCTGGATCGACCGAAATCCCATTTCCAGAAACTATGTGGCCCAGGAATCTCACTTCATCTCGCCAGAAGTGGCATTTAGAGAATTTGGCCTTAAGTTGATGATTTCGGAGAGTTTCCAAGACATAAGCAAGGTGTGTCTCGTGCTCCTTCTTGTCTTTGGAGAAGACGAGAATATCATCAATGAAAACAAGAACAAACTTGTTAAGAACATCGCGGAAGACTCGATTCATCAAGTCGACGAAATAAGCAGGTGCGTTGGTCAAACCGAATGGCATAACCAACCATTCATAGAATCCGTTCTCCGTACGGAAGGCTGTCTTATGAATACTATCTTCTGCTACTCTGAGTTGGTGGAAACCAGTGGCAAGATCAAGTTGGGAGAAAACTTTAGCTCCATGGAGCTGATCGAATAAATCATTGATGCGAGGCATCGGATAGCGGTTCTTGAGAGTGCGTTTGTTCAGCTCCCTGTAATCAACACACATGCGGAGAGATCCATCCGATTTGGTGACAAATACAACTACGGCGCCCCATTCAGAACGACTTCTCCTAATCAAACCTTTAGCAAATAGATCATCAATTTGAGTTTTAAGTTCAGCTTTTTCTTTAGGAGCCATCCTTCTGTGAGGAAGAACTACGGGAGTAGCTCCTGGAATAAGATCAATGCGAAAATCGATTTCCCGTTTAGGTGGTAGGGAGTTGACCTCTCCAAATACATCGGGAAATTTCCGAACAATAGGGGTAGTGCTAAGATCATCCGGGTGAGCATCAAGAGAGAATATGAAGCTTCCGGCATATTTCTGCGGTGATTTGCATTCAATGACAAGCGATAGGCCCTTGTCATTGACTAGAGAAACAGAACGAGCCTTGCAAGAAATAACAGCATCGAATTTCCTTAACCAATCAGCACCTAACAAGATGTCAAATGCTGCGAAGCCAAGTACATAAAAATCCCAAGTGAATCGATATCTTCCATACAAGAGCACAACCTCTTTGCAAATTCTACTGAGGTTGGCAAGTCCTCCAATAGGGTTGGAGACGCATAAGGAAGTAGTAGCAAGAGTAGGTTCTAAGTTGAGCTTATTGCAAAGATCAATAGATATGAAGCTATGAGAAGCACCAGTATCGAATAATACCCTAATAGGTAAATCATGCAATGAAAAAGTACTTCGTAAGGTACCTTGGTCATCTTGAGCAGGCGGTGTAGGAGTGGTGATGGCAAAAACTCCAGATGGTGTGCCACGCTTGTACAGTGGGCAGTCTTTCTTGAAATGACCCGGCTGGAGGCAGACATAGCATAAATCTTTCCTAGTCGAAGAAGGTGGTGGAACAGCAGCTCCTAAAGATGGACAACTATTAGCATAATGGCCCTTCTTATCGCATTTGAAGCAAGTGATATTAGCAAGGTCGATTGGGCTTTTATGAGCATATCCCAATCCTGTAGTCTTCTGCCAAGATTTCTTTTGTTGATCAAAGTTCATCTTCCTCTTCCCGAGCTGACTAGAGGAGGGCTGAGTAGGAGCGGCCTTGGCAGTAGGCCCTCTAGGCTTTGCCTCATATCTAAGAGCATAGTCAACAAGCTCTGTGAAGGTGCAGTGAGTGTGGCCAGTAAGCAAGTCATAATACTCTGGTCTAGCTCCCAGAATGAACTTCTCGTTCTTTAGAAGCGGTGTATCAATCAATCCTGGACCGAACTTGGAGAGTTCGTTGAATTTCCTCTCGTACTCAGAAAAAGTCATACTGCCCTGCTTAAGATCCATAAAAGCTCTATAAAGTTGGGTTTTCCCAGCAGCGGGCATCCATTGTGCCGAGAAAGTATCCCTAATCAAAAGATAGGCAAGATGAATAACATTTCAAGATTAAAAGAAGAATTTAGACTACGGAATCCAATTAAATTTTATACCTAAACTGGGCCCAAGTAATGGTGTTCTCCTCGATACGTGAAGTAACTGATTCCCACCAATCTTGCGCGGCATCCTGAAGTTGCCAGGCAGCAAGCTGACGCTTCTGAGCATCAGTGATCTCTAGACCAGAAAATATCTTCTCTAAACCTTTAAGCCATTGCTGAGCCTCAATAATGTTCTCGGATCCAGAAAACTTAATACCTCCCAGTTGTGAATACTCCTTACTAAGAATGGTGAATTTGACAGGAGCCGGAGCAATAAGTGTAGCCTGAGCAGGACCATGGCCCCTTCCTCCCCTATGGTTTCCTCTAGTACCCATCCTGAAATACCAAAGAGATTGTTAAAACCAAAGGATAGAAAATCATAGAATTTTAAGGAAAGTCTAATTAATGAATCAAAGAAGTTTGAAATGAAAGGATTTGGATATTGAATCGATTCTCCTCATTCTAGGGTATTGCTACCCTATCTCTAATGAGTTTATATATAATCCCAAACTAAGGTTTTTAGGGAAACCGAAGCTCTGATACCAACTGTAACAACCCGTGTATTTGTACCATTTAAATTGACAATAATCCACACATGTCAACTTAAATAATACAAAACACGAATCATTATGGGATTATAAATACATAAAT
Source organism: Allium fistulosum (assembly GCA_030737815.1). Classification (NCBI taxonomy): domain Eukaryota; kingdom Viridiplantae; phylum Streptophyta; class Magnoliopsida; order Asparagales; family Amaryllidaceae; genus Allium; species Allium fistulosum. The sequence goes on along the minus strand of CM060901.1, from coordinate 744,400,538 downwards.
GTAAATGAGAATCAATACAACATCACAGTCACAGAACAGTCACAGAATAATGCAGCGGAAAATACATCGTCATAATAGCAGTTCATGAAGCCACTATATAATATACAACAATGTCTTAACATCAAGTGACTAATACCAAAAATGTCCAACAGACTAGGACATCAATACAGGAATATAAATAGACTGATAAAGATAAATGCTAAGCCTTCAGCATCTTCAACCAACCTTGATCAGCAACTGGATAGCTTCAGACTGACCCGAGCATATACAAAAAGAAACACTCGAGTCAGGACTCAAAATCTTATACAATTAAATCAAGTGCAAGGTAATAGTTCATAACTTAAAGATGGGTGAAATAACATCTCTAAGGATCCGATAAACTATCTATATATACAATAGAATACGATAGGTAGATAATGTCTAATCAGTAAAGTACGATATTAAAATAGTGTTAAGTCATGGCCCATACCACCCTTAACACATTTTTATTCCCAAGAGCATATACAAGACCGTAGTTTCCCCAAAACCGGAAGTCACCAGAGGGCAATCCATATACTAAAGGTACAAAACAAAACGTAGTGGTCGCGAATAGGATAATCTGTATGACAAGGTACATGAGGCGATACCAACTAGGATACTAGTAGTTGCGTGATCCAGACTGATGTTGAGCATAGCAGCTACTACCTCAACACCGCGAAACAACACTCCCAAATCAAGGGGTGCACCCAAATCGAATCACAAAAGTAATAGATATGGTATCGAAGAAGTGTGTCCGCTAGAGGTGGCGAACCTCAATGGCCCGGCGCGGCTCCTGTTTTAGTCATGTCAGGGGTCGTCCAATATCGTTCTCTTTCTTCAGTCAACGCGTTCACCAAACCATCCACTTCATTCTGGATCAACACTTCGCGTGTAATAGTTATTAAAGTGGTTTTCAGTATCGACAGAGAGTATGTCCATATCCGATCCTGGTCTCTTTAATAACTACGTATTTATTACCCAATGGTCGGTTAACTTAACGTTTAAAACAAATCAAAGTCCGAAAGTCAAGGTGCAAATTTAACTTCCAAATTTTGACATTTCACGATTCAATTTATTTCGGATATTTAAAATCATATTTCCAAATGAAATCTGTAGTTCAAACATTTGAATTAACAATATAATTAAGTATTCAAGTTAAATTTAATAACTCACTTATTAAATTTATTTCAAAATCAATTAACATTTAAATTATCGCTAAATTAAATCCATAAAACTTTAGTTAGTTTCGTATTCCATTTTAAGTCAAAATTTCCTAAATCTAAATCATTATTTATGACAAGTTCAAATCTATTTAATTTAAAACTCAGTCTAAATCTAAATCTACCAATTTAATAAATTAAGTTATTAAATTTTAAAACTCACTTGTTTTAAATCTTATTTCAATCAAATTCTCCAATTCATTTTCTTCAATTAAATAGATTTATTAATCCGTTTCAATTTTATCCATTAATTTATTTCAAATAAATCCATTAATTTATTTCAATTAAATCCATTTATTTATTTCAATTAAATCCATTAAGTCGTTACTTGATTTCCAAACAATTTAATAAGTTCATTTCTTAATTTCAAATAGATTTCAATTTCAAAATAATTTCATTGACCAATCGGGTTTCTTATTTTTAATTGTCTATCCTAGGCCAAGTTATTTAAGTGGGTATTTATTATTTCAACCCGATATCATTCAATATAAACAAATCATAACAAAGGGAACTTGCAGTGTGATAACTGGGATGGTGTCAAAGTAAATAAACAAGCAACAGCAACCATACATAACAAATTAACAATTTATTCAAATAATCCCGAAATAACCCTATTAACTTACATTTGTTATTATGTAAATTAATACAATTATTCCTAGAATCCTACGGATTAAAGATTATCACATTTATATTTTTACTTGGTGTCCGTTATCAAATTTCTACATCAATCGTACTTATCAATTTTAATGTCACTATTATTTACTCTAATTAACATCGTATTACAGTTCAACATGTTTAATCAACTTAAACAATACATGGCGTCAAATTTTTAGAACTTAACAGTTTATTTCAACCAAATTCTAACAATCAACAATTTAATATCCAGATTAATATTAACAACAATTATCACTTGATTATCATCGCATCATAGATTGAGTCGTGAATATAAAATATTCACCTTGCGTGGTTGGAGAAGATGGCGGCGAAGCACGAAGACGAATAGATAAAATAGGCCCTAACAAGCACGATGCGAAACGACACAAACTACAATTTAAACAATTAAATAAATCAACTATTTGTTTATTGCAATATATATCAATTGAATATATATACAAACCATACCGAACAACGAAGCAAGATAGATTCGACAAGTCGGATGAAAGTCTAAGTCCCCGAAGCAGTAGCTGGTACAAACACAGTAAAACACTGTATGTGAGCAAATTAGAAATTTCAAAGTATATATCGCTATACTAATATATAAAACACTCAAATCTCATTTGGTTATGCAGTCGATAATATGAGAAGCAAAACAAAGTCAGAGCACATGCTCCATGTAACAGCCTATGCACCCACTGTTCATATTGGGAACAAATTCCTATTGATAAAGGCTAGCTATAGGAAGGAGGGTATTCAAGTGACATATACCTCCTATATGAAAATCCTATATACTAATAGGTAGAGCCTATATACATGCAACAACATTTGACGTATAAATTTCCAACAGAGAATATACGAAGCATGTTCAAGTGATATTGATGTATTGGCTATAGGTCTTAGGCAAAGTGAAGAGGGAAGTGAAGTCAGTGGCTCGGGTGTTAGCAGCCAAGTCGGTAGGTGGGTCCGGGTTCGACAGGGTGGCTGCGGCGTGTGAAGGCTGGTGGGTCTGGCAGTGGGCTGGTGGCGGTCTGGGCGAAGGCTGGTGGGTCTGGTGGTATGGCGGAGGCGGGCTGGTGGGTTCGGGGCAGCAGTTCGGGCCAGGTGGTTGGGCTGATGGAGGGGAGTGGCTCGGGCTGGTGGAGGGCAGTGGCTCGGGCTGGTGGAGGGCAGTGGCTCGGGCTGGTGGAGCTGGTAGGCGGTGGGTCAGACGGAGGGGCAGGCGAAGGGAGCGGCGGCGGGGATGGGACTGGGCAGGGCCGGGCATAGGCAGGTGGAGTGGACTGGGACGTGGCGGGCGAAGGGGAGGCTGGGCGTGGGGACTGGGTGAGTATGGGCGAAGTGGACTGGGCGGAGTTGGGTGGTGGCGGGCTGGTGGTGGGGCGAAGGGAGGCTGCATGGGGTGGACGCAATACACAAAAAAAAGAAAAAGAAATGTAAAGAGAGGAGGAAGAGGTGCTGTAGGGGTGTAAAGGAAAACAAAAGAAAATATGAAAAGGAGAAGAAGAAGAAGAGGGGAAAGGAAAATATAAAGGAAAGAAAAATAATACAGAGGAACGTACCCAGTTTCTCGCAAAGTAAACTGATGCAACAATAAATGAATGAGCTGGGGAGTAGTAATAAACAGAGGAAGGATATGGGGGAAAAGAAAGGGAATAAAATTTTGCAGTGGAGAGGTGACGTGCATCATGTAAGAGAGCAGGATGCAATTAATGAGGGGTTCTGTGCGCACAGTAATGCAATGATGGTTTCAAAATGGAGGCTATTGGTGTTCCCAAGGTCAGCTGACTGGCTCCAAAATTTGAAAGCTGAAATGTTGGGTACCGGTTTGTGCTGCGTAACGGACCGGTGTGTGCTCCGTTAACAATTATAATTTGCGACGCCGAACTCCGATTGACACAAACAAATATACCGTTTTGATCAGTGCGACGAGGCGGACACAACGGTATGAAGATATTGGTGGTTTGACCTTGTTTGCGAAGTGGCGAATCTTATTAACCATTTGCACGAGTGAACATTTTTACTAGCAATTAAAAGCGAAATTTGACGAAACGAAATGCGCCGCTATGATCAGAATATTTTTCTTATGCAACATTGCGAAAAATATTAAAGTTCGGATGATAGAAAATTTACACGCAAAATTAAAACTAATATGTAAATTTGATGAGCGAAATTTTCTACAATATTTTTCGACGAAATTTGGCGTACGCCTATGTCTATCTAAACGCATCCCAAATGTGAAGTTTGAACGGTAACGGAAATCGTTTGTGGATATTTGAAATTCTATTACGGAGAACGCAGTAAAACACCGAAGAATAAGATCGACGGAGCTAAAGATGTCCGAATTTTGAAAAACGAAAAACGACGCCTTCGTCAGAAAATGATTTAGAATTTTTCTATGTAAAAATATTTAGGTTCGGAAGATGAAATTTTCATGCTTTAAAATGAACTGATGTGCAGTAAAATGCGCACGAAGTTTACTGCGGTATTTTCCGACGAAACTTTACTCATATCTACAATCATCTAGGCGCAATTTAGAAACAAAGTTTGGACGCCGATTGAAATCGTATGTAAGTTTCACATTTTTAATTAAAATAACGGTTTTAAAATTTTAAATTGGGTCGGATTTTCAGGGTCGTTACATATACATACATACATATATATATATTGGAAATTCTACCAGGACACATGTTGTCGACACATTTGCTGACACAATGAATTTCCACAATTGAATCGCCTTTGGATTTCAACCCATATGTGAGTTCAATGAGATCCAATGGTCCAAATACATTGTGACACCAATTGTATTTTATTTTTTATCCAACTAGCCGCATCTTGTACTAAAAATTATATATATATATATATATATATATATATATACAGAAAAAAGTAAAGTCTAATGGGTTTCAAATTTTGGTTAATTTTTATAACAAAAATAAAGAAGAACAAACAATATGATAGGAAGAAAAGAAGTATTTGCTAAGGAGATTTACTCATTTTTAATTCTCTTTTAATTAAAATTAACTTAATTTTTTACCATCCCTTAGTAATTAGTTGCCTATTAACAACACTCTTATTCATGATTAGGAAACTGTTACATATACTCTAATTTACACCACTCTCACTACAACATATATGGGTTTATAGATCATATGTAAATATGTATAATTGGTTCCAATTTCATTTATATGTTAGTGATATTTTAAGTGAGGCAATCTAGCTTGTGCAAATAGAAGATTTTGATTAAATGGTTAACTTATTGTTTTTCTGTTTAATATTTTAAGGTGTTGACGGTGAAAGTTTAGACTGTCCTTCTGGGCCTCAACAACCTGGTTGTGAATGTACTAAAGACTTTTCGATGAGCAATTGTCAGGCTGTAGATTGTGATATGTTTTGCTTCCACAACGCACAATCTAGTAGTGGTAGATGTAGGGATTCTAGCACTTGTCAATGTCATCATCCTTGCGCTTGAGAATTTTAATCCTACTTAATGGAGATCAAGGATGTTGTAGTCTCAACAAATTAATAAACAACTTTTGCTTAGTATCAATTTAAATTTCGTTTATGTTGACAAACACTATTGGATAACTATAACAAATATTTCTCTTTAAATGTTATTGGACAACTTTTGCTTTGTATCAAGGGGTTTTGGACCAAAGGTCCCTATTCTGAAAGCCCATGCACAAAAAGTCCCTACTAATAAACTCATGAAAATTAGGTCCCTATTTTATTATTTTTTGCCAAATTATCCCCATTTAGAAAATCGACCAAGCATTAAAATCATGGGCAAAAGTGGTATAAATTAGTCAAAAACTAAAAATAGGGACCAAATTTTCATAACTTTTTCGAGAGGGACTTTTCTTCCATCATCTTTCAATTCCAGGGACCTGACAGCCATTCCTTGTTTGTATCAACTTTTTCTTAGTTTTTTCATTGCTTGATCTTTTGCAATTTTTAATAAATAAGAAAATATTTCTCTTTATGGAATGCTAATTGATTACGATGGATGGGCTTAAGAGAGAGGTTGAAAAATAGTACGTTTATTTTATCCTCCTTTCCTTTTCTCTTCTTTGAGAAAGAATGCGAAATTTATTGAAAACAAAAGTCATCTTTTCCATCTCCCTCTCCATAATTTCCTCTAAGATAAAATCAATTTTCAAAACTCCAGGGCAATGAATTTTACAAATCTCTAAATCCTTTAACTTCGAATGTTTAATTTTGAATGATCATTATGTTAACCTTAAGGAGTGGTTAACAACTATCGATTGCATTATAGTCATGTCGATTTTGGCTTTCATGGCAGTGGCCTCATCCACGACACAACTCATGTCACTTCCTTTTTCCATCATTCCTACTTGTCAACTCTCTGATGATTTTAAAATGAAATTAAATCCATCTTCATGAACTTCTATCTATCCAGTTGTAGACCTTTATTTATACAAATGTTGGATATTAAAGCTCACCAATTTCTATATAAGCTATTAATTTAAGATATAAGCATTGAATGAAAGTTAATTGCATTAAAAATAAATTCGTTATGTAAAGTAATAAATAAATGCTTTGTGAAATAAATGTATAAGTTATAAAGTATTAATTATTGTATTAATACACTTAGAAGTGGATGTGTATTATTTATTTCCAAATTTTTTTGGTTATCTGAATAAATGATTTAGTAATTGACCATAGTTATATAATATAATCAAACAATGAAGAAAAGGAAAATTTTGTAAAGACCTTCCTTTCTAGAAGGAATTAAAACAACATTTATAGGTCATAAATATTTGTAAATATAAATTATCAATTTAACAATTGACCTTCCCTTTGCTGGGCACTTATTGCTTTTTCTTACAATAATATTTAAGTTCTTAAGTATTTTTAACAGATTTAAAAGTTGAAAATAAATAATTACATATGAGTTGGGCATTACATGCAAACATGAAAGTGAGTAAACAACTCATAAGCATATGGAACTTTAAAATTTAATTCGGAGATTTCATTGAATTTAAGTATGATAAAAATGTGGGTTTTCCTTAAATGTTTCTTTTAAGAATTTTATGAGCAATAAACCATAAATTTTATGATTTCTTTGTGGAAGCAAATTATACGCTGTTAATGATTTATCTGATATTTGAATGGAAAATGAATTTGAATGACAAATCATGATGAAACAAATTTGGAAATGATTAATTATACTTTATGGTTATTAATTTATGGTGTTGGATTTATTCTTATGTTATGCAATGAATATAAATTATTGACCTTCAAATGTAAAGGTTATAATGTTTTAGAATATCAAATTTATCATAAGTCTGTTTTAGGAAATGATCATTATTGGTTTTATTGTTAAAGTTAATAAAATATGTGTATATAAAGTTCTATATTAGAATGTTATGTGAAACATATTAAGATTTCATATTTGGTTAAAATTTGAAAATGGAGAAATTATGAATATTATATATATATTGGTTATGAAAGTTTCATAAGAAAGGATGTAACAACCTTGTTTTAAAAGTTGTAATTTTAAATTAATTTAATTACAATAGAAGTGTTTGAACCCGATTTTAATAATTATTATTTAGGAATCAAATTATTATACAGTTAAAGTCTATTTAATAAAAGATTTTGTTATAATAAAATTTAAATACTTTATAAATTCATTTTTAGATAATATATTAAAATTTAAATGGAAGATTTAGTAAATATAGAATAGTTTAAAGTGTAAATAATTTTATATACTTGAAACTGTTGAAAATGAGTTTTGTTTTTATTCGATAAATTTAATAAATCGATGAAGATGAATAAATTAATTTATATCAATTTGATGGTTAATTAAATACAACGAAATAACATTGAATTGAATAGAATCATGTAGTTATTGAATTTCATTGCATCAAATGAAATGTACATCAGTTTAAGTTAGACTGAAGTAGAAAATAAATAAAGTAGTTATTTAGAAGAAACTAAAATTTAAAACAAAGCCCAAAATAAAAACATAAACCTACTAAACCAAATAAACACCTCTTATTTTACATTTTCAATGTCGTACCCTTGCTTTCCTAATAACCCAAAAGCCCTCTTTCGACAAAATCAAATCGGCAGAAAAAAAAAGGAGGGTCAACGCGCTTTGCTTGATGGTGTAAGGGAGATCGTCGGCGACTTGGATGATCCTGTTGAATATGCTAGTATATGATTTTTGTTTGATGATAATAAACATATATATATATATATATTCATTTAAATGTATTTGTTATTGTACTATTTTATTTTTCACATAATTAAATAAATATTTGCTGAATAAAATAAATAACACAGAATTTAAAATTCAAATATATATTTTATTCAAACAAATATTTTATTACAATTTTTGAATAGTACAAAATTTGAGCTCTCACTATATATACAACATTTCACATTACAATACAATTTTTCACTATACAATTATCATTTACATCAGCACCTCACTACATATCACTTATTCACTCGTATTTATCTTCAACTCTATTCCAGATTGAATCCAGCATCTGAATTAACTGCAAAGAAAACACTGACGCAGTAAAATTGAAAAGGAAATATTTTGCAGTATAAAATTAAATGTGTATTTTGAAAATGTTATTTGCCTCAGTTATTTGGGTTGTTCGTCATCATATTTATTTTGAATTCATTATACACGAACAGCTTGTGACATGCACAGTGTATCACTGTACATGCCACAAGGCCGTGCACACCGATATATACTTGATAAAATTGCAGGGACAAGTGAGCACAAGGTCAAACCCAATCAAAAGCTAGGTTCAACTCAAGTGCAATAAAAATAAAATCACAACATGAGCACAAGGTTAAACCCGAGATATAAGCTGGATTCAACTCAGGTATAAAGTGATGTACAGATGAAGAAAAATTCCAAAATCAATATTGAACCAGCACAAAAAGTAATGAAGCAACACCAATGATGAAGGCATAAGCAAATGCACCAGTGAAACAAAGAACAGACCCAACATTTCACAAATACTACAAGAAAATGCAACACTGACATTTATGTGCATGCATACAAGTCAACAGTTCAATAAGATATATGTGCAATGTCAACATGTATATAGCTCGAAGCAACAACTCAATCAAGCTCTACATAAAACCAGACTAACAAACATAATCAGACTCAACCAAATGATCAGATCATAAGTGTCGAAATCAGAAGACTGGTCAAAATGCACATGTCAACAGTTGTGACTTCATGAAGCTTCAAACAAAACCAGACATGCACATATATATCGATGAAGCAGTTTAGACAAATGTACAAAGACAGAACTAAGTACACATGATACATGACTCGAGAACAAGCCATTACTCAACATAGTTCAATATGCAAGTCAAGCAGCACAACAACATTGAGTATGCCGGACTTTCAGATAAACACACATGAAAGACATGGTCAGAGCTATCACCAGACGTGTATAGGTCCAACCAAAAAGGCCACACAAACTCAAATGTATACAAGTGCAAGTACACAAGTGAATGGCAACAACATCAAAATTCAGTGGCAACCAAACAGAAATGAAGACTGCAAATACCAAAGTGAAGCCACCAGACTACATGAAGTCTAACAATGACAAATGGAACCAGACTATCATAACTCAGTTTTACTCAAACCAGATTTTAAATAACAACATAACATGCTCATAAGTTCAAGACAAGTGCACTATGTATATACATAAGCAACTCGAAGTGAACAGAGCAAGAGCAAGGTACAGAACAATGTACACAGGATCTAAAAAAGACATAGTACAACAAGCATACATATATACATATGCAAATACACACACACACATATATATATATAGACAGTGCACATGTATCCTACACCAATGCAGTGGACAAAAAGAAAGTGATCAAATAAGAAACAAGTCAAAATCAAAACCAGTTTGATTAAGAATCAAACCAGCAGTTTCAAACCAATTCAAACGCCAAAGAATCAAGCCGTGGGTCAGGAACCAGTCAAGGACGGCTCACTAGCAGGTGACACACAATTGAACAAGTCGAAGAAAAAAATATTATCACCATATCAAAGTAACCGAAGTCAACAGAGAATCAAAGCAGTGGTGACCAAGAAAAAAATCGAACAAGCCAAAATCTAAAGCAAGTTCATGAAGCCGTGGTAATCAAGCAACGAGGATATACAAATTGAAAAAGTCAGAGAAATCACCAACATTCAAATTAAATCGAACGGCCAAGCATATTAACTGACAAATTCAAATAAATATATTCGAACGGAAATTAAGGGAATTAAACCCTATTTAACCCGTGAACATCATCGGCATTAAAGGCATTCAAGTTCAAGCAATAACAAAGAGGAATAAATCATTCAACTAGAATCAAAGTAGAGAATAATTAATAATCAGTAAAAGGAAAAATCGCATACCATTTTAACAATCGAACTTGTGACGCCCCACCTCTATACTCACACTAGCCAAGGACACTACGGGGTAATGCCGTCGACTAGCACAAAGAATAAGGTTGTTGAGGAGCGACCATCTGTGTAATTGCTTTGTGCGATTACTGATATGTCAGATAATATGACTTGCATTTCATTTCAAGAGGAAATCCGACATATCAAATACAAACTCAAAGCTACTACACAGTGGCTATGTGGGCTTTGGAAACAAATATAGAAATAATCATAACACAAATCAGTCACAGATATTCATATCACAAAGGCAGAAACAGATATGAATATAACACATAAAAGTGTACATAAAAGTAGTGGTCATACAAGATCCACTACATCACAAAAGAATAGGTATAAGTGCTAGACAAAAGAATATGTATACATCAAGGAGTCTCTATCTCAAATGTATAAAAACAAAAACTACTAAGCTAAAGTAGTTAGCCAAAAGTCAGATGACGGACCCTGATAAGAAGTCAAGCAGAAGCACCTGAAATACCTCGGTCTGTCCCGAGTATTTAAGAAGAAAATAATAAACGGATCAGTCTAGCTATAAATATCATATAAGATGAGATAGGATAAGAGATATGACAAAAATGTATGATAACAATAATGCCATATTGTGACAAGTATACATCAGATAACAACATAAATCATACAATATCTCAAATCTCGTCAAATGTCCAAAAAGAATATCACATTCTTTAGCTTATTCACCAAACCCCAAATATTGACAAAACATATCAATGTCAATTATAAAAATTGGTGAAACACAAATTCTAGAAATCATCAATTTAGAAATCCAGAAATCACAAAGAGGGAGGCCTATCAAAAACGGGAGCATGAAAACTCACCAACACGTGTATCACAAACGGGACGCTATCCCATGGTCGCTAACCATAAAGCCGGTGCAACGACGTAGTACAAAAACGGTACGCCCGAGGAACCTGAAACTCAAATAAGCCAGAACAACGACGTAGTACAATAATGGTACGGCCGATGAACCTTAAACTCGAATAATTCGGAACAATGATGTAGTGCAATAACGGTACCCCCGATGAACCGAACTCCATAAAACCATAGGTCGCTAGCCTATATAAAAAAATGAGACGAAACTCCATAAAACGAGGTACAGTCCCCCACGTGGACAAAGAGACATCGCATATAGCTAGTCTAAACCATAAAATGATCACCATTGATCAATAAAAAGTGTAGATTAAACTAAGCTAGTAAATAAATGAGTTTAGCTTCATGTGCCATAACCACTAGCCTAACTTAAATATTTACGAACAAATTGTAGATTTCCACTCGAAAATTGTCACAAGATTTCAATAGAACTAGTCTAAGAATTAACCGACGAAGTAAACACAAGCATTTCATACCACTTGTTTTGCTAAGTCGTTTAATTGGATTTCTTATACGAATGAGGTAAAGGTTTGTATATACTAATAGATTGGAAAACAGGTTTTTAAAAAAACGAGCTTTGTATTTAAAAGTAAATGTTGAAATCATTTTTGTGAAAGAGTTTGAATATTTACTAATAGTATAGAAACCTTTGTATTTTAAAGTGACAAATCGTAGAAATGATTGTAAAAACAATCAATCACCAAAAATTCACATTCGATGACGTGAGTCAAAACCATAGAAATCGATATCAAATCCATCAAATGGATATTCCCAAAAATCCAGAAAAGAAGTCATCAAAGTCGATACAAGTGATAACAACTAATCGGATCAACCAAAAATCGATATAAATTGGAAACCCACATAAAATAGGAAAATTGGCCGAAATATGCAGCTCCAGGCGTCTGGTAGACTTCCCAGACGTCTGAGCTGAAAGACTGGAAATTTTCTTCCAGATCGCTCAAACGTCTGGCAAGATAAGCTCAGACGTTTGAGTTGAAAAACTGGAATTTTTATTCCCGTAGCATCAGACGTCTGAGCCTATTACCAGACATCTGAGATGAAGCTCAGGGCAATTTTTGCCAAGGCCATTGATGGCCAAATCAAATCGAAACAAAAAAATGAGCGACGATGGCTAGAGATCGATGTCAAGCGACAACCAAACCCTATAAACACATCAATACACTCCAAAAAACATGTCCAAACATCCATATAAGGATTTTCATAGATTTTGACTTCAAAATACCAAAAACTGGAAAATTCACCAATCCAATTCAATTCAAAAGCGAATGAACATGAAATAGGTGTTAGGAATTCATTCCAAACAACTATCAAAGGTATAGACATAGATGTGAGTTCAAAAACTCACCTTTAAACCCAATAACACGAATGAGATGCTCTAAAACAAAGGAAAGGGCAATTCCTCTTCAACTTCAACTCAAGAAGCTCCAATCTAAGCTCATAAGCAAATATTTCCTAAGTTAGGGTTTAGGAATTTCTGAAAAATTGAAGAGAGATTGAGATGGAGAAGATGAAGAGGATGCTTACCTAAGCTTCTCTTTGATTTCTAGAACTTGAATCTTGAATTTCCTAATAATCTAGGGTTTAGGAATTTTGATTTATTTTCTCTTCCCCCATTTTTCTTCTAGCTTGAAAGTGTTAGGAAATGAAAATGAATGAAGAGGAGTTAGTGGAGGAGTTAGGGTATTATGTTGGGTTAGTGGGCTGAAACCCAAACCCAAAGACCAAAATAGAAAAATAGCAAAATTCTACTCAACTCCGAACGTATCGATGTTTATACTCAAAAAGGTCACAAATGCCATTTTGGACTCAATGGAAATAGTCTCAAGTCCGGATTCGACCGTTTACAAAAAGTCACGTTTTGGACTTTTAAATTCAACTTAACGATGCTATATTTAAATAAATCATTTAAATATATAATCGTAAAATATGCAGGTTGTTACAGACTCCCCTCCTTAATGAAATTGCGTTCTCGCAATACTTAAGAAGAAAATAAAAAGTAACAACCATACTAAGGCATAATAACACAAAAGTAGAAATTTTGAAATGAGATGTTCACCTTAAGGAGCACGAGAGAGTAAGTCCGGATGTGTTTGCTCGATGAATTCTCTGGATACCCAAGAGCAATCCTTAGGATTTGTGGACCATTGAACTTTCACAAGAGGAATATCTTTATTTCGAAGGCGTTTACCTTCGTAGTAATGATACGAATAGGATGTTTCTCATAAGTCAAATTAGGCAAAACTTCAATTTCTTCAATAACATCGGGCTCAGAAATAGAATCGGAATCTCTAAGGCATTTCCGTAGTTGAGATTTGTGGAATACGTCGTGAATAGTAGAAAATTGAGCCGGTAATAAAAGGCGATAAGCCAAGGAACCAATGCGTTCGGTGATGGGAAATGGGCTAATATATTGAGGTGCTAACTTTCTCGATCGACTAAAACGCACAACACCCTTCATAGGTGAAACACAAATAAACACTAAATTTCCCACAGAAAATTCTAATTTCCTTCTTCAATTATCAGCATAGGATTTTTGTCTACTTTGAGCTTCTTTCATCCTATGACGAATAAGGTCAATCTTTTCTGTGGCATCACGAATAAAATCTAGATCTAAAACCAGCTTCTCACCGGCTTCAAGCCAACACAAAGGAGATTGGCACGGCCTTACATAGAGTGCCTCGAAAGGTGCCATACCAATACTAGATTGGAAGTTATTATTATAGGAAAACTTAACAAGAGAAATATGATCTTCCCAACTTCCACCAAAATCAAGAACACATGCACGAAGAAGATCTTCAAGAGTTTGATTCACACGCTCCGTTTGTCCATTGGACTGAGGATGATAAGCGATGCTAAAATTAAGCTTCGTTCCCAATGCTTTTTGAGGACCCTTCCAAAATCCACTAGCAAATAATGGATCACGATCACTAACAATAAAAGTTGGTACTCCATGCAATTTAACAATTTCTTTGACATAGAGTTTAGCCAAAAGAGGTATGGTCCAATTGGACCGAACGGGAAGAAAATGGGCGGATTTTGTAAGTCTATCTACTATCACCCATAGGCTATCATGAACCGAATGAGAACGGGGAAGACTGTCAATAAAGTCCATAGAGACTTGATCCCACTTCCAAACGGGAATGTCTAAAGGTTGTAATAACCCACCGGGCCTTTAATGCTCGGCCTTTATGAGTTAGCAAGTCATGCAACGCTTAATAAAGTTAGCAATATCATATTTCATTACATTCCAATAATAAAGTCGCTTCATGTCCACGTAGTTTTTACTACTACCGGGATGAATGGTAAATTTAGAACGATGAGAATCTTCTAAAATGTCTTTACGAAGATCACTAATATTTGGCACGATAAGTCTACCAAATTTTTGAATACCGCCACGAGCATCAATATCAAAGTCTTTCAAACCTTCAATATCAATTTTATCCCTACAACTTTGGCTAAGAAGAGCCAATTCGGGATCATGCTTTTGAGCTTCAAGAATGCGGTCTAAAAGAGAAGGATGAGCCTCAAGGCTACATAAAACAAGAGATGAACATGAATCGGATTCGCGATCTCGAATCTCACAAGTGGATAAAGTCTCAAGGTCATTCCATTCGGATATCATCATTGAAACAACCGCTTGTTGGTTACGACTAAGGGCATCGACAACACGATTTCCCTTTTTGGGAGTATAAATAATATCAAGATCATAAGATTCAAGGAACTCAAGCCATTGTTGTTGACGCAAATTAAGTTCCTTTTGAGACAATAAATACTTCAAAGATTTATGATCGGTGTAGAGAACAAATTTCTCCCCAAAAGATAATGACGCCAAATTCTAAGGGCGAAAACAATAGCCGCGAGCTCTAAATCATGAGTGGCATATCTAGTCTCGGCAGGCTTTAATTGCCTAGAAGCATAAGCGATAACACGTTTTGCTTGAGAATGGCACCCAAACCAACACGACTAGCATCGGTATAAACAATAAAGTCTTGGTTCCCTTCGGGAATCACAAGAATAGGAGCATCAGAAAGGAGTTCTTTTAATTTTTGAAAAGCAGCTTCACATTTGTCTGACCAAATGTATTTAACTCCCTTCTTTGTCAAATTAGTAAGAGGCACGGAAATTTTAGAAAAGTCTTTTATGAAACGACGGTAATAGCCCGCCAATCCAAGAAAACTACGGATTTCCGTCACATCTCCGGTCTCATCCAATTTTGAATTGCTTCAATCTTTGAAGGATCCACGGAAATTCCGGATTCAGAAATAATATGTCCTAAAAATTTCACACGAGATTGCCAAAAGTGGCACTTATAAAATTTTGCTTTCAATTGGTAGCGCCTAAGAGTTTCCAACACAATCCGAAGATGTTTTTCATGCTCTTCCACAGTTTTAGAATAAACAAGAATATCATCTATAAAGATGAGAACAAATCGATCGAGGAAGTCTTTGAAAACTCGATTCATAAGGTCAACGAAATAAGCTGGAGCATTCGTTAAACCAAATGGCATAACAAGCCATTCATAAGATCCATAACGAGTACGGAACGACGTCAAAGGAATGCTATCCTCTGCAATACAAAGCTGATGAAAACCGGTTGCTAAGTCTAACTGTGAAAAGACTCTAGCACCGCTAAGTTGATCGAATAGATCATCAATCCGAGGCAAGGGATATTTATTCTTGATGGTGAGATCATTAAGCTTGTGGTAGTCAACGCAAAGCCTAAGTGTACCATCAGATTTCTTTACAAAAATAGCCGAAGCTCCTCATGGAGAGGAACTAGAACGAATAAACTGTTTTCCTCCCAATTTGGATAATTGTTTACGCATCTCCTCATTTTCCTTATTGGACATACGATAAGGAGGACGAGTAATAGGTAGAGCTCCAGAGATTAGATTAATTTTGAACTCAATTGCTCGCTTAGGTGGTAACCCTAAAACTGGCTCAAAGATGTCGGGAAATTCACAAACAACATGAATAAGGGAAATGACATCTTCCTCATCATCATTATCGTCATCACGCGGGTTTAGAGAATATAAGGATGCTACCGAATTGGAATATGAATCTTTAAGAACAGTAGAAATCTGCTTAACAGATTGGGGATGTCGAAGATGAATAGTCCGCTCGAGACATAGGATACGGGCTTCATAACGATTAAGCCAATCCATTCCCAAAATCATTCCGAACCAAAGGTATCGCATAACATGCAAATCGGCTCGGAAAGCATAATTACATAAAATAATCTCGACATCTTTACAAAATAAACTAAGTGTTGTGGACCCACCAACCGGATTCACAATTTTCAGTGAAGTCATCAAACACATAGCATTTAAATAAAAAGTATCAACAAGTTCATTTGATATAAAAGAGTGGGATGCTGCCGTATCAAAAAGAAATCGAATAGGATGATCAAGAAACATAATAATGCCATCAAGGATAGAATGAGAAATACCTTGACCAAGAGAAGTGTTACTAGGGGCTTGCACAACATTTAGCTTTCCCTCTTTCTTGTTTGGAAGTTTGGGGCATGAAGATAAAAGATGACGCGAACTTTTGCAATAACGACAAAAAAGAGGTTTTGGGCACTTATTTGCATAATGGTCCTTAGAACCACAATTGTAGCATTGCCCACGACTAGAGGTAGGAGTCTTCGCTACCAAAGTTGCTTGCTTCCCTTTCTTGTTGGGATTAGGGCCTTTGAACTTGATAGGCCTCTTCTTGTTGATGTTGAAGTTCTGTTTGGCACCCACAACTTTAACATCACTTTCTTTATCGGCTTCTTCAAATCAAAGAGCGATATCAACAAGCTGATCAAAAGAAACTTCTAGTTTCAGGAGTAAAGGCTTTTTGAGGTTCTTATTCAACCCATAGACAAACCTCTGATTTTTCTTCAATGGGGTATTAATATACTCGACCTCATATTTAGAGAGAGATTCAAAAGATGCGACGTAATCCATCACAGAAGATTCACCTTGAACAAGGTCAATAAAGCGTCGTGCCAAAGTTAATTTTTCAGCTTCCGGCACAAACTTTAACTCGAACCTTTCCCGGAATTGCTCCCAAGTAAGATCCGCTTCAATAATTTCAGAAATCAAAAGCTCATACCAATCTAATGCTCTCTCCTGGAGCATACTAGAAGCCACTTGAACTCGATATAGATCCACAAGATTCATGCAAGAAAAGATGCGGTCGCATGTTCTAAGCCAAGCTTGGACTTCTATAACGCTTTCGGAACCCTTGAATGGCCTTCCACCCAAATTGGTATAATCACTGCACAAGCGTGCAAACCTAGATTTAGGATAAGTAGGCTCTGGAATGGGACCGATAGCTTGAGTATTCTTCACAAGATCTAAAAGCTGCTGAGCAGACATAAATACTCCATCCTAAGGAGTAGCACTGGATTGACCGGCGCTGGGACGGCCTGGCCTAACCATTTCTCTTCTTTAAGAAAGAAAGAAAGAAGAGGAAAAGGGTTATTCTCAGAATGAATATCAAACAAACTTGATTGATAAAACAAGGCATCATAAAAGAAAATAGGATAGAACGGGTCCTATGAATCGAATTAAATCCTAAGGCACGACTCCTAAGAAAAAATTAGGACAATGATCCTTGCTAGATTATTCTACATTGTTCTGAAGTTTGGCTCTGATACCAAGCTGTGACGCCCCATCTCTATACTCACACTAGTCAAGGACACTACAGGGTAATGCCATCGACTAGCACGAAGAATAAGGCTGTTGAGGAGCGACCATCTGTGTAATTTCTTTGTGTGAGTACCGATATGTCAGATAATATGACATGCATTTAATTTCAAGAGGAAATCCGACATATCAAATACAAACTCAAAGCTACTACACAGTGGCTATGTGGGCTTTGGAAACAAATATAGAAATAAGCATAACACAAATTAGTGATCATAGATATTCATATCACAAAGGCAGAAACAGATATGAATATAACACATAAAAGTGTACATCAAAGTAGTGGTCATACAAGATCCACTACATCACAAAAGAATAGGTACAAGTGCTAGACAAAAGAATATGTATACATCAAGGAGTCTCTATCTCAAATGTATAAAAACAAAAACTACTAAGCAAAAGTAGTTAGCCAAAAGTCAGATGATGGACCCTGATAAGAAGTCAAGCAGAAGCACCTGAAATACCTCTGTCTGATCCGAGTATTATTTATGAAGAAAATAATAAACGGATCAGTCTAGCTATAAATATCATATAAGATGAGATAGGATAAGAGATATGACAAAAACGTATGATAACAATAATGCCATACTATGACAAGTATACATCAGATAACAACAAAAATCATACAATATCTCAAATCTCGTCAAATGTCCAAAAAGAATATCACATTCTTTAGCTTATTCACCAAATCCCAAATATTGACAAAACTTATCAATGTCAATCGCAAAAATTGGTGAAACACAATTCTAGAAATCATCAATTTAGAAATCCAGAAATCACAAATGGGGAGGCCTATCAAAAATGGGAGCATGAAAACTCACCAACACGTGTATCACAAACGGGATGTTATCCCATAGTCGCTAACCATAGAGCCGGTGCAACGACGTAGTACAATAACGGTATGCCCGAGGAACTGAAACTTAAATAAGCCGGAACAACGACGTAGTACAATAACGGTACGCCCGATTAACCTGAAACTCGAATAATTTGGAACAACGACGTAATGCCATAACGGTACGCCCGATGAACCCAACTTCATAAAACCATAGGTCGCTAGCCTATATAAAAAAATGAGACGAAGCTCCATAAAACGAGGTACAGTCCCCCACGTGGACAAAGAGACATCGCATATAGCTAGTCTAAACCATAAATTGATCACTATTGATCAATAAAAAGTGTAGATTACACTAAGCTAGTAAATAATGAGTTTAGCTTCATGTCCCATAACCACTAGCTTAACTTAAATATTTATGAACAAATTGTAGATTTCCACTCGAAAATTGTCACAAGATTTCAATCGAACAAGTCTAAGAATTAACCGACAAAGTAAACGCAAGCGTTTCATACCACTTGTTTTGCTAAGTCGTTTAATTGGATTTCTCATACAAATGAGGTAAAGGTATGTATATACTAATAGATTGGAAAACAGGTTTTTAAAAAAACGAGCTTTGTATTTAAAAGTAAATGTTGAAATCATTTTTGTGAAAGAGTTTGAATATTTACTAATAGTATAGAAACCTTTGTATTTTAAAGTGACAAATCGCAGAAATGATTGTAAAAACAATCAATCACAAAAAATTCACATTCGATGACGTGAGTCAAAACCATAGAAATCGATATCAAATCCATCAAATGGATATTCCCAAAAATCCAGAAAAGAAGTCATCAAAGTCGATACAAGTGATAAAAACTAATCAGATCAACCAAAAATCGATATAAATTGGAAACCCGCATAAAATAGGCAAATTGGCTGAAATAAGCAGCTCCAGACGTCTGGTAGACTTCCCAGACGTCTGAGCTGAAAGACTGGAAATTTTCTTCCAGATCGCCCAGACGTCTGGGAAGTAAGCTCAAACGTCTGAGCTGAAAGACTGGAATTTTTATTCCTGTAGCATCAGACGTCTGAGCCTATTACCAGAAGTCTGAGCTGAAGCTCAGGGCAATTTTTGCCAAGGCCATTGATGGCCAAATCAAATTCGAAACAAACGAATGAGCGACGATGGCTAGAGATCGATGTTAAGTGACAACCCAACCCTATAAACACATCAATACACTCCAAATAACATGTCCAAACATCCATATAAGGATTTTCATAGATTTTGACTTCAAAATACCAAAAATTGGAAAAATTCACCAATCCAATTCAATTCAAAAGTGAATGAACATGAAATAGGTGTTAGGAATTCATACCTAACAACAATCAAATGTATAGACATAGATGTGATTTCAAAAACTCACCTTTAAACCCAAAAACACGAATGAGAAGCTCTAAAACAAAGGAAAAGTCAATTCCTCCTCAACTTCAACTCAAGAAGCTCCAATATAAGCTCATAAGCAAATATTTCCTAAGTTACGATTTAGGAATTTCTAAAAATTGAAGAGAGATTGAGATGGAGAAGATGAAGAGTATGCTTACCTAAGCTTCTCTTTGATTTCTAGAACTTGAATCTTGAATTTCCTAATAATCTAGGGTTTACGAATTTTGATTTCTTTTCTCTTCCCCCATTTTTCTTTTAGCTTGAATGTGACGACCGCCCATGACCCCTGCACCGAATCTAGAGAAAGTGCGCTGTAAAGTGTGCCAGGCGACCATGGACGATTGTCAAGGTAAATTAAACAACCGAATCTATCGTATTGCTCACAGCGCATGGACAAAATACAATAGAATATATGTATAGTGAAGCTTTACAGAACAAAATGCCATCATATAAAACTCCATAATAGTTGAATACAAGCATCCAAATAGTCAATACATCAAGCCTCACTACATATCTCTCAGAGAATACAAAACAGCGGAACATCCAGTACATATAATAAGAAGATAATATGCAACCCTCCAGCTCGTCTTCGATATCAGCATCGTGAGAAGAGAACAACACCTGTCACCTGTTACCTAGTCTGCCCGTCCCGAAAATGGACGAACAGCCCAAGGCAATAAGAATTAAAACATAAAGCCTTGAGTCAGACAACAGTCTTAGTGAGCAGTAAATTAACTAACAACATACCAAAAGAGCATAAAGGAAAAGGAATAGGAATACAACCCTCCCACTCCAACCTCATTCTACAGTGATAGCCCCCAGACACACACTAAGCAGAAGCAAACATAGCAGAGCATACAATTTAAAGTAAAGCTATTATCACTCGAGTCAAGGGCGATGTTTTCCAAGTACCAAGGCCTAAATCAGATAAGCACCCAGAAAATACCGCTCTTGAGTCCGAATGACGATACAACCAAACATCCATGACTCTGGCTATCACTGTTATCATTGCTTCGATATCACCGTTAATTGAATGACCGGCACATTCATTCAGCCGTCCGTCCAGGGCTAATGGAAACCCCGGTTCTAGACATAACTCCCGCACGTCGTCGCAGCCCGTGCCTAGGACTATCGAATCTGCCCAGAGTACTCGACCATCAACAGTTGGTCGTTGGGACTATCGAATCTGCCCAAACGTACTCTTGCTTAGAGCATGCTAGAACCTTCAACAACGATGCTATCCAAGCCTCCTAGTCATCCTCCTCGACGACTATTCTCATATCCATTCATTATCCTCAACTCGAATCATATCACCGAGTTATCAACATGCTTGGAATGATCCCGTCTGGATTAGACCAAGTCTTCATCATATGATGCCTCGCTTCATTACATCCTTGCAAAGCCTCATCTCAACTTCACATCATCACATCTATGCATAAGAGCTTCATCATCCCGCTACATATGCCACGAGCAGCTTTCCCAATTCAAGAGCCTTTCCCTTAGCTTTTGAATCATCTTCGATCTAAATCTAATCATCAATCATCCAGTTCATAACAAGCAATCAAATCAAACATCAATCCAAGCAATCAAGCATTCAAATATGATCTAAGTAGACAATTATAACAATAATGGCATTTTCGTAATTAAAGAGTTGAAAGTCCAATAAGCATGAAAACATGGATTATATCTCTACAAACTTGATGAATGAACTTGCATAGGTTAACATATGATAAAATGGATGTAACATCATCATGAACAATGGATCTATATGGATCTACACTTTGGATGAAGAAAATGCATGGAAATCACTATTTTAACACCAAATCGAGCCAACAATCCGATATACTCCTTTGGATCCGTGTGAGAGATAATCACCACTCACCAAATCACCTAAACAACCTTAAATCAATACGCTTCAGATCTGGACAGCGAAGGATGAAGCTTGATCTATCACGAATCCGCTTCAAACGAAGAACTCTCTCTTGAAAAGATGAAGATCTTCAATCTAAGCTCTTGGATCTTCAATTTGATCTTCAACTTGGATGGATGGAAGCACTAGATTAGAGTGGAGAAAAGAAGTGAAGAAGTGTAGAAGTCGAGCTCTCAAAATGGCAGCACTTCGTCGCTTCAAAAAAATCCGGATCCCAAAAAGTGAGAACAACCCCTCTTATTTATAGCTGAAATTCCTTAAGTCGAAATCTGGCTATCTCCCTAAGTCGCTTCCGACCTAAGCCTCTCTGACCTAACAGATGCACGACTTAACTCCTCAGCGACCTAACACTTGACGACCTAAAGCAATGCGCTTTCCTTCGACCTACGACTTAGCAACAGGTATGACCTAACACTTAGGAAACCCAGCGACTTAACAACCTAACGACTTAACTACCTACGACTCAGTTGGGTTGCGACCTAACAACTTAGGCTTCTACGCGACCTAACACATGTCGACCTAAAACAACATACGACCTAACAGTTAGTTCCACGCGACCTAGCACTTAAACTATCCTAGCGACCTAACAACTCACGCGACCTACGACTTAGCAAACTCGCGACCTAACACACACGCGACCTAACCATCTTAGGTCGCCTACGACCTAACTCAACACAGATCTAACGACCTAACTACGCTAACACTTAGGTCGGTCAATCCCATAGGTCGCTAACTCTTATAGGTCGCAAACTGCTTATCCCCTAAGTCGTTAACTCTACTAGGTCGCTCCCTCCTATCTCTTAGGTCGCTAACTCGAACTGCCGACCTAACACTTAACTCACCCAAACACTTAGGTCGCTCACAACATTTCCTTAGGTCGTTGCCGACCTATCCCTTAGGTCGCTCAAAACCCTTAAGTCTCCTATCTTAGGTCGTCTACAACATAGCTCTTAACTTGCTACCATCCTATAGGTCGGTCACGACTTAGCTCTTAGGTCGTTCACGACCTAGGACTTAGACAAATACACCAAAATCTGAAACAACTAGAAAATGCTGAAAATCCCAGATTTTGACAAACTTTTCGATCCGTAAAAATACGGGTCGTTACATTCTCTCCCCCTTAGGAATTTCGTCCCCGAAATTCCAAGCAATCATAGCAATCAAAGACTATTCTGTACGCCTACCATCCATAACAATCAACAAACCATGCATCCAATTCTAGCTTAGCGTACAGAATTCTAAGACTTAGAACAAGTTACAATATCGCGAGATGAGACGACACCTTAGGGCCATACCTTGAAGAGTTCAGGATGAGCTGCCTTCATCCTCTCTTCCACCTCCCACGTACAGTCGTTATCATCATCACTCCATTGTATCTTGAGCAACTTAACTACCTTCCTCCTAAGCTGTTTCGTGTCGGTTTCAACAACACGAAGCGGTTTACGAGGTCTTCTATCAACTGGATCAACTTCAAAATCTTCATAGCTATCTGCAGAAACTACTGCATTTGAGTCGTGCACATACTTCCGTAGATATGATACATGAAAAACATTGTGCACACTCGACATCTTCTCTGGTAACTCCAATCTGTAAGCGAGCTTTCCAATTCGCTCGATAATCGGGAATGGTCCAACAAATCTCGGAGTCAATTTTCCTCTCTTCCCGAATCGAATAACATTCTTCAGTGGAGAAATCTTCACAAAAACCGTATCTCCTACGTCGAATTCCAAATCCTTTCGACGCTTATCGGCATAACTCTTCTGGCGGTCTTGGGCTGCCTTCATTCGTTGCCGAATGACATCTATACAATCTGAAGTCTGCCGGATCATCTCCGGCCCAAGTATCAGCTTTTCTCCAGTTTCCAACCAACATGCCGGAGAGTTACACGGTCTTCCATACAATGCCTCATACGGTGCCATACCAATGCTTGACTGGTAACTGTTGTTGTACGCAAACTCCACCAAATGAAGGTGATCTTCCCATGATCCTCCGAAGTCCAAAACACAAGCTCTAAGAAGATCTTCCAAAACTCGGTTGACTCTTTCGGTCTGACCATCTGTTTGAGGGTGATAAGCTGTACTCAAACACAACTCGGTTCCCAAAACTTCCTGGAAGCTCTTCCAAAATCCACTAGTGAACAATGGATCTCGATCGCTCACTATACTCTTCGGAATACCATGGAATCGGACTATCCACTTAACATACAACTCAGCCAACTTTGATGCAGTCCTAGTCGATCGAACAGGAATGAATCGTGCACTCTTAGTCAGACGATCCACAATGACCCAAATCCCTTCATTTCCCGTTCTGGTTCTAGGTAACCCATCAATAAAATCCATCGATATCTGCTCCCACTTCCATGTAGGAACCTCCAATGGCTGAAGCAATCCACTTGGCTTCTTCTGTTCGGCCTTGACCAACTGGCAGTTCATACACTTGGAAATAAAATTTCCAACATCCTTCTTCATACCTTCCCAGTAGTAGGTTCTCTTCATATCCCGATACATCTTATTTCCACCTGGATGAATTGTCAACTTCGAGTGATGACTTTCCTTCAGAACTTCACTCCTCAATTCATCTATATCGGGAACAACTAGTCGTCCTTGCTTTCGAAGCCAACCTTCTCGATCGACCTCGAATCCTTTATCCTTTTCTGGATCCAATCCAGATTCCAATTCACGGATAATCTTGACAAGCTTATCATCTCGCTTTTGGCCCTCGCCAATCCTTTCCACAAGAGTGGGTCTTATCGATAAGTTTGCCAACATCTCAGGTTCCAATTCACATCTAGGCCTGAAGTCAAATCCAGCTAAATACTCGAGACTCTTCCATTCTGAAAACATGGCTCCCAATCCTGCATGTCTTCGACTTAACGCATCTGCCACTGCGTTACCTTTTCCCGGGGTATAAGCTATACCAAAATCATATGATGCTAAAAACTCTAGCCAACGTTGCTGCCGAAGATTCAAATCCTTTTGGGAGAAAAGATACTTCAACGACTTATGATCCGTAAACAACTCGAATCGAACTCCCAACAGATAATGCCTCCACATCTTCAGGGCAAATACAATCGCCGCTAACTCCAAATCATGAGTTGGGTAATTCCTTTCATGCGGCTTCAGTTGTCGACTGGCATATGCAACAACTTTATCCCTCTGCATCAGCACTGCTCCAAGTCCAGTACCACATGCGTCGGTGTAAACCACCATCTCATCATTCCCACTTGGAATAGTTAAAACAGGAGCACTCGTCAATCTCTCTTTCAGGATTCCGAAAGCTTGCTCACTCTTAGCATCCTAACTGAACACTTGGTTCTTTTTCGTCAATCCTGTTAACGGTGCAGCTACCTTGGAGAAGTCTTTGATAAACCGTCGATAATACCCTGCTAATCCAAGAAAACTTCTCACGTCAGATGCATTCTTAGGTCTAACCCAATCCTGGATTGCTGCCACCTTAGCGGGATCAACCGCTATTCCACTTCCAGAAATCACATGGCCTAAGAACCTCACTTCACTCTTCCAGAAGTGACACTTCGAAAACTTAGCCTTCAACTGATGTTTCCGCAAGATTTCCAAAACCATACGCAAGTGCGTCTTGTGCTCCTCTTCCGTTCTGGAATAAATCAGAATATCATCCACGAACACAAGTACGAACTTGTTCAACTGATCTCTAAACACTCTATTCATAAGATCCACAAAATATGCTGGCGCGTTAGTCAATCCAAACGGCATTACCAGCCACTCAAAGAAACCGGATGGTGTCCTAAAAGCAGTCTTCGGCACACTATCCTTAGCTACTCTCAACTGGTGAAATCCCGTTGCCAAATCCATCTGAGAAAACACCTTAGCTTCGTGAAGCTGATCAAACAAGTCGTCTATCCTCGGCAATGGATACTTGTTCTTCTTAGTCACTTTATTCAGCTCACGATAATCCACACACAATCTCAACGACCCATCTGCCTTGGTTGCGAACACAACTGGTGCACCCCACTCGGACACACTACGCCGAATGAATCCTTTCTGTAAAAGGTCATCAACTTGCACCCTCAACTCCTGCTGTTCCCTAGGCGCCATCCGCCTAAGAGGCATCACAACAGGTCTGGCTCCTTCAACTAGATCTATACGAAACTCGATCTCTCTATGCGGCGGCAACCCTTTGACTTCGTCAAAGACATCCTCGAATCCATTTGCGATTGGCACTAAAGACAGTCCATCCCGTGGAACAACTAGCGAATACATGAAGCTCATGAAGACGCCTTCCTCATGCTTACATCGTATCACAATCTTTCGCCCTTCCACATTCTCGACTGTCACCTCCAGCCTCTCACAATCAACCTTAGCCGCATACTTCCTAAGCCAGTCCATACCCAAAATAATTCCGAACCCCGCAAAGTTCAGAACAAAACAATCACAAACAAAAGAGCAACCATGACTCGATACAACTAGACCACGGCATAACATACACAAACAAGACGAACCCCCAACTGGATTAGTCACAACCAATGGCCTATCAACAATATCCGGTTCCAAACCTAACCGGCCTACTAGTTCATTACAAACAAACGAATGCGATGCTCCAGTATCAAACAAAACTCTAACTGGAATACCACATAGGAAAAGAGTACCTTGAACAACCACACTCTTTCCCTTCTCTTCAGCAGTAGGAGCTTTCGAAGACGACGGAACAGCTCCTAAAGCATAGGCTTGCACAATCTGCCTGTCCTTCCTCGGTTCTGGACAATTCTTCCTGAAATGCCCCGGCTTGTCACAGTTGTGACACTTCATCGGCACCTTAGGATTCTTACAATCCTTCGAGAAATGGCCCTTTTGCTGACAATTGTAGCAAGTCACCTCGCCTTTCGGCTTCTTCTGGCCATCCTTACCCTTCTGCTGCTGCTGCTTTCTCTTCTTGTTTCCACCCTGCTAGGGTTTAGACTCTTCCCTGGTCACAGCAACAACAGATCCTTCCTTAGGAAACAGACTCTCATGCCTAAGAGCTTTCTCCACAAGCTTCTCAAATGAATCGTCCAAATGATCCACCAACTGTCTCCCAAGATAACTGTCCAAGCCTGTCACAAACTTCTCATTCTTCTGATAAGCGGATTCAATATATGACCGGGCATACTTGGACAGCTTCAAACTCAAAAACATACTCAAGAACAGATCTTCCACCCTGCTTGAGCTCTACAAACTTCTTGAACAGAACAGACTTCTGAGCTGTAGAAATGAACTTAGCTTCAAATCTGACTAGGAATTGCTCCCAAGTAATCTCCTCCTCTGCAGTATTGATGGTGATAGAGTTCCACCAATCAGAGGCTCTCCCCTGAAGCTGCCTTGATGCCAACTTCCTCTTAGTTGCATCATCAATTCCCAAATCACCAAAAATCCTTCTACAAGCATCTATCCACCTCTGGACCTCGATAGTTGATTCTGTTCCCAAGAAAACCTTCCCTCCAAGAGCAGTATAGTCCTTGCACAACTTAGCAAAATCCACTGGTTTCGGAGTTTGAACTTGAACTCCAACATCAACTGCTGCCCCCGGAACTGGTATCCTTCTCATGATCGAAGTCATTATAGCTTCGAACATGGCTGCATAATCAGCAGTCTCTTCAATAGCATGGCCTTCCCTAGCAGCTGGTCTCCCTCTTCGACTCATTCTCAATATCTATAAAAAGGAATGATTAGAACATCTAGAGAAACAACTGCATAAAGGACTCAAACCCTACTAAGCTACTATATTATATATAGTATTCATCCATCAAAATACAATTACGTCTCTCATACGTAGTTACGACGGCGAGCGTTGGGTAAAATCGATTAACCAATGCTCTGATACCAAATGTGACGACCGCCCATGACCCCTGCACCGAATCTAGAGAAAGTGCGCTGTAAAGTGTGCCAGGCGACCATGGACGATTGTCAAGGTAAATTAAACAACCGAATCTATCGTATTGCTCACAGCGCATGGACAAAATACAATAGAACATATGTATAGTGAAGCTTTACAGAACAAAATGCCATCATATAAAACTCCATAATAGTTGAATACAAGCATCCAAATAGTCAATACATCAAGCCTCACTACATATCTCTCAGAGAATACAAAACAGCGGAACATCCAGTACATATAATAAGAAGATAATATGCAACCCTCCAGCTCGTCTTCGATATCAGCATCGTGAGAAGAGAACAACACCTGTCACCTGTTACCTAGTCTGCCCGTCCCGAAAATGGACGAACAGCCCAAGGCAATAAGAATTAAAACATAAAGCCTTGAGTCAGACAACAGTCTTAGTGAGCAGTAAATTAACTAACAACATACCAAAAGAGCATAAAGGAAAAGGAATAGGAATACAACCCTCCCACTCCAACCTCATTCTACAGTGATAGCCCCCAGACACACACTAAGCAGAAGCAAACATAGCAGAGCATACAATTTAAAGTAAAGCTATTATCACTCGAGTCAAGGGCGATGTTTTCCAAGTACCAAGGCCTAAATCAGATAAGCACCCAGAAAATACCGCTCTTGAGTCCGAATGACGATACAACCAAACATCCATGACTCTGGCTATCACTGTTATCATTGCTTCGATATCACCGTTAATTGAATGACCGGCACATTCTTTCAGCCGTCCGTCCAGGGCTAATGGAAACCCCGGTTCTAGACATAACTCCCGCACGTCGTCGCAGCCCGTGCCTAGGACTATCGAATCTGCCCAGAGTACTCGACCATCAACAGTTGGTCGTTGGGACTATCGAATCTGCCCAAACGTACTCTTGCTTAGAGCATGCTAGAACCTTCAACAACGATGCTATCCAAGCCTCCTAGTCATCCTCCTCGACGACTATTCTCATATCCATTCATTATCCTCAACTCGAATCATATCACCGAGTTATCAACATGCTTGGAATGATCCCATCTGGATTAGACCAAGTCTTCATCATATGATGCCTCGCTTCATTACATCCTTGCAAAGCCTCATCTCAACTTCACATCATCACATCTATGCATAAGAGCTTCATCATCCCGCTACATATGCCACGAGCAGCTTTCCCAATTCAAGAGCCTTTCCCTTAGCTTTTGAATCATCTTCGATCTAAATCTAATCATCAATCATCCAGTTCATAACAAGCAATCAAATCAAACATCAATCCAAGCAATCAAGCATTCAAATATGATCTAAGTAGACAATTATAACAATAATGGCATTTTCGTAATTAAAGAGTTGAAAGTCCAATAAGCATGAAAACATGGATTATATCTCTACAAACTTGATGAATGAACTTGCATAGGTTAACATATGATAAAATGGATGTAACATCATCATGAACAATGGATCTATATGGATCTACACTTTGGATGAAGAAAATGCATGGAAATCACTATTTTAACACCAAATCGAGCCAACAATCCGATATACTCCTTTGGATCCGTGTGAGAGATAATCACCACTCACCAAATCACCTAAACAACCTTAAATCAATACGCTTCAGATCTAGACAGCGAAGGATGAAGCTTGATCTATCACGAATCCGCTTCAAACGAAGAACTCTCTCTTGAAAAGATGAAGATCTTCAATCTAAGCTCTTGGATCTTCAATTTGATCTTCAACTTGGATGGATGGAAGCACTAGATTAGAGTGGAGAAAAGAAGTGAAGAAGTGTAGAAGTCGAGCTCTCAAAATGGCAGCACTTCGTCGCTTCAAAAAAATCCGGATCCCAAAAATTGAGAACAACCCCTCTTATTTATAGCTGAAATTCCTTAAGTCGAAATCTGGCTATCTCCCTAAGTCTCTTCCGACCTAAGCCTCTCCGACCTAAGCCTCTCCGACCTAACAGATGCACGACTTAACTCCTCAGCGACCTAACACTTGACGACCTAAAGCAATGCGCTTTCCTTTGACCTACGACTTAGCAACAGGTATGACCTAACACTTAGGAAACCCAGCGACTTAACAACCTAACGACTTAACTACCTACGACTCAGTTGGGTTGCGACCTAACAACTTAGGCTTCTACGCGACCTAACACATGTCGACCTAAAACAACATACGACCTAACAGTTAGTTCCACGCGACCTAGCACTTAAACTATCCTAGCGACCTAACAACTCACGCGACCTATGACTTAGCAAACTCGCAACCTAACACACACGCGACCTAACCATCTTAGGTCGCCTACGACCTAACTCAACACAGATCTAACGACCTAACTACGCTAACACTTAGGTCGGTTAATCCCATAGGTCGCTAACTCTTATAGGTCGCAAACTGCTTATCCCCTAAGTCGTTAACTCTACTAGGTCGCTCCCTCCTATCTCTTAGGTCGCTAACTCGAACTGCCGACCTAACACTTAACTCACCCAAACACTTAGGTCGCTCACAACATTTCCTTAGGTCGTTGCCGACCTATCCCTTAGGTCGCTCAAAACCCTTAAGTCTCCTATCTTAGGTCGTCTACAACATAGCTCTTAACTTGCTACCATCCTATAGGTCGGTCACGACTTAGCTCTTAGGTCGTTCACGACCTAGGACTTAGACAAATACACCAAAATCTGAAACAACTAGAAAATGCTGAAAATCCCAGATTTTGACAAACTTTTCGATCCGTAAAAATACGGGTCGTTACATTGAAAGTGTTAGGAAATGAAAATGAATGAAGAGGAGTTGGTGGAGGAGTTAGGGTATTATGTTGGGTTATTGGGCTGAAACCCAAACCCAAAGCCCAAAATAGAAAAATAGCAAAATTCTACTCAACTCCAAACATATCGATGTTTATACTCAAAAAGGCCGCAAACGCCATTTTGGACTCAATGGAAATAGTCTCGAGTCCGGATTCGACGGTTTACAATAAGTCATGTTTTGGACTTTTAAATTCAACTTAACGATGCTATATTTAAATAAATCATTTAAATATATAATTGTAAAATATGCGGGTTGTTACAGAACTCGACTTAATTGAAGCTGCCGTGAACATATAATCAGTCGAAGAAAGGAATCAAAGCATCACTCTCTTTTAAGCGGCGACTTCAACAAATTCCAGAACCTTAATTTAGAAAGAAGAAGAACGAACGAGTAAAAAAGAAGCAGTCATTTTTTGAAGAACAAAAGCCGAAGAAATAAAGTGAAAAAGAGGCCGGCATTTTTTATTGTGATAATTTTGTTTTGGGCCGACTTATAATATTTCTTTTGGGCTTTAGAATTTTAAATTCAGGTTTTTACTGTTTTACTTTTTTTGTAATTTACTTTTAAACTTTTGTAATTTTCTAGTCGTGTGACTAGGGGATGAACTACGGTGGTGTAGTTCAAGAATTCGCAACTCAGTGGCTGAGTTGTGGTAGGGTTTTGAGCGTAGAGTTAGGTTAGTCGATAGCAGGTGTCGCGAGTTTACGTGTGTAAGCGTCTGACTACTTAATTTCTAGTAGAAACTTTGGGGGCAGCACGTAGGTACGGTTTTGCCGAAGCTGGGTAAATCTGTGTTGTTCTATTTTTGCTTTTTATATTCTGTTATTATCTGTGTTGCTATTATTCTGCTATTATCAATGCTGCGATTATTTTATATATTTCCGCATTAAATTTTCAAAAATATTAGTATTACCCTATTCACCCTCCTTCTAGGGTGAAATCGATCCTACAAGTGGTATCAGAGCTAGGAACAAAAGCCAATTTTTGTTTTAAAAAGTTTGATTTTTCAAAAAAAAATTACTATTTTAAAAAATTGATTTTTATATGGCTTCTTTTAATAATGTTTTTGCTGAGGGTCGGTCCAGTATTATTCCTCCTATTTTTGATGGAACAGATTTTTTAAATTGGAAATTAAAAATGGAATTTTATTTAAAATCTATTAATTTTAAATGTCGAGATATTATTGAAA
This sequence comes from Allium fistulosum, assembly GCA_030737815.1. NCBI lineage: Eukaryota > Viridiplantae > Streptophyta > Magnoliopsida > Asparagales > Amaryllidaceae > Allium > Allium fistulosum. Next base: position 744,368,522 of record CM060901.1, on the reverse strand, counting down.
ATGGGTGTGATATAGTAGATGAGAAAAATACTTCGATTAATGCTCTTGCTATGCATATACTATATTCTTATATTAATCAAGATAATTTTAACTTTATCTCTCATTGTGAAAATGCATAAGAAATCTGGAATACTTTTGATGCAATATATGGTGCAAAAGTCAACAACGATGAGAAATCCTCCACAATCGACTCAGTTAAAGAAACGTGTTTAACAGGATTGGCAAAAGGTAGTAGTGATGAAGTTTCAATAGCCGAAGAGATGAGTGATTTTCGATTCAACGATTTAGTTCTCTTGTGCCTAAAATTAATTGAAAATAATAAAGCTCTTGAGTTGAAAAATAATAAGTTGGAAAGGGAACAAGTTAAACTTCATCAGAAAAATAATGATTGGGAAAATGAGCTTAAAAATATATTAAGAAAAATAAAATTTCTAATTGCAAAAGGTCTTTGGACCATGAAAAAGAACTTGCCCATTTTCATGAAAACTTTCAAAAGTTAGAAAATGAAATTTTGATACAGGAGAAAAACAAAACTGAGTTGGTTTGTAAAAACAACATTTTGCAGAAAGAGTTGGATAGCTTTAAGAAGTCGGAAATTTCTAAATGTGCAATTTTTGAAAAGAAATTAAATGAGATCAACGAAAATTTCAAAACTCTTGAAAAAGAAAACGTGATTTTGAGCAAATATGAAATTATTCAATTAAATCACTAGTTTGAAAAGGAGACTGAAAAAATCAAGGATTTTGAAAAAATTGAATTTAAAAAACTCCAACTTTTTGAAACTGAGATGCTAGAAATTGAGATTAAAATTAGAGAGCTTCAAAATGAAAATATGTGATTAAAAATGAATAGCTTTAAAAAGAGAGATATTACCATTAGTTGTTGTTCGAAGCTAATAAATGAAAATAAACTTTTAAAATCCAAAGTTAATAAACTTGAGTTGGTTACTCGGAAATTTTTCACTAGAGATAATTCATTTAATACACTTTTAGAAAATCAACTCTTCGAGAATAAAAGGAATGCATTTGGATTTTCAAAAGTGTCAAAATATGAACAAACAACTAATAATACTGTTAAGGGGAAAAGTGTGATACTTAAACACGTGAAAACCATACCAATTTGGGTTCCAAAAGGCACGAATATAAAATCCCTTAAAGTCAAACAAATCTGGGTGCCAAAAGGAACAAATATAAATAGTTTTGGGTCTCCACAAACATATTTTTCAAAATCATTTGCCACTAACAACCATGGACCTATAAAAACAAATAGGTCTCAAAAATCTTTTCTCGTGTAGGTATGGTGGCAGGCTAAGGAACAACAACAGTGCTATCTGGATTCTGGCTGTTACAGTTACACAAAGGGCGACAAATCAAAGTTCCTTAGCCTAGTATAAAGGTGGAAGAATCACAATGGGCAACAACGAAATATTATCGATAAAGGTAAAATAGGTAACGGTATATTCATCTTGAATGATTTATTAAATGTGAAAATCTACACCATAATCTGAATTTAAATCAGCCAGTTATGTGATAAAAAATTGAATATTGATTTTGATTCTGGCTTATTCAAAATTGTTGGCCAATTATATTTTTATGCAGAGAATACTATAAGTATTTCTAGAGACTTTGAATTAATTCATATAGATGTGTTTGGACTAATGACGGTGTTTTCTTGATTGTTGATTACTCAAGGTATTTGTGGATATATTTGGTTATTTTACTGCTAACACTACGTACACTGTTTGTTTATTTACATGGCTCCAATTCAAATCCAAAAGAATTTCAAAGCTGTAAAAAGGATTTTAAGGAATTTGTTGCAACTTCATAATCTGGTCTATAACATCCAACTAATAATAGTCTTGAGTCAAAGGAAAATTCAGATGCAGAATACACTGGTAATCTAGTTGATAGAAAAATTACTAGTGGAACGTGATTTATGATGAGACATTCATTAGTTGCATCACGTTTCAAAGAAAATATCTGCATATTTTTCATTTCAACTGATTTTCAATTAGCAGACATTTTTCCTTATAAAACCCCTTCCAGAAAATCATTTATGTTGACCTTGTTTCAGATTAGTCATTTCAGAAAATTTGATTATTTTTTAAATTGATTTTAAATTTCTACATTAACTAATCTGGCTCCCTACTGATTATCAAAAAGATAAATAGTGATTAAAAAGTGATGAGTGTTGATATTGATCATATATTATAACTTGAGACAGTATATTTAGTAAATTTCTTTAGAAATTTAAACAAGAGTTATAAAACTTTTTGTTGGTAAAAATTCCATGATCATTTCTATTTCTATCGACCATCACTCATCAAAATCCAATATAGTATGTTAATATATGGTATTTTAAACGGGAAATTATTTGCTTTCATTTTATTATATTTTTAGCAATAAAAACAACTAAGGTATTCACTCTCATTTAAAAGACCTCACGGTTATGCATGGGTGAATTACTTGGAATTTTTTATTATGTGCTTTCATGCTCATTTAAAAGTCCTCACGGTTATGCATGTATGGAATGCATATCAAAATTAATTATTAAATAAACAAGTTGATTCTAATCCCATTTAAAAGTCCTCACGGTTATGCGTGGTTAGAAGATACTTGAATTCATTTTTTATATAAAAATTAGGAATACTACTAATATATTTTAAAAGTCCTAACGGTTATGCATGGTTAGTAGATATTCAAATTCCTGATATAAATATACCACAAATAGACACAACTATATGGTTTTATAAGATAACATCATCCGTATCATTCTATAGTGGAATATGCATCGAACAGAGTATTTGTGATTTTTGTTTGATTTTTTATTGAAATTTAATATTTATACTCGATTGGGTATTAATGTTGTATTAATGTCTATCACTTTATCTTTATTTTTCTAACACTATTACCGTTTTGCTGATAACAAAAGGGGGAGAGAAAAGTTAAGATTTTGGCAAATAAAGGTCAAATATTTTATTTTGTATTTTCTATTTGCATCTAGGTTCATTTGCATATTTTTATTTATTCTCATGCATATATGAAGGGGGTGTTAGAATGCGGATTAAGGATCTTAAGGCTAGAATTAACACTAGAAGGGGGGTGAATAGTGTTTTAAGAAATTTGTTAATCTTTTTGAGTTTATCATAATTTGTTAACAATGTATACACTAATTAGACACAGATATGAACACAGAATCAAACACAGATGCAAATATAAAGTAAAAGCAGTAAAGGAAAGAACACACTGGATTTTATACTGGTTCAGAGTTACCTACATCTAGTCCCGCAACACAAGTACGGATTTCCTTTCAAAAACAATTCTTACAAATACAACCCTCGATTTCAAGGCCACGAGGTACACCGCTCTAGATTCACAATCCTCTGGGTAGAGATACTTGATTTACGGAGCAACAAGTTCACCCAATTGATTTCCAAGGCTACAATCACATCTTTTCTCGCTTGATTGATTACAAAAAGTCTATAACTCAGATTAGCACTTGGATCTTGTAGAGATAGTGGAGAGAATCAAAACCAGAAATTATCTAGTTAGATTCGATATTGATTTCGGCAGAGTAATGGTGTAATTTGTAAATAAGAAAGTGGAGAAGAAGAAGAGAAGTTAAATCAGAGAAAAAAGTGATTAAAATTCGTTGAAAACACCCTTTATTTATAGTAGAACAATATCCATGTCCTTTGGTGAAGGGATGTGGCGAATAGACACTTCTTTTAAAAAACAATTTAACTGTCACCATGTCGACAGGGGTACATGTGACCATGTCGACATGCCCTTGTATTTTTTGGTGATTTGTTTTTCTTTGAAAATAATTTCTATATTATATTATACTTATATTTAAACTTTAAAATATACTTATATATAGTTATAATACATAAATAACTATAGAGAACAATATTAAAATATATTTAATAATTTTCTATACTTTTATATTTAAATCTTAAGTATAAATATATAAAACAGCTAAATATATTAATATCAGAATTATAGTTTAAAAACTTAGGATAATAATTTAAAATCAAAGATATTTAAAATTAAGGATATTTAAAACTAAGGATATTTTTTAGGCTAAAATATATTGAAAAACCAGGACAGATGATTTTTGTTTTTAAACAGGAATATTTAAAATCATTTTGAAAAACAAGCTATATATATTTTGAAAATCATTTTGAAATAAAAGTAAGTGGATACAAAAAGATGTTCCACTAGATTTTTCGTAGGTTCCATCCTACTTAGGGTTCCATCCCTTTAACGAGCACGAAGTGGATTCCATTCCACGAATAAAATAGATTTTAAGATGTCAGTGCCTTTCTATGAGTTTTAACAATATTCCTAACTATATAACTTATCTTGGAAACTTGAACTCTTGAAATTCTTGATACTCATGAGTCTTGAATCTTGGTATCTTCAATCTTTGATCTTGAATCTTTATACTGTACAGTTCTTCATTCTTTAGTACCTGCAAACATATCTATATATATTTACACAATAATGTTAGTATTATATATTTTATAATCTAATTCTAAGTAAGGTTGTTGTCATCAAAACCAACTCCTCAGGGACTAACAATCTCCCCCTTTTTGATGATGACAACCTTTGTTTATAAAATATCACTTCTATCCTAATACTTCTAATAACTCCCCCTTAATCTATGCCTAACTATCCTATTTTATACTTCTCCCCCTTTGTCATCAACAAAAAACCATATAACTCCATAATTATAATACTATATAACTCTATATAACTCCCCCTGAAACTAAGACTACATTACTTGTGATTATAATGATAGTGTTATCATACATAATCAATACTTAACTTTAAACTAAACTCTTAATAACTACTTTTCCTAACTACTAAACTATTTATTCAAAAGATAAGAGAATATATGAATAAGAGAACATAATTTATTTATTCATAATGGAGTTTTTAATATAAAAATAGATAGTTAAACTGATAATCATGATAACTTAAAAGATCATATATTATTAATACTAATCATATGTATGTTATATTTTACATACATAATATCAATCCATACTAAGTCAAATTCAAGCAAATCAAACCAAATCCTAATTAAGCAAGCAAACAAATAAAAATTAAACAAAGTTAATCAAATATTACGAGGAACATAAACCTATCCTTCTTCTCCAAAGATAGGGTCTTGTTTGATGGCATCCCAATTCTCATTATCAACAGAGAGAGAAACGAGAGGATGTGCTTCATTATCATCCTTGTGCAGGGAGGAAATCATCCATCGAATTGATTCGAAATGCCTTTCTTGCTCCTTGATCATCTGTATTTGACTCAATTCTAAGTGACGCTGATTACGGAGAATGATAGAGAGAATATTCTTGAAGGATTTAAGAGTTTCTTCAAGATTTTCAGATAAATTGTGAATATGATCGGCCATTTTTGTGAAAAATAGAAGAAATATAGATAGAATAGATAAGTAATGATTTTGAGTAAAGATTTATGGAAGAGAACAGGTATTTATAGGTGTAAATTTCGTTTGAAATGAATAGATAAAAGTTAGTTATTTAAAATTCCAAAATTTAAATGAAAAGACACTTCAGATTTTAAGCATGTCGACAGGGTGCCTTTGGGGGTTGTCGACAGGGTCATCTGTGTTTTGATGACTTGTTTTTGATTTTGAATAAATGTGTATATATATATTTATATATATCATATTAACAGTTATTCTAGAGATGAAATAAGGTAGATAACAGAAAGAACTTCAACATTAATTCAAACTGGAATGATACATGGATTAAACAACATGAAATACAATAACATTCAAACTTAAAACAAACTTAAACAACTACGACAAGGTATGAAATGATAGATCTAATTAGAGGATGATGAGGATGATGAAAGGTTAAACTTCTTGCTGACTTTTGAGAAAAACTTGTTCATCTTAGAAGACATTTTATCCAACTTTTTACTAACGGATCTCTTAAGTGTCCGTTGATTTTCCACAATTATCTTTTGGTTTTGGATAATCATCTTGTTGGTTGGTTTGGAGGTGTAATCAATACTTTCAAGAGATGTTTCACCTTCCTCTTCTTCTTCTTGAATATCCATTTCATCCCCTTCTTCTTCTTCTTCTTCTTCCTCCTCTCCTTCTTCCATTTCTTCGTGAGCTAAACGCTCTTCCTTTTCTACAAGGGATTCATAAGGTTGAAAGATGTATGGAATTTTCATAAGTGAGATATTGGAATGATTGAAAACTTTTCTAGAAATGAATTCCTCTTCTTTAAACTTCACTCCAAAATAGTTGAAAATTCTAGTAAGGTAAATTCCATGATATAAAATCTTTTCTCCCATTTCCAAGTTTTTAGGCCGAAATTCATCCAAAATAACTTGAGCCCAATTAATATCATAGTTTCCAAAAAGAGCGAAAAGAGATTTACAAACTTTTGAAGTAGGATTATTAAAACTTCACAATCTCGGGGTCAAAGTGTGTTGCAAAAGAAGGCCCACAATTTTTGCTTTTGGACGAAAATTGCGGTTTATAAAATCAAAGTTTTCGTCACTTTCAAAAATATGGTGGAAAGTCTCACGATCACTTTCATTAAAATTGAAATTTGAAAGATCCATACCCGTACACTTACAATTTATAATCGCTCCCAAAACATCACAATTTAAAACAATTTGAGTGCCTTTTACATTACTCCAAATTTCATCATCGTTTCCTTGATAAAAGCCACGATTAAGATTTGCATAAAACATTTTCACAAGATTTGGGTAGCATACAAAATCATTTTGAGAATCGTCAACAAGACTTAAAATGTTGTTGCTAACACAAAGAGAATCGATTTCATAAGAAGCGAAATCGCGGAAAATTGCAAACTTTCCGGGATGAACTTTTCCATAATTAGCATAGCCAATATAGGCTTTGATTACTTCCGGATCATAAAAGAGGTGTTCTTTTAAGGTTTTGGAGAGTCTCATAGTTGATGGAGTACTTGAGGAGGCCATTGATGTAGAGAGAAGAGAGATTGAGTTATGAAGAAAGAGTTTGAATTTGAAAAGTTAAGTGAAAAGATGAGATAAATGATAGTAAATAAATAGAAATTAAATGGATAGTTTCTCTAGTAAAAAGTGTCCTTTTAGAGTCTCGAATGGTGTGAAAGAGTGGAGGAAAATACAAGCATTTGAATTCAAAATTTGAATTTCAAATTTTCTATACCATGTCGATAGGTAGGGATGGACCCATGTCGACAGGTATCCGTAAATTTTGATGACTAGATACTTTTATATAATGTAATATATATATATATATATATCTGTTATTTTAATGTCTATATAATATCTGGAATATTACTAAGACTCATAAAATATTATAATATTATTAAAAATAAAAATAATAATAAAATAATAATAAAATAATAATAAAAAATATAATAAAATAATAAAAATTTTAAAATTCAAACGACACATCAATTCAAAAACAACCAATCAATCAATCAATTCAAGCATGCAATTTCAGCCAATGTATTGTAAACGTGTACCTTTTTCAGAGTCCGTGTCTTTGGTATCGACTAAATCGAGAATTGCTGTGAAACACAGATTTGAATTATCTTTCTTCTATTCATCGTCGCTGGAGGATGAGTCAGAGTCATCTAGAGTAGCAGTGAATGCATGTTTCCGTTTCTTTGCAGAATCATTGTTTGTAGGAGGGTTTTGCTTATATGGATGCGGACAGTCTCTTTTTATATGACCTGGTTCGTCACAATTGAAGCATTTGATAAAGTTTGGTACTGTAGTCTGATTACCGGAATTCTTAAAGTTGTTTCTCTTGGAACTATTCAATTTTCTGTACTTCAGGAATTTCCGAAAATTCTTGGTCATAAAAGCAATCTCTTCATCATTATCGCTGTCTGAATCTGATCCTTCTGTTAGTGCATTGAATGCAATTGATTTCTTTTTTGATGCCTTGCTTTCTCTTCTCCCAAGCATTTGAACTTCAAACGACATTAGGTTTCCGATCAATTCTTCAATCTTTAAGATGTTGATGTCATTTGCTTCTTCGATTGCGAGTGTCTTTTGATCCCATTCTGGAGTAAGAGAGTTTAGGATTTTTCTGACTTGATCTTCTTCGGGGAATACTTTTCCCAATGATATTAGAGAGTGGACAATATCCTGGAATCTACTATACATATCTGGAATAGACTCATTAGGATTCATTTTGAATAATTGAAACTGATTTGTGAGCATGGAGATTTTTGTCTATTTAACTTTGCTTGTTCCTTCATGAGTAACTTGCAAAGTTTTCCAGATTTCATATGCAGACTTACAAACTGACACTCTATTAAATTCATTCCTATCAAGTTAACAAAACAAGATATTCATAGCTTTAGAATTATTCTGTGCAGCAGTCTTTTGATCAGCAGTCCACTGAGCAAAAGCAGTTGTGGGTTCAGAATATTCTGCCTGTGTGACATTTCAAGTGTCTAGTCCTATAGATTGTAAATATATTTTCATCCTACATGCCCAATATGCATAGTTACTACCATTAAAAAGTGGTGGTCTGGTAGTAGACTGACCTTCTACAAATGAACTAGTGTTGGTGGTAATAGCAGTACTAGTGTTAGTAGCCATTTTGAAATTTTTCAAAATTCAGATAATGAAACTTTTGAAAACAAAGCTCTGATACCAATTGTTAGAATGCGGATTAAGGATCTTAAGGCTAGAATTAACACTAGAGGGGGGTTGAATAGTGTTTTAAGAAATTTTTTAATCTTTTTGAATTTATCTTAATTTGTTAACAATGTATACACTAATCAGACACAGATATGAACACAGAATCAAACACAGATGCAAATATAAAGTAAAAGCAGTAAAGGAAAGAAGACACCGGATTTTATACTGGTTCGGAGGTACCCTACATCTAGTCCCGCAACACAAGTACGGATTTCCTTTCAAAAACAATTCTTACAAATACAACCCTCGATTTCAAGGCCATGAGGTACACCTCTCCAGATTCACAATCCTCTGGGTAGAGATACTTGATTTCCGGGGCAACAAGTTCACCCAATTGATTTCCAAGGCTACAATCACACCTTTTCTCGCTTGATTGATTACAAAAAGTCTATAACTCAGATTAGCACTTGGATCTTGTAGAGATAGTGGAGAGAATCAAAACCAGAAATTATCTAGTTAGATTCGATATTGATTTCGGCAGAGTAATGGTGTAATTTGTAAATAAGAAAGTGGAGAAGAAGAAGAGAAGTTAAATCAGAGAAAAAAGTGATTAAAATTCGTTGAAAACACCCTTTATTTATAGTAGATCAATAGCCATGTCCATTGGTAAAGGGATGTGGCGAATAGACACTTCTTTTAAAAAACAATTTAACTGTCACCATGTCGACAGGGGTACATGTGACCATGTCGACATGCCCTTGTATTTTTTGGTGATTTGTTTTTCTTTGAAAATAATTTCTATATTATATTATACTTATATTTAAACTTTAAAATATACTTATATATAGTTATAATACATAAATAACTATAGAGAACAATATTAAAATATATATAATAATTTTCTATACTTTTATATTTAAATCTTAAGTATAAATATATAAAACAGCTAAATATATTAATATCAAAATTATAGTTTAAAAACTTAGGATAATAATTTAAAATCAAAGATATTTAAAATTAAGGATATTTAAAACTAAGGATATTTTTTAGGCTAAAATATAGAAAAACCAGGACAGATGATTTTGGTTTTTAAACAAGAATATTTAAAATCATTTTGAAAAACAAGCTATATATATTTTGAAAATCATTTTGAAATAAAAGTAAGTGGATACAAAAAGATGTTCCACTAGATTTTTCGTAGGTTACATCCTACTTAGGGTTCCATCCCTTTAACGAGCACAAAGTGGATTCCATTCCACAAATAAAATAGATTTTAAGATGTCAGTGCCTTTCTATGAGTTTTAACAATATTCCTAACTATATAACTTATCTTGGAAACTTGAACTCTTGAAATTCTTGATACTCATGAGTCTTGAATCTTGATATCTTCAATCTTTGATCTTGAATCTTTATACTGTACAGTTCTTCATTCTTTAGTACCTGCAAACATATCTATATATATCTACACAATAATGTTAGTATTATATATTGTATAATCTAATTCTAAGTAAGTTTGTTGTCATCAAAACCAACTCCTCAGGGACTAACAGGGGGAGCTTTATTGTAGAGAGGGAGCACTCAAATAGGGGGAGAAAATTGAATGATCAAATACATTTAATAAATTCAAAATCTTAAATATATGTCTGTTATCATCAAAAGGGGGAGATTGTTGAATATGCTAGTATATGATTTTTGTTTGATGATAATAAACACACACACACACACACATATATATATATATATATATTTAAATGTATTTGTTATTGTACTATTTTATTTTTCACATAATTAAATAAATATTTGCTGAATAAAATAAATAACACATAATTTAAAATTCAAACAGATATTTTATTCAAACAAATATTTGATCACAATTTCTGAATAGTACAAAATTTGAGCTCTCACTATATATGCAACATTTTACATTACAATACAATTTCTTACTATACAATTATCATTTACAACAGCACCTCACTACATATCACTCATTTACTCTTATTTATCTTCAACTCTATTCCAGATTGGATCCAGCATTTGAATTATCTGCAAAGAAAACACCGACGCAGTAAAATTGAAAAAGAAATATTTTGCAGTGTAAAATTAAATGTGTATTTTGAAAATGTTATTTGCCTCAGTTATTTGGGTTGTTTGTCATCATATTTATTTTGAATTCATCATACACGAACAGCTTGTGACATGCACAGTGTATCACTGTCATGCCACAAGGCCGTGCACACCGATATACACTTGATAAAATTGCAGGGACAAGTGAGCACAAGGTCAAACCCAATCAAAAGCTAGGTTCAACTCAAGTGTAATAAAAATAAAATCACAACATGAGCACAAGGTCAAACTCAAGCTATAAGCTGGATTCAATTCAGGTATAAAGTGATGTAAACATGAAGAAAAATTCCAAAATCAATAATGAACCAGCACAAAAAGTAATGAAGCAACACCAATGATGAAGGCATAAGCACATGCACCAGTGAAACAAAGAACAGACCCAACATTTCACAAATACTACAAGAAAATGCAACACTGACATTTATATGCATGCATACAAGTCAACAGTTCAACAAGATATATGTGCAATGTCAACATGTATATAGCTCGAAGCAACAACTCAATCAAGCTCTACATAAAACCAGACTAACAAACATAATCAGACTCAACCAAATGATCAGATCATAAGTACCGAAATCAGAAGACTGGTCAAAATGCACATGTCAATAATTGTGACTTCATGAAGCTTCAAACAAAACCAGACATGCACATATATATCGATGAAGCAGTGCAGACAAATGTACAAAGACAGAACTAAGTACAAATGATACATGACTCAAGAACAAGCCATTACTCAACATAGTTCAATATGCAAGTCAAGCAACACAACAACATTGAGTATGCCGGACTTTCAGATAAACACACATGAAAGACATGGTCAGAGCTATCACCAGACGTGTATAGGTCCAACCAAAAAGGCCACACAAACTCAACTGTATACAAGTGCAAGTACACAAGTGAATGACAACAACATCAAAATTCACTGGCAACCAAACAGAAATGAAGACTGCAAATACCAAAGTGAAGCCACAAGACTACATGAAGTCTAACAATGACAAATGGAACCGGACTATCATAACTCAGTTTTACTCGAACCAGATTTTAAATAACAACATAACATGCTCACAAGTTCAAGAAAAGTGCACCGTGTATATACATAAACAACTCGAAGAGAACAAAGCAAGAGCAAGGTACAAAACAATGTACACAGGATCTCAAAAAGACACAGTACAACAAGCATACATATATACATATGCAAATACACACACACACACACACACATATATATATATAGACTATGCACATGTATCCTACACCAATGCAGTGAACAAAAAGACTGCGATCAAACAAGAAACAAGTCAAAATCAAAACTAGTTCGATTAAGAATCAAAGCAGCAGTTTCAAACCAAGTCAAATGCCAAAGAATCAAGCTGTGGGTCAGGAACCAGTCAAGGACGACTCACTAGCAGGTGACACACAATTGAACAAGTCGAAGCAAAAAATATTATCACCATATCAAAGTAACCGAAGTCAACAGAGAATCAAAGCCATGGTGACCAAGAAAAAAATAGAACAAGCCAAAATCTAAAGCAAGTTCATGAAGCCGTGGTAATCAAGCAACGAGGATATACGAATTGAAAAAGTCAGAGAAATCACCAACATTCAAGTTAAGTCGAACGGCCAAGCATATTAACTGACAGATTCAAATAAATATATTCGAACGGAAATTAAGGGAATTAAACCCTATTTAACCCGTGAACATCATCGGCATTAATGGCATTCGAGTTCAAGCAACAACAGAGAGGAATAAATCATTCAACTCGAATCAAAGTTGAGAATAATCAATAATCAGTAAAAGGAAAAATCGCATATCCATAGCATCATCCCGCAGAAATGCATTCGGGCCTTGTAACAAAGCTCAGACCGAGAATAAAGGTAAGCAACGGAGGAGGGCAGACCATCCTGCTCAAATTCGCTCGCGATTTATTCTAGAGATATGTGGAAACATCGCGATTGATTTTCCCGCCTTTTCTTTCTATAAATAATCCAGTCTCTGTGAATTTGACTCCTCCTCCAGTCAATCTATGAGGGCCGAACCCTCGATAATTGCAGATTCCTTAAATTCCACATCTCCTTCTTCCGGTGAATCGATAATGGCCTATTCCTTAAGCTCCACGTCACCTTCTTCCGATGAATCGATAATGGCCTATTCCTTATTCTCCACGTCTCCTTCTTTCGATGAATCGGCCGATCCGTTAGAGTAGGTTTTCTAACTCTATTTCAAATATTCTGAAATTTCTTCTTAATATGTTATATTTCATTACATAATTAATGTTAGGATTTACACTTACTGAGATTGTGATTGCGATGGATATAGCGTGGTTTTAATGTTTTGCTTTTATTGATTACATTTGCTGAGATTATGATGAATGCGGTGTGATTTCATTTACTTAGATTACGATAATTGTGGTATTGCATTTACTAAGACTCTGATGTGGTTAATTTGCATTTAATTTAACTTGAATACGATGATTTCATTACTTAACATTCAGTGTAATAATTTATATAGATCTGAAATTTTTATATTTAGCTATCGCAGTATACTTGTTAGACTACTCGTAGAACAACCATTATAAATTAATGCTTGTTATAAAATGCAGGCCGTGTGTTGTTAGGCGGATCAAAAAGCGATTTCCCAAGCGCTCTTCCCTTGAAAATGGTAATTCGGTTGTGCTTTATTAATGTAAATGATTAAATATGTTTACAGCTAATCTAGTTTAAACAACATTAATGTAGGGGTGTGCTATATGGATACTGCTGCAATCATTCAAATGCTAAGAGATTCTGGTGTTGATGTACCCGACGGAAACAAAACTACCGGGCTGCTGATATTACTGGATACAAATTCCACTAACAAATTAGATCTTCAAGCAACTATTGAATTTTATTCTTATTTTATGGTTTGTTCCTTAAGGTATAAGGGTTTTTAAAATATAAAACGTCGTTTGATTGTTTTTGACACATGTGTAGAAACCCGCAGATGCAGCATACACGGGAAAGTATCTTGCTGAAAGAGAATCAGATCAAACGGACTTCTATACTCTTGAAGACTATAATCAAGCAATAAAATCTTTGAAGAGTGGAAAAACATCAGTTGTGAAGAGGGTGCAAAAGGTAGCTAAAGGGAAAAGGGCTATTGATGAGATCCAGAATGATCCAAAATGTATGCATGAGTATGAGAAGAAGCTGAAAGATGAAAAAAAAGCGCAAGCTCAATACAACCGGAGGAGAAAAACTGCTTTTCTGGCATTGACGTTCCACTTCTCGACAAAATCTGAGGCATAAACCTAGTTTTCTTCATTTACATTGCTGTCTAGTTTAGCATTTAATAAAACATTGTTATTTCGTAGCTATGCTTGTTATGGTGAGACGAGAGAGATTATATTCTACATGTTGGTTTTTAACCAAGTTACTTGATTGTTCTCTGTTCATTTGCTTGTTTTTACAATGGTTGTTGATTGCATTTGGTTGAGGAGCTATCTTTTGATCTTTCCATGTTCATGTATATGTTTTTTCTATGGTTGATCTTTTTATTATTAATGGTAGAGGACGGGGATAATATAAGGCGTGAATGAAAGTTTGTATATCAGGCAAGAAAATACTGGATCTCAAAGCCGATCTCACTCATCTATTGATCCAAAACAAGCCTCATCTTTCAGTTTGTATATCAATCAAGATATGTGATCAAAAAATTGCTTCTAGCGACACATGTTATCAAATGGAAGTAGACAAAAGTGGTTAGTAAGTGATAAAATGCATATCTCGCAAAATGAAAAGGAATAAGGAGACATTTAACGGCCAGACACAAATAGAAACAGATAACTCGATATTGCAATAAATTCCAAAATAATCCATAACGTTTTAATCAACAACAAGGCAACAAATATGACAGGTGGCACAACTGAGAGCATCTATCTATAAAGATCGTACAGACTTGGGCATTATTACACAAACTGAAAGAAAACTTCATGAAACTGAAATGGATGATATACCAAGCTCATGCTGATGCATCTCCTTCTAAATCTATGAACAACTCAGAATACATAATGGATGCGCATTAGAAATGTTACAATAGCCTGAATAATCCATCCGCTGCTTCTTCCTTTAAACTTCTTATGAAGCTTGAGAATTCCCATTCTGATGTGTCTTCTGGAGCTATGAAGACTTCATCTTCTCCTTTCAATAATAATGTCACCTAGGACGTTGATGATCGAGCTAATTTGGTGGAATCCATGGCACATAAAGAAGTTAAAAATTATCAGACCGGACAAAACAAAAAACATGATGTTGTACTAGAAATTAATTCTAATAATGATAATGTTGAAATAATTGTAAATCCAAAATGGAGCTCTATGATAAATCAATTAAATCCAAGCCTAAAAAACGCAATGAAGAGTGCTTCCACTCTTATAGACTCGTATTTTCAACTTTCTTCCACGTAAATGTCATTCTTACTTTGGACGTTTGGGATTTAACTCCCCTCTTAGTAGAAAACTT
Source organism: Allium fistulosum (assembly GCA_030737815.1). Taxonomy (NCBI): domain Eukaryota; kingdom Viridiplantae; phylum Streptophyta; class Magnoliopsida; order Asparagales; family Amaryllidaceae; genus Allium; species Allium fistulosum. The sequence goes on along the minus strand of CM060901.1, from coordinate 744,353,244 downwards.
GGTGCTCTTGATATTGTTCTTAAATGCCAAGCTTCTTTTGTAACCATATTTAAGCATAAATTAACTGCTAAAAACAATCAAAAATTTGGAAAATCGGCTCTATAAAATTGGTGCAATAATAATAATGATGATGATAGCAACCTCAATATAATGGTCTAATTTTAATTATTTGGAACCCAACTATCATAACAACTTTCAATTGGTTGAGGCATTAAAAATATCATAAAATCTCTTAAATTCTCAATCAATTGAGTTACCACGAAAAGCAAAGATAAATTGGCGAACTATAAATGACCACTGTAACAAAAACCTAAATTAATAGATAAGGTGAACGGCTAGAATTACTGTTTATCACGATGGCTGATTGTGACGGCCGCCAACGACACATTTCCGATGGCTTCCGACGACGTGGTTTTGCCGTGGTAATTCTATAATGTAACGATCCGGATTTTTCGTTGTTTAATTTGGAATATTTAAATGATTTTAAATATTTAAAATTGAATTATAAATTGATTTCTGGATATGAAAGAGTTGGTTTTCATTTATAAAATAAATGCAGAATTTAAATATAGCAAGTTATTGGATAATTGAATTTAATAACGGGGGAATTAGTTAAAATATTTAATCTTGAGTTTTAAGCCTGTTAAAAATATTTTAAAGGCTTGTAAAATTTATATTGATAGTAATAAAGGTAACATAAGTTTTAAAATTGAATTTGGAAGTGATATGTTCAATTTTAAAAATATATCGTTTAAATCGACATTTAAAAATAGCCTTCCGAGGCACAGTCTCGGATTTCGACAAAACCAATTCCATTGGATCCGTAATATTATATTATTATCGGATTTCAATTTTCATAGCGTTTGGAGTTATCGTTTGGTCGTACGGGGTAGTAACGCATTGAAATTTATATCGAAAATTTAATATAATAACTGGGTCCAAAAAGCTATCTTCTCCATACGATCGAGTTAGGACTCGAAACCTTTTCCATTGCGTTCGGAATAGGGGTATAACATTATAAACGCCTAGCGGCATGCCTCGATAGGGGGTCGAGATTTTGAGTTGCAAATTCGAGATGATTTAAATTTAAATTTAAATATAATATATACTTTGTTTGACTAGTCAAAATTCTTCATATCAAAACTTTTTCCCCTTCATTTCGGGGCTACTGTAGCTGTCTTCTAACACGCTAAAAATCACGTCCATCTTTTTCCCTCAGTTCAAAAATCTTTTCAAAAGTCGCCTATCTTCTAAAGCAAGCCACTATCCTAGTTTTTAAATCGCGACTCCATCTATATCCCTCTCGTATAAATCACGAGCCCCTCTTCTTCTTTCTTCTGTGCAAACAGCAAATTCAAATCGAGTTTCATTTCCTCTATAAAAAATATATATATAATAATGGAAAGCAAGATTGAACAGAGTGAATCGCGCCTCTCCTTTCAATCGAGACTTTCTATTCGAGAGCGATTAAATCGGGGGAAGAACGAGCAGCTGAAGGAGTCGAGTCATGGCCTTCGTCTTATTCGTTCCAGTCGAGATCGATCTTGAATCGATTCAAGCCAAGTTGTTTTGTTAGAACGCTCGCGATTGAAAATTTGATCTCGTGAAGGTTGGATGGTTCGGCAGCGATCGTCGAATAATGCTCGAGGGAGAGGGCAACGGCGAACGTGGCAGTGAAGGCACGCTCGTAAGGAAGCTAGTTTGGGGTCGTGATGCGTACGAGCACGAGTTGAAGACATGAGCACGTCAGTGGCAAGGGAGGCCGGTTCTGGTTCGAAGCGAAAAGGTTCGTGTTTGATGTTCATCGCGGTGGAGCGGGGGGTGGGTGTTGTTCGGTGGTCGAGTGGCTGAGCAGTGAGGTATATATCAGTTTTTGGGTTTTTAATTTAATTTAAAATATATATATATATTGGAAAATTATAATATATATGCAGAGAAAGGAATTTTAAAACCAGACTTTTATTTTTCAAATATATGTATATATGTATATATATTAGGGAAATAATTCACAGTAAGGTATATGCTGTTTTCAATTTAAAATTTATATATATGTATAAATATGTATATATAGAAAGGAAATATATAAATATAAATATATCTAGAAAAATTATATGTACATACATGCCTTAGCTTACTGTTTATTTTAGAATAATGTATTATGATGATTAATTTGTTTAATTAACCTATATAATTTATTTTAGCTACTAAAAGATTTTTAAAAGGAAAGTTATTAGATTAAATTAAATTATTAAATGGTAATTGATTTGTCCGATTATTTCAATGTTAATAAATCGTATAATGTTTTTACAAGGTCTAAAGTCGTGAAACCAATGCAAGATTGAAGTGGATTGCAAACAAAAATAAATGTGAGATTTTCTCACTCATTCGGATTACCTTGTTAAAATTTAAATGTTAAATTTAAATTATTGGTTGCTTGAATTGATTGATAAATTTATAATTATCTGTTGGATGTTAAATATATATAGTAGTATATATATTAGTATTGGAGTGATTGATATTCCTGCATTATATAGCGGATATTCTCCTTGAAGTGGGATTGGTATTTTATTTGTTGACTAACATCTGTGGATACAGGTAAAACAGGTTGGAGGGATCCAACAGGATTCCTCAAAAATATTTATTGTTTTCATATATATATATATATATATATATATATGATGGATAAATTGATATGGTTTGGGTGTGAATTGAATTATTTAATGTTAAATAGCATGGGTATTAAAATGGGCATTTCGAATACCAGAAATAATTAAATTTAAGGGGTTTAAAAAGGGAATTTGAATAGTAAGTATTTATATTGTAAATTGGATTTATTCTAAAGGGAATTAAGTAGAATAAAAATATTAACTAACTTGAGTTATACTAAACTATTTGAGAACTGGTTTAGGTAGAGATTTAAAATTAAATTATATATTAAGGGCTTGATGAGATTTGGAATCGATAAATAGATTTGAGATAAAATGGAATTTTATTAAAGGGTAAATTTTAAAATGGAATTATAAATAGAATTGGTTTCTATAAATAGATGGGAAACTCAGGGGAGTTTATAAATTTATAAACAAGGTTTATAAATAAGATAGATTGATATCAGTGGATATGGTAAAAATATAAGTTATGGCATGAAATTATATCGAGTTATGAAAATTGTTAAAAAGAAATAGTGAAATATATTTCGAATGTGAGAAATGGTGATATGGTCAATGTGATACGAATCAAGAGGAATCTATGAATTGAATTGGTAAATATTGGATTTTTTAAAAATAGACTTTTGTTGAGTAAACTGAAATTGTTTTAAATGGGATTTTAAATTATCGTACTATATAACTTTTAAAACTATTATCTGGATTTAGAATATCCTGAAGTTAGTTATTTTAATACATATTTTTAAAAGTAAACCATTTTTCTTATTTCATATATATAATTTTAAATGTCTTAAAATTTAATTATGAATCCTCTCGAGATGGGAAGCAAAGTTAATTAAAATTTAATAAAATTTTAGGGAAAAGATCTTATAATGGTATTATGGAAATTTAAATAAATTTCTAAAGCATAAGATAAGCGAACTTCGAAAGGTAAAATGAAGTTCACAAGGGGAGTAGAAGTGAAACTGGAATTTTAAATAAGCATAAATGGTTTTGGAAATATTAAAGGAAATTGACTAAGGAATTTTTGGATTTATAGAATTCATGTGAAACGAGTTTGAAACTTTACAAAAAAAGTTGTAAATGATTTTTGAGAAAAGAAATAGGGAATAAAATGAATATTTTCCAAGTGTTGAATATCCAATGAAGTGGGAAAAATATTCTAAGTATTGAGCAAGGGTTGAAATGTTTTCCGTGGGAATAAAAGGGATTTGAAAACTATTTTCAAAGTATGGAAATAATATCTTGAGTAGATATTTTGAAATAAATAATTTGGGAAATTATTTAAGGCCTGATGGTTGCTTGTGGATGTTATATGATAGTTAAATAACCGACTATCAATATTGGCCAGTGCGTTAATCGTTTCGAAGAGACCGGGATCGGATTTAATTATCCGAAAACCACTTCGATCCGGTTTGAACGTTTTTGAATGGATACCGTGAAGATGATGAAGATGGTGATTCGGTTTGTCCAAGCCCAGGATAACTTGTATGGACGAATGCTATCATACCATCGTCATCGGAGGACGATGAGCATTCTAAGGAAATTGTTCTTGAAAAGGTAACGCTTAGCCTCAAGCCTCATCAACCGGGAATGGCTAAAATAGGGGAGGTGCAGCAAAGCTAAGTGGGTAGCACCCAAGTAGGGTAAGGTCATCCCTGTCTAGAGTCCCTTTATTTCGGCTGTGTGGCGGTTGTTAACTCCTACCACGGGGTGATCTTATTCGGACTATCCAGTAAGGGGTAGCTCCGATCTTGTGTTGCAGGGGATCAGAAGTGGTCCTTGGTACTCTGATCTAGGCCAGGTACTATGACGGGCGGTACCCCAGTAGCCCTGCCATTGTATGGAATCCAATCTCCAATAAGTGCCCGTACGGTTTTGATTGTGCCCAACTATGCTGGAACGTGAAATGTAAGCATTTCAGCTAGGTTCTACTTACTTTCTATAGACACTATTATAATATCAGACGGATTTGATAAAAAATGTTTTGATTATCGCAAGGTAAAAACCCGACATGTTTATTTGTGGCGTGGTCTTACGAGATACCTTTGTTTCAAAGGGTTTTCAATACAAAATAAAATAATCCAATTAAATGTGATTTTCTCACGCTAGTTTTCCAGACTGACTCGGGTGTTGTTTTACTATGATGCTCGGTTCAGACCGAGTTGAACAGATCCAGGATATTAAGCTATAGAGCTCAAGACACGAGCTGGATGACAGAGACGTATCTCCATATTTGAATTATTATTTCCGATGTGTAAAGACAGATAATAAGCTGTCCAACATGATAGATGATTGTTGTGCTCTGAAAATGGTATGTATATATAACAGTACAAATTTCTTTGTATTTAAAAGCTGTTATTATATATTGTATTTTGTTCCGCTGCGAGTGTGAGACTCTAATGTTGTTATTTTCTTCTTCTTCTACTACCTCTTTCTTATTTAACCCTGAAGACTCGTATTTCCGTTCACTTTTGAGTTGAATTGATGTGGAATATTGTCGGCTCAAAGGGGTATGGATTTGCGGGCCATCACATATAATATAATAACCAAACTTTTTACCGTCGAAAACCATTGAGAATGTGCCATCGGCGGCCGTCACAAACCGACGCACGTCGTGAATTACCTGAGTCGGCCGAAAGCTATTTTCATTACCTCCTTCCCCTAAATCCCAACCCAAACCCTCCCACTTCCGCCAAATTCGCCCTCCTTCGGGTGCCACTCTCGTACATTGTCCGCCACCACCAGAAACATCTCCAACTTCTCCTTTCCGCCTCCAACACTTCAATTTCAACGAAAAGAGATATTTTTTTTTCTAACTCTAATTTATCCTAATACGTTAATTAAATTAGTGTTAATTTGTAGTTGTATTTGATGATACTACATTGTTGTGTGTTTGCAATTGTATGTTGATTGATTGTGATATGCTAATTACGGTTATAAGTGTGTAAATTCGATAATTGAAATATAATTATGGTTAAACTTAGGTTAATTACTTTGTGTATCGAATTAGTGATATGATTTAGTGTTAGTTAGCGTGCTAAAATGTCGATGTCAATTCAAATATTACTATTGATGATTAATTATCGGCTGATAGTTTATATAACAAATCTAGTTTACTTGGATGTCGAATCCGATAAAATTAACAAATAAATGAGCATATAATGAAGTTTTTTTTAAATATAATATTATATCCATAATTTGTTACAATTGAAAAACATACAAGATTTATAAAAAATGGAAAAATAATAATATATTATATAATTATTAAAACATTACAATGCATAAATGAATTATGTATCCTAATATATGTTATGTATATAATTAATATCCCTTAGAGAGTTTTTGGCCCCGTCTGACAAGTATTGTATATGATCATTTTATGGATATTTGTTTTTGTCATAGAACGTACACCTATATTCATCTGATACAATATTTTTCGGATTTGTCCATGTATTGGACAAGTTACAAATACAATAAAGTAGATACATTTTGTAAATCATTTCATTTTGAACGGCTCACAAAATTTTGACAGCACTTCCTTTTTGTTCCCAGTGTACACGCATTTGTGTACGATACAGGGAACAAAGGGGAAGTGCTGCCGAAATTTTGTTGAATCGTTTAAATAAAATGATTTATGAAATGTAATTGCTACTGTGTTATGTAATTAGATGTAGGATGACCGACCATCAAAGTAGAAACAATAAACTAAAAATTTAATACTCTATTCATAGTTTGTGTCAATCCTTAAAATGCATAAATGAATATTAATTAATAAATGATTTGAAAAATCAAACGTTAATCCATAAAATGATTGATGCTTTTTTAATGTTTTAACAAATGATTATGCTTTACTTATTTGTTCCTTCTTAATTTACACTAGCCACTAAAATACATTTATGATTTTTTGACATATCTCTTGATTATTTGCAGGCTAGGTCCTCGCAGAAAGCATATCAAAAAGCTCAAGACAAAGAAGAGATCGCGGAACTTAGAGCAATGATTACGGAGCTGCAGGAGAAAGCCCACCATCGTGTTACGGAGATGGCTTAGTTGAACTGGCGCTTAGCTGAGGTGCAGCAGCGTGGGTCATTTCCTTCATCGGGTGGTTCCGAAGCTGACGATGAGTCTTGATAGGAAGATTATAGGAAGATTTGTACATTGCTGTCAAAATCAGTGTTTTCCGGAACACATACTTGTCTTAGAAAGAACTTTTGTATCAAGCCTATTCTTCCGGGCAAAGCGAGAGTTGTTTATTAGTTAAAGATGAAGAGGAACTTTGGGCCAGGACGTAGGACGGATGGTCCGAACCAGTATAAAAACTCTGGTGTGATTGTTACTTTACTATTATTTACTTTACTCTGTTAATCATAAGTTAATATTTTACTACACTTGCATATTAAATATAAATATACGATCCATACATTCTTTCATTTAGTATCAGAGCAAGGTGATTTCAATTCACAGTAACACGTAATTGAAACATATTTAATATGGCAAGTACATTTCAAGAAGGACAATCAACTGCACGTCCACCACTGTTCACTAGATCAAATTATGCTTACTGGTCTATAAGTATGAGTATTTTTATGGAAGCAAATGGTTTAGAAATTTGGCAAGCAACACAAGTTCAATATGTAACACCAGAAACAAATATAAGCACTTGGACAGATGCCCAAAAGAACACAACAACAAACAACTCTAAAGCTATGAATATTTTATTCTGTTCACTTGATAAAATTGAATTCTCACGTGTCATGTTGTGCATTACTACATACGCTATATGGCATACACTACAAATCACTCAAGAAGGCACTAACAAAGTTAAGAAAACAAATATTTATGTTATACAAAATCAGTTTTCTTTATTTAAAATGAAAGCAAATGAATCTATTGGTGATATGTATGTCAGATTTCAAACTATCAAACACGATCTCATGCCACTTGGAGTTAATATAATGACCCATATTTTTAGCAATTTGAAATTATTAAATTTAATGTAATTATTAAGTAAAATGGTTAAAAAATAAAGATTTAATGATTTTGAATGTAAGTATTGGATATGAACTTGGATAAGATTTTGAAATAAACAAATTCCAGAGATTTAAGTAATAACGAGTATTGAAAGGTAAGGCTATGTATTGAATGTGTTTACAATCAATAGTTTGAATTCAGTAGATGGAAATAAAGTAATTGATTGATAACCAAAATTCAATCAAAATATAATATTGAAATTTATTGATTTATTGAATAATCAAACTTGTTTAAATTTAATATTGCAATTATTTGAATAATGAAATTCTGAATTGAATATGATTGAAAATGATATCGAAAGTTGATGTAAGTTTTATTTAAACAACAATGAAGATTGTTAATATTAAAATTGGATTTAAAAGTGAATAATTAGAAATTGGAAATTTTATATTATAATTGAGACGTTGAAATAGCGATTCGGGGTACAGTCTCGGAATTCGACGAAACTAGTTCCACTGGATCCGTAATAGTGTATTATTATCGAATTTCAAATTTCGTAGCGTTTGGATTTATTGTTTGGCCGTACAGGATATAAACGCATTGAAATTAATATCGAAAATTCAATATAATAATTGGGTACAAAAAGCTATCTTCTCCATACGATCGAACTAGGACTTGAAATCTTTTCCATTGCGTTTGAAATAGGGGTATAACATTATGAACGCCTAGCATCACTGTAACAGCCGGCACTTCACTTAACGCAGATATTGTCCCCAACTTAGTCACCTCCGCCTCATGGGCCAAGCCAAGGTGTGGGGTTTTGTTCCTCAAAAGGCATCGACGTTGTTAAGAGGTGAAGGCTTTGGTATATAAGCACCCACTTTATAGTATTATCCACGATATAGGACTATTATTATCATTTTGAAGGGGTGTTACAGTCATGCCTCGATAGGGGTTCGAGATTTTGAGTTGCGTAAATCGAGACATTTTGAGAATAAATTAATATATTGTCAAGTCAATTTCTTTTCAGCCGCATATTCTATCTTGTCATGGTCACTATTGCTTTCTATTTACGTCTCCCTCCCTCCTCCTTTTAAATCACGTCCTCTCCTTTGTAAACACATGCAGAGCATCTCAGTGAGAAAAAAAAGATTTGCATTCAAAAATTCCTTCTCTAAATCTACTCAACGAAAAATTTTGAAACTTTTTTTAAAAATCCTATTTCGTCGAGTGCTTCGATCTGGGATGTTTTTGTGGGGCGCGGCGAAGTTTTGGGCAACTTGACAGTGAGAGGCATGAGCAAGAATGGACTAGGGTTCCATTTTTTGTGAGATTGGATTGTCGATTCCAGAAATGGAGCTTGTTTTTGGGTCCTCCTCGTCGAATAGCATCTCGATAGGGAAAATTGGAGCATGCGATCGCAAATGGTGAAGTGCGACTTCGCATCTGTAGCATGCGAAGGACCTTTGTGTCGCGATTGGAAAGGGGGGTTTGGCGAGATGTGATGGTGATGGGCGAGGGCGTTTCGTCGAGGGAAGATGGATGGTGGAGTCGTTTTGAAGAATGGTTGAACAAATCTCGGTGTCAGCAGCGTGCGTGTGACATGGGTGTGGTATCATCGTGTACACGCGAGACATAGAAAGAGGGGAAGAAGATGAAATAGTAGTGGGCCGGTTTTGGAATTGGGTATGGATTTCAGTTATAAATAAGTTAATATTTCAAATTAATTATATAATTATCGATAAACTTAAAAAATTTATAACTCCTACATACAAGGTAGGAATTGGATGAAACAAGATGCGTTGGAATCGTGGCGATGAGCACTACATTCTAGATCTGATTTGGAGTCATTTATAGCTAGTTAAAATTTTAGGTTAAATCAAACGTCGTTCGATTTGATTTAAAATTGAAAACTCAAGGAGAGTGTTTTATAATGCTCACAACGTACTAGAATATTTTAATGATAGTTAAATCTGAAATTATGAAGTGATATATATTTATTGGTCATTGTCTGATAAAATTTAATTGTCATTTGAATTAACCGTTAAAAATTAAAATGGACAGTTAGATTTGAAATTGCGATTTAATTGCCAGTAAAATACTCGATATTAATAACTATGAAATTGTGGTGAATTATATTGTCTGTTTATATGATTAATTATGATGGATGTTAATTGATTGATATTTGGAAGATTGGATGTTTATTTATTTTATATATATCCTGTTATCACCTGGTAAATTAATTATAGTATATAATCAGTAAATTGAATTATTTCGAATAAATTAAGAAATAGGTTGAAATGATATATACCTATGACATTGTGATTTGGATTGAAATGATATATATCCATCCTCGAAATTTATTTGAAATAACTGATTACTTAGCCATAGGACAGAAAATTATATACGGACCAGATTGGTTAAATGAAATGATCTAAAAAAATTCGATTTGGAATTTATTTAACTGATTTTGATTTAAAAGAAATAAAAATCGAATTTATAGAAATCAAATTATTTTCAAACTTGAGCCCTTAATGTTGAAATTTAAATTTGGTAATCGAAATTGTTTAAATAATCGAAGTTGAGATTTTGAAGTTATAATCGAAACATAATTTGAATTTTTTGGAAATCGATTTGTTTTAGAAGATTGAACTTTTATCCGAACTTTGAATATTACTAAGTAAAAGTGATATAAAAATGATATTTCAAAATTGAGCTCGGAATTGAATTATATTTGAAGATTAGGATTTTAAACTGAATATTGAAGGATAATTTGATTTAAATGTTTTGAATCGATATTTTGAAAATCAAGCTCAAAATCGATATAAATTGAAATTGGAATTGAATTAATTGGATTTGAAAGTGGAATTGAATTAATTTGAAATCGAAGTTGAAATTGATTTGAATTGAAATCGAAATCGAATCAATTGAATGGAAATTGGAATTGATTGAATTGGGAAATTGAAATTGAATCGGTTTGACTTTGAAACTAGTTTCAAATTAATTATTTAATATAAAACTGTTTATAAGCTATCTTCTTAAATATTTAAATTATTTTGGTTTCCAAATTATTTTACTATACAAACCATTTTAATATTTAAACTATTTTATATTAAACTATTTTAACCATTTAAAAATAATTTTAATTATTTTAACCATTTAAACTAATTTTAACTATTTTATTTATTTAAACTATTTTAAAACTATACAAACTATTTTAAAAAAATTCAAATCGGTCAAGAGTGGAATGTTATATTTAAATCTTAGATTTAAATAATTGAGTTGAGTTAAATTGAAGTTATAACTTAAATTGAAATTCGAAACGATTTTGGAATCAAAGTCGAGATATTAAGAAGAAAGATTTTGACTTGAAATAGTATATCTTGAGTAAATATGATGATTTCGAAATGAATTTGATTTTGGAGCGAATATGATATTTTGATATCAAGTATGAACTACCTTCGAGATGTAAAAGAACCAACCGGTGTGTAAAACGACGTTTGGTTGTTAAAGAGACCGGGGCCGGATATGGGCATACTCTCTGTCGATACCAGAACCACTTTAACAACTGTGTACGCGGAGGAGACTCTAGAACGGAGTGGTTGTATTTGGCGGCGATTGTTGGATTTGAAGAAAGAGAACGATGATGGATAGACTTCGGCACTTGTGCCAACTTGAAATGACTAAAACAAGACGGCTTGACAGGGCCAAGTGGGCTAATTACCCCGGGCGGACATACGTTCTTCGATTTTCTTGGACTCGATCCATATTATTACTCTTATTGTTGGTTTCGATTGGTGCACCTTGATTTGGGATAGCCTCCCTTTGAATTGATATGGGACGGATGGATGCAGTTGGCGGTCTACGACCCGAACAGGTAGTATCGTACCTTGGGCATTGCCTCACGTGGCTTGTCATACTTTTATTCCTAAACGAGACCTATACGATTTTGGTTTAGTGTTCTCATATCATGGCACATCCCTATCCACCGACCATTTAACTGGTGTTTTATATGCAAACTATACGACAATGCTTAAAAAAGCATTAAGGAGGATCAATGTAAAGCCTTAACTCTATTTTAATATTTATTTTACTAATTAGACATTATATATAGCGTATTATACTACATATAAATATTTTGATGGATCCTTAAGAGTTGGAAAATTCCGTAACATCTCTTGTGTTATTGCATGCACGTTATACACTGGATAGGAAATGTGAAATCCCATAAACATCTCTGGCACCATTACACTCATGTTATATGCGATATCGATTTGACTTACATAAGGATATTTTAGTCCTGACTCGAGTGTTTTATATTTTCATTACGCTCGGGTCAGTCCTGAGTTTTTCAGCTTATTGAAGATTTATTCTGGAGGACGAAGACGAAGATTTGGTTTATTATTACTATTATTATTCCTGCATCATGTTGTCTACTGCATTATATTTTATTCTGATTTATATGTATAACTCTAATAAATGTTGTATAAACTATAATCAAATGTATAGTAAACAGCTTCATGAATTGTTTATTTGATTATTATATTTTATCGTTCTGTTGCGAGATTCTGTATTTGTTTCTTCTTCTGTTCTAATTCTTCTTAATTAACCCCTAAAGATTCATATCTTCGTTCAATTTGAGTTGGACACGTGTGATTTATTGTCTACTAAAAGGGAACGAAGATACGGGCCTTTACAGTTGGTATCAGAGCTTTGGTTTGGCGATAACCTTAGCTTTGGGGTTTGACTCATTAGAGATAGGGTCTATAATACCCTAGAATGAGTTGAGTGTATTAATAGATACGAGCGCTTATTTGTTAGTGAATATAAAAGTTGTTTTATATTGTGTTGGTTGATTTGTTGAGTGGCTTATGGATTCTGGTCAGTACGAGTAATTAACGTTATTGATAGGGATCTCTAAAGACTTGAACAGAACTATTCGACATAGTATTGTTATGAAACTGGGAAAATGAAATAATTTTACCCTGATTATATTTCATATATAAACAAATAATTTTCAAAAATTATTATGGTTTGTATAGCTTGTTTGGTTGTTAGGAATGATAATATTGATTATTATCATTAATTGGTTATTGTGTTTTAACAAAAGAGGTTTATTACAAAATAAACAATGATAAAACAATTTGTGGAATGTTTTAAAAGTGAAATTTTGTAAGTATAATTTATAAATGTGACTTACAAATTAAAATGGATTTAAATTGAGAGGTTTTGAATCCAAGACCTGGGAATTTTGAAAATGGTTTTCAAATTTTTGGAAAAATATAGTAGTATTAGTTGAAAAATATTTATGAAAAATATTTTTAAAAGGGATTTTAAAAGGAATGAATTATGTACTCCTCTCTTCTGTCGCTGGAAAATAATTTCGATGATGATTGCGTAGCATCATCGACGTTCATTTTTGAGTCTCAAAGTGAGGGAGACCTCTGAGAAGCTTTGCTTCGAAAGTGTTTTGATAAATGGATTTGGTTTAAACTCCAAAAGTTTGGTTTGATATATAAAAGATATAAGTATGCATACTTATTTCAAATGATTTGAAAAGAACCCGGTGTTTAAATTTTTAAGTTTTGTTAATTAATAATCTTCAAATTATTTGGATGAAATGAAATATTTGAATAACCAGAGCTTATAAAATAAGAGAATTAAGAAATCTGAGCTAAATGTTTTAAGAAACTTTAGAGTTGAAGTTTGCAACTCTTAAATTGAAAGTAAAGAAACTTAAACAAGTTAAAATAATGAGCGTTCTAATTAAGTAAAATGAATCAGATTAATTGTATAATACCAAATTGCATTCTAATAATATATAATAAGACTTAACCATTGTTAAAAAGTTAAAATGATGATATGGATATGTAATGGATATTATAAAAGTAAACAAACTTAAAAGTAATTAAAAAGTATATAAATGGAAATTTAGTTGTAATAATAAATGTATATATACTTAAGTATATTATGAAATGATGAATGACTAAATGGAATAAGTAAGTGGAACCTAAGAAAGTAGACAAATGAATTAAATAATATCTTTGTAAATTGGTTGTAGAATTAAATAGAAATTTGCAAAGAAATTTTGAAATTGAATCTATAACTTCTGAGATAACTATAAACTTAGATAAAGCCACATATAAGAAGTCGGACTTTTATAGAATGATTATAAACTAAGATGATGATTAATAGAATGTTTCACAAATAAATTTGTTATTAAATGAAATTATGAAAATGAGTAAACGTAAACAAAGGAATTTGGTATAACTAAGAATCAATTGGAACTAAATACGTGTTGTACGTATATTATTTTATTCGCATAACAATTTGATCCAGATTCGAGCATAGAATTTCGAGATAAGTTATGTCGATCCGAGTTAGGATTTTTCACTCGATTCTCGACGGTGAACACTGGATATGGATTTTTGATTGGTTCTAGAATTCTCAATTATAGTATATGGCTATGCAAGGAGAATAAAGGTTTCTGATCAAGGAACCAAATCTGAGTTTGCACTAGAGAGTCATGGGAATGGTACTAGTTTGGAAGTGAAATTGTGTGATCGAGTGAGCGATCAGATTTGATATTGCGTATGGATGATATATGTACATCGTATGGGCTTAAGTAAAGCAAATATTGGAAATTGAAAATGCAAAATATAAAATGACATTAAATTATATGATTGGATATCATTGGTAAATAAGATGCAGGTATTTAAAATAAAGAAAATTTTGGATGGCCCGACAAAAAGATACGTGTTTATTTTGTCATTTGATTTGATGGTTTTATGATGGAGCCACTTGGCTTTTTTTTCTTTTGGTTGTTTGGGGCCCATAGTGGCGTTTTGTAGTGATTCCGATCGAGCCGTGCAAAGGAGACTCTGCCAAAATTTTCCGTAAATCCGGGTGTTAGAAAAATTCCGAAGTTCTAAAATTTTTATAACTTGTTTTGATAACTAACTTATAAATTCTGTAAGGTGATCAGAGTAGCATAGTAGAAACGTAGTAATGATTTTATAAATAAGATCTATTTGTTTTGTAAGTTGATAATTTTGAATAAAATATATCAAATGTAAATTCTTTACTTAACGTTTTTCGAGGACGAAAAGTTTTGAGTGGGGGAGATTGTAACGACCCGTATTTTTAGCCATTTTAAATTATTAAATTTAATGTCATTATTAAGTAAAAATAGTTAAAAAATAAAGATTTAATGATTTTTACTGTAAGTATTGGTTATGAACTTGGATAAGATTTTGAAATAAACAAATTCCGGAGATTGAAGTAATAACGAGTATTGAAAGGTAAGGCCATGTATTGAATGTGTTTAAAATCAATAGTTGGATTAAATAATAATTTTGAATCCAGTAGATGGAAATAAAGTAATTGATTGATAACTAAAATTCAACTAAAATCTAATATTGAAATTTATTGATTTATTGAATAATCAAAATTACTTAAATTTAATATTGTAATTATTTGAATAAATTAATTCTGAATTGAATATGATTGAAAATGATATTGGAAGTTGATGTAAATTTTATTTAAATAACAATGAAGATTGTTAATATTTAAAATTGGATTTAAAAGTGAATAATTAGAAATTGAAAATTTTATATTATAATCGAGACGTTAAAATAGCGATCCAAGGTACAGTCTCGGAATTTGATGAAACCAATTCCAATGGATCCATAATAATGTATTATTATCGGATTTCAAATTTCGTAGCGTTTGGAGTTATCCTTTGGTCGTACGGGATATAAACGCGTTGAAATTAATATTGAAAATTCAATATAATAATTGAGTCCAAAAAACTATCTTCTCCATACGATCGAATTAGGACTTGAAACCTTTTCCATTATGTTCGGAATAAGGGTATAACATTATGAACGCCTAGCGGCACGCCTCGATAGGGGTTCGAGATTTTGAGTTGCGTAAATCGAGACATTCTGAGAATAAATTAATATATTGTCAAGTCAATTTCTTTTCTGCTGCATATTCTATCTTGTCATGGTCACTGTTGCTTTCTATTCATGCTTCCCTCCCTTCTCCTTTTAAATCACGTCCTCTCCTTTGTAAACACACGCAGAGCATCTAAGTGAGAAAAAAAAATATTTGCATTCAAAAATTCCTATCGCTAAATCTACTTAACGAATTATGAAACTTGTTTTAAAAATCCTATTTCGTCGAGTGCTTCGATCTGGGATGTTTTTGTGAGGCACGACAAAGTTTTGGGCATCTCGACAGTGAGAGGCGTGAGCAAGAATGGACTAGGGTTCCATTTTTGTGATATTGGATTGTCGATTCTAGAAATAGAGCTCATTTTTAGGTTCTCCTCGTCGAATATCATCTCGGTGGGAAAAATTAGAGCATGCGATCGCAAATGGTGAAGTGCGACTTGCACCTGTATCACTCGGAGGACCTTTGTGTCGTGATTGGCAAGGGAGGATTTGGCGAGATGTGATGGTGATGAGCAAGTGCGTTTCGTCGAGGGAAGATGGATGGTGGAGTTGTTTCGAAGAATGGTCGATCAAATCTCGGTGTCAATGACGTGCACGCCACATGGGTGTGGTATCATCGTGTACAAGCGAGACATAGAAAGAGGGGAAGAAGATAAACAGTAGTGGACCAGGTTTGAAATTGGGTATGGGTTTTAGTTATAAACAAGTTAATATTTCAAATTAATTATATAATTCGCGATAAACTTAAAAATTTTATAACTCCTGCATGCGAGGTCGGAATTGGACGAAACAAGATGTGTTGGAATCATGGCGATGAGCAGTACATTTTAGATCTGATTTGGGTTCATTTGGAGCTAGTTAAAATTTTAGGTTAAATCGAATGTCGTTCGATTTGATTTAAAGTTGAAAACTCAAGGTGAGTGTTTTATAACACTCACAACGTACTAGAATATTTTTCTGATAGTTAAATCTAAAATTATGAAGTGATATAAATTTATTGGTCGTTGTTTGATAAAATTTAATTGTTATTCGAATTAACCGTTAAAAATTGAAATTGACAATTAGATTTGAAATTGGGATTTAATTGCCAGTAAAATACCCGATATTAATAACTATGAAATTATGGTGAATTATATTGTCTGTTTATATGATTAATTATGATGGATGCCAGTTGATTGATATTTGGATGATTGGATGTTTATTTATTTTATATGTATCATGTTCTCACCTGGTAAATTAATTACAGTATATAATCTGTAAATTGAATTATTTTGAATAAATTAAGAAATAGGTTGGAATGATATATACCTATGACATTATGATTTGGATTGAAATGATATATATGCATCCCCGAAATTTAATTGAAATAACCGATCACTTGGCCATAGTATAGAAAATTATATACGGACACCGGATTGGTTAAATGAAATGATCTAAAAAAAATTCGATTTGAAATTTATTTAAGTGATTTTGATTTAAAAGAAATAAAAATTGAATTTATAGAAATCAAATTAGTTTCGAACTTGAGCCCTGAATTTTGAAATTTAAATTTGGTCATCGAAATTATTTAAATAATCGAACTTGAGATTTTGAAGTTATAATAAAAAATAATTTGAATTTTTTGGAAATCGATTTTTTTTAAAAGATTGAACTTTTATTCGGACTTTGAATATTACTAAGTAAAAGTGATATAAAAACGATATTTCAAAATTGAGCTCGGAATTGAATAATATTTGAAGATTGGGATTTGAAATTGAATATTGAAGGATAATTTGATTTAAATGTTTTGAATCGATATTTTGAAAATCGAGCTCGAAATCGATATAAATTGAAATTGGAATTGAATTAATTGGATTTGAAAGTGGAATTAAATTAATTTGAAATCGAAGTTGAAATTGATTTGAATTGAAATCGAAATCGAATCGATTGAATGGAAATTGGAATTGATTGAATTGGGAAATTGGAATTGAATCAGTTTGACTTTGAAACTATTTTGAAATTAATTATTTAATATAAAACTGTTTAAAAGCTATCTTCTTAAATATTTAAATTATTTTGGTTTTCCAAATTATTTTACTATATAAACCATTTTAATATTTAAACTATTTTAATATTTAAACTATTTTATATTAAACTATTTTAACCATTTAAAACTATTTTTAATTATTTTAACCATTTAAACTATTTTTAACTATTTTAATTATTTAAACTATTTTAAAACTATACAAACTATTTTTCAAAAATTCAAATTGGTCAAGAGTGGAATGTCATATTTAAATCTTAGATTTAAATAATTTAGTTGAGTTAAATCGAAGTTATAACTTAAATTGAAATTCGAAACGATTTTGGAATCAAAGTCGAGATATTAAGACGAAAAGGATTTTGAATTAAAATAGTATATCTTGAGTAAATATGATGATTTCGAAATGAATTTGATTTTGGAGCGAATATGATAGTTTGATATCAAGTATGAACTGCCTTTGAAATGTAAAAGAACCAACCGACGTGTAAAATGACGTTTGGTTGTTAAAGAGACTGGGGCCGGATATGGGCATACTCTCCGTTGATACCGAAACCACTTTAACAACTGTGTACGCGGAGGAGATTCCAGAAGGAAGTGGTTGGATTTGGCGGTGATTGTTGGATTTGAAGAAAGAGAATGATGGTGGATAGACCTCGGCACTTGTGCCACTTTGAAATGACTAAAACAGAACGGCTTGACAGGGCCAAGTGGGCTAATTACCTCAGGCGGACATCCGTTCTTCGATTTTCTTAGACTTGGTCCATATTATTACTCTTGTTGTTGGTTTCGATTGGTGCAACTTGATTTGGGATAGCCTCCCTTTGAATCGATATGTGATGGATGGACGCGGTGGGCGGTCAAGGTTATGACGTGTTACCACTAGCCCTGCGACCCGAACTGGTAGTATCCTACCTTTGGCATTGCCTCACGTGCCTCGTCATACTTTTATCCCTAAACGAGACCCATACGATTTTGGTTTAGTGTTGTCGTATCACAGCGCATCCCTATCCACCGACCATTAAACTGGTGTTTTATATGCAAACTGTACGACAATGCTTAAAAACGCATTAAGGCGGATCGATGTTAAGCCTTAACGCTATTTTAGTATTTATTTTACTGATTAGACATTATATATAGCGTATTCTACTACATATAAATATTTTGATGGATCCTTAAGAGATGGAAAATTATGTAACATCTCTTGAGTAATTGCACGCACGTTATACATTGGATAGGAGATGTGAAAACCCGTAAACATCTCTGACGCCGTTACACTCATGTTATATGCGATATCGATTTGACTTACATAAGGATATTTTAGTCCTAACTCAAATATTTTGTCTTTTCGTTATGCTCGGGTCGGTCCTGAGTTTTTCAGCTTATTGATGATTAATTCTTGAGGACGAAGATGAAGATTTGGTATATTATTACTATTATTATTCCTGCATCATGTTGTCTACTGCATTATATTTTATTTTGATTTATATGTATAACTCTGGTAAGTGTTGTATAAACTATAATCAAATGTATAGTAAACAGCTTCATGAACTGTTTATTTGATTATTATATTTTATCGTTCCACTGCGAGATTCTGTGTTTGTTTCTTCTTCGGTTCTAATTCTTCTCAATTAACCCCTAAAGATTTGTATTTCCGTTCAATTTGAGTTGGACATCTTTTATTTTATTGTCTACTCAAAGGGAATGAAGATACGGGCCTTTACAGTTAAACTTACAGATTTTGATTTAGGTACATGTATTTTAAATTCCTTAACAAATGAATGGGAACGAAAAGTATTGGCCATTGAAGAAGCGAATGACTTATCTCAACTAAAATTTGAAGAATTGATAGGAAATTTGATGTCGTATGAAGCCCAGGCAAGAAAAGAACAAATCAATGAATAGAAATATATAGCCTTCCACGCCAACGATAATAAATCGGACTTAGATGAAGATGAGATCGCATTTATTGCCAAAAATTACAACAAATTCAAGAAATTCAAAACGATGACGAGATCCCAAAATAGAGGAAATTCAAATTCATCCAATCAAACTTCAATCAAATGCTTTGAGTGTGACAAGTTCGGACACATGAAGAAACAATGCCCAGAACTCAATAATGACAAAAAGAAAGGCAATTTCGAGAAATTCAAGAAAAGAAAACGGGCTTTTCAACTAACTTGGGATGACTCAGATTCGCCTTCATCATCAGACAACGATAGCAATAGTGATTCTAAGCAGGCTAATGTCTTTTTCATGGCAAACACTGAGGAGGCTTGTCCTGATCTTACTTATGATGAAATTTTAGAACTTAGCATGGAATTAGATGACAAATATAGAGAAACTAAAAGGCTAAATAAAGAGTACGTTGCCAAAATTAATTGTATGGAACTTGAAATAGGACTATTAAAAGATGAGAAAACCATTTTAGAAGAAGAATTAGAAACTTCACAAGGGAAATATAAAAATTTATCTATTCAAAATGACTCATTATTACGTGGAATAGGAAAAGTTAGACTAGAAACTGATGAAATTAGAAAAGAAAACGTTATATTAAAGAACAATGTAGAAACATTAAAATCCGAAATTTCTCATCTTAATGATAAGTTAGACAAGATTACCAACAATGTTTTGAAATTTATTAAAAGAAAGCAGAACTTGGATAACTTGATCAAAATTTCAAAACCATCCGGAAATCGCAATGGATTAGGATTTAAGAAATCTTCAAAACATAAAATCTATAGTTCGCTATATAATAGGTTCAAGAAGTCAGATACTATAGAAAAGATGTCTAACACCAAAATAATTAAAATATGGATTTTGAAATCCAATAACAAACTAATTAGACAAAAACTCATAGATAACTATCTGAAAAATGTTGTTCATATTAAAAATTATCTTTTTAAAGTCCCAAACACTCTTGGGTATGGAAACCATCTCTTTCTAACACTTAGGACCCTAACAAAAGAAGTGGATACCAACTAAACTGTTTTTATCTTGCAGGTACCCAAAAGAAAATCAAATAACAAGGAGAAATAGATACTCGATAGCGGATGCTCCAAACATATGACTGGAAATGCATAAATGTTATCAAATAAAACATACGAAGATGGTGATACTGTAATTTTTGGAGATAATTCAAAAGGCTTTGTCATGGGATTGGAGATGTCATCAATAATTGTATGTCCTCTTCACCTGTTATTACAAATGTTCTTTTAGTTAAAAGCTTAAAACATAATCTTTTAAGTATTAGTCAACTTTGTGATAAAGGATTTAAAATTGATTTTGAAAAGAATAAATGCAATATATTTGATGAAGATAAAAATCTAATTTTTGAAGGATTAAGGAAAAAACATATGTTTTAAGTATGAAATTTAATAACTCGAGTGATTGATGTCTAGCCGCGGATTTTAATGACTTGTGGATATGGCACAAAAGATTATGTCACATAAACTTTAAATCTTTAAACAAATAGCTAAACACAATTTGGTTAGAGGTCTTCCTAAAATAAATTATAAAGTTAGACATTTATGTGATGCATGTCAATATGGCAAATTGAAAAGGAGTTCTTTTAAATCAAAGAAGGAAATTTCTAACAAACAACCTTTAGAATTATTTCATCTTGACTTATTTGGACCTACTCAAATACGATCAATAAATCATAACAAATATGTATTTGTTATTATAGATGATTTTTCACATTATACATGGACATTATTCCTAAAACATAAAGGTGATACTTTTGAAATGTTCAAAAATTTTGCTAAAAGAATTAAAAATTTAATGAATCTTAAAACAAAAGGTATAAGAAGTGATCACGGAGATGAATTTGGAAACGAAATTTAAAAAAAAAATTGTAATAAAAAGGGAATTGTAGATAATTTCTCATTTCCACGAACACCGCAATAAAATGGCGTTATTGAAAGGAAAAAGCATACACTACAAGAATGTGCACGAACTATGCTTAATAGTAGTAATCTATCAAAAAAACATTGGGCAGAAGTTGTAGCTACTGCTTGTTATGTATTGAATCGTGTTACATTACGTCCTTTGACTAAAAATACTTGTTATGAAATGCTTTTTGGTAAAAAAAACCCAAAGTATCATATTTTCGAATATTTGGCTCAAAATGTTTTATACTAAATACTAAGGATAATCTTGGAAAATTTGACTCAAAAGCTGACAAAGGTAGCTTTATTGGATAGTCAGATCGTAGGAAAGCTTATAGACTATTTAATAAACATACCGGTACCATTGAAGAAAGTCTACATGTTTCTTTTGACGAAATTTTTTCCATTACCAAAAACAATGATGATGATGAGTTTTTACTTAAACCTTCTGAAAATAACATAAATATACATAACAATGATGAAATTATGGTTGATAATAATAATTCATTAAGATCACCACCTCGTATTTTGAAAAATCATCCAATTAACAATATAATTGGTGATTAAAATACAATATTTTGTACAAGACATCAATTAAATCAAATGAGTCACGTTGTATTTATTTCAAATTTTGAACCTAAGAATTATAAAGAAGCTTCAAAAGACGAATCATGGATTATCGCATTGCAAGAACTAAATAAATTCGAAAGAAATAAATTGCGGGAACTTGTACCTAGACCTACGGATCAATCTGTAATCGGAACTAAATGGGTATATAAAAATAAAAATGATGAAAATGGAAACATTGTTCATAATAAAGCAAGATTAGTAGCACAAGGATATAATCAAGAGGAAGGCATTGACTATGAAGAAACGTTTGCTCCAGTTGCACGTCTAGAAGCCATCCAAACGTTACTTGCTTTTGCATGTCATCATAATTTTAAACTTTTTCAAATGGACGTAAAAAGTGCTGTTTTAAATGGTTTTATAAAAGAACAAGTGTATGTTGAGCAACCCCCATTGTTCATACATGAAAAATTCCCTGAACATGTATATAAACTAAAAAAGGCTCTGTATGGTTTAAAACAAGCACCTCGTGCTTGGTATGATAGACTAAAAACTCATTTAATAAATTCTGGTTTTCAAGTTGGAAAAATAGATACAACCGTATTTATTAAAAGAAATCAAACTGCTATTTTAGTTGTTCAAATATATATTAATGGCATAATATTTGGATCAACAAATGAAAATCTATGTAATGAGTTTGTAGATATCATGAAAAATGAATTTGAAATGTCACATATGGGAGAATTAAATTTTTTCTTAGGATTACAGATTAAACAGCTAGAAAATGGTATTTTTATAAATCAAGAAACATACCGTCATCATTTGTTAAAGCGATTTGGAATGGAAAAAACATCTAGTAAACCAAGCCCCATGAGCACAACTACACATTTAGATAAAGATGAAAAAGGAAAGGATTTTGATCAAAAGTTATATCGAAGTATAATAGGATCACTATTATACTTAACGGCTAGTAGAGCCGATATCATGATAAGTGTGTGTCTGTGTGCAAGATTTCAAGCACAACCTAAAGATTCACACTATCGGGCAGTTAAACGTATTTTGTGTTACTTAACTGGAACTATGAATTATGGTATTTTCTATCCTAAAGATAGCTCCTTTGAACTTGTATCATATAGCGATGTGGATTTTTGTGGTTGTAAAACTGATAGGAAAAGTACGAGTGGCACCTGTCACTTTATTGGTCAGTCTCTAGTTTCGTGGTTTAGTAAAAAACAGAATTGTGTATCACTTTCAACTTGTGAAGCAGAATAAATTGCTGCCGCTTTAGCTTGCGCTCAAGTAATATATATGCAACAAACCCTTAAAGATTTTGGAAAAATTATAAACAAATCTCCAATTTTTTATGACAACACTAGTGCAATAAACCGTCAAAAAACTCAATAAATCATTTTCGAACGAAACATATAGATATTAGTCATAACTTTTTAAGATATAATGTCGAAAAGGAAACAATAACTCTAGAATTTGAAACACTGAAAATCAAATTGCTGATATTTTTACAAAACCTCTAAGCGAACAAAATTTTATTAGGTTATGATGTGACCTATTTATTGTATCGTTACACGATCTATAATAAGATATACCATTTCTACTAAAAGTTATAAAAAAATTTACCGGCTAAAATTTTAACTGTTTTCTTGACCACTTATTTTTTTACCAACCAATGCCTTATGGCTAACATTGTTTTCCAACAAATAAATAGAACTTACGCTTAAAATAGTATATATATATATAATTTCATATACATATATAGAAATATATATGAGAACTTCATCAGAATTTTATCCAAAATTTTTTAACCAAAGAAACGGCTTTCAAAACTATTATATAAAAAATGTCTTCGGATCATGATTCTACATGCTCTGCTATCGACTACGCATCACCCTCTTCCAGAAGTACTCATACTTCTCCATCCAAAGTCACGCCTAAGTCGTCTCCATCCCTTAACATCATTCCATCACCAACATACCATAATGGCTACTCTCCAAAAGGAAAGAAAGCCAAACATGGAATTGATCTTCAATCAGCCTCACTATCTGACAAAGTTGACGATATCCATCATTACCAACAGGAAATGATTGAAGTTCAAAGAGAGATATACTACGAACAATGACGTCAAGGAGCTCACTTGAATTTCCTTGAGAAATGCATCCTCGCCATATGTGTCCATTCACCAACAAAGGACTTCGTACACACAAGGTCTTCGCGTTTAAGGGAGACTCCTCCAAAAGCGCACAGAATCACTCCATGACAAATATGGGGTGAAGGGACATCGTAGGCACAACACAGTCATGTACCTCCTTAGTGGTCACCACTTCAGTCGTTAAACGAGCACACCAAGGATGAACCGAATTCTTGGGAGAAATAAAACAATTATTCTTTTGACTCCCCCGCTAACAACTGAAGAAGAATTTATTGACGGTTAATATATATGTATATATAATATAAATATGCTTCAATTATTTGTATTTTCTTCATTTTTTCAACAAAATATTTATATAAATAAATCACAGAGGTAGAAATAAAAAAATTTCTCCAATCATACGTCTAAAAGGAAAAGGCAGACGTTTGGACGTATATAAGGGTATCTATTAACAACTAAAGTCAGACGCCTAAAAAGGAAACAGGAAAATCAATATTTTTTCTTTCTTTTAGCATAGACGTCTGTTAAAATCACCAGACATTTGTTCACACTCTCTGGAAGGAAAACCACGGACTGTTTTAGCACAGACGTCTGAACTTAAGGTCAGACATCTGTTTGAACACTCTGTTAAATAAAAAAACATGACTGTTTCAGCACAGATGTCTGAATTCAAGGTCAGACATCTGTTGAACACTCTGCTAAATAAAAAACATGACTTTTTCAGCATAGACGTCTGTATCCATCATCCGACGTCTGTCTATACGCTCTATAAAATTTACAATCTCAAAGACGAACGTCTGTACTATTATCCAAACGTCTGAAAGAATTCTCTGACTACGAACACTACCATGATCAGACGTATATTACACTAACACCAGATGTCTGAACGTATATTCTTCCCCACCATTTCACCCACCTATAAATTATCTTTTACCTCCACCTTCATTTTCACGGTTCATTTTATTCCAAGCCTTCAAGAAAACGCTAAAACCCCAATTTTATTTTCTCTTAAAATTCCCAAATCAATGGACCCAAAACCAAGGAATCCAGTACCAAAGCACCGCAAACCTTCCTCGAGACAAAGCTTTCAACCTCCCTCTTAACGATTTGTACCCGATCACCATACTGAGGAATGGATCGTGGAGAAGCAAAATGGAAAACAACATCTTGAAGAATTGCAGAAGAAGCCCTTTCGCAGCGGACCTTTCTACCCTATTCGCCGATTCATCTATTATGATGCTGGTGAACTGCATCAAGATGCTGGGCTCTACCACTTGGTCAATTATGATGACAATGCCGAAAAAATTGACCAACTAGCTGTATTTCTATTTTTGATTAATCTTTATTCATCATCTCTTTGGAATCCTTATGATGAAGATAACTGGATATGGACTAGTATTTTATGGTCAAGTGATTAAACTTAATGTTGAAATGATTGGGAAAATACTTAACTGTTCTTATGAGGGAATTCGATTATAAGAAGTTCCTGATAAAGGTTACGCCTCCAGAGATGCAATCACTCATCTAATTTGGGAAGACGACTTTCGGGAATTAAAACAATCTAATTGCCATCCACAAGCACGACTTCTTAACTGAATGTTAATAAACACTGTCATCCCTAAATTAGGAAGCCATGAACAAGTCTACGATGACGATCATAAAACTTCATATGCTATTTTTGGTCAAATAAAAGTAAATTGGGCACAATACATTTTTAATCAAATTAAAAGTTTTTGGACTCCAACCCGTCGTAGCATTGTTTATGCTCCATACATCATGAGAATTCTATAGCCATTAGGAGTTCCTTTATACCTCTCCCAATATGAAGAAATATCTGTCAAAGATAGTGGCATTTGATTTCTCTCTTAATGAATCTCCGAGAAATGCCACCGAACATAATTCCATTTTTCCAATATCAACCTCCTCAACAACATCAACAAGCACCTACAACTCGACCTTCCCAACCTACCAAAGCTTCGGTGACTATAGAGTATTACCCTGATTTTGAAATACAGGAAGCTAGGATAGCAGCGGGTATAGGAGAGAAATATTGAGATATTGCTTTAGAATGGGGAACCTCCACAACACTCTCGTCTTGGCAAAGTACCTATTTGTCTTGATACCGAGGATAGTGAAGGTTTACCTTTTCCTTCAGAAGATCCTCACACTTCACACGACCCTTAGGACTACAGCTACTACACATTATTCTAGGATCTGTTTATTCAGGAAGATGAGGAATATGCCGACCAGTCTCAATGGCAACAAGGTACATATGATGAAGACTTGTCAACCTTCTGGGGATATTATAACTATCGGTAAGATTTTTAGTATGTTCGGTCATATTTATTTATGTATCTCAGTTTTTCTTTTTCTAGTATTGGATGCTTGTATAACTAGTTAAACTCTTTCTTGATTATCTATGGGTTTATATATTGGTTTGTTTTCATTCTCTACTACATCTATATTTTTATTGATTATGCTAAAGGGGGAGAAATATAATATTACATGTATATAGGGGGAAGACTCACATTCTGGGTGAGTTATATGGTTATAAAGCGATTGTATAGTTGCCATCAACCAAAAAGGGGGAGAATGTCGGAACTACTATTCTATGGTTTCGAATGACAACAACTATACAATCATACACATACAATATATATTCTATCTATTTGCAGGAAAAAGCTTTTAGAGTTTAAATTGAAGACAACTAACAAAGGAGATGAATCATCAATATTAGAAAAGTTAATATATTGTATTATTGTCATAGATATAATTTGTAAAATCTCCTTTAGTAGTTGCTTTTAAACTTAAACATTTCACGGAAGAATTCTTTCAATTCTTTATATAACAAAAGGCCAAAGAAAAGAAAACAACATATGTCAGACGTTTAACATTACATATCAAACGTCTAGCTGAAGCTTCTGGTTTTAAAAACGAACTAACATTAGACCTCTGTTAAAAATTTCAGACGTCTATTTTTGGCTTCTGACTAAATATTATATACAAGCTCAGACGTCTAAACTTATAGCGAGACGTTTGTGTTGAGCAACGGCCTTATACACTAAAAAGACATATGCTTCAATCTAATGGTTGCTTCCACAACTTTTCAACGCATCTCTTCCTTCTCAATGATTGCAACCTTTAGATTGAACCAGAAAATTCTAAGGGATATTACTCTTCACAAAAACTCTTCATCATCTATATATATGAAAATATTTTAAGAATTAACCAACTTGAATTTTTTGAATCTCTTATCTACATTCTTTGTATATTCTGATTTATAAAAAGCAAACAATATCGGCCTTTATCACTTCCTAAAATCAAAGCTTCACGTACACATACTACTCAAAGGAGATAATAGGAAGATTTTTACATTGCAGTCAAAATCAGTGTTTTTCAGAACACATGTTTGTCTTAGAAAGAAATTTTGTATCGGACCTATTCCTCCGGGCAAAGCGAGGTTTGTTTATTAGTTAACGCCAATAGGAGCTTCGGTACTGGACGTAGGACGGGAGGTCAAAACCAATATAAAAACTCTAGTGTGATTGTTACTTTACTATTATTTACTTTACTTTGTTAATCATAAGTTAATATTTTACTGCACTTGCATATTAAATATAAATATATGATCCATACATTCTTTCAGAACTTTTTGAAAAATAGCAAAGCAAATATTTTGATTCACTTGACTATATCAGATGCAAGATATTTGAAATCATTGGAGATAACAAAATCCATTATTAAAGAATTTTTTGATTGCATTTTGATTTACTATATTAATTTTGGCTGCATTAATTTTTATTGAGAAAAGAAATAGGTAATGGGTTTTGATAATCTGTAGTGTGGTATTTTTAAGTGGGAAAAAATAATTAAAATGCAAGTACATTATTTGGTGTATTGAGCAACATTCAAAATAAAACACTAACATAAAAGCGCAACCCAAATACCTAAACGGAAAATTTATTCATTTTCTCCCCTCTTTTCTTGTTTAAGCACATTCGAGAAACCTACTTTTTCTTTTCAATAATTCACTGTTTCGTCTAATTTGCCTTCTACATCATCACACCATTGTTTTTGGAAGTTCGTGTTTAGGTAATATCTTTCTCTTCTGATATAGTCAAATGAGTTTTCCATAGTAATTTATTTTGTAATGTTGTTACGGTATAGTAAAGAGCTAATTTATTTTCATATAGTAATTTATTTTGAAATGGTCTAGTGAAATGGTAATTTATTTTCATATGGTAATTTATTTTGAAATGGTCTAGTCAAATAGTAATTTATTTTCAAATGGTTTTGCTATATAGTTTAATGGTAATTTATGTATCTTATTGATAGCTTAATAAGTTTGCTACATAGCCAAATGATATGATAAGATGATTGTGTTCTCCACTTTGTTCAGTGATTATTAATGTGTGTAACCATACATTACTATTGGAAAGTAGTCATAATTTATTTCATTTTATTTTTAGTGAGCTACCTATCCCGATCGCTTATGTTGCACCGGCCACTTTCAGGTAAGACTTTACCTATTTCATGGTTCTTCGATGATTCTTAGGTCTTCAATTTCTTTGATTTTACATAATATTTTATGTTTGTTTCCATTGAGCTTGCCATATGCACTGTCTAGGCTAAAGTTCCAATTATTACTTTCATATGTTGCATAGAGATGTTAGTGATCATACTACTATATTAATGTGTGATTAACCAAATCTTAACTTAAATTTAATGGTAACATTTATATTTTTACTGCAAGGGAATATGTATATAAGCAAGCTAGCAAATAGGTGTAAGACAAGTTCTCTTCAGACACCAAGATATACTATATCCCCACCAAAACTCTTAACAAATCATTATACACCAATTTTTGCACTACCTACACCCTAATATTAAACAACATTACACATACTTTTTAATAGAATTACATTTCTTACGCTGTTCTTTGTTTTTTCTCTTTTAAAACAAAGCTTTCAAATCAGAATCCAACATTGACGCAGCGGAAATAACAAAAATGGATGAAACGATGAAAGTAGCAATCGGTGGATTGAAAATACCAAACGCCCAAATCCGTTGATCTCAAGAGATACCGGATTCTAGCAATCTTCGACACGTTGATCGCGCACGATACCATGAGAGAAGATCTACAATTCTTCGAACGTTGATCAAGCGCACTTGATTCCGTGAATTGGCTTCAACAATCGTTGATTCGAGCGCACTCGAATGCCGAAAGTGGAGATAGGAGATAACACTCAACTACCAATTTCAAAGTGGCACAAAGCACACAAATAAAGTTTTATTCAAAAATCAACCACCATACAAATGACGCAACACCCATATTTATAGGCAGTTTACAACACAGCACAACATTCACGACCTAACAGGCGGCCGACCTACGACTTACGACCTAGTATAGGTCGTTAACGACCTAACAAACACGTTACAACAACAACACACGACTTACAGTATTTACAACACAAACGACTTAACATACATGCGACTCAACAAATACCACATAACATCAATACGCGACCTAAGTACAACACATCATCACGTACAACAACACATTAGCCAGAGCGACTTAATCATCATCGACCTAAGCTTCAGCGGCATGGAGATTCAACACGGCTTCATGAACTAGCGACTTATCACTAGAGCGATATAAGAAAATGAACGACCTAACCATTTGAACGACCTAACCCTTTACGCGACCTAAGAATTAACTCGTTAGGTCGTTGGGTTTCGTTTGAACGACCTAACCCTTCACGCGACCTAAGAATTAACTTGTTAGGTCGTTGCGTTTCATTGTTCACGTTGTTTCGCTTCTTACTTGCTGGTGCTAATTTGATAGGTCGTAACTCATTTAGGTCGTAGCTCGTTAGCTCGCTCGGTGACTTATCATAGGTCGCTGGATCAACCTTTCGTACACAACTCGCCGTTAGGTCGCTCGGCGACTTACCATAGGTCGCTGGTTCATCCTTCCTTACATAATTCGTTAAGTCGTTGGTAGGCAAAATTTTCAGAAACGACCTACGACAAAAACGACCTAATTCATATCTCGCTACATTGCCATCATGGTGCGCTGCATCATCCTCCCCTGGTTGAGAAAAATTCGTCCTCGAATTTAAAAAGTCTTCCCCATTGGATTGCTCATCTCCATAATAAGATATAAGATGTTTAACATTAAACACGTCAGAGGTGTACACATCCTCTGGCAGCTTCAACCTATAGGCATTTTCATTGATCCATTTCACAATCTTTACAGGACCAATCTTTCGAGCTTTAAGTTTATTGTATGTTCCCACTGGAAAACGATCCTTTGTTAGTACAGCATATACTAAATCTCCTTCATGAAATTCAGCACTTCTTTGCTTCAGATCCGCAGATCGTTTATACTTCTCATTCGTCTTCTCCAATCGTTCCTGAACGATTCTATGGCATTCTGTCAACCCATCAACAAAATCAACAGCCCGTTTAACTGTCCCCTTCGGTTGTGGCACTATCGTCAAATCCAACGGGCCCTTTGGCAAGCTTGAATATACAATCTGAAATGGACTGAAACCGGTGCTACGATTAACTGCATGGTTGTGTGCAAACTCAGCTTGACATAACTTCGAATCCCAACTCTTCAGATTACCATCCACAAGGTATCGCAACAGATTACCTAGGGATCTATTCACAACTTTAGTCTGTCCATCCGTCTGTGGATGATAAGCACTGCTGAATTTCAACTTAGTTCCAACCATTTTCCATAGACTAATCCAAAAATGGCTCAGAAAACGAGTATCTCTATCCGAAACAATAGATTCAGGTAATCCATGAAGTCTATAGATCTCTCTGAAGTATAACTGAGCGACATTAACAGCATCTGCGGTCTTCTTAAGGGCGATAAATGTACCATTTTTGAAAATCGGTCAACCACCACATAGATAGAATCATTACCACGTTGCGTTCTCGCCAATCCCAACACAAAGTCCATACTAACATCCACCCAGGGTTTAGTAGGTATAGGCAACGGCATATATAATCCTGCATTTGTAGCGGTTCCCTTCGAAACTTGACAGATATGACATCTCTCCACAAATCTTTCAACTTCTTTTCTCATGGACGGCCAAAAATATGATTTTGCAATCAACTTCATTGTACGATCACGGCCCACGTGTCCTTCCTCATGCAATTCTTTGATAATATTCATTCGCAAACTGCTATCTAGAACACACAATTTATCTCCCTTGAACAGAAAACCATCAACCAACACATACTCATCCGTCTTCCCCTTTTCAACTTCACCCATAACCATAGCAAAGTAAGGATCATCCACAAATAATTCTGGCAACACATCAAACCCTGTCACTTCAATCTTCATTGTAGTCAACAAATGATTCCTCCTGCTCAATGCATCTGCCACGCGATTCGTAATTCCCGACTTATGTTTCACAACAAATGTAAATTGCTGCAGGTATGCAATCCACGATGCATGCCTAGCTGAAATTTTCTCCTGCCCTTGCAGATGTTTCAAAGCCTCATGATCAGTATATAACACAAACTCCTTGTGAAACAAGTAATGTCTCCAGTGTTTCACGGCTTGCACAATAGCATAAAATTCCACATCATATGTATTATATCTAATCTTGGCTCCCAAAAGCTTCTCATTGAAATATGCAATTGGTCGGCCTCTCTGACATATCACCCCTCCAATTCCAACCTTAGATGCATCAGTATGTAACTCAAACAATAACTGAAAATCCGGCAATACTAGAATTGGTGCTAACGTCAAGAGTTCCTTGATTCGCTCAAAAGCAACCCCTGCTTCCTCCGACCATGAAAACTGCTTGCCCTTTATACAATCAGTAACAGGCGCCATCACACTACTAAAGTGTGGAATAAACCTTCAATAAAATGAAGCCAACCCATGAAAACTTTGGATTTCTGTTATAGTCTTGGGCTGTGGCCAATCTCTGATTGCTTCAACTTTACTTTGATCCACCTGTATTCCTTCTTCCGATACAACATATCCCAGAAATAAGACACTCCGTGCCATAAACACACATTTCTTCGTTGCTGCATAGAATTGTTCTTGACGAAGAATAATTAACACCTTCCGCAAATGCTGAATATGCTCCTCTGTACTAGCACTATAAATCAAAATATCATCAAAGTAAACTACCACAAACTTCCCAATGTACGGTCTGAAAATTTGGTTCATCACCCTCATAAATGTACTTGGTGCATTCGATAGGCCAAATGGCATAACCAGCCATTCATATAATCCTTCTCTCGTCTTGAATGCTGTCTTCCATTCGTCCCCTGGTCTAATTCGAATCTGATGATAACCACTCTTAAGATCAATCTTCGAAAAGATTACAGACCCACTGATTTGATCTAACAGATCATCAAGCCTCGGCATTGGAAATCTGTATCTGACAGTTATTTTGTTGAGTGCCCTGCTATCCGTACACATCCTCCACGAACCATCCTTCTTCGGCACTAACAATGCTGGTACAGCACAAGGACTTAAGCTCTCTTGTATGCGCCCTTGTTCAAGCAATTCTTCCACCTGCCTTCTCAACTCCTCATGCTCCTTTGGACTCATCCTGTAATGTGGTTTATGTGGTAACACAACTCCTAGAACAAGATCTATTTGGTGTTGTATGTCCCTCAATGGTGGCAACTCCATTGGCAGCTCTTCAGGAAATACATCGTCAAATTCTCCCAACACTGGCTTTACTTCTTCAGGAATTTCAACCACTTCATTACTCTCACGTCCAATCAACAAAAATACTTCAGGCTCCTCTTCTACTTCCTTAACAAACTCCTTCAAAGATAGCAAAGTTTTAAGTTCTTCAATCTCCTCCAACTTGCTTTCTTCTTGTTGTCGCTTCTTGGGAACTAAAGTGATTTTTGTGCCTTCGAACATGAAACTACACCTGTTGGTACGTCCATCATGTTGCACAGCTCTATCATACTGTCATGGTCTCCCCAACAACAAATGGCATACATCCATATCCACAACATCACACCGAATTTCATCTTTGTATTTCTTCCCAATCGAAAAATTAACACAAGCTCTTTGTCCAACCTTCACCTCCCCACCTTTCCTCAACCAAGCTAACTTGTAAGGTTTCGGATGCTTCTCAGTCTTTAATGGCAACTTCTTCACAGCCTCTGTAGAAATGATGTTATCACGGCTGCCCACATCAATAACAAACTTGCAAACCTTTCCCAGAATAGTGCATGTTGACTGAAAAATGTTGCTCCTCAACCAGCTAGAATCATCCTCTTGTTTTGGTGTTAAACAAGACCTCCACATCATTAAATTACAACCCTCATCTCCTGACAACTCTTCTTCCTCCTCAACATGTGGTGAATTAGAACATTCAGCTTCTACATCCTCATCCTCAACCTCGCTACCATCACTCGCTACTTTGGCTTCGGACATTCATTGCTTTTGTGACCAAACTCCTGACAATTGAAGCATTTGATACCACTATTGACCTTGGTCTTAGCAACTTCACTAACAACCAGTTTTGCAACAGCCTTGGAAACATTCGCATTGCTACTAGCCCCTTTCATTTGATTGTTGGAATTTGTAAACACACCACCACCTCTCCTACCTTGCTTCTCCCAAGTTAGAGCTTTTTGATGTGCTTCAGCAACAAATCTGGGATCAAACATATTCACCATATCTTGAATCTGCATTCTCAACCCTCCAACAAATCTAGCGGTCAACTGTTCCTCCGTCTCCATGATGTCATTCCTCGCAATCAATTGATAAAATTCATCCGCATAATCATTCACTGACTTTGTTCCCTGTCTCAGATTCTGCAATCGTTGATACATAAGAGACTGATAATTATACGGCAAGAATGTAGCCTTCATTAACTTCTTCATCTTCTCCCATGTAGCAATCTTTGACTTCCCCATTCTCTTTCGTGTAAGTTTAGTTTGTTGC
Source organism: Allium fistulosum (assembly GCA_030737815.1). Taxonomy (NCBI): domain Eukaryota; kingdom Viridiplantae; phylum Streptophyta; class Magnoliopsida; order Asparagales; family Amaryllidaceae; genus Allium; species Allium fistulosum. The sequence continues at coordinate 744,319,062 of CM060901.1, read as the reverse complement.
CACCACGCCATAGCTCTTCCTCTCAAACGAGTAGCAACCAACTTAACTCTTCGATGCTCAGGAACCTCCTTAAAGTCAAAAATTTCTTCAACATTAGATAACCAATCCAAAAATTCTTCTGCTACCATTCCACCCTTGAATTCTGGAATTTCCATTTTCATCCCCGATTCCCATCGACGATCATCTTCAACCTCCCGATATGCATTTCATACTTGGTCTCGATCTCGATAATGAACACTACATCTATCACCATCTTCATCAAAAACAGATGTACTTCGATAACGATCTCGACCATCCACATCTCTATGATCACGTATATCCCTTCTACTTTGTCTTTCAACATCACGATATGGATCATGTTCAAACTCACGTGGAGTTCTTCTCTCTTCATTTCTATACTCATGATGTTATCTTCTTAATGAAACTGAAGATTCTCTTCTTTCTCGGTAAGATTGCGGCGACACCCACCTCGCTTGCGTAACCGATGGCGAAACTCTGTTTCCTCCATGGTTCGAGACTGGCAACCTTCTCCTTTGACCTTGATTCATGTCAATCATCAGTTTCTCTAACTTCCCAATGCCTTCATCAAATTTCTCATTGATACGTTGTTCCATTTGCTCAGCTTCTTCTCTTCTATACAACGCTTCAACATTCTGATGGTGATTAGCTCTTCTTGGAGGCATTGTCAAAACAAACAACAATCTTCAACCTTCTCTACCTCTCGGCCTTGACTTACAAATGAACTTCAACACTTCTTCTCTACTCCGAACAGGCTCGGCTTAGCTATGATTGGCTAAGTCTAGCTCTAATACCAAATGACGCGGTGGAAATAACAAAAATGGATGAAACGATGAAAGTAGAAATCGGTGGATTGAAAATACCAAATGCCCAAATCTGTTGATCTCAAGAGATACCGGATTCTAGCAATCTTCGACACGTTGATCACGCACGATACCGTGAGAGAAGATCTACAATTCTTCGAACGTTGATCAAGCGCACTTAATTCCATGAATTGGCTTCAACAATCGTTGATTCGAGCGCACTCGAATGCCGAAAGTGGAGATAGGAGATAACACTCAACTACCAATTTCAAAGTGGCACAAAGCACACAAACAAAGTTTTATTCAAAAATCAACCACCTTACAAATGACGCAACGCCCATATTTATAGGCAGTTTACAACATAGCACAACATTCACGACCTAACAGGTGGCCGACCTACGACTTACGACCTAGTATAGGTCGTTAACGACCTAACAAACACGTTACAACAACAACACACGACTTACAGTATTTACAACACAAACGACTTAACATACATGCGACTCAAAAAATACCACATAACATCAATACGCGACCTAAGTACAACACATCATCATGTACAACAACACATTAGCCAGAGCGACTTAATCATCATCGACCTAAGCTTCAGTGGCATGGAGATTCAACACGGCTTCATGAACTAGCGACTTATCACTGGAGCGATATAAGAAAATGAACGACCTAACCATTTGAATGACCTAACCCTTTACGCGACCTAAGAATTAACTCGTTAGGTCGTTGGGTTTTGTTTGAATGACCTAACCCTTCACGCGACCTAAGAATTAACTTGTTAGGTCGTTGCGTTTCATTATTCACGTTGCTTCGCTTCATACTTGCTGGTGCTAATTTGATAGGTCGTAACTCATTTAGGTCGTAGCTCGTTAGCTCGCTCGGCGACTTATCATAGGTCCCTGGATCAACCTTTCGTACACAACTCGCCGTTAGGTCGCTCGGCGACTTACCATAGGTCACTGGTTCATCCTTCCTTGCATAATTCATTAAGTTGCTGGTAGGCATGATTTTCTAAAATGATCTACGACAAAAACGACCTAATTCATATCTCGCTACATTGCCATCATGGTGTGCTGCATCAAACATAAATAATTTAAATCTATATGCTTAGGTAATTTTTCATGTCTTGGGGACCATTAATATCTGGTTCGCAAAACATTATACTAATTTTTTGGATTTGAAAGGAAAAGGAATGGAAAAGAAAAGATAATAAAATTACAAGAAAATAGTATGAAGGACAAAATTCATTGATTTTTTAGCTACAAGGACATGCTCTCAAATTTTTAGTGAGAATGACAAACTTTCAACTAAATATAGCATAAGGACAAAAATTTTGGTAAGTAGGATAATAATACTGTGTAGTATCAATTTTCTACTTACTAAATTAAAAGATGGATAGAACATTTATATTTTAATTTCATCATGTAATAGCTGAACTTACCTTTTAGTAGCATTTTATTTTCAAATGATATGACTTAGTAGCATTTTGTTCTTAATAGTTTTTATTTTGCATATTGTTTTCATATAATGATACTGTATAATATATCATTCTTACCTGATGCATCCTTACGATTAAATTTCGAAGAGGTTCTCCTAGAGATAGTAAAACCTTGGAATTTTGTCCTTTACACTTCCCCATTTTGTTTTATATAACTTGTGTTTTTAATCTAGTGGGATAAAACAACAGTGGTTAATATCGTAATGAAGACGATGGAAAAATTTATCTTAAAATTAATGTTGAACATATAGTTGTAGGTAAAGTAATTTTTGGTGTTTGAATAGAATTAGCTATTTAGAGAAGTCAAGGATAGCATGCAGCCACTTTGCAAGTACTATATTTTATTTTGCAAGTACCAAGGATAACAATATCCATTGTTGTAATTTTACACATTAGGTTGAGGTATAGCAAAACACAATTTAACATGCCAAAATTTTGTATAATATGTCGTTTATGTAGGCAAAGTGCCAAATTTTGATATGATATTAATTTGAGTTCAATTGGAACCTTTAATAGATTTTTCTTTTTCTTTTTTGCTTTGCATAATGCAACACGTGTATACATACTGGACAAAATACCATTTTGTCTATTTTGTATGCAAAATATGGTTTAAGTGAATGAATTAATGAGATAACGAGAAGAATCCATACTACATTTTTTTCTTCTTTTCCTTCTTATTGCTTATATTATCATTATTTGGGAAATAAACTTTTCTTAATGATTTTTTTATGATTAGTAGGCCAATGGGATCACCCCATAGCTTAGAAAACTGTAGCCAATAGGCTGTAAAACAGCAACCCATTAGTTTGTTGTTTGAGCTGCTGTTTACGTTTTAGTTTATATTTGAAATTTCGTGAAAAGTCTTGGTTATAGTTTTTAAATATTTTGAAAATAATCGTTATTATTGAAGGAATTGGGTTGGGGCGTAGCGGGATAAATGGGTTAATTTCAAATTTATTTCCTTTTTACATTTATTAGGCCTATGATGGCTAAATTATTTTAGATCCAACCTAAATAATTCTAATTAAAATATTTATTCTATTTAATTTTTTTACATAATAGTTCTGGTTTTATTTATAAAATATATATTGTATATGCGTATCAAATACACATATACGTGTAATTCACGTCCAATAGATAGAATTGTACATGGTTTAATATGTTCATATATAAGCATGGGAATTTACACCATAATGGACGCATTTGTCCATTTGTATACATATTTGTTGTCCATAATTAATTTATTATTTAGATACACACATAAACATATGTGTGTGTGTATGTGTATTAATTTTATTTGTTTTAAAATGTTGACCAATTCAAAATGATTTGAATTAAAATCTAAAACATCTTAAGATATTACAAATTTAAAAACCAGATCTAGATCCTAGAAAAAAATTATTTTGAATTTAAATTCAAATTTCAAATATTGATATGTTTATTTAAAAAATTTAATAAACATCTAAAATATTTCATATTTAGTTTTAAAATATTTATTTATAAACTCTTAGTTAGTAAATATAAAATACATATGTTAAAAAATTATTATTTTTTCGGCCAATACATTTTTATTAAAAATTAGTTTTTTAATTATACAAATCTGCACGCATTTATATAAGTTTTAGTTTTTTTTATTATACAAATTCGTACGTATTTTTATAAAGAATTTTTTATATAATATATATCAACACAAATTTATTAAATTATATTTTGTTTAAACATACATCATAATTTAAAAGGGTTTAAAATATATTTTGAATAATTATTTATATTTTGGAATTAAATGAATAAATAAATATATGTATGTATATAAATTATTTTTTTCAAAAATATATATATGAATATAAATTAATAATTTAATTTATTTATTATAAATATATATTAATTACAAAATTCATATTTTAATAATTATTTAAAATCATTTTTTAATTTTGAAATTTTTTATAAAATGGCAAATATTTTTTTTGAAAATGACCAGTATATATTTGTGTGTGTATTATATGTGTATAAGGTTTTATTACTCAATTTAAATGTTTATATATGTGTGTAAGGTCAAACAACAATTATATATAGATATGTGTGTGTGTTTTCGTAATAGTTTATAACATATGAACAATATAACATCATATATGGATGAAATATTATAAATTAGACTATTACCAAAACATAGCCAATGAAGACAATAGGTGCATTCATGAATAAATTAGAGTAGGTGTTTTGATGTTTGTGGAAAAAAAATTGATTTGAGTTAGATAGGTAATATTGTGTAATGTATGGTGTTTATTTTTTATTTGCAATATTATTAATTATTAATCATTAATCGTTAAATTTAATCAATAAGCATTTCATATTTATTATTCAATAAGCAATGATAGAAATAAAAATAGAAATTCAAATTCAAATTTAAATAGAAATTCAGACACCCACTATAAATTCAAACATAAGCTAAAGATTAACAATAAAGAACATACAAATTTTATGCATCAATGTCATCCTACAGCAACTAAAACATCTCTGATCGGATTACGTTATGCAACAATCTATGTTGTATTTGATGAACTTGTACCGCTATGGTTGTGTTGACATTGTCCATGCCAATTTTCAGCATAACTCAGTGGAAATTCTATATTAACAACTTCTTCATAATTGGGATCTGTACTATTATATTTTCTTATATTATAAATAGCACAAGTCACAATGACAAGCTATTGTATTTTGTTATAAATCTTAACATATGTTCTTAAGTCCATCAAGAACATCCATCATCCACAATCAACCATGTAAAAAGAATTGTGATGTGAAATAGGAATTAACTGATATATCTTTACCATCAATCTAGAAATAACTTCAAGATCATTGTCATACTCCTTTGAATCGTTGGAATAGGATAAATCATCATTATTAATTGATTTAATTTGCAGATCATTTTTGGAATTATTATAGACAAAATTGTATTTGGACGTGGTTAGGAAGAATATGTAGAGAAAGATAATTGATAAATGGATACGGTGAATGAATACGATATTGGCAACTTAAATAGAAAAAAATTCAACGCAAAATTCCACGTTTGCCTTAAGCCATGTGCACCCGATGTTAATATTACGTCATGTCCAAATGCTCTATTTTCTAGCCGCCAAACGCTTTCTATATAATTGCTTACATAAGTGATATGTCTGACATATATCAAAAAAAGTCGGACGTAATTTCTGCTTATTGCTTTTTCAAGAGATTTTATAGTGTCCACGATCCAGGGCCTATATCTAATCATATACACATTAATATATATTTTTCAGCAAGGTAATTTTTTATTTGGCTGTAAACAAGAGAACCACTAGATAGACCGCATCTCTTCTAGTGATGAAATTTTGTAGAAAAAATGGTTGTCCTTAAATGCCAATGATGTTGAATTGGTTAGTTTGATTTCATTTGTTTATTTGATGAAGTGGAATTTAGTTTGTGATAGATTATGAATTGAAATAGTTTGTCTATGATGCAATTAGTTCGGTTATGAATGAGTATGAAGTGATTGTTATTCATTTTCCTATAAGAATAAATCGAAAAAGTTTTTTAGTTAAAAAGCTGTGATCCATTTAAAAAATTATATGTATTATCCTTTTATTAGAAGACAAATCATTTTATGAGAAGTTATTATATTAAACACAAAGATATAATAACTTATGTAGTAATTTATCTTTTAAGTTTTATGTTTTATTTTATATTTTTTATGTTTGAAGATTAGTTACCAAGTTATTCATCTTTTACAATTTTTCTTTAATTTTATCATGTTAAACATAAAAATAAAATAAAAAATCACAGTTTGCCAATTTTTTTATCCTTTAAATTTCAAAGATAAATAATCATTAAATTATATTATTGGCCTATATGATTTATGTTTTACAATGTATTTTTTGTTGTTTTTAAATGTTTTATATAACATTTCACCTTTTACAAAGGATAAATGAATATAGTGTCGTTTACCTACTTGGTTCAGTTTGATATAGAATTTTTGGAAAATGGCAAATGATTATAATGTTTTTCATTGTAAAATGATAAATTAGCCCGCTTACAATAGAAAATGATAATTAAAATATCATGTTTCATTATAAAGTGGTAGATGAATGCAAGTATTTTCATTAAAATGTTAAAACTTTTATCTTTATTGAAAATCATAACGAATTTATATTTATTAAAAATAGATAAAGAATTTATTAATATAGATAAAATAATTTATATTTACTAAAAAGGATGAAACTTTTATATAAGCATTTCATTATTATTTACTATGAAGTAAATTCATAGCATACTGATATAGCGTTTTATGTGAATCAAAATTGTTTTATATAGGTTGATCTTATTAGTTATAATGAAAAGTAGATATTATTATTTAGAAGTGGGTATGGATGAAAAGTTTGTATAAATTTTGTTTTGAATTTACTATGATGACCTACCCTTCTGATCCTTGGAAACAACACTTAATACATTCTCGGTATTCGTGTGCCGTTGCCCAAGCACTCGAAAGATATAGCGTTTCACATCTAAATCTTAACTCTTTTTTCACGTGACGATACACAAAAATCTAGATGAGATGTGAAAATACTCTAATGGGAGCAACCCCACATAACTTGGCTTCCTCTCGCATCTTTTGGTTTAGTCATTTCCGACAAAGGATTACAAAGCTCAACGGAGCAACACATTGTCTTAGAATGACGATAATAAAGAAGTTGAGGTAACCAATAGTTGGGAAACCAACTATCGAGGATATAAAATGATCATATATGGAAATTAAGTCTTTTATACTTATCACCACTCATTGCAAACTTGTACTATTTCTTGGTTAACAATAATACTCGACAAGTCAAGGTAATGTTACCTCAAAGTCATGTCTTGCGATTATTCTTATTTTTCGAAATAGCGACAAGTCTACTTCTTCGACATTTAGTGCTAAGTATACAAATAAATCGTTCCCATACAAGTGAATCGCTTTATGGAAAATAATTCATTTCCATAAACGAATCAAACTTTTTTCTTTTAAAAACCCGAATTCATGCTTGGCCTCACATTACAAGTATTAGCTTTAAAACACTTTGTTAAAAGAGTTCACTAACTTCAAAACATCAATTTAAAAAGGATTTAATAACTTAAAACATCTTTATTAGATTGATTAATTAACTTTAAACTGCATGACACAATTTGATTTTTGAACTTCAAATGACTTTAAATAATAAAAAGGGTAAACCACTTTAAACCTTATTAATTCGATTAATTAGTAAAATATAATTAATTAAATTAGTTAACTAAATATCATTATTTTAAAATGTTTAATAAATTTAAATCATCATTAAGGAAAGATTAATAAAAGTTAAAACAGTTTGATTTCCATTTAAAAAGTCTTTAATTAAAAAGATTAATTAATTTTAAAACATCATTAATTAATTGATTTACTAACTGTAATCCATCATTTTCAAAATATTAATTAGCCTTAAACATCATTAAATAAAATGATTAATTAAATTTAAAACATTATTAACCAAAATTAGTTAAATTTAAAACACATCATTAATAAGTTAATTAGTTAACTTTAATCCTTATTAATCAATAAGTTAATTAAATTAAATAATCGTTATTAAAATAATTAATTATTTTTGAAAACATCATTAATTAAAACCTTGCTTAACTTGTAAAACAATTCCAAGCACGAAGATGAAACTAAATGATTTGATAAGAAGTGATTTTTCGAAAGTGCCGATACATCGACTGTCGCTATACGGGCAGTTCGGGAAACAAGTTTATAAAATTATCAACACAACCAAACATCATATAGCAATGGTGAAACGACCCAAAATTTTTGACCCCGAAAATTCGACATTAATACGTTCACTGTAGAAATGTCGAGCAATCAAACGCTGGAAATTCCAGATTGTTAGGGTAAAGAAGAAAAGAGGTAGAAGAAGAAAAGAGAACAAAACACAAAATCTCACATTCGCAACGGATCAAAATATAATATCAAATAATACCATTTACACAAGAAAAGCTGTAACTGCTTATTTACAGATGATATATCAGAGTACAACCATTCAAAAATAAACTGGACAGTTATAACAACTTGTCCCTGACTACTATCAATACAATCTCAAATATACAACGGAATATACTCCATACGTCTCTGCCATTCAGCTCGCCCCTGAACTCCAGAATGTCCTAGCCTGAAAATCTGTAATACTCGGTCTGACCCGAGCATTACATCAAAGTAACACCCAGGTCAGGCTCGAAACCAGCGTGAGTAAACCCATATAACTTGAAATACTAAGTTTTAAAACATAATTAAAAACCCGAGGTAATTTGTACCTTACTATGAGTTTTTAACTTGCTAAAGTCAATTACTTATCACAAACAATTGTTTACTCAGTTTAAATGGCCATGATACTTAATTTATTCCAGCCTATTTGATTTAAACTCAAATCTATATAGAGTTATTGTAGATTACAAATCGAAGTGGTTTCGGGTATTTGTTGATACCCGACCCCGGTCTCTTCGAATTCAATGTCATCTTTAATCCAAGTTGTTTTTAATTTTAAACAATTTAATTCAATTCAGAACATTGTATTTACTTAGCAACTACATCACAGATAAATAACTTATAGTTATCACAACTATACCCAAAGTATTGCACATAACAGATCATCACAGATTAACATAATATTAATCAATCCAAACATTCTAATTAATTCATCATCCCTAAGCAAGATTAATTAATCACATAATTATAATTAATTTAATTTAACCAATTAAATTAATCACTCATGAACTTATTACTTAACCTAGCTTAATCAACATTAATTAATTACAAATCATTTGTTATTACTTTAATTAATCAACCATCCTTAATTACTTCCATTACTTACTATCCCTAAATTAATTAGTTATCCTTACTTAATTAATTAACCTTAATTAATTTCATTGATTAATTAACCTTTAGTTATTTATTTACCTTTAATTATTAATTAATAAATCAATACTTAATCTTTAATTACTTTCATTAATTAATCTCTTAATTATTAATTAATTAATTAATTACTCTTTAATTACTTTTATTAACTAATTAATCTTAATCACACAAACCTTAATTAATTAAACGATAAGTCATTTATCTTAATTAACTTCTTAATTATCATTTAAAATCTTATTTAATAAACTAGGAATTAATTTATCATTAATCTATACTTTAACTTAAGATCTTTAAGTTTAATTAATGATAAAACATTTTATTTCCTTAATTACTACTTAATTACATGATTGATTAAGTTTTAAATAACTTAAGAATTATCTTAATTAATTTAAGTTAAAGTAAATTACATAACTTTTAATTAACCAATCATTTAAATGACAATTATGATTTAAAAGAAATTGTTTTAAGGAATAGTTTTATACTTGATTTTTGTTTTAACTTTGAAACTTGATAATTTCAAACATTTTACTCGAGTGACCTCGAGTCCATACCCGTGCCATCACACATTATTCCCGAGTAAATTTTCTTTTCAAAACTTTGTTTTAAATATGTTAATAATTTACTTCTAAATTTTAAAAACTGTTGTTTACAAATCCAATCCCGATCCCAACCTAAAACTACCCGAACCCTAACCCGAGCCAGCCTCGAATCCACTCGCGCATGACCCCGAGTCGATTCCTTTCTTCCTCGATCCTCAAACCACTCAGCAAAGCAACAGGTACAGGGGGGACACGCGTGTACGTGGACACATGGTCGAGGCGCCTCCGACCATCACTGCTACCACCCATAAGTCGTCATCGACCATCTCTACCAAATTGAAAACCCAGCACTCACGACTCAGCTCGAAATCAAAATCGAGCGAACTCGAATCCCTCAGGCTGAAACCCGATCATCAAACACCTCAAATTCTTCCAACACCAATCATTTGGAACCTTACCACCACGTCCAGAATCTCGCCTTGATCCCCTCTTTCATTTCCCCCACCACCTATCAACCCTGACGCCTTGAGGATGACCCAGTAACCCGATTTCCACCCTCGACCAAAATTGACCTTAAACCCTAATATGACACTACGCCCCGCCACGGTGGACGAGAAATTCGTTGACTATAGATCCCCAACCTCCAATCCATCTCCAGAAGTGATCCCGACCACCCAGACCACTCCGATCACCAGAAAATGATGAAAACACAAACCACGCTCAATTTGCAATTCCTCTCGAATAATCATCTTAAAAATCATAGCTTGCGAAGATGAAACAGATTATATTCATGAATTCACAAATTATTTAAGTTGGGATTTTGACATATTTAAGTTTACTGTAATTCTTACATCCTAGTTAAAACTGCCTCCAATTTCTACTTAAAAATATATATTAAACCTAAATCTTGTTATTACAAACATAATTTGTTTAAACATTGAAGTCTAAAGAGAATCAGGGAAAGAGAAATTGGAAATTGATCAGATTTTAAAGCCTGAAAACTAGAACAGAGCATACATATTGGTACACAGATATGCACAGCAATATTAACATACATATACACATGAAATCATATCTGAACAAACATGCAAAGCATACTACTCAACAAAATTTCAAGTATTATCACATGCAACTGGTTATCAAACAACTTAGGCTTTTATAGAAAAAGTTTACTCACTGTTTTAAACTGTAGAACAGAGAACAAGCTTTGGAAAATTTGAAATCTGCACTTGAACTTTAAATTTATGCTTGATTGTTGATCTGCTACTTAATTGTTGAGTTTGAATTTGTTACTAGCTTGATCTCAGGTTGATCTTGAAAGAAGTTGAAGTAGATGTTGATTTCATTTTTGATTAAATTTTTTTTCTTTGGCAGTGTTGTTTATCCTTCTTTTGTTTAACTTACTTCAAGTGAAAGAAAATGAATAGAGAATAGGCCCAGTCACATATATCTGTATATAGGGAACGAAGTGTGTAGAGCAAGCTACCAGCTAAGATTTTCTTCCAGGCTTTACATTCAATATTTTATTTTATTTCTTTCCTTCCTTTATAACCTTGAGTAGATTTTTATTTGACTTGATTTTATGTTTTGCTGCTGACATTGTTTTGAAATGATGCATTGTATGCTTGAGATGAACATGCATTAAATGCTTGTCTCACTAGGTCCCTATATATATATATATATTTATATACATACATTTCATATGTATATTTATTTTTACCAAATGCATTTGTATTTTTTATCATATATACATACTTATACATAGTTACATTTACCTATTACACTTAAACATATTTTTGATATACATTGCTTTATTATATATATATATATATTCACATTCATACAAACTTTCTTATATTTTATTTTGCGTTGCCATAAATACACATATACATACATTTATATACTTATATATTCATTTAAAATCATAAACTTGTATATCCTTAATTTTCATATATATATATATATATATATTCAAACGTCGTGAAGTTTGTATATGTTTATCTCTATATATATATATATATATATATATGTTTATGGGTATTTTATCTTAATTTAAATGTTGGGGTTTACCTATGCAAAAATTTATTTTCCTTTCTATAGGATTTATCCTACCCATAGATTTCAGAATTAAATATCTAATATAATAATTTTAATTTTAATTTTTTTTAAACCGATCCATGTGTTATAAAGTATATAGTGTTTAAACCAATTTATATATATATATATCCAGATACTTTAAATCATAAATTTGTTTGTTCTGACTAATTAATATTTATATTTCAATAATGATCAGTTAATCTTCCAATCACAGCCGTCAGAAAACTCGGGTTGTCACATTTGGTTTAAGCATACATACAATAAGCATTCATAGTTAATAAATATGAACATGAATATAGTTTTAAAGCTTTGGTTTTTCAGGGTAAAATTTTACTTACTAACTAGTTTGCTAACTAACATTTACTTAACATGTTTGCATCCATCACACATATACATTTCCAAACCAAACATGAACAGATTCACATCATATCCAAACCAAGAAAGCAACATATATCACAATGTAACTAAAGTAAAGTATTTCCCAAAAAAAAGTTAAGAGTTTTACTCTCCGAAAGCTATCCAAACTTGGAATAAACTTTAAACTTTTAGAGCTTGGAAACCACCAAAAATCAACTCGAAAAGGGTCATCTTCTCCTTGGTTTTTAGACATGTTCGAAATTTGGTAAAGTGGTTTAAAGGAAAGTTTTAGTAAATTATTTTCTCTATCATTTATAAAAAAATTACTCAAAAAGGTTAATTTTTGAGGAAGTTATGGTCAAAATAGTGAGGGGTATTTTCGGACATAAAATCTAGGTTCAAAAAAACTCTTGCAAAAAAATGAATTTTTGGAGCATCTAAGCTTGAAATCAGAAAAAGTCATAAACTACAAAGTTGTGGTACTAGAAATATACATGGTTTGAAAAAAAGAAAACTTGATTTGGAGTAGTTTGGAGGAATTAATGGCCAAATGAACTGGGAGGAAAATGGAGAACTTTTTAAAATAAAAAGGAGGAGATTTAACAAGTTTGAAATTATTTTAAAAGTTTAAACTTTGATTTTTAAAAATTAAAATTATGAATAAAGAAGATGAATACTTTTGAAAAAAAATGGAAAAGGTGAAAAGTACAAGGGAAAAGAAAATGGAGAAAAGCTTTATACAAAATGCATAAAGGAAATTACCATTATACCCTTGTCCTTTGCCCTCCATTCATATGCTTCCACCTCATCACCAAGCCTCCCTCCCCGTGTACTCATGGTTTTTCTCTTGTCCACTTCCATGAAAACCTTACCCAACATGCATTTATAAGCATTTATACTAAATGTCTTTCTAAGTTGCCAAAACGTTACATCATGTCCCCTTAAGTTTCCTTAAGCATTTTATTCTTTTTAAACTTTATATACATTGGTATAAATACATATACATACACTAATACACACATATTAACTTATCTATAAATGTATATATTTACGGTAAATGGTTCACAATGTTTCTAATAACTTTTAGCCGACGAAAAATCGAAAATTCGGAAAAAGAATTCCGGTCACATTTTCAATCTTTCTTCGAACTAACTGTTTTTGTAAACAAAATTTGAAAATAATTTCACCATCATTAATCATTATTTAAAAGAGTTTTATTTGAGTATTAAAATCCATTATTTAAATATTTAAAAATGATTTAAATATTCAGCTATAAAGTGATTAATATACGGGTCGTTACACTCTCCCCCTTAAAAGAACTTCGTCTCCGAAATTTACCACAATACTTTCCTAGAAAGTAGACTATCCTAAAAATACCTAACACATTAATCGAACATAACTTATCCAGTAAAACCAGTATGGTATAAATATATATATGCAATCAAATTCAGAGAATACCCTGAAATAAAATACTGCGCATCTAATCATATCAGAAGGTAAATTTAGAACTAAATGCCCGGTGTCTTATATTCAAAATATTATTTTCAAATTTCTTTCAAAAAGAAATGTATTGAAAACCAAAACCAAAAATGACTAGGAGGGGGTCCTCCTAACAAAACGTGTAAAACTCTAGAATAAAAAAAAACTGGAGCATCCAGTGGTATTCCGGTTCCTCCAAATATAACAACTTGAGTGAACAATCATTATTTCATTCCAAAAATTTCAAAATCATATTTCTAAAAGCACCGGGGTTTAAGTCCTAATAAAAATAATTCAAAAATATTGGTTTATAAAATTTTAACTATATAAACTATGGTATATAAGACCACACAATCAATCAATCAATCAAATCAACCAAATTCCATAAAGGAATACACTAACACTATCAACCATTCAAATTCCATAAGGAGAAATCTAACACTCAACATTATTTAAAATGTCAAAAGATTAACAACAAACTCATAATTTAGGTTCAAAACTTTCTTGATTGCCCAAATATAGATAATTATATAAGCGTACCATTATTTGCGCATTAGCCTTTGGTTATTGCTTAGAAGATTATCCAAAATTACTCGGACAAAAATTGAAAGTTATACTCTAAAATTATTGGTTTCTTGACTACACAAATTTTTCTAAATCACATAAATTTGCATTTAATATTTTATTCAATATCAAAATTGTTTATGAATTTTTCATAAATTTTCATCTAAGTTTAAAAATATTTATATAGTCATTTCTTTATAAGACACCACATAATAACTTATTCCACTTTATTTACTTGCATAATACCCTTCTAAATCATAAGAGTATATACAAAACAAAAAATATTTTGCTTTTTACAATTTAGGTGAACATCAAATCAAAATTTGGGTTTTTTAAAACTAAGTCAACCTCTCAACCTCTTTAACTTAGAGTGTTAAAATGGATGATGTTTACGGGTTGACCCAAAACAACAAATAGTTTTACAACTTATATGTTTTAAACAAAAATATGGTTTTAATAAAACAATGTCTATTAAAACCATCCTACCTTTTCACATTAAGCTGTTATAATGAATCATGTTTATGGACTGAGCCAATAATACCAATTAGTTTACACTGCTTAGATACTTAAATAACATCTATGGTTTTGATAAAACAACGTTATCAAAACCTTAATATCCAATCTAACCAATTTAAATTACTGTTAAATTACCTCGTATATTATTTATGAGTAAAATTCATTTGTCAAACAATCTCTTATCAAAAATACTTTTATTTTGGAAATCAATTCTTTTTTAGGGAACTTAAACATTAAATACCCAATTTTTATTTCAAAACTCGTCTTTAAGAGTATACTCCTTACTTTTTCTTTATAAAATAACTTCAAACAACTTGTTTATTAAAACTCATTTTGGGTTCGTTCGGATTTGAATTCATTTCGATCACACAATGATAAAGAGAATAATTGACTAAGTACTCCACATCAATCACCTAAGCAGCATCTGATAGTCACTTAGAAGATTATTCAGATTACCATAAAAATAACCAAAATGCTTTCCTCCGAATTATTCTGAAAAAGCATTCTACTTAAAATTCCTTTTCCAAAATATTTATACTTTAGAAATATTTCCAAATTATATCGCTATTACTTTTTTCAAAATCTTTTGAAATCATTTTAAACAATTCCTGGATTTAAATTTTCCAAAAACTCTTTAAATGTTAGTTGGAAAGACAAATTTATAATACTAAGTGCATCAAAACAAGGGTCAAAACAAATGTTATTTTAAACATCGTTTACTAAAATCCTAAAACAATTTACACATAGCTTTATTTATAAGCAATTCTATTTAAAAGTTCTCATTTAAAAACCTTCATTTATTAATTTAAAACAATATTTATTATCTCAAATGATAATAAAACAATTTAAATACCTTTCATAAATTCCAAACAATGTTAACCGTCCTGAGGATGATTTATAGTATTCTTTTTAAAACCTTAGGACCATATAAATCTTCCAAAGAAAATAAATCAAATTTAAATTCTTTTATTAAATTTAAATAACATTAATTATCCTGAAAGATAATAAATTACATTTATAATATCTTTTATAATAATATTAATTATCCTAAAATATGATTAATCAAATTTACAATTTCCTTTAATGAACAAATCAATTATCTTCAATAAAAATAGTTAATTACTTCCAAAACACATTCATCAAATCAATTAATTTATTTAAACTCGCTTATTAAATCAATTAATCAACTTAAAATATTATTTATCAAACAATTTATTAATTCCATATAGTCATTAATTAAAATGAAGATTTACTTTCAAATATCATTAATTAAGATGATTATTAATTTTCAAATATCATTAATTAAAATAATTAATTAAATTCACATAGCATTATTTAAAATGATTAAATAAATCCAAATCTTATTAATAAAAAAGATTAATTAATTTTAAACATCATTAGTCAAATGATTAATTAATTTAAAATATCATTAACCAAAATGATAAATGAATTTTAAATATCTACTTTTGGGAAAACACAAGCTCAAGTTCAAACACACACAAGGGTTTAGGGGATGATATTCAATAAATGACGGTATAGCGGAAATTGCTATAATAACACTTAAACATTTTAAATGGAATATCAAGATTAATTTCAATTAATCTGTCAATAAATCTAACTATCACCCAAGTAATTCAAAATAGTTTATAGCATCATATATATGATATAGCAAATTTAGATGTGAGTTAAACTTACATTTAAATGATTCTCATTTATTATAATTAAATTTTATCAAATATTTATCCTCTAAATGTATTATCCTACTATTCAAATTATATTAAGCAACTTTTTAAGTTTATTTTTTAGCTTAACATTATTAAAAGATGATTTTTAACTTATCCCTTTCACCGAACACCTTATAATCAAACGGTGAAACTTAATTCACAAAGGGTTCGTTCCAAGATTCCCTAACTCCCATCTACTCGACCTATACCTTACTAAGGAAAATTCCTTATTCAACAATAGTTAATCTCAAATTGGACGAGCATAACTAATCAAATCCTAAATGATAACCATAGAATATTATCATTTCTAAATAATCAACTCAACTATACAATATTAATTTTGAAAATCATTCTTATATATATAATATATTCCTCAGTAAAATTATTTCATTTACCATTTTAAAACAATATTGTATTGGCAGATCTGTTCAAGTGTTTAGGAATCCCTATCGATAATGCTGATCAGACGTATCGACCAGAATTCATATACCACTCAATGGATCAAACAACACAATATAATTTTTTTTATAAAACTAACAAATGCGCGCTCAATATATACTTATACTCTCAAACTTATCCTAGGATATTACTAATCCTATCCTTAGAGAGTTTACCCCACCAGGGCTTAGGGGTTCGCTAAACCCAAGCTCTGATACCATATGTGACGACCCACCTTTCCGATCCCTAGGAACGACACTTAATACATCCTCGGTATTTGTGTGCCATTGCCCAAGCACCCAAAAGATAAGTTGTATTGGGATAAAATAAAGAACAAAATAAAACAGAATAGATAAACCTCATAGCGGATTGGTTACATATAATATAAAAAGATATAGTACTAAAGGTTACTCCTTATAAGGGGTTATCAGAGTTATAAAAAAATCTAATAGATTTGCAATTATACATTCTGACTTTTCATTTTTAAGATACAAAATACACCTACATAATCATACAACGGAAATAAATAACTTGATCACTAAGGAGCTGCCTGCTCGATCACCGTCTTCAAAGAGCTCCAGAGAAAACCTACTATTCTCGGACTACCCAAATATAATAGAGTACCCGAGAGTTTAGGGAAAATAAACAACTCAGGTCAGAAAAAATGCCTGGTATGAGTAAAACTTTGAAATAAAAGGAAGTGCATTTAACAATAATATGTGGGACCACACCGCTAACGTGGAACGGGTTTTCTCCCACGTAAACAACA
The DNA here is from genome assembly GCA_030737815.1 of Allium fistulosum. Taxonomy (NCBI): domain Eukaryota; kingdom Viridiplantae; phylum Streptophyta; class Magnoliopsida; order Asparagales; family Amaryllidaceae; genus Allium; species Allium fistulosum. The sequence continues at coordinate 744,301,302 of CM060901.1, read as the reverse complement.
ACCAAACATAACAAAAATGGAAATGAACAATAGGGAACAAATCCAAACATAGATGATGAGTACAATTAGTATAACATTTAGACTTGAAAGAATTCAAATAGCATGAATAAAAATCCAAACTGGATAGAATGGATAAAACAAGACAACGGTCCAAACTCGATAGAATGGACTAAACAAGATAACTATCTAAACTGGATAGAATGGAAAAAACAAATAATTGAACACCGCGAAGAGTGGTTGACCCTTCCCATTGTAATTAAAGAAGGCAGATTCAAAGGTTCGAATCAAATAAGAAAAGGAAAATTTTCCAATAATAACTAGGAAGGTGCACCCCCCCTTGAAGTATACCTCTAATAATATACTTCTGAGAAGCTCATATACTCCATGACACTTCTTGGACAATACCAAGCCGGACCCCGCCAAACCTTACCATGTATCTGAATATTTCACATCTAAATCTTAATCGTTTTTTCACGTGATGGTACATAATAATATATATGAGATGGGAAAATACCTTAACGGGAGCAACCTCACATAACTTGGCTTCCTCTCGCGCTTTTGGTTTAGTCATTTCCAACAAAGAATAATAAAGCTCAACGGAGCAACACATCGTCTTAGAACAACGATAATAAAGAAGCCAAGGTAACCGATAGTTGGGAAACCAACTATCGAGGATATAAGATGATCATATATGAAAATTAAGTCTTGTATACTTATCACCACTCATCGAATTCAAACTTGTATTATTTCTTGGTTAACAATAATACCAGACAAGTCAAGGTAGTGTTACCTCAAAGTCATGTCTCACGATTATTCTTATCTTTCGAAATAGCGACAAGTCTACTTCTTCTACATTTAGTGCTAAGTATACAAATAAATCATTCCCATACAAGAGAACAGCTTTATGGAAATTAATTCATTTCCATAAACGAATCAAACATTTTTTCTTTTAAAAACCCGAATTCGTGCTTGGCCTCACATTACAAGTATTAGCTTTAAAACACTTTGTTAAAAGAGTTCACTAACTTCAAAAAATCAATTTAAAAAGGATTTAATAACTTAAAACATCTTTATTACATTGATTAATTAACTTTAAACTTCATACGCAATTTGATTTTTGAACTTCAAATGACTTTAAATAATAAAAAAGGGTAAACCACTTTAAACCTTAATAATTCAATTAATTAGTAAAATACAATTAATTAAATTAGTTAATTAATAACTAAATATTATTATTTTAAAATGATTAATAAATTTAAATCATCATTAAGGAAAGATTAATTAAAGTTAAAACAGTTTGATTTCCTTTTAAAAGTCATTAATTAAAAAGATTAATTAATTTTAAAACATCATTAATTAATTGATTTACTAACTTTAATCAATCATTTTCAAATGATTAATTAGCATTAAACATCATTAAATAAAATGATTAATTAAATTTAAAACATTATTAACTAAGTAATTAGTTAAATTTAAAACACATCATTAATAAGTTAATTAGTTAACTTAATCCTTATTAATTAATTAATTAATTAAATTAAATAATCATTAATAAAATAATTAATTATTTTTGAAAAAATCATTAATCAAAACCTTGCTTAACTTGTAAAACAATTCCAAGCACGAAGATGAAACCAAATGGTTTGATAAGAAGTGATTTTTTGAAAGTGCCGATACAGCGACTATCGCTATACAGGCAGTTCGGTAAACAAGTTTATAATATTATCAACACAACCAACATCACATAGAAATGGTTTAAGAATAAATACAACAAGCATTCATAGGTAATAAATATGAACATGAATATAGTTTTAAAGCTTCGGTTTTTTAGGGTAAAATTTTACTTACTAACTAGTTTGCTAACTAACATTTACTTAACATGTTTGCATCCATCACACATATACATTTCCAAACCAAACATGAACAAATTCACATCATATCCAAACCAATCAAGCAACATATATCACAATGTAACTAAAGTAAAGTATTTTCCAAAAACAAGTTAAGAGTTTCACTCACCGAAAGCTATCCAAAATTGAAATAAACTTTAAACTTGTAGAGCCTGGAAACCACCAAAAATCAACTCGAAAAGGATCATCTTCTCCTTGGTTTTTATACATGTTGCAATCGAAATTTGGTACAGTGGTTAAAAGGAAAGTTTTATAAATTCTTTCCTCTATCATTTAAAAAAAAGAATTAATCAAAAATGTTAAATTTTGAGGAAGTTATGGTCAAAATAGTGAGGGGTATTTTCGAACATAAAAATCTAGCTTCAAAAAACTCCCAAAAAAATAAATTTTTGGAGCATCTAAGCTCGAAATTAGAAAAAGTGGTAAACTATAAAGTTGTAGACACTGAAAATATATACGGTTTAAAAAAATAAAATCTTAACTTGGAGTAGGTTGGAGGAAGTAATGGCCGAAAGAACTGGGAGGAAAATGGAGAACTTTTTAAAATGAAAAGGAGGAGATTTGACAAGTTTGAAATTATATTAAAAGTTTAAACTTGGATTTTTTAAAACTTAAAATTATGAATGGAAGCTATTAAAAGTTTTCGCGAAGCTTTTAGGAAGATGAAGACTTTTGATAAAAATGGAAAAAGTGAAAAGAATAAGGGAAAAGAAAATGGAGAAAAGTTTTTATACAAAATGCATAAAGGAAATTACCATTATACCTTTGTCCTTTGCCCTCCATTCATATGCTTCCACCTCACCACCAAGCCTCCCTCCCCTTGTACTCACGTTTTTTCTCTTGTCCCCTTCCATGAAAACCTTAACCAACATGCATTTATATACTAAATGTCTTTCTAAGTTGCCAAAATGTCACATCATGTCCCTTTATGTTTCCTTAAGCATCTTATTCTTTTTAAACTTTATATACATTGGTATAAATACATATACATACACTAATACACACAGTTATACACATATTAACTTATCTACAAATGTATATATTCACATTAAAAGGTTCATAATGTTTCCAATAACTTTTAGCCGACGAAAAATCGAACATTCGGAAAAAGAATTCCGGTCACATTTTCTTTGAACTATTTATTTTTTTAAACAGAATTTGAAAATAATTTCACCATCATTAATCGTTATTTAAAAGAGTTTTATTTGGTTATTGAAATCCATTATTTAAATATTTAAAAATGATTTAAATATTCAGATATAAAGCGATTAATATACGGATCGTTACATTTACCTTTTTAATGAGTTCATCATGAAGTAATTTAACCATTATTTGTCAACTCTTTTGGCTTTTCTAGGCCTAGTTTTAATATCTTTTAATATTATGAAGTTTTCGATGATTATTATGTGAAGTTAAATTAAATATGATAATATATTCCAAAAATTGGGATAAAATACCAAGACTATGAAATACATATAGAAAAAAAATTATGAGTAAAGGAAGAAGCTACATTGAACTGCTAAAAATTCAATTTCGTCACAAGTGTGAATAACAAATACTTTTTGTACCACATTTGTTTCACTATTTATATTAGAATTTATATTCAAAAAAAGGGTTAAATATTAGCAATTTTAATTAAACCTATTTTGCATCCATCTAAATTGGAAATCTAATTTGTAAGTAATTAAATCAGATATTTGACTTTGGAAAACTTACACATGTGATTTCGTGATCAATATTAATGAACTAAATTTCTTGAAACAATTTTTAGTACTTTTTTGGAGAAAACTGGGCATCCCAAAACCAAGATTTTTTGAATGGGAATTCTCCCTTCTTTTGTATAAAAGATGAAAGCTTAAACCATGGTTGCAAACCTTATAATAAGTGCTTCCCCCATTAAGCTTTAGTATCGAAAAGTCTTACTCATGACTTATAGGACTAATTTTCACATGATTTTTCTTTTGTTAGTTTTATCACTTTGTGATTACATTGTACTGGTATTTAGGGTTATTTTGTATTAATAATTTTCCATTAATTACTATACTAAAACTTTTGATTCTCTACTATAAATTGGTTTATGTTTTCTCATGATCATCAATATTAAAACTAGATAAGAAGAATTAACACTATGTTTTCAAAACTAAAGAGATAGAATTGATTGTTTTTAGTAAAAGATATTATTCGTTCTACTTATTCGTTGAAAGTTTGATAGCTATATATGGTTATTCATAGTATTACAATAAAATGTTGGATAATTATAGTTTCTGTAATGGCCAAGATTTTTGACCCTCGAAAATTGACAATAATACATCCTCAGTATTCACGTGCCATAAATCCAAGTGTCGGAAACCCGATCGTTAAGGGTAAGAAAGAAAATAAAGACAGAACATAATCTTATACGGATGTAATAACATATACTATTTCAATATATGATCTTTACGGCGGAAAATTTTAAGTACATTTATAAGAGTTAAATATGGACAGTTATAAATATCTGTCCTTACAAATGCAAAAACAATAACACATAAGTGTGGTGGAAATGGATAAAAATCTTGAGAAAAATCTTCTAACTCCACGCTACGAACTCTTCCAGATTTCTTCTAACTAAACCTGACTAGTAGGTTTCCCAGGAAAATTAGGACACCCAGAGTTTGAAAGGAAAATAAAATCCGGGTTAGTCATGGAACTGGTGTGAGAAACTCAAAGTACGAACTTTGAAAACATAAGGGTATCTAATAAGACCACGCTGCACATAAACACGGAACGGGTTTTTACCTTATGATAACCAAAAATATTTGCTACATCAAAACATTTAATATTTTTTTTAATGACATTCTTTTGGAAACATTTGCAAGCAAACTTATTTATCTTTACCGAAATTGTCACCATTATTAAATTCCGAATGTGTTAGGCTATACAAAAAAAAAACTTTTACAAAGCTCATTCGGAGAATGTATTTCCATAAAATGGTAGGTAAGGGACCATGTTCCATACAGTACACCTCTAGAGGGATGTACCAAGGATCAACGTCTTCAAAACCTCTACACCTGGTAAGACCCGGCCTACCCACAGACCCGCCTAGTGGTGGATAAAACCGAATATGACATCACCTCGGCCGTTACTGACCTATCCATGGCCATAACATACACAACATACTTTACATATAAAGAGTAATCTAGAAGGATGATGACCATACCTTTATGGGCACGGCCCACATAGCCTTACGAAATGCCCTATTTAAACCATTACGATTGATGAGGCCCGAGGTAGCGATTACCTTTCACATAGCACATTCTACTTTGAATGCCACATTGCCATTCCTTAATCACACAACTGATTTCTGCAAACGCATTACTTCTGAGCTCGTATATCTCAGGAAAGGGTGTTAAGCTAAGAGAAGTTGTCTTCTCTGCCACCAAACAGATGTTCATAGAGATTAATCAATGTAATTAGAAATGCAACATCTGACATTCGTCGATACAAGTTGTCTAGGAACAGGACAAACATAAGGCACTCTCTTACCACATCCAGTTGGGGATTACCCCTAGGATTAGTAGCAAGGAGTCCTTGCTTTGAAGATCCCATAATGAAGGGACCACTGCTATTTATTTATCTCCATATGTGATATCCCAGAAATTTTTGGGCAATATCAATTTAATAATCTGTTTAAATAATTAAATTGATTTGTTAATCTTTGATAATTAAATTTGAATTGGTTTAATAATCTGATTAAATGAATATTTAATTAGTGAATTTTACTAATAAAATGATTTCTATTTATAATATATATATATATAATTGTATATATTGTAAATAGATAAGCTTGGGTTTGTAATTTAAATAATAAATAAAATCTTGTTTTTAATTTCTAATATATATTTTGATAGTTGGGAAATTATGATTTATTTAATATAAGCTTTTCAAAGCTATTTAAACAAAATAACTATATGGTTTTGAAATGAGATTAATAATAAGGATTATTTTATTTTCTTTTTGAAATATTGCTTAATAAATAAGATTTAAGAGTATATATATATAGATAAGTTTAAAATACAATATTAATAGTGTATTGTTTTATTTATAGATATAAATAGACTTTAATAAAATAAGATTGTTATTTTCAAATTGAATGTGCAGTTATATATGTATGTATATAAATTGACTTTAAATTGGATTTTAAATATAATTTGAATTTGAATTTAGATTTAATTTTGAATTCAAAAGGAGGTAATATTTAAATAGTTTTGGATTTTATAAATGTATATGTAAACCTTTATTCATAATAATTAGTTTTGTTTCTTTATAATTAATATATATATAGATAAGTATTAAATAAATTAAGTAAAGGCTTTTCATTTACATTTAAAATAAATATTAAAACTTAAAATAATATGTGTAAATCTATAAAGTCACCTAAATAACAAGTGTACACTAATAATACTATGTAAGTGACAAATGTCAAGTTGTAGATTTTTGTTTTTCTTTTATTTTGAATAAATCATTTCCACTTATATATGCATCTACTTCTTATCTACATTTCCTTTTATTTTCTTTTACAAAAATAAGAAAACATTCAGCTGTAAAGTTAATAGCTGAAGATAAATTCTCCTCTCAATAACAATCTGATAATCATTCCTCTCAACCAAAATCTGAAATCAATATACTCCTCAAACCAGAAAATAAATTCAATAACCTGTATCATTTCTTCAATCAAAACAAAGCCTGTAACTAAGAATCTTCAAACCAGTAGTTCATCATTTCTCTGCAATCTGGAACCAAACCTGTATTTCTTCAAAACTGGAAATCAATACTTCCAAACCAGAAATCAAACTTAAACCAAATTCTCAGAAATAAAAGCCTGTTCTTCTTTTCAAAAATCTGGAAGCCTGTATTGTTCAAAATCAAAAAGGGGTGCATTTTTCTTTAATCTGGAAATTAGAGCATGCATGCAAGTTTCTTCAGAAACATTCAAGTTAAAAGTTTTTAAAGATCAAAAAGCAACTCAGTTTAAATCAAAGCAAGTATTCCAGTTCAAGTTTCCAGGATTTAATATGCTCTGTTCATTCTCAAATTGGTGAGTAACAATATTTTTAAAATTTAATGATGAAATCTGGTTGCATGCTTATCTTTAAAATAAGTTTATCTGTGAATATATTTTTAGCAAATATTTGTGCATGTATGTACTTGAATGATTTGGTGTGCATATCTGTTGCTTCTGTTTTCTCTGTTCTCAGTTTCAAACTCAAATTTTTGATCAAAAATTCATTTCCTTTTTGATCTAACCCCTGTTAGAACTTGGATTTTAAACAAAATTGTTTATGTAGTCATTAAGTTAGGTTTAAAAATTTAATTTAGATAAAATATATTTGAATTGGCTCTGGAAACCCAAAATAAACAGGCAAGCTTGAGTATGTTGGAAATTTAAGTACCTTAATTTATTAAAACAGGTTTGTAAACTAAAAACTTAACTAAAATCTTGATTTTTAAAAATGAAATCAAAATTTTTAACATTCAATCGAAGGAGCAGTTTGGGGTTGAACAGTTTTCACGTTTTGGGTAGTTTCTATAACCTAAGTGTTCGGGAAGGTTGTGGTTTCTACTGATGATAGAGTGATGATAGGAGAGTTCGAGAAAATGTCTGATAATGTAAAAAAAAACACTGTGGCGAAGGGATTTGATTGGGAAAGTCTGGAACCCTAGTTTAACTAGGTCTGTTATTTTTGTTCGACATTTCCTCTAGAGTTGATCGAGTTCATTGGAGCTCTGGGAAAAGGTAGTTATGGTGTAGATGAAGACGTGGCCGAAGTTTTAGAGGTGACGGTGGTCGGAAGATCGTGGACGAGGCGATGATAGGCTTTCGTGGATGGGTTCTGTTGTATTTTCAGGTTTGGGATTAATGCTCGATTTCGAATTTTGAGTTTGTTCGTGGTTCTGGTGATTGGGATCGCGAGTGGTGGTCGTAGACGACATGGTGGCGATGGAGTCGATGGTCAGAGGCGATCATCTCGACTGTGCATATGCACGGTACACGTTTGTTTTTCTGGCGAGTTAATTTTGGAGCAGAGGGAAGTCTCGAGTTGTCTCGAGTTATTCGCGGGTTTGATCGAAGCAGGGAAGGTTTCGACTCGAAGTAAATCGAGTTGTCTCGGGTAGATTTAGTAATTGAAGTTTAAAGCCTGACAGTGTTTTTAAAATTTAAATTGAGTTTTAAACTTTGAAAACAGGATTTAAAACCAGTTTTAAATCAAGTTTTCATTCGAGTTCAAGTATAAAATTTGTATCCTAGAATTTGAGATAAATAAAGTTTTATAAAATTTATAATGTTTTAACAAAATGAAAAATGTTAAAAGTATAATTTTATAAAGGTTTGAATTTAAAAATCTTATAAATTATCTTTATAAATGTTAAGTGTTCTTAACATTTGAATTTAAGAAGATTTTGTAAATTTGATTTCAAATTTTATTAAAGTTAAATTGTAATTTATTTTAAATCTTTAAATTGAATTAAAAGAAAGATTTTTAAAGTAAAATGTTTTAAATCTTTATTAATAGTAATTAAAGTAGTTAAAGGATAAATACTTTAATTTAGTAATTAATTAAGATTTAATGATTAGGTTCATTAAATTAATAGGGTAATTAAAGAATAATTTGATAATTTAATTAATTAATGATTTAGTGTTAATTAATTAAATAATTAAGATTATAAGTTAATTAATTAAGATTAATTAATTTGGGATTAATCATTTATTTAGATAAGTATAAATTTTTAATAAATGATTAGATAATTTAATTAATCAAGAGATTAAAGGTTTATTTATAAATTAATTAAGTAATAGAGATTAATTAATTGGTAATTAAGAATCTATTTATTTGTAATTAATAATAGTTGGTTAAGCTTAATTACTTAAAGAAAGTAATTAAAGGATTGTTAATAATTAATGAGAAATCATTAATTAGGAATTATTTAATAATTAATTAATATGATTAATTTTGATAATCAATTAGATTAATTAATTAATGATAATCATTTATAAAATGGGTTAAGTATAATTACTTAATGGAAGTAATTAAGGTAATTAATTAAATAAATTTGATTAAGTTAAATTAATTAATTAAATTAATTTAAGATAATCATTTAGAGATGTAATAAATATAATTACTTAAATGTAATTAGTGAAGAGTAATTACTTAGGAAAGTAATTAAAGTTAATTAGAGGATGTAATTAACTAAAGAAGATTTTTAATAATAAAAGTAATTTTAGTTTAATTACTTTTGTATAATTAATCAAGGGATTAATTAAAGGATAATTAATTTTGGAGAAATTAATTTATGGAAGAGTATTTAAGAGTAGTTAATTACTAAATGTTATTAATCAAAGGTGATTAATAAATGTGGTTTAATTAAGAATTAATTATTAAATATAATTAATTTAAATGATGTAATTAAGGATTGGTTAATTAAGATTAATTAATAAATAATTAGTGATTAAAGTAATTAATTAATTATAATTAATTAAGGATTAATGTAATTAATTAATTAATTAATTAATGAAGTAATTAAAGATTAATTACTGAAATGGTTTAAGTTAATTAATTTGTGAAATTAATTAAGAGTTAATTACTTAAAGTAATTAAAGTATAGTTAATCAGGAATGATTAATTAAGATGATACTTAAAGTATGATTAATTAATTGGTTTAATTAATAATTAAGTAAGCAGGATTTATAAAATGAAGTAATTAATTTAATTCACTTTAAATTGATTAGAGATGATATAAATCATTACTTATGATGGATGAGTAGTATTAAATGCTTTGCATTGTTTGATATCTCTGATGAGATATATACTGATCTATGATATGGATGTTGGTTGAATTGGAATGATAATATGAGTTATCTGTTTGTGATGATAATGTGGATTATCTATTGAGTTATCTATATCTGTGTGTATATAGATAAGAATTGAATTGTTTTAACTTTAAAACAACTTGGCCTTAAAAGATACGTTTTGGATTTCGATGAGACCGGGACCGGGTTTCCGTATACCGGGATTCCAGGTCTGGAGACCCGAATACCACATCGATCCAAATTTACGATAGGTCATGAATCTCAAGTGAAGATGAAGATTCAGAGTGCAAGGATTATTGTCGTTAACTCTGAGGGTGATTCCAACACGAGTGTAACGAGATAATGCCTTCGGTTTCGTTCGAACCCGGAACGAACTTGTATGGATTGAATGCTTTCAGAACATCGTCAGGTGGACGATGAGCATTCTAAGTGGTGTGTTCTGATTTAAAGGTAAATCGTAGCCTCAAGCCTCATCAACCGGGAATGGCTAAAACAGGGGAGGTGCAGCAAGGCTTCGTGGGTAGCACCCACTGAGAGTAAGGTCATCCCTGTCTAGAGAAGTTCCTTTTATTTCGGCTTAGTGGTGCAGTTGGCGACGGCCATCTGTGGGGTGATTTTATTCGGGATTATCCAGTAAGGGATGGTTCCGGCTTTGTGTTGCAGGGGATTGGGAGTGATCCTCGGTACGGTGATCTAGGCCCCGTACTGTGATGAGCGGTACCCCGGTAGCTCTGCCATTGTATGGAAACCCAAATTCCAATAAGTGATAACGGACTTGATTGTATACCTATATATGCTGGAATTTAATGAATGTAACAATTTCGGCTATGTGAATACTTATTTGAAAACCCTAGACCTTATTATAATACAATCGAATTTCCTATCAAATGTTTTGGTTAGCGTGAGGTAAAAACTTACCCATGTTTATTTGTGGGGAGTCTTACGTGATACCTTTTCTTTTAAAAGGTTTTCTAAAGTAAAACAAGTTTAACCTGTAACTCACACCAGACCCATGTCTGACCCAAGTGTTTATTTCTGTTTTATATAAACTCTTGGGTACTCAAATTTTTACGAGTAGCCAAGGGATTCAGGTTTAGCTTTGACGAATATTCTGGAGGAGCAATGGAGCAGGAGGCTTCGGCGTTCGTAGATATAGTATTCCGCTGTGTTGATATCTGTGATAGTGTTTGTATTGTATTGAGTTGTAATAACTAGACAGGTGTTTATAACTGTCTAGTATGTGATGTATATGTTGTGCAACTCTGATAAGTGTTGTATACTATGTAATAGTTTATGTTATTAATATAATTTATTTGTTCCGCTGTGTGAGATTCTGATGTTGTTTTCTTTCTCTTCTCTTCTTTTCTCTTTTCTATCCCTTTCTTCCTTCTAGACGGTGCGTCCTTCGGTGGATAGAAGGTCGGGTCGTCACACCATAGCTACTCCAAAATTATCAACAAACAATCCTTCCGTTATGAAGATCCCCACTTTCAACTTTATTGTCTTTAACATGTCTTCACTTTCGAACTCTTAAATTGGTTCGAAGTGGCTTTCGGATAAGAATCAGTCAAATCCAACCCCGGTTCCTTTAAACCAATCATCGATAATAAGGTTGTTTAGCAAATAGGGAATTAAATTTTGATTGATTAATTTCATTTTATCAAAATATCTTCTAGAGATATATATCTTTAAAACATTATTTCTATTATATACATGTCATTAAATCTCTCTTTATCTTTGGAAAATTATTTAAATCTTAACAAAGATTTGTTAGTTCCCAATTACATTTTGATTGAGTTAAAACCATGTTATCTAGGATGTTAATACAAAATAGTAAATATTAAGTGAGAAGAATCTATAGAAATCAACTAATTCTACTCAATATCAACTTCCGTATTCAACAAGTACTATGGGCAGAATAACGGTGAAATCGCCTTTTAAATTCCATGAATAGTACGAGTTCCTTCCTCGGAATTTAACATCTAGCATAAGAAGATCACCTCCATACAATCCAAGTTATTTAAATTTGGAAACTTATATCTTTTATACTTTGGGAAATTTTGATCCGAGTAAATCAAATTTACTATCCCCTCCATCGGCCCAGTTTGGATAACCAGGGAGAGCAGGAAACTGGATTTCCAAACTCGCCTAGAAACTATCTCTTCGTCACCCATAAGGTGGTCAAGTTATTTGATCGACTCTAAATCTTTTAACATACTTAATTGACTTCTTTAATTATTTATTTTAACCACTTTATAAGTCCATCGAATCACCCTTAAAAAACTTTATAATTCATTTAAAAACATTTACAAAAAATATAAAAGAGCTATTGCGTTTAGAACTATATTTCAAAAGTTATAGAAAAGTGTTGCAAATGGTGCTTTCTAAGCTATATTGATCAAAACGTCTTTTCGATCATTTGAAAATTCATTTTTATAACTCAAATCACTTTTTAAACATTTTAAATGATTTTTAGAATTTATTTCATATTTTTAAACAATTTTCAAATATTATTTTTTTAAAAGTCGTTTTATGGATTCCGAACTGGAAAACCGCGATTATTTTAAAAACTTGTTTTATTCATATTTCAAAATCTACTTGCCGAAATCTCAAATTTTTTCTTTATTTGAAAGCTATGGATATAATAGTTCAAAAAATTTTATCTTGAAGAATTCCGAGTTATATTCCATTATATATGTTCGTTTGACTTTTACGGCACGAACTACTATTACGAGACGCACCAATTTTTGACTAAATTTCCAATATTCATTTAAACTTTGCCAAAACACTTTTAAATTTTTATAAAACAATTATAAACCAAATTAAACCATTTTTAAATGGTTTAAACATTCCATATGCACCATTTCATTAATAAAAGAAAGTGGTTTCCTTTATGATTATCGACGTGTATTAACGTGACTTGTATATTTATTCAACAACCATATTAAACATCAATATTATCATATTCAAACATGATAAACAACCATCATTAATAATCATATCCAAACATATATATCATCCAATAATATATATAATCATAGTTTAGGAGTTTTCTTACCTTCATTAGATATTAACCTTAGGAAAATTTGCGATAGCTTCTCTACGATTGACTAAAACTTTACAGAATCGAACTTCTTGACCTTGAGTGGGATCGGCCCACCTTAGGGTGCTCACACCTAGGTAATGTAAGGATGAAGGCTTGGCCAAGGGTAGAGAAGAGTGTGGTCGTGGGTTTTAGAGAGGTAAAGGAGGAGTTTGATGATAGGATTGAGGTGGTTTTACTAACATATATAAATTATATAATTTTGATTCTCTTTTGCCAAATATTTTGCCATTATTTTGCTAAGTATTGAAGCCATTAGAGTAGCTTTAAGAAGTAGGAAGAAGTGGTAGAAAATGACTTAGGAATTTATGAAAGAGGGTAGTGTATTTATAGGAAAATTTTGGGAAAAAATATCCTAACACAAAATTATATTCTCACCCTCAACCCACACCCTTCCTTTCACCTCCAATACACGACCTTCCACCACCATCACTTTGGCCCATGTGGGTGTACATGTGCATGTCCTTGCATATTGACTTATGCATGATTAAGTGAGAAGGAAAGGAGAAATCTCATTATATTTCTTATATTTACCATATGTAAATCCAAATGCAAATGGTAACTTTTCTTATGTGTGTATATGACATGTATATGTGCATATGTGTGTGTGTGTGTGTGTGTGTGTTTGTATGTATGTATGTATGTATGTATACATGACATATGACTTCTGTTCGTTAAACCATTGAAAATCGAGAAATCGATTACCGGTCATATTTTTACTTATATATAAACAAGTAGTTTGGCACGTGCGATGCACGTGCACAATATGAATTGATATTAAAAAATATCTTTTGTAAGGTTTTTTTGGATCTTATCAATTGTTGTCGACATATACGTAATGTTATTTTTTTATTTGTGTACATGCACAAATCAACCGTTTGTCGAAACATGAATGAGACTAAGTTATTTTAGGAAATAATTAAACAGGTAAAGAAAGTAATCGACTATTACATCAATATTTTGAGAAATGGAACTAATAGTAAAATTAGCGCTTTTAGTAGTTTGGAACTTAGAAAACTTGCATCATCTTTCTTTTAAAAAGTAATAAATCACCATATTAATATATAGAGAATTTTTTAGATTAGTATCATTATAAAAACTTGTAAGACTTAAGTATATGTAATAATGTTTACCTTTGCATTTTCAAGGTTGATGTCAACAGTAGTAGCTTGTAAGTAATATGTAGAAGCTGAAGTATAGTTGTAGCAATCGTTTTCTCCCCTCTTTATCCTGGGCTTGAGACTGACGTCGGTAATATGTAGATGGCACAGTTAAAAACATTGTATTCCATTATCGTGTCTTCTATAAATAGGTTAAGGGTCATTTCCTTGTAAAGTTAATGGAGCAAAAGATTTTAGAAATCCTTCGTTGCGGAAGTTTTTTTTCATACATATAGCTTTTGGATTAAATTGTCTCCATGGACGATGAATTATTTATTTCATTATCGCGTTATGTAGTTTAGGTTCTAGATCTTTGCATGGAATTTCAGCTCCAACTAAAGCATCATAAACATCGGGATTGTTAATCTTATCATTTTCATATAGTATAATTAGAATAGGTGAATGTGGTAGTCCTCCGTTTTGGTATTCAATGACATGGATGTGGGCAATGACTTACCTAAAACACACTTGTCAAATAACTCAATTTTTAAATGTTCTAATTTTGTATGAAAAACCCTAGTTGTTAAATTTGGTCTCTATTTATAAAATCCTAGTTTGAACTAACATCGTTTGAAACTTTACCGTTGATTTACCAAGTAAAAATGATGAATTAATCACATCAACTGGGTTCCAATCCATCGGCACGTGCATTACACGGATGCCAAGAATAACATGAGCAATTCTAAATTATGGAAAAATTAATGGTCTGTGTTTGATGTAGCATAGTTGTGCCTGAATCTTGGTTTATAATATACGACTGAAATAGAAGCAATATAGTAGCAAAAATAGTTCTGGATATCCAAATATTGAAATCCAGTAAGTTGAGGATGATAAAGTTTTCATGTATATTGGTGTATCTCTATAACAAACTGATACTAAAGTACTCTTCGTCAAAATTTCACACAGATTCCTAATTATTCAAAATATATATGCATAATTTCCTCAATACTTTAGCAAATACACCTTCTAACATGTATTTTATAAAATCTTATTATCCTAGTTTCAGGAAATATTAGTGACTTTAGTGGTCATGACACTTCCAACACACACATCCACCTCCATATTCATATCGGAGTCGATGTCAAGCAATAACATATGAATTATGAAGATATAATGCAGCCTTGCCCATTCATATTTGCTACGTTTCAACTTCTCTACCATGTCTAGGTAGGCTACAACTAAATTTATTATTAGACAGGAAATAATGCAAACAGTAAATAATAATTCTGGTGGTAATATCAACCCAAATATATTATTAAATTCTTTATTTTTGTGTTTACTTCACATCATTAGACTTCGACATAACATCATGATAGACGCATACATTATATTTGATCATTATTCCTGTACATAATAAGCTGGATTAGTTGTGCATGCATATCCATTTGCATCTCAGTTGCAAAAGTTTGTTTTTATAATCATAATCAGTATCTAGTTCTAGGAAATTTGCAACCAATTCAAATTATTGATGGTCCTATAATTTAACATATAATGGATCATTATATTATCGAACAACTTTATAACTATAGATAAATTTAAACAAATAATTTCAAGTTATACTTTAAGGTGAATGCACCTCTAGTATTCTAAAAGAAACATCATTGGATAAGGCATTTTATTCTCGTCTTCATCAGGCAAGGGAAGCATAAATTTTAATGTTTAAAATTAGTTGAAATTAGTTGAAAAACATCGTTAATGTTAAATAAGTACAAAATTGAGCTTTGTGTTGATACCCTTTAACAAATAATAGCATTTCTCTATCAATTAAGATACCGAGAAAGAAATAGAACGATGGAATAACTATCAAAAAAGGCAATAAAAGAGATTCTATATATTCAATTGTATTCAAACATTAACGAAATCAGAATCAGGTATAAAGGAAACTATGATAGTTCACAAAAGGAATGTACAGAAAGAAACATGAAGCATCTACACTTTTGTAGACATGTAAGCAATACAAATAAAAAAATCAAACAACATATGCACATTACACATGATAAAGAAACCATTGATCTATCTATAAACCCTCTAAACACAAACAATGAAGAAACAAATACATATATAATTATTATAAAGAACGTAAGAAAATGTCAAAACAAACTATTCTACGTCTTTATCATTTCCTTCATGTAAACATCTATTGTACATGCATTAAACTGAATCAGCTTAAACTCTATTTACTTGTAGATCTATGTTTTAAATGTTCACTTTTCTGTGGAGAAGATGATGCAGAAGTAGAGAAAAATCCAGAGTGACAATCCTGAGCTTTGTCCTTGCTGAAAGCTTTGAAAACGTTGTCTTTTAGTTCACAGAAGCGTCTCTTTTTCATCTTCTGCTCGTTTGGAGTTCCTTTTTTGTAGGAAGAAGAGGTCACAATAATCGTCTTCTAGAAATTTGTCTAGTACTCTAGAGCAATACGGAAAGTAACGTCGATCCAGTTCCATTGAAAAATTGTAACATCAATGAGATCATCCTTAACATATAAGATATTACTCATGTAATAAACTGACTAAATCAAAGCTAAACCATGGCTAAGTGTATGTACTAATCGCAATGAGATACCCAAAAGATAAAAGCTAAAGTAATCGATAGAAAAGAGCTTTATAATAATGCAGTGGTATCTTATAGTTATTTCGTTCGATCCATTATATATATAGACATACACACAGAAAGAAGGACGAAGATGCGGAAAATACAAATAAAAAAAGATGCATGGAATTGGTAAAACAAAAATATATAGCTTCAGATTCATGAATCGAGTAAAAGAGAAAAATTAGAATATAGGATTCCAATACCTCAAATTTATCACCACAGGCGGACTTCTTTATCTTGTCTGATTTCTCCTATATAATCGCATCATGAAAAATTAATTGGGACATATATGATTTGAATGTTCAAATCAAATTATTTCATTAATTTGCACCGCGGTAGAACATAAACTATATTGAAAATTAACCATGAGTGGTAGTAGGCACATTATTATGTAATGTAAGCACAATTTTAAAAGCTTTAACTCTATGTTTATGTAACTACAAAATATTTATTCTCTAGTTTTGGATTTATAATATATAAGCATGAAGTGCGTGTATAAAAGAAGAAATGAGAACACAAACAATCTATTAGAGGTAATATAATACTACCTACATAGGAAGTATATCATCGATACAATGGAAAATAACAGTTTTTGTTAGTATGAAATGAATATTAACAACAAATAATAACAGCCCAATATTTCCAAAGTTGATCATTTTGGTACATACTTCTCTTTACTAATTTTTGTTTTAAGTAACTGTCTTGGTGCTATTGGCTGTAACAATGTTTTGATCTTATAGCTAATCATCTAGTTGGATAAACTACTAGACCTTCATACTTTGCTAATCTGTTAATTTGTGAGGGTTCAGGTTCCATTGTCAGTATGTGTTTGTGGGTGAGTAAATGATGGAGAAGTGCAAGTCTGTTTGTTTTCATGCGTATAGTTTAGCGCGCGCGCACATATATTTGATCATCTAAATTCAAGTAACAGGTTTTACAAAGCTGCTACTATTTCTTACATTGTTCAAACCTTTTAGTTTAATGAAAAGTATATCTATATATATGTTTAAAATCTTACATGGGTTGCAAGAATGATGAAAAAACGTATAGATATGGTGACCATGGCCGACAAACGAAAACAATAATAATAATATATAATTCACATGCATATGGGCTGAGATGCGTGGGGATGCGCTCAGTATGTATATTTGAATGGCAGTAAAGACGATCATGTGGTAGCTGTTATCATCTTCTATGTTGATTCTTGCATTACAGATACAGTTGAGTTTTCTATGCCTGATGATTGGAAATAAAGATAAAGTGGAGTATACAGACCTTTAAAAGAAACCAATAACTAAAGTACTGTATAGTAGAAGTATGTAACTCAAATGGGAACAACGAAAGAAAAATGCATGGAAGAGACATTAAAAATAATAGTCTACTCACATACAAAGCCTACGCATATACGAGAAGTAATAGTACTATTAATAGTTATATGATATATGGCAACCGTAATATGGTATTAGTAATAACAGTTAAGTTACTAAAACTAATATATATAAAGCTTATACAATGGTAAGGGATTAATTATTTAAAGCTTATAAATTAGTTTACATAAATTTAATTAATAGCTGAGCTCACAAACTCTCAGGTTATAACACATATACACTAACTCTGTCACTACGCATGAGCTCACTCATATAAATCAACTCACACATGCATGAATAAAAGGCAAAGCAATGTTATTTAGTGTCAGGATGCATTCACACACCAAGGAAATCACATGCACCCAAGAAAGCAATAAATAGCTTGGTCTAAAGTGTCACTCAGATGACCTGACCGGTCCACCGATCAACCAGTCAGAGCTTGCCCGGGGAGTACTACTTCAAGCCAAGCTCTTCATGTATGTTGTATTTATATATATTAGATATAACAAAGTCGATTCAGTAGCATCATCTTAATATATGAATATATGGTCTGTTATACTTGATTAGCGCATATGTTGGTGACTAAAGATAACTCACCTGATGGTTGCGTAAACATCTTCTACACTGGTTTCTCTCGTCTTTGAACGCACGCATAAAAGGTCCCAAATCTTAAATGAAACCCAATTCTCTTTAAAGTATAAGTTGAAGAAAACAAAATATATAAGCACATCTATCGATAGGCACAAAGCCGTTATGATATAGAGTTATATTAAAAAACAAACTTTCTCAGTGAAATAGAGGAATAAATATACCTGAGAAATTGTACCATTATCTAAGATTCATCTCCTTGACATAAGACAATAAGTATGACTGAAAGCAAAGCCAAACACACCAAATTGCTTTAGATCTTCAATAAACACTGAAGAAAATGATCAACTATAAGTATCAAATCGAAACCATTAAGTTCTAATAGTTCCGGTTCCTTTTTTTACACCACCCGGTCACCCATTCATTCTTTGTGTTACAGTAATAAATGTCGAATACTTAGTAATAATTTCATCAAACAGATGGAGTGCAAAACCTAAAGCATACAGTTACATGTGTTGAGCCCTTCACCATTAAAGTAATCAACAACAAAAAGGTGCAGTAAGCCAACGTGAACAAAAAATGACAACATAGTGAGGGAAAAGAGATAATAAAATCTCACAGAACCAAAGACGATTCCAATTCAATTTGATGGCCTCAACCGTCAAGCCTAAAATGTCTACCGAAATCAATTGCCGGTATTCGTCGTGAAAATTCTATTTAGTTCTGAGTCTCATCTAACTGATTAATTCGAACTGCTGTAGAACCATACGCTGAATTTACGGTTTGAAACTGGTTAGGGAAGAAGAGTAAGAACAGATTAGGGAAGAAAGTATTCAAAACGTGGTGCATAATGGATTGAAAGCATGGATGACATGAAAAGGGACAAATTTATCCCTTGGACATGGAAAACGTGCATAATGGATTAGTAGAAAGTGTATTTTCATTTTCAAATAAGTAAAGGATACTTTGGGCAGTATCAAAAGGGCTTCACTTCTCAAGTATTTGCTTTTTATATAAGATATACATATATTTGTAAACAAAATTTGAAATAAATTTCTAATCATTACTAATTAATAAAAATGATAACATTTGAATTATGAAACCATATAAACCGATATTAACAATTATTTACAATAATTGCTATTATACCGGTAAAGCGATATCGATTTTTCCTTATATTTCCAAACAAAATATATATCTTTATAAACCTATTATAAATGATTTATTAACACTTTATAACCATTTAAAATGAATTATCATCATTTTAAAATAATTATTGAATAATTACAATAATTATTAAATTATTAAATCTTAATTTAATAATCAATAATACCATTTCCTCTTATAAGAGAAAATCCTATATTTAAATTTTCTTGCTTCTTTCCTTAAGAATTCTCGCTAATTCAAAAGATTTATGTAAATACAAAGTTGAAACAAAATATCATAGTTATATTATATATATATCCATAATTTTACATTCAACATTCCAACTTAGACTTAGGTCAAGACCTCCTAACACTGATACATAGGGTACAAAACACTAATCTTAACTGCATTTCACCCCCGCCACACACACTACTATATATATATATATATATATATTAGATAAATAGAGCTACCCTTAATCACCATACTCAATATCTCCTTCATTTCTCTGAATTTTAAGCCGATGGTGCACTCTAGCATCCAAAATCTATTAAAACTTCTTGAATTCCTTCTTCATCGCTTTCCAATTCATCATCGACCCCATTGCCATCTTCATTTGGTTACATCTCATCCTCGACATACAGTAGCCATGGTTGGTTCCATGGAACATGTCCCGTACTAACTGGTACTCCTGGGATTACCCTCCCTCTTCTATTTCTTCAAGGCCTTGCACACCAACTTCCAAAGGTTCTCGAACACTTCAACTTCTTCTTCCTCTTCTGACACTTCTTCATCATTCCCCTCCATCTCATCTCAATTAATGTAAGAATTAGATGATTCTTCTTGCCAAATAACATACTCCCCATCCAAATCTCGTATCATATTGCTGCATTCGGTGGATATGTAACGACCCGTAATTTTCCGATAAGTAAATTATTGAATTTAATAAGATTTTTGTAATTTAATATTGGAAGAAATTAAAATTTGTGTTTTATTAATGAGAAAATAACTGGAATGAAATGTAATGATGTTAAATTAAGGTAATTGATAACTACATTAATGTAATTCCAATTAATTGAAATGATTGAAGAGTTAAATTTGTTATAAATTGTAAATAAGAAATTAAACCATATGTTGTATTTAAATGGTAAATTGCACATAGTTAATTGAAATTGGTTAATATAGAATAATCAATCAATATGTGAATTTGTTAGTTTTTGTTTGTAAATAATAAACTTGGAAATGTGTTGAATTGGTAAGTTGTAACAATGGTTAATTATAAATTCACTATTTAATTCGTTGAAATAAACTGGAAATCAATTGCAATTAATCCAATTAAATATTGCAGTTAGTGTGAATTAAGAGGATAACCGTAGAATATTGATGTAATAAAATGTAAACAAATGTTAATTATATCCATTAGATAATGATTGATTGAATAAAAAGATTGAAATCAAATTTAATCAATTTATTGGAATTAAATTATAATTAATGAGTTTATTGCAACTGAAATTTAACACTGTAATTACTGCAATAATTAATATTGAATTCGACATGGGAAATTTGTTTTAAAAAGATTGTTAATTTATGTGTAATTACAGATAATGAAATTTGTTAATTATAAAATTTGAACTGAAAATGTGATTTAATTAATTTAATAATCATTTATTTAATTAACGTGAAAATGACCATTTTGGCCACTGTCTCGGATTTCGACAAAACTAGTTTTTCGGATCCGTAACGGTGAATTATTGTAGGACTTCAAGTTTCGTAGCAATCGAACTTATCGTTTGATCGTTCGGGCTCGAAACGCGTAGAAATCAATTTAATGAAATCAATTGGAAAAAGCTTTTTTTAAAAGCTAACTTCTTCATACAATGGAATTAAGACTTGAAACTTATTCCGTTGAGTTTAAAAATATCGAAAACAACTATTTTGATATATGGGATGAACCATTTTCGTTTCGGAAGCAAAACGGGCTTTTCGGGTCGTTATTGTCGTTCGAACCAATTTAATATGTCTATTCTTTCTTATCGGGCCTTGTCCATGTAAATAGATTCTTTTAAAACCCTGGTAGTCTTTTTATTTCTTATTATTGTACATATCTGTCTATTCAACCTACAGCTTCCTTCTTCTAATGGCTGCAAAAATTCAAAACCCTAAATTCAATTTCCAAATCGATTTCAAAATCAATCTCCTCAAAACCCTATCATATTATATACCGATTCGAAGCTCACGATGAGCGCAATGCACTACAGCAATTCGTTTTTCGATTTGGTTCATTGTTTGACCATAAATCGAGGATGAACATCGGCCGTCGAAATTAGGTTTTCGCGATCCAATGGTGGATTTTCATCCAATCGACGATCGGGAAGCGACGTTGGAAAGAGGGTGAAGAGCATGCCTTATGGTGTTTGTCGTTTGTCGTCAGGTGGTCTAAATCGCCAGAAATTTGGCTTAGAACGCCGGCGATGGTGTGATGACCAGAGGGGATCGCAGGTGATCGCAGCGGCATGGTGGTGGGCGGTTTGGTGAGGGGGATTGGAAGATGGTGTCTGATTGTGGTGGAACATCTCGTGGTGGCGGCGTTTTCCAGATCAAGGCGGCGGTGAGTTTTGGGTCGCGTACGAGATGGGCAAACGCGTGGTTGGGTTTTGAGCTTACGTGGGCTTTTGGAACGTGTGACGTGGCCGTTTGGGAGGTAGTATTTCTTTTTTCTTTTTTTATTTATTTAAATTTAAATTTCAACTCGTTCTAATCATCATAACTTTTACATACATGCTCGGATTCACGCGCGGTTTGTTCCGCTGCGATCGTATTGAAATTTCGGACATTATGAAACTGGTTTGAACGAATTCCAAGACAGTTGAATTTGGGCTATTTTTGGATTTTAAAATCGTCGACAAATCAAATGTGAGTGTTTTAACCCACTTGCAACTACTAAATTATCTTATGTTGGTTAAATTGAATTTATGGTGCGATTAGAAATTTATTGGTTGATATTTAGTATATTTAAATTGTTATTCCAGTTAATCCTGACTTTTATTGAATATAATCCACATTAATTTAATATTAAATTGTAAATTGCCAGTTAATACCCATTATTGATAATCAATCACTTGTTATTGTTTATTGATTGGTTTGAATGGTGATTGTGATGGATGTTGATTGTTGATATTGGATGACTTGTTATATTTTTATATTGTTGTAACACTGCAAGTTCCCTATGGGTTGAAATGATAAATACCCGAACGATCTGATAGATTAGGGAGAAATCGTTATGGGTTGAAATGATAAATACCCGAACGATCTGATAGATTAGGGAGAAATCGTTATGGGTTGAAATGATAAACTCGAGCGATTTCATGGATTTGAAGTAAAAATTTGGGATTGCGGGTTGAAATAATATATACTCATAAAATATAAAATATTTGCAGATTGAAATGATAAATATCCGTATCACTTGACCATAGGGTAGAAAATTATATACGGACACCAAATTGGTTAAATTAAATGATTTTAAATCCTTAAACTTTTAATTCAGTTAAATGATATTTTAAAATAGAATTTGATTTATATAAACTGAATTGTTTTGAACGAATTGTTTAAAGGATTTAATTTGAATTTTTGGAATTGTTTTTAGTGAATTGCTTAAGGATTTAAATTGAAATTGTAAAGTTGAATTTGAAGTATAAACGAAATTTTTGAAATTGAGTTATTCAAAACGTTTGAAATTGTAACTTTGAAATCTATTGAAATTGGAATAGCTTAAATTGATACTTCAAGATTTGAAATTGAGTTTTGATTTGAAATATGGATATGGTCCAGATTTGTTGAAATGGGAGAAATAGTTAAATTTGATGTTAATTTCAAATTTATTATTTTAATATAAACTGTTTAAAATATATCATTTTTAAAATTTCTGATTATTAAGATTTTCAAACTATTTTAACCTATTTTAACTATATTAAACTATTTTAACCTATTTTAACTATATTAAACTATTTTTAATCCATTTTTAACTATTTTAATCTATTTTAAACTATTCAAATTAAATTAACCATTTTAATCTATTTTATATCTATTTAATCTATTTTAAATCTATTTAATCTATTTTAAATCTACTAATCTATTTTAAATCGATTTAAACTATTTTAAATCTATTCAAACTATCTTAAATCTATATAAACTATTTTAATCTATTTTTAAACTATTTTAGAGTATTCTAACTATTTAAAAATTTATTTAAACTATTTATAACTATCTATACTATTTTCTAAATTTCAGATTGTGTAAAGTGGAAGTGTTTATATTTAAATCCTTGATTTAAAAGCGAGTATGGTTAAGTGATGTTATAACCTAAGTTGAAATTTGAAATGATATTTTCTAGTGAAACGACATATTTGAGTGAATATATTTCGAAAATGATATGGTTTTAAGAATATGGTATTTTGATATCAATTATGAATCGGTTTTGGAAATGTAAAAGAACCCTCCGGTGTGAAATAAGCGTTTGGTTGTTAAAGAGACCGGGACCGGATATTGTCATACCCTCTGCCCATACCGAAAACCACTTTAACAACTATGTACGTGGTGGAGATTCTAGAATGAAGTAGGATGGTTTGGCGAACGATTCTATATAAGGTATTTACGTAGCCCTAACTCCCATGAGTCAGCTTGATGTGACTAAAATAGAAGCCACGTTGGGCCAAGTGAGGTCGCTCCTCCTATTGGGCACATTTCTTTGATACCATATTATGACTTTGTGATTGATTTGGTGGCCACCCCTCGATTTTGATTATGGAAGTGTGTTTCGAGGTAGGTGGTAGTAGCTGCTATGCATTACCACCGGTCCGGATCCGCAAAATGGTAGTATCCTACCCTGGGCATTGCTTCCCGTGCCTTATCACATGCCTTATCGCACCCACTATGAGTTTGTTTTGTACCGTACCTATGGAGTGCTCCCTGAGTAAACCATTGGTTTGGTGGAGCTTACAGTATCTGTATAGACTATGGGAATATATAAAATGCGTTAAGGGGGATATGAGTAACGCCTTAACGCTGTTTTAATATTTTACTTTACTGTAGACACTTTTATAATAGCGTATTATACTATGTATGTAGATAGTTTAACGGATCCTTAGGAGATGTAATCCCGAACATCTCTTAAGTTATTGCGCTCATGTTAAACACTGGATAGGAGATGTCAAACCCCATAAACATCTCTGACGCCGTTTGTAACGACCCGAAAATTTCAACCGTTTTAATAACGTAAGTTGAAATTTTGTGAAATTTCAAACGATAAAATTTTGAAATAAAAATTTAACATTTGGAATACGTCTAGTTAAACATAGCAACTGGTAAATTTTCGTCCGAAAATATGAAAATTTATTTCGCGCGTAAATTCACTTCAATTTAATCAGTTAAAAAGCAGTGAAAATAAAATGTTTCCGAAACCAAAATATTTTTACATAGAAAAATTCTAAACCATCTTCTGAGCAAGATATCAGTTTGGCATTTTTCCAAATTCGGACATCTTTGACTCCGTCGTTCTTATTTTCTGCAAAATGCAGCATTCTGGTACCGATATCGATTTTTATCGGATGATCGTACCACTGATTTCTATATACCGTTTTGATCGTCTCGTCGTGCCGATCTCTACGGTATATTCGATTGTCAAATTCGGAGTTCCGGTGTACGTTGCACTTTGCGTAACGCCTACCGTATCGGTAACCGTTTCATGCCTTTTGGCTTCCAGTGTCCATTCAACTTTCCAAACGGTCATCTGTCTTTAATAATTAGCCTTGAATTTCAGCGTTTGAGTTCCTCTATTTCCAACGTTAATTTTTTTTTTTTTTTTGCCGGTTCATTTTATTCAAGGTTGCGTTCATTTTCATTTTGCAGCCTATTCTTTCTTCCTCCTCTCTGTTGAATCCTTCTCCCTCCTCCCTACAACTCACGCAACCCTTCAGCTTGCTCTGCCCACCAATATTCTCCACCACTTCACCACTCCTTACCCAACGCCACCTTCCCTTCCAACCACCGCCACAATCCTTCCACCTGACCCCACCTTCGCAGCCATCTCCTGCGCTGCCACCTTCCCCTTTGCTTTCGGCCTCCCCTCCGCTAAACTCACCCACGTCACCAACCCTCTACGGCAGCCACCTCGTCCCTTCCTAGCCTCAGCAACCATCACCCTCCGCCTCTAGATCCGTCCAGATCCCATCGCCACTCCCTCTCAGTCTTCCGCCCCTATGCCAACCGTGCTCCACATCGCCCCACCGACCTCGCCTCGAACAGCCACCCACGGCCAGGCAGCACTGTCATCAACCTTCCTCTGCCGCCCCGAGCTCCCTCCTCCACCACTGCTTTCCGACTCACTTCCCTCTCTCCTTCTTCGTGCTTTGTTGTAGGTGAGTTAGTTGTATATGTATTTGTTTATATAGATATGTATTACTGGGAGTCTGCATATTATATTTAGTTTATATATTTTAAAGATAGAGTGTAGATTGCATACTATACAAGGAAAGTACGAGTTCTACTTTTAGCATACTTTTAGCATATTTTGTTTTAAAGTTCATATATAATTTCATATACGATTTGTATAAACTGTTTCGTTATGCATATAAGTTTTACCAGCTAGGTATGAACTGTTGTGTTTATATAAGGATTTGTATATATATTTTAATTACTGTTTCAGTTGTGTGCAACAATATTTGTTTGTATGTATCTCGGGTTGTCGTGTGTATATACATTACTATATCAACATCTACTTATTATGAATATGTCTAAACTTTTGAAGTGCTGTAAGTATATGTAGGTATGTATATATATATAGTTATATATAATACGGCAGTTTTTATTTATATAATAATTTAAGCTATACATGTATGTATATTTTATTGCATATATATTTTAAGTTGTTCCAATGATTCAAGTTGCAGATTTCTGGAATAAAGGCTGCATACTTTTACAGTCTCCTTTTGTTTTACAAAAAGGCGTGTTGATTATAGTATTATATGTATGTCATAATAATGTTTATTTTTTTTTTTTTTTATTTGTCTGCATATACTGTTTTCATAAGGTTAGAAATGGCACACATATAAAATAGGTATATAAGCTTGTCTGCATATTGTTATATGTTATATAGACATTCTATTCTTACAGTAAAGTGTATATGTTGGTTTTATAACATGATATGTTTTAATAAATATAATATATAATAATGTAGCGTGTTTTAATGCTTTACGCATGTTATATTAATTATACTATGTGGTGTCTGCATTTGTATATTAGTTTTAAGTATGGTTTTATAAGGAGAATACATGAATTTTAAATGGTTTGAACTGAAGTGATTTTTGTTATTATAAGTATGTACTTTATTTACTTATTTTATTTTATATTTCATTTAAAAAAAAAAAAAAAAATTTGTCTTAGATCAAAATATTTATTTTAATGATATAACAAATATTTCTGTATATATGTATATATCCCAAATTGATTCTGATTCAGTTCTTCATTTCTTGATTATCAGCTTCGTTTGTCGATGCGAGTTCAAATCTTGCCTTGTTTTGAAATTCGTGCTTGGATTCGTAACTTATCTCATTGCCTATTCTATCTAGCCTCGAAAGGTGAGCACTCACTCACGATTAACGTTCTTGTATTTATTAAATTTGATTTCAATTGAAACGACAACTGAAATATGCTGCTGTTAGTTAATTACACTGTTATATATGCTATTGCCTGTATCAGTTCACCTGTGACATCTGACACCATTATCTGTTAATTATTTATGCGATGATAATACAGTTTGGCTGATAATTGATTGATTGTTGATGTTTATATTGGACGTTAAATTGTTAATGTTAAAATGATAAATAGTATGAAATTGAACTTGATTTAGGATAATTAAATGTTAAATTTGATTAACTGACATTTGTATAATATGACCCCTTTAACTGTTGAATTTATTGACACGTAGGATTGTTAACTACACCTTGAACCATCAATTGTATGTTGCTTAAACTGATGATGTATGAAATTGTAAATAGATGACAAGTGAAAACCGTAATGTAATAATCTTTAATCTACATGAAATGATAGTGTGGATTCTAGAAATAATTATATTAATTCGTACAAATAACAATGCGAATTAATACGGTTATTTCGGGATTATTTGAATTGATTATTGGATTGATATTGATTGTTGTTATTGCTTGTTTATTTACTTTGACACCATCCCAGTTATCACCCTGCAAGTTCCCTTTGATATGTTTTGATTTTGAATTGAATTGGAATCGGGTTGAAATGATAAATACCCAAATTGAACTTTGACTTAGGATAGAAAATTAAATAAAAAACCCGATTGGTCAATAATTTGATTTAAAAATAAAATGAAGATTTTATTTGAATAAATAATATGGTTTTGAAATGAGGTTGAAATTTAAATTTTAATGAAAGGAAAATGTTAATATTTAAAAATATGAAATAAAATATTAACAAAGTAATTGATGGAAGAATGTTGTTTAAGTTGAAATTGTAATTAAGTTGAAATTATTAAACTTTGAAATGATTTAATAATTAAGTTTGAAATTATGATTAAGTTGAAATTATTAAACTTTTGAATTTTTAATAATTAAGTTTTGAATTATTTAATACTTAAATAAGGTTAAATTATTTAATGATTAAATTGAATTGAAATTCTTTAATAAGTAAAATTGAACCTTTGAATAAGTTAATTTTACTTCGTAAATAATTGAAATTGAGATTTCTTGATTAAGTAAGTTTTGGAAAATTATTTAAGAAAGTAAATAAGTGAAATTGAATTTCTTTAACAAGAAATGAAATGTGATATTTTTGGAATTAATGTAAGACTTGTAATTGAAAGAATTGATTTGACGAATTGAATTTAATTCAAAATCGTAAGTTTTGATTTAATGAAGTTGAACTTAAGAATTGATTTAATGAATTGGAATTTAATAGAAATTGTTTTGAATGGAAAATTTACTTAATGAATATTGAATGAAATCGATTAATGAATTTAAAATTGATTTGAATGTTAAATTAAATTAATTCAAATGATTTCGGAATGAAACTTTTATACGAACTTGAATCAATATTTGAATTGTTTTTAATAAGAAATTGAAATTGAATTATAAGATTTTGAAATGAT
The DNA here is from genome assembly GCA_030737815.1 of Allium fistulosum. Taxonomy (NCBI): domain Eukaryota; kingdom Viridiplantae; phylum Streptophyta; class Magnoliopsida; order Asparagales; family Amaryllidaceae; genus Allium; species Allium fistulosum. The sequence goes on along the minus strand of CM060901.1, from coordinate 744,272,418 downwards.
AATTTGGAAGTTTTGAAAGTAAATTGTGGAAATTGGTTTAGAAAGACAAATGAAATGTTGATTTACGAATTCTATTTGAAATTGAAATTGATTTGGTTTTGAAATATATAAACGACCAATCGGTGTAATAATTACGAAAGTTATTAAAGAGACCGGAATCGGTAATGGATATACTCTCTATCTGAACCGAAACCACTTTAATAACTATACGCGGAGTGTTGATCCAGAACGAAGTGGATGGTTTTGGTGAACGCGTTGACTGAAGAAAGAGAACGATTTTGGATGACCCTTGACATGACTAAAACAGGAGCCGCGCCGGGCCATTGAGGATCGCCATCTCTAGCGGACACACTTCTTCGATACCATATCTATTACTTTTGTGATTCGATTTGGGTGCACCCCTCGATTTGGGAGTGGTGTTCGCGGTGTTGGGGTGGTAGCTGCTATGCCCAACATCAGTCCGGATCAGGCAACTACTAGTATCCTAGTTGGTATCGCCTCATGTACCTTGTCATACTGATTATCCTATTCGCGACCACTACGATTTTGATTTGTACCTTTAGTATATGGATTGCCCTCTGGTGACTTCCGGTTTTGGGGAAACTACGGTCTTGTATATGCTTTTGGGAATAAACAGGTTAAGAGGTGTATGGGCCCTGCTTAACCCTATTTTGATATCTTTTATATTACTGATAGACATTATCTACTTAGCGTACATTACTACATAGTAGATAGTTTAACGGATCCTTAAAGGATGGTTATGCCAAACATCCTTTGAGTTACTTGTATTTCAATTGCTATTTCACTTGAGTTGGATTTATTAATATAAGAATGTTAATCCTGACTCGAGTGTCTTGTGTTTTTGCTTTACGCTCGGGTCAGACTGAGTAGTTCAGCTTTCGAGACTCACCTTTGGAGTTGGAGCTTCGCTTGGAGATCCAGCTATCTATCCAGCTTCCAGATATTCGATGATTCCAGTGATGTATTCTGATTTGTATCTGTTACTCTTCCGTTGTATCTAGTTTAACTCTGATGTATCGTATTTCTCTTCTGTTGTAAACTCTGATGTATTTTATATATTCATATAGTAGCTTCATGAACTACTATCTCTTTTATTTCCGCTGCATTTATTACTCTGTGTCTGTGATCTGTGATTATATCTATTTATTGTATATGTTCAATTTTGCCAAATTTAAATTAACAACGCGGTATTTTGAGCAATTCAACTCCGGCATGAGTGTCTACCTATTCACTTATAATGGACGCGAATGGTCCAAAATATCGGGTCGTTACAGTTGGTATCAGAGCTTTGGTAGCTCTAGGCAAAACTTAACATATAGGGTAAATGTATTTACAGAATCACTCTCATCCGAGTTTCAATCTCTTCCATTGACTCAATTCCTTTGAATTTTGGAACGTTCCCCTCGGTTCCGAAACTCATTCGTGTCCTTCACTATTCATCTTCTTTCAATTCTGGAGCACCCCATAACTCCATTTTGAATGATATCTATAATAGATCGGCGGTCTCGCCAATCTTCGAATAATTCGTAAAGGAGTAAACTCCTTTATAACAGGCATCGATTTACCGGAGATTTCTGTATCCTCGGTTTACGATGCTATCTATCTCCTGCTATACCTGGATTTTATTTCTTGAGATTGAATGTCGATTTGCCTCAAATTTCTACATCGATCTTATTCTTGAAGTTACGGACGATCCGGTTAAGATTGCCCGTAAATTAAATAAGCTTATCCAACCCGATTCTGTCAATTGAATCATCTTATCTTTTCTTTCGAACTTGTATTTAAATCAGAATTCTCTTTAACTTGAGTCCATAAATTTGAACCCTATCCTTATTTTGAAAACTCATCCCTGTATCGTCGAGCAAAGAAGTGTATTTGTAAATTTATATAAAAATGTTTTATATATTGTGTTGTTTGAGTTGTTGATGTTGATTTGGGTTTCCGATCGATTCGTCTGATCAACGCTATCGATAGGATTTCCAAAACACTTGAACAGAGCAAACTGACACAATATTATTTTCAAATTTGGTAAATGATATAAATTTGTTGATTATATTGTAAAAATATAAGTTAAAATTTTCTGGAATTTAATAAGTTAATTAAATTGTTGTTGAAATGATAATATTTGATTATCATTTATTGTTCTAAATAAATTTATAAATACGGTTTATAAATTGATTTGAAATTTGAAATGAATTTAATTCAGAAATTTGAGAATTTAGTTTCCGGTGATTTCAAACCTTGGTTTTTAAAATTTTAAAGTATATATTATTGAAGTATTTTCAAATATAAATCGTTTTCAAAGAATTTTAAAATGTTGAAACCAGTGCTCTTCTCTTTGTCGCTGGAAAATAATTTCGGTGATGGCGGCCGCATCATCGACATTCATTTTCGAGTTTCGAAGTGGAGAAACCATTATGTAGCTTTGCTACGGTTCTGTTTTGAGAGAAAAAAATAAAATAATATATATTTTGATTTGAATTTCTTCAATATATTTTGATTTACATATATATAGGTATCTTATTTTAAAATTTAATTTGATTTGATATAAATATATTATATATATCTCTAAATTTTTTTAAAGTTAATCGGAAATCTAATTCTTAAATTTTGTTAAAGGATGATTTTAATTATAAATAAACCAAAATTTGGAATAAATATTTAAACTTGAATAATTGAATTGGGAAAAATTTTATTTGTATATTGTTCAACTGCATTCTAATACAACTTACCTAAATCATTCAGAAGTTGAATATGTAATTGGATAATATATAAGATAAATTGAACTTATAAATAAAATTTGAGTGTTTATAATAAATGTTATACACTTAAATTTTAATTATAAAATGTTAATAAAGATAAATAGAATAATAAGATAATTGAAAAATAAATTTTAAGGAATTAATAAATTTGTTAGAATTAATAAATTGAAATTTGTTCAACATATGAAAATACCTTGAATTTAAAAGCAATTAATAGATGTAAATTAATTTAAATCGGAACTTTTATGTTTTAAATTAATTTATATGGGTTAAATATATGTGATTAGATATATTAAGTAGAATAAATTTGGAATAAAGAAGAATTTAAAACTGTTGAAGAAAATATGACTATAATAAAAGACTATTCAAAATTTATGGTTTTAGAATTGTAAATTGAAGAAAATGGGATAATAAGATAATGAATTTAGAAATAGTTGAGGTTTATTTTAGTGAAATCAAATGGATTAAATCAATTATTGAATATCAATTAATTTAAATTTGAATTTATATGGTTTAAATTAATTGTTATTTTGTACTTCAAATCTGTTTTCTTTCTGGTTGTTTCTATTCTCCTACCTCGTTCCTTTTCGGGGACGAAAAGTTTTGAGTGGGGGAGAATGTAACGACCCGAAAATTTCAACCGTTTTAATAACGTAAGTTGAAATTTTGTGAAATTTCAAACGATAAAATTTTGAAATAAAAATTTAACATTTGGAATACGTCTAGTTAAACATAGCAACTGGTAAATTTTCGTCCGAAAATATGAAAATTTATTTCGCGCGTAAATTCACTTCAATTTAATCAGTTAAAAAGCAGTGAAAATAAAATGTTTCCGAAACCAAAATATTTTTACATAGAAAAATTCTAAACCATCTTCTGAGCAAGATATCAGTTTGGCATTTTTCCAAATTCGGACATCTTTGACTCCGTCGTTCTTATTTTCTGCAAAATGCAGCATTCTGGTACCGATATCGATTTTTATCGGATGATCGTACCACTGATTTCTATATACCGTTTTGATCGTCTCGTCGTGCCGATCTCTACGGTATATTCGATTGTCAAATTCGGAGTTCCGGTGTACGTTGCACTTTGCGTAACGCCTACCGTATCGGTAACCGTTTCATGCCTTTTGGCTTCCGGTGTCCATTCAACTTTCCAAACGGTCATCTGTCTTTAATAATTAGCCTTGAATTTCAGCGTTTGAGTTCCTCTATTTCCAACGTTAATTTTTTTTTTTTTTTTGCCGGTTCATTTTATTCAAGGTTGCGTTCATTTTCATTTTGCAGCCTATTCTTTCTTCCTCCTCTCTGTTGAATCCTTCTCCCTCCTCCCTACAACTCACGCAACCCTTCAGCTTGCTCTGCCCACCAATATTCTCCACCACTTCACCACTCCTTACCCAACGCCACCTTCCCTTCCAACCACCGCCACAATCCTTCCACCTGACCCCACCTTCGCAGCCATCTCCTGCGCTGCCACCTTCCCCTTTGCTTTCGGCCTCCCCTCCGCTAAACTCACCCACGTCACCAACCCTCTACGGCAGCCACCTCGTCCCTTCCTAGCCTCAGCAACCATCACCCTCCACCTCTAGATCCGTCCAGATCCCATCGCCACTCCCTCTCAGTCTTCCGCCCCTATGCCAACCGTGCTCCACATCGCCCCACCGACCTCGCCTCGAACAGCCACCCACGGCCAGGCAGCACTGTCATCAACCTTCCTCTGCCGCCCCGAGCTCCCTCCTCCACCACTGCTTTCCGACTCACTTTCCTCTCTCCTTCTTCGTGCTTTGTTGTAGGTGAGTTAGTTGTATATGTATTTGTTTATATAGATATGTATTACTGGGAGTCTGCATATTATATTTAGTTTATATATTTTAAAGATAGAGTGTAGATTGCATACTATACAAGGAAAGTACGAGTTCTACTTTTAGCATACTTTTAGCATATTTTGTTTTAAAGTTCATATATAATTTCATATACGATTTGTATAAACTGTTTCGTTATGCATATAAGTTTTACCAGCTAGGTATGAACTGTTGTGTTTATATAAGGATTTGTATATATATTTTAATTACTGTTTCAGTTGTGTGCAACAATATTTGTTTGTATGTATCTCGGGTTGTCGTGTGTATATACATTACTATATCAACATCTACTTATTATGAATATGTCTAAACTTTTGAAGTGCTGTAAGTATATGTAGGTATGTATATATATATAGTTATATATAATACGGCAGTTTTTATTTATATAATAATTTAAGCTATACATGTATGTATATTTTATTGCATATATATTTTAAGTTGTTCCAATGATTCAAGTTGCAGATTTCTGGAATAAAGGCTGCATACTTTTACAGTCTCCTTTTGTTTTACAAAAAGGCGTGTTGATTATAGTATTATATGTATGTCATAATAATGTTTATTTTTTTTTTTTTTATTTGTCTGCATATACTGTTTTCATAAGGTTAGAAATGGCACACATATAAAATAGGTATATAAGCTTGTCTGCATATTGTTATATGTTATATAGACATTCTATTCTTACAGTAAAGTGTATATGTTGGTTTTATAACATGATATGTTTTAATAAATATAATATATAATAATGTAGCGTGTTTTAATGCTTTACGCATGTTATATTAATTATACTATGTGGTGTCTGCATTTGTATATTAGTTTTAAGTATGGTTTTATAAGGAGAATACATGAATTTTAAATGGTTTGAACTGAAGTGATTTTTGTTATTATAAGTATGTACTTTATTTACTTATTTTATTTTATATTTCATTTAAAAAAAAAAAAAAAATTTGTCTTAGATCAAAATATTTATTTTAATGATATAACAAATATTTCTGTATATATGTATATATCCCAAATTGATTCTGATTCAGTTCTTCATTTCTTGATTATCAGCTTCGTTTGTCGATGCGAGTTCAAATCTTGCCTTGTTTTGAAATTCGTGCTTGGATTCGTAACTTATCTCATTGCCTATTCTATCTAGCCTCGAAAGGTGAGCACTCACTCACGATTAACGTTCTTGTATTTATTAAATTTGATTTCAATTGAAACGACAACTGAAATATGCTGCTGTTAGTTAATTACACTGTTATATATGCTATTGCCTGTATCAGTTCACCTGTGACATCTGACACCATTATCTGTTAATTATTTATGCGATGATAATACAGTTTGGCTGATAATTGATTGATTGTTGATGTTTATATTGGACGTTAAATTGTTAATGTTAAAATGATAAATAGTATGAAATTGAACTTGATTTAGGATAATTAAATGTTAAATTTGATTAACTGACATTTGTATAATATGACCCCTTTAACTGTTGAATTTATTGACACGTAGGATTGTTAACTACACCTTGAACCATCAATTGTATGTTGCTTAAACTGATGATGTATGAAATTGTAAATAGATGACAAGTGAAAACCGTAATGTAATAATCTTTAATCTACATGAAATGATAGTGTGGATTCTAGAAATAATTATATTAATTCGTACAAATAACAATGCGAATTAATACGGTTATTTCGGGATTATTTGAATTGATTATTGGATTGATATTGATTGTTGTTATTGCTTGTTTATTTACTTTGACACCATCCCAGTTATCACCCTGCAAGTTCCCTTTGATATGTTTTGATTTTGAATTGAATTGGAATCGGGTTGAAATGATAAATACCCAAATTGAACTTTGACTTAGGATAGAAAATTAAATAAAAAACCCGATTGGTCAATAATTTGATTTAAAAATAAAATGAAGATTTTATTTGAATAAATAATATGGTTTTGAAATGAGGTTGAAATTTAAATTTTAATGAAAGGAAAATGTTAATATTTAAAAATATGAAATAAAATATTAACAAAGTAATTGATGGAAGAATGTTGTTTAAGTTGAAATTGTAATTAAGTTGAAATTATTAAACTTTGAAATGATTTAATAATTAAGTTTGAAATTATGATTAAGTTGAAATTATTAAACTTTTGAATTTTTAATAATTAAGTTTTGAATTATTTAATACTTAAATAAGGTTAAATTATTTAATGATTAAATTGAATTGAAATTCTTTAATAAGTAAAATTGAACCTTTGAATAAGTTAATTTTACTTCGTAAATAATTGAAATTGAGATTTCTTGATTAAGTAAGTTTTGGAAAATTATTTAAGAAAGTAAATAAGTGAAATTGAATTTCTTTAACAAGAAATGAAATGTGATATTTTTGGAATTAATGTAAGACTTGTAATTGAAAGAATTGATTTGACGAATTGAATTTAATTCAAAATCGTAAGTTTTGATTTAATGAAGTTGAACTTAAGAATTGATTTAATGAATTGGAATTTAATAGAAATTGTTTTGAATGGAAAATTTACTTAATGAATATTGAATGAAATCGATTAATGAATTTAAAATTGATTTGAATGTTAAATTAAATTAATTCAAATGATTTCGGAATGAAACTTTTATACGAACTTGAATCAATATTTGAATTGTTTTTAATAAGAAATTGAAATTGAATTATAAGATTTTGAAATGATAATTTGGAAGTTTTGAAAGTAAATTGTGGAAATTGGTTTAGAAAGACAAATGAAATGTTGATTTACGAATTCTATTTGAAATTGAAATTGATTTGGTTTTGAAATATATAAACGACCAATCGGTGTAATAATTACGAAAGTTATTAAAGAGACCGGAATCGGTAATGGATATACTCTCTATCTGAACCGAAACCACTTTAATAACTATACGCGGAGTGTTGATCCAGAACGAAGTGGATGGTTTTGGTGAACGCGTTGACTGAAGAAAGAGAACGATTTTGGATGACCCTTGACATGACTAAAACAGGAGCCGCGCCGGGCCATTGAGGATCGCCATCTCTAGCGGACACACTTCTTCGATACCATATCTATTACTTTTGTGATTCGATTTGGGTGCACCCCTCGATTTGGGAGTGGTGTTCGCGGTGTTGGGGTGGTAGCTGCTATGCCCAACATCAGTCCGGATCAGGCAACTACTAGTATCCTAGTTGGTATCGCCTCATGTACCTTGTCATACTGATTATCCTATTCGCGACCACTACGATTTTGATTTGTACCTTTAGTATATGGATTGCCCTCTGGTGACTTCCGGTTTTGGGGAAACTACGGTCTTGTATATGCTTTTGGGAATAAACAGGTTAAGAGGTGTATGGGCCCTGCTTAACCCTATTTTGATATCTTTTATATTACTGATAGACATTATCTACTTAGCGTACATTACTACATAGTAGATAGTTTAACGGATCCTTAAAGGATGGTTATGCCAAACATCCTTTGAGTTACTTGTATTTCAATTGCTATTTCACTTGAGTTGGATTTATTAATATAAGAATGTTAATCCTGACTCGAGTGTCTTGTGTTTTTGCTTTACGCTCGGGTCAGACTGAGTAGTTCAGCTTTCGAGACTCACCTTTGGAGTTGGAGCTTCGCTTGGAGATCCAGCTATCTATCCAGCTTCCAGATATTCGATGATTCCAGTGATGTATTCTGATTTGTATCTGTTACTCTTCCGTTGTATCTAGTTTAACTCTGATGTATCGTATTTCTCTTCTGTTGTAAACTCTGATGTATTTTATATATTCATATAGTAGCTTCATGAACTACTATCTCTTTTATTTCCGCTGCATTTATTACTCTGTGTCTGTGATCTGTGATTATATCTATTTATTGTATATGTTCAATTTTGCCAAATTTAAATTAACAACGCGGTATTTTGAGCAATTCAACTCCGGCATGAGTGTCTACCTATTCACTTATAATGGACGCGAATGGTCCAAAATATCGGGTCGTTACACCGTTACACTCGTATTTACTTACTGCTGATTTAACTTACATAAGATCTTTTAGTTCTTACTCGAGTGTTTTGTCTTTTCAATTCGCTCGAGTCAGTCTGAGCTTTTCAATGTATCGAAGACTACTTTTCTAGAGAACGAAGACGAAGATTTTGTACTATTATTATTTATTATTTTTATCCCACTGCATCATGTTGTTCCTCTGCATTTATTTATTTATTACTGTTGTATGTACTCTGATTTTGTATTGTAAAAGTGTAATCAAATGTTATTTGTAAAATAGCTTCATGAACTGCTTATTTGATTATTATATTTTGTCGTTCCGCTGTGAGATTCTATGTTTGTTTCTTTCTTTCTCTTCTTTTCTTATTTACCCCATAACAATCCTCCCTTTTGAATGGTTTGAGTTTGACATGTGTGGTTTATTGTCAATTTAAACCGTCCAAAAAGGTGAGTCGTTACATTCAGTATCAGAGCTAGGTTTAGCGATAACCATAGCTTTGTGAGGTCTGACTCATTAAGATCGGGTAGTAATACCCTAGAATGAGTCGTTGAGTGTATATATATGAGAGAGCGTATTTGTTAGTGTTATAAAATGTTTTATATTGTGTTAATTTGTTCTGTATAGTATTTATAAATTCTGGTCAGTACATAGGACGTTATGGCATCGATAGGGATTTCTAAACAATTAATAGGGCAGACCGACATAATATTGTTTTGAGATATAGGTAAATGAAATAATTTTACCTAGTACTATATTTTGAATATAAAAGATAATTTTCATAAATGATATAGTTGAATGTGATATGTTGTTGTTAGGAAGTGAAATTTATAAATATTAGTTGCAAAAATGGGATTGTAAATAAAATGAATATAAATTGGAAATTTGAGAACTTAAGTTCTGGGATTTTTGAAATTGGTTTTTAAAGTATTTTGGAATGTAATATTAGTATTATTTGGAAGTATTTTCAGATATAAATATTTTCAATGTGATTTGAAAGAAAGGTTTTAAAGGAATATTTGAAAGGGAATAAGTTCTGTACTCCCCTTTCTATCGCTGAAAAATAATTTCGGTGATGAGTGCACGCATCATCGACGTTCATTTTCGAGTTTCAAAGTGGGAAGACTACTGTAGTAGTTTTACTACACATCTGTTTTGATGAATAAATCTTAATTTTGAATTCCTAAATATGATTGATCTATAAAGGATATAAAAGTATATATATTATTTTCAAAATGACAGAAATGAATCCAGGATTTAGTTCTTAAAACTTTTTGATAATTAGTAGTCTTCAATTATTATAATGAATGAAATCTTGACTATGTTAATAATTGGAACCTACTGAAATAAGAAAATAAGAAATTAGATGCTAAGTGATTAGTGAAATGTATAAGAAATTGGAAACTTGTAAATTAATGAATAATGAAAATTTAGAAGATGTAATTATTGAACATTTTATCAACTAAAGTGAATGAGATAAACTTGTGTAACATTCAGTTACATTCTAAAAGACATATATATAACGTACCAAAATATAAAGTTAAAATGTTAATAAGAATATGTAATAGAATATTATACAAATAAAACTTTAGTAATGAAGGTGTTCAATGGAATTACTTCTATAAATATGAATTTTGATGTTATAAATTGTTATAAACTTAAGTTAATAATTTGAAATATTACTAATTAAATTTATAGAAAGAGTGAATACCGTAAGTAAATGATTATAAACTTAAGTAATATTTGAAGCCAATTATAACTAAAGTAAATAGTAAAATTGAATACTATATATGAAAGAAATAATAGTGAAAAGAAAATTTTATGAGTATGAGTTGCTTCATGTTAACGTTAAAATATGAACGATAACACCTGGTGTGTGTAATAAGATCGTGAAAGCACCACCCGTGTGACGGGAACAGAAATTAAGCAGGAAAATAGCAGAAATGCAGTAAATGAACAACAGATTTATAGTGGTTCGGCCCGTAATTGAGCCTACGTCCACTTTATAGTCTCTTATTGCTGATTCGGTTACAATTTGATACAAATCTCTTCAAGAAACAGTACAATTCGATCACAAGAAACAATCTAGACTACTAGCTCAATCTTCGACGGTGAAACTCGATGAATCCATCTCGGATGTAAGGAATTTCTCTCGAAGCTTGTTGTAGTGTCGTGAATGCTTGAAGGATCCTTGATTACTGAATGAATGAAGAGTTCGACGGAGTAACAGCGCTGTAGAAATGATTTGCCAAAAGTCCCCTTCATGTTGGAAGTGATGTCCTATTTATAGAAGCTGATTTCTGGGCAGGAAATTTGCCTAAGTCTTAGGTCGCGCACGACCTTAGTTAGGTCGTAGGTCGCGAGCGACCTAAGCTAGGTCGCTGTCCCTTTGCGGCTTCAGGAGTTAGCTAGTAAAACTGTACTTGTCTTCATTTGATCAAGTAATAGGTCGCACGCGAGTTACAGAATAGCTGTGGGAGCTCTAGGTCGTAGGGCGCTGAACCTCCTTTAATAGTTAGGTCGCTAACCTATTTAAGTCGTCAAGTCCCTTAGGTCGCTAACTACCTTAGGTTGTTAAGTCCTTTAGGTCGCTAGCTACCTTAGGTCGTTGAGTTCCATAGGTCGCAGTCCTTTCTGCTGCAAGGTCGCAAGGCCTTCTGGATCTTAGGTCGCGAAGCTTTCCTGCCTCCTTAGGTCGCGAGGTCTTCTGCAGCCTTAGGTCGCAAACCCTTCTGGATCTTAGGTCGCGAAGAAGTTAGGTCGCTAACTTCTTATCTTGATAAGTCGTGGACTTTCTCAGTTAGATCGCTATGTAGTTAGGTCGCTGGTTTTTCTTAGGTCGCAACATTCTTAGGTCGCAGCTTTTCCTTAGGTCGTAGAGTTTTAGGTCGCTGAAATAAAGGAGTTAACATTTGCCCCTCGAAGTATATGGCTATACTCTAGGTCGTATGCTTCGACTCAACTTTGTTAGGTCGCGAATCGACTTAAAACTTGCACGCCTGTTCACCTCCCTCCTTCAGTCCCATATAAATTAGTTAGGTCGCACCTTCTTCCTTACCTTACTGTCCTGAGCCTTCATCGCCATTAACAGTTTTTTCGAGCTTCCAGAGACAAATTTGACTCAATCAGCCAACGATTCTTCCTCGCCAATCATAATTCGTAAGTGGATCAGCTTATACTTGCCCATAGTCACTGCTTTGAACATGAATCGTTGTCGCTCGACCTAAGCCCAATTCCATGCATCATGCTTTTTTGTACGGTAGTCTCAATCGACTTTCGTTCGTCATTTGACGTGTTGGGATGATTTGCAATTATACGAAAGGTCTTGCTACGGATCTGTAGGGTTTGCCATTGATTCTCTAGTTAATCGGTGATATGTTGAGGTAGGATGAAGGGGATGATGAATCCTTTTTTGAACTGGTGGTATTGGGTTATTGGACCCAATATGATGTTGCTTGGAGAAGAAGTCAACAACCTATCAGATTCGAACGCCCTAAGAGTTAGGTCGCGTGGGAACGCTTAACGACCTTAGCCTTTGCGACCTAACGACATTTGCGACCTAGAGTATCTCCAACCTAAAAACAATTGTGCTCGACCTAGGACTTAAGAGAATTGCCCCACCTTAATCCATTCAGTTGCAACATGCGACCTACAGAAATCCTGACTCATGATAGGTCGCTGAACGACCTAATACTTAGGCAATTTTTCACAGTCTTGAACTTTCAATCTGAACAACATAGCATAAGAACATTGCAACCTGTGTTAGGTTGTAAGCGACCTAACACTTAGAACTTTGAACAGCTTTTGACTGATTTTCTGAACTTGAATTATTTTGGGTTTTGCACTTCCTCTCGGATTGCCTCAACTTTTAATGTTAATAACCTGTTTAGAAGCAACATTCACAGAAAAATGGGACGAATATACTGCTATTGATTGCCCACATCAAACAACAGATTAGTTATCAAAGAAAATCAAACTTGAATGAACTTCGTGAATGAAATGCTGTGAACTAACAAATCTAAGTGAAGCATTAAAGCAAAATTGAAGTGATCAACTAAAGCTGATTTATTTGCATTAACGCAACACTATTCCTGGACTTAAAATATTAAGCCCTGAAACTTTATAATTGACAAGTATCAATTAGTTTGGTTTCATTTACATTTGCTCGTTATTGTATTAGTTTTGCACAACACTTCACTCTTTTTAGGAAACGTGCACCTTAATATTTGATCGTCCAGTTCCTTGTGTAGAATGGAATCTCAACAGGAAGACTTGGAAATAGCCGGAGAAGCTTTTCCAATTGCTACTCCACTAAACGATCCTCCGGAAAGGACTCCTACTACTTTAAGTCATAAAGTCTTCCGACAACTGTGCATCCAATTTGGCATTGCCGAAGCAGATGCTTTACTTCCTGGGCCAAGCGACATTGCTGACAGGCCGCCTTTTGGCTTCGTTGCTGTGAACCGGCAGATGTGTTCAAGTGGAGCCATTCCTCCATTTAATGATTGTCTTCGGGAACTCCTCCTTCGGCTAACTATTTCTCCCTTTCAACTACACCCTAACGGATACTCCATCCTGCTGGGATTGTGTGTGCTTTTCAGGAGAACGTTGGACCGTTTTCCCTCTTTTGATGAAATTCGCTTCTTGTGCACATTCGCAAAGAACAAGGACCATCCTTCCATCATACTTGTGAGGAGTGCTAGGAATCGCAAACTAATTCTGGACTTGCCTGAAAGTGCCCATGGATTCTTGACTCAATTCTTTTATGTTCGCTGTCCTCCGGGATTTTATGCTGTTTGGAGAGTCAGAAGTAAGATTACCTCTTACCGATTCATTTTTCTAAATTCTTCATGATTCGAACCATCAAATGCTTAATTCCATTCTTTCTTCGTGCAGCACTTCCTTCTCTTCTTCGAGATACCAGCCGTAAGTCGATTTTAGATACTTTGAGTGCTGTTGACGCTGAAGAGAGGAGCGCCAAATTCTTGCTGAAAGATGAATTCCTGCACCAGTTTGGCCTTTTACATCCTTCTAGATCGACTCAGATTCATGAAATTTCTAGCTCTGATGCGGAAACGTTAGTTGCTTCAGATTCCCAAGCAGAGGCCTCGAATGCCCCAGCTTCTGTAGAAGAAACTGCATCAGAAGCACCCGTCATGGAGGCTGCTTTGGTAAAATGTTCTGCATCCATCGATGTCGTAGGGTTAGTCAGCAAGTCGGCGCTTACCCCAATTACTGAGGAGGAAGAGAATCCTCGAGTTCCTGAGGAATCCATTGATACAGAGGTTGAAAAAGAGAAATCTGCTGAACTCCTGGGTGATGACACCTTTGATGGCTTGAGCGATATCATGATAACTTCTCAAGAGCTTTTTGGGGATAACAATCCAAAAGCAACTTCTCCCGTTGTCGAGGCGACTTCCTCCTTTGAACAAACCCGGACGCCTACTACGCCAGTCGTCTCTGTTTCCACACTAAAGCGTGGTCTGTAGTTTGACGCATGTAGCTTGCACGCCACACACACTTAGGATTTTCCAGCACTTATAAACATTCATCCTCTTTTTCCTGGAAATTTCTAAACTTTACTCCCTTTTTGCTTTCAGGTTCTCCAATGGGACGTACAGGTTCATATTATGACTCATTCAAGTACCGTGGAGGCCGCGGCACCTATGACTTTAGGAAGTACCTTGATACCCCAAAAGAAACAGATGAAGAGAGGGCTCGAAGGAAAGCCCAGGAGAAGCGGGATTATGATCAGTGGCAAAGAAGGAAAGATGCCGAGCGATATGACTCTTCGCATAGGAGTGACTACTCTCATAAGCGGAAGTCTTACGATGATAAGGGAAAAACTCAGATTGCCGATGAACCGAGCAAACGATCTAAACCGATTGACGCGTCTGAAATTTCTGAAAAGACTGACGCTCCCATTCCTTCTGATATTCTGGCTAGCTCTCCTCCTCTGAAGAAATCTGACATTCAGACTATCATTAACAGACCGCAATATCAAGTCAAGGACGGCCCCCCAACACTTCAGAGCCGTTTTCCGAATTGGTGCCTAAAAGGGGTGCGCTTTGACTTGGACATAGTTCCGATTGATAAATCAGACATGCTTAGCAGTCTTAACGCAGTCAGGCTTAATATCGAGAGGATGTCGCAGTGGTAGAAGCTTGTCGATGAACTCCAAAGGGTTAATCGTGCAAACCTTGAGGCAATGCTGACTATGGAAAACGACAAGGCGGAGTGGGACAAAATTTGCAAACAGCATAATCTCGAGATGACAAATATTGCTGATGGTTATGCAAAATTTGAGTCCGAGGTTAAAAAACTTAAGGAAGATCTAGCCTCTTCTTCTGCATCTCATATTCAAAAAGAAGAAGTCTTTCAAAAACAAGTGCGGGATGCCCATGCTGCACAGAGAGATGTTGAAATGAAGCTTGCCGCTGAATAGCATATTACTGAGAAATACCGCACAGAAAACACCGACTTGCGGGAAAAGGTCACCTCTCAGAACGTAGAGATTGAGTTACTAAAGTCTCGACTTGCTAAAGTTGAGGCAGAGCGTGATGAGGCTACCGCTGGCCGGGTTGCTGCCGTTGCCGAAAAGGAAGCGGCTGAGCAATCACATGAGGCGACGAAAGCAGACATCAGCTCTACCTTATTCGACTTTTATTTACACAGCGTTCTGGGTCGTGGGAGCCTCTCTTTTCTTGGTCCCGATTATGAAATTACATTGGCTGAAGTGTGGGAAGTCGCGATGGATATGCTTGGCGGGGCCGGCTATAATGAGCTGGAACTTGAGGAGCGCTATCTCAATGATGAGGATCGTGCCGCTCTTGTTAAGGGGAAGGAGCAACTTGCCAAAGTACGAGCTGAAACAATGGGAGAAGAGCCTCCAAAAGAAGAAGCTCCTTTAACTGCCCCCGTTCAAACTTCTACTTCAGCCGACGTTAATATTATAGATTCCAGCTCTCATTCTTTACAACTAGCTAAAGTTGCCCAGGAAACTGCAACTACTCCTACTGAAGATGAGGCACTGAATGATATTGAAGCCGAGAAGTTTGAGGTGGATCTTGCAAAGCCAACTCCTCCAGGTACTCTTGGTGTCGTCTCGGGTCTAATGAACCAGTCATTTGACTTAGCCGAATTCGATGACCTTCTTACTTGTTACTTAAACTTTGATGAACCGATGCCTTCTTTATTTTCGGGGGATGCTGATTTTAACTTCTTTTCTTCTACAGCGGAGGCACCAAGCACTACACAAGCTTTCACTCCTTCGATTGCCGTTCCTCCGTCTTCCCAAATTACTCCTCCTTCTGCTTCCCAACCGGGATCACAGGCAGAAAAAATCGAAGCTCTTCAAGGCTTGGATGATCCGGTTGCTTCTCAGGAACAGAAGGCGGAGGATTTTGAAGACATTGAGAAGACCCCGGAGCGGTCTCTTGATGACGACACGAAGCTTTCAACATTGCTTGCTACTCCGGGGAGCGAGTCTTCTTCAAAGAGGAAGGGGAAACGTGCTGTAAGGAAGAAGAAGAAGACTTCCACTGAAGATGAAGCAGTAGTTGATCTGGCCGCACCGCTTTCTCCTTCTACCCCTGCCCGTTCACAATGACTTCAAAAGCTAGTCATTAGGCCGGGAAAGGGCTCCAAAGGTGGTGAGAAGAAGGAATAATCAAGCTGGATTTTCTACTTATTATTTTTGCTCTTTGCATGTATTGACCGGGGATTGTGCGGGTACCGGTTCCCGCTTTTGCTTTTTGAGATATCTGCACATGTAAAGAATTTTCATAGTACTAAATAAAACAATTATTTTACTTGTACAAACTCTTGTGTATGTGAGAATGATCTATCTTTTATTTTAAGTGTAGAACAAACGATTCTTCTTACTTGTGCAAACTTTTTGTCTGCGTTTGAGAATGCATTTATTCCACATCTGTTTTCCGTGATATTGCAACGAACTTGTGGCATGTTGCTTTTATTAATATAATTGAATTGTATAGTATTGCCCCCATGCCGTAAGTGCATTGCAATATTCCTAGCTTTTTTAAGACTAATACTCTTACTTCAGAGGACAATTATTCCGTTTTTAAGGGGAGAATTATTCTGCTCTTAATAGAGTATATCCAGTCTTTAGAAGAATTTTTATTTTCTCTTTCTGAAGAACGCTTCAACTTTCGGGGATAATCACTTTTATTTATTAAGAAGTGAATTTCCCTATGAAGTGAAATGAGCTTTTCTGAAAGAATTTTGTAGCATTTTTCAACTTTTTTAGGAGGAACTTTTCGAGATGAACAAGTTAGTCCTTCCTTTGAGAGTTGAACTGTGCTTCTGGATGATGCTTTTTGTTCAAGCATTTATTTTGGGACATGCCTCCGGAGAGGGCTCCTCTTAAAGAGTTGTGCCTCCGAAGAGGTCTTGTGCCTTTGAAAAGGGCTTGTGCCTCCAAAGAGGGCTTGCGGTGCCTTGGGAAAGGGCTTTTGCCTCCGAAGAGGTCATGTTCCTCCGAAGAGGGCTTGTGGTGCCTTGGGAAAGGGCTTTTGCCTCCGAAGAGGTCATGTGCCTCCGAAGAGGGCTTGTGGTGCCTTGGGAAAGGGCTTTTGCCTCCGAAGAGGTCATGTGCCTCCGAAGAGGGCTTGTGCCTCCGAAGAGGGCTTTTGAGTGCCTGGGAGTTACTTTCTCATGGTCGGATGGGTTCGCGGGGCAGGCGTAAGTTGCTTGATTGGATGTTTGTTTGTACAAACAACCGCAATCAATTAACAAGATGCCCCTTCGGTGGTCCCACCGATCTTTTTGGTTGAGGAAAGCACTCCCATTTATTGGTGTGCCTCGTTAGAGGGCTTTGGTTGGTTGGTGTGCCGGGTAGGTTGCGTCTCAGGGGCGAGTGGATCCACGGGACGGACGTAAGCTATCTGATCGGATGCATCACGACCAGTTAGCGAGGGTCCTGTTACTTCCGCTTGGGAAGGCGTCCCTTTAGTGGATCTTCTGGCCTTCCTGTTGAGATGCATACCTCCCATTGTCTGCTCCTTTGTTTGCTTGTCAACTTTCTCTCATCATCTGCCTGTTAGCGCTCTCTTATTACCGTTCCCAAGCACATCTTCTTCTTTTCCTCTTACAAGTAAATTGCTTTATCCGAAGGAGTGGACTTCACTGTTGAATGACTCTACGAGACAAACGCAAGTTATCTAGTTGGATGTCTATTTATAGCGACAATCTCGACTAGTGAACGAAGGTTTGTCACAATGGAGTCGCCAACTTTTTATGTGAGGTTTTCCTTGCTTGGGATTTGAGTTTGGAAAAAAATTTTGTGGCTTGGTTTTCGTGTAATAGCTGATTTATGGAAGTTGCTTAGCTTTGTGATGAGCAAGCCTTGTTATAATGTCCTGCAATTTTGAATTGATATTTTAGCGATACATTTAAAGTATTTACATATCAAAATAAAACAGGCATCATGAAATAGTAAAGAACACAAGATTTATAGTGGTTCGGCCAAAAATCGGGCCTACGTCCACTTTATAGCTTTCATTCATTTACACTGATTTACAATGTTTCACAATACAACTGATACATTCATCATCATTTTACAATTTTGAGCAGAGCTCTTTTCAAGTAAAGTAAGGACGCAAATGGTTGCTGTTCCAGGCCCTTGGAATTGGATCTCCTTCAACAGTTATGAGTTTGAAAGTGCCATCAAGAAGTTTAGTGCCTATGACATATGGCCCTTCCCAGTTTGGCCCAAACACACCAGTTGCTGTCATGATCCTTTTCAAAACCAAGTCTCCGATTTCAAAGCTGCGTTGGCGAACTTTGGAATTGAAATGCCTGGCTATTCTCTGCTGATGAGCTGAAATTCTGAGCCTAGCTTCCTCTCTTTTCTCATCAAGAAAATCAAGCGCTTCAAGTTGCAGTTTTTCATTTTCGGCCTCATTGAAATGAACTCTTCTATGTGAAGGAACCTCTACTTCTACTGGAATCATTGCCTCAGATCCGTATGCCAGTGAAAATGGAGTGTGCCCAGTCGCAGTTTTGTGAGTAGTTCTGTACGACCATAGTGCTAATGGAAGCTTATCAACCCAACCACCTTTTGCTTTTTCAAGTTGCTTTTTGATAGTTGACTTGATGATCTTGTTAACTGCTTCCACTTGCCCATTTGCCTGCGGATGAGCCATTGCTGAGAAGCTTTTTCGAATTCTGAACCGTTTGCAAAAATCCTGGAATTCTTCACTTTCAAATTGAGTGCCATTGTCGGTGATTATCTTCTGTGGCACACCATATCTGCAAATGATATTCTTCGTTACAAAATTTATCATCTTTTTAGAAGTGATGGTGGCCAATGGTTCAGCTTCAGCCCACTTGGTGAAATAATCAACGGCAACAATAGCATATTTAATCCCTGATTTGGCGATCGGTAATGGTCCAATTAGGTCTATCCCCCAGATGGCAAATGGCCATGGACTGACCATTTGTGTGAGTTCAGTGGAGGGTGCTCTTGGGATTTTTGCAAATCGTTGGCATTTGTCACATCTCCTGGAAAAAGTTGCAGCATCACGATTGATATCCGGCCAGAAGTATCCATATCGGAGAATTTTCTTTGCAAGTGTTTGACCACCTGAATGGTCTCCACATTCTCCTCCGTGCACCTCTGTTAAGATGGTCTTGGCTTCTTCCTTAGTTACACATCGGAGTAGTGGGGTTGAAAATCCCCGCCTGTATAATCGGCCATCTTGAATTATATACCTCGATGCTTTTCTTAATAATTTTCGACGTTCCTTAGAACTCTCTGGCAGGGAACCACTGAGTAAGTATTCTTTGATTGGAGTCATCCATGATTCATGCTCTTGAGACGTAGTCATAATCTAATCAACATCCATTTCATCAATGCTTGGAGCTGACAGAACTTCTACAGGAACTATTCCTAGTAATTGAGCTTCTCCGGAACTTGAGTACTTTGCTAAAGAATCCGCCTTCATATTTTCCTCTCGGGGTATGTGGCTTATTGAGTAGTGATCTAAATCATTGAGGAGTTCGGAAGTTTTTGTCAAATATGCAGGCAAATTCCCTCCTTTGGCTTGAAATTCCTTCTTCACCTGGCAGACAATAAGCTGAGAATCACTGAAAATCTGTATCACTTTGATATTCAATTCCTTGGCGATTTTCAATCCGGCAATAAGGGCTTCATATTCTGCTTCATTGTTTGTCGAAGGAAATTCCAGTCTCAATGCATAACATAGTGATCGTCCTTCGGGAGTTTCGAGCACAACTCCTGCCCCAGAACAATAATCATTTCTCGAGCCATCAACATACAACCTCCACTGTATCGGAATGCAGTCAGTTGTTTCTTCCTTACTATCACCTTTGTCAGTGGATTCTGCAATGAAATCTGCTAAAGCTTGTCCGTTAATTGCTCTTCGGGGATGGTAAGTGATGTCATATTGGCTGAGTTCTATGTTCCACTTCAAGAGACGACCCGAAGTTTCAGGACGATACAGGACTTGCTTCAAAGGTTGATCAGTCAGGACCTTGATAGGATGAGATTGAAAATAGGGTCTCAACTTCCTGGAAGCGATTAGCAGACAATAAGCAAGTTTTTCTATCTTTGAATAATTCATTTCAGCCCCAGCGAACCGTTTGCTGATGTAGTAAACCGGACGTTGTATTTTCATATCTTCTCGTACGAGTGCTGCACTTAAGGCATGGGATGAAATTGCCAAATAGAGGAAGAGGTCTTCACCATCACTAGGCTTGGAGAGGACCGGAGGAGTTCTCATATGATGAATCAGTTGATCGAAAGCATTCTGACATTCAGGAGTCCATTCGAAATTTTTCTTTCCTTTCTTTAGAGCATCAAAGAAGGGAATGCATTTGTCTGTAGCCTTGGAAATGAAGCGACTAAGAGCGGCAACCTTTCCATTGAGACTTTGTAGTTCTTTCTTTGTTCTAGGAGCTTTAACTTCTCTTAGAGCTGTGATTTGAGCAGGATTTGCCTCGATGCCCCTAGCGCTTACGATGAAACCCAGGAATTTTCCAGACTCTACTCCGAATGAACATTTCAATGGATTGAGCTTCATTCCGTACTTCCGAAGAATTGAGAACATTTCTGCCAGGTGATCCATGTGGTCTACTGCTTTCTTTGACTTTACTAACATATCATCAACATAGACTTCCATCGTTTTGCCAATCTGAGGCTTGAACATAGCGTTGACAAGTCTTTGGTATGTTGCCCCAGCATTCTTTAAACCGAATGGCATGACTTTGTAACAGTAGAGTCCCACATCTGTAATAAAGCTTGTGTCCTCCTGATCTGGTTCATTCATCATAATCTGATTGTATCCAGAATAGGCATCCATAAAAGATAACAACTCATGTCCAGCCGTCCCATCTACTAGTTGATCGATTCTAGGCAACGGGAAGCAGTCTTTGGGGCAAGCTTTGTTCAGATCTGAGAAATCAATGCAAACTCTCCACTTTCCATTTGCCTTCTTAACCAGTACTGGATTTGAAACCCAATTTGGATAAGTGGATTCTTTGATGAAATTATTCTCTAGGAGACGATCTACCTCTTCTTTTAAAGCTGCTGACCTTTCTGGACCTTGAGTTCTTCTTTTCTGTTTTACTGGTGTGAATTTCGGATCGACATTCAGGGTGTGAACAGCAATTGTTGGAGAGATTCCGCACATATCAGCATGACACCAGGCGAACGCATCTAGATTGGCTTTTAAGAATGATATCAGTGTGTTTTGAACTGTTATACTTAGCTGTGAACCCACATTGAGCACTTTATTTGGGTCTTTCGGGTCTACAGATACTGGTACCGTTACCTCCACGGGTACCACTCTATTTTCCCCTGTACTGGCTTTCCTGGGATCCATTTCTTTTCTTGCATTGCTGTGTTCACCAGTACAGGGGCCGCTCCGTAGTTGCTACAGGGTCGGTTCCTTGATGCGGAGCGGAGCTGCCGCATCTTTCCCCATTTCTTTTCTCCTGGCCTCTCGGAGTTCTACAAGATAACATTCTCGTCCTGCGTTTTGATCTCCTTTAATAACAGCAATCCCATTATCAGTAGGAAATTTCATTGTTAAGCACCAAGGAGCGAGGACGGCCCTGAAAGCAGCAAGAGTAGGCCGGCCCAAGAAAGCGTTATAGGCGGAGAATCCATCCACAATTACAAAAGTTTGCTTCCGAACCAATTTCTTGTGTCCTTCGCCCATTTCAACAAACAAGTTCACTGTTCCAATCGGCTGTTTCAGCTCTCCTGTAAATCCGGCAATCTTGTGTGAAGAAGCATGTACATCAGTCATCGGAATTTTCATTTGGTCAAATGTCCTTTTAAAGAGGATGTTGCATGAGGCACCACTATCAACTAACACTCTTCTGACAATAGCCGGCCCAATACCGACAGAGACAACCAAAGGGTCCTCAGTAGGAGCTTCCACATTAACAGAATCCCTGGCTCTGAACATAATATCATCATGAAAAGTCTTTTGTTGCTTTAGAGGTGAAGCATCTTCCAGGATTAAGACACTTTCTTCGGTTGGTGCATACTTCAAAGCTTTTGCATACCTTTCCATTTCACCCCAACTCCTGCCAGCCGGGTGAGGTCCCCCTGTGATCACATTAATAACAGGTCTTTCCTTTCCAGCAGGCCTCTCTCCTGAATCAGATGAATTAGTTGGAGGTAACTGCCCTTGGCTGGATGAAGATGGGTCCTTTCTATTCCTCTTGACGTATTGCTGCAACTTATTCTCTCTTAGCAATTCTTCGATCAGACTTTTCAAATGGCGGCACTCATTGGTATCATGCCCTGGTTGGTTGTGAAACTTGCAAAATCTTCCGCTTTGAACAGCATTCTTCCCAACTTTCACGGCCGGTGGTTTTGGAAATTCAACAGCATCCTTAGTGGTGATGAAGATATTTTCCGGGGTATCGGTCAGAGGAGTAAAGTCTGATGGTTTAAGGAAGCGGGGCTTTTTGAAGTCTTTCTGCCTTTTCCCACCATTACTTTCCCTTTTCTGATCTGCCGGTTCTTTCTTGCTTTGAGTAGTAGTATTATTTTCCGCCACCGTTGTCACAACTTTAGCTGGTGCGGAAAGATTCTCTAAGCGTATAAATTCGTCAGCCTTTTTGTAGAATTTCTCAAGCGAATTCGGTTCCTTCATTTTCAGCCATTTTCCAAATTCGCTCGATTTGTCAATAGCACGCATCAAATAGGTCAAGATCATTCGTGGCTCTGCATTATCGACTTCTGCCAGAGCTAAGTTGAAGCGGTTCAAGAATGACTTAATAGGCTCTCCCGGATTCTGTTCAAGACTGGACAGTGACATTATATCTTTTGCCTTTGAAGCGTATAGCCTGAATTGCTCTTTGAATTTTCGGGTGAGATCGGAAAACTGATCTACAGATCGGACTGGAAGCTTGGTAAACCAGAGAAGCGCCACTCCTTCTAAATAAACTGGGAAATATCAGCACTTTATCTCGTCGGTCGCCCTTGCGCCGGTCATATGCCAGTCGTATTTATACAAGAACTGATTTGGATCACTTGTCCCCCGATAAGCAGGAATAGTGGGGGGAACAAACTTTCTAGGAAATTCAGCTTTCAGAATCTTCTCGGTAAACAGAGTTCTACTTGGTGCGAATCCCCATTCGCTTTCGTCTTCATCTCTTTGCATGCTCTCTTTCATTATTTGCTTGATCATACCAGAGAGATATTCCTCATTGTTCAGAGATTTCGCAGAGTAGACCTCAGCCATCTTTTCGGGAGTTTGTCCAGGTAAATGCTCATGAAGAACTGGTGACGGCCTAGATCCTTCGGCCTGGAGGGGTGCCCCTTCGGCAGCACCTGATCCCCCGTGAGGAATATTTCTTCCCTCGGAATTGGGAGCAGCATTAGCAAAGTTTCCCTCATTATTTACTGGTCTTTGACTCATACCAAATAGAGCATTCAACCTTTCCATCATCAGGTTATTCTGAGTTTCAATCTGCTGGTATAGTCCGGATACAGCAGCATCTAACTCCTGTCGCGTAACACCGACGCTTGGAGCTGCCTGATTTGGAGAGAGAGAAGTGGCAGTATTGTCACGGTCATCGTCAGTTCTGACAGACTTTCGTTTCCTTCCGGGAGCCATTATGTCTGATAAACTTCTGGTTTTGTGGGAAATTCTTTCAGCAAACTTCTGAGAAGCAATGGTGAGTGGTAGCCTGAGTTGGGTTCTCAGTGAAAGCACCAAAATGTTAACGTTAAAATATGAACGATAACACCTGGTGTGTGTAATAAGATCGTGAAAGCACCACCCGTGTGACGGGAACAGAAATTAAGCAGGAAAATAGCAGAAATGCAGTAAATGAACAACAGATTTATAGTGGTTCGGCCCGTAATTGAGCCTACGTCCACTTTATAGTCTCTTATTGCTGATTCGGTTACAATTTGATACAAATCTCTTCAAGAAACAGTACAATTTGATCACAAGAAACAATCTAGACTACTAGCTCAATCTTCGACGGTGAAACTCGATGAATCCATCTCGGATGTAAGGAATTTCTCTCGAAGCTTGTTGTAGTGTCGTGAATGCTTGAAGGATCCTTGATTACTGAATGAATGAAGAGTTCGACGGAGTAACAGCGCTGTAGAAATGATTTGCCAAAAGTCCCCTTCATGTTGGAAGTGATGTCCTATTTATAGAAGCTGATTTCTGGGCAGGAAATTTGCCTAAGTCTTAGGTCGCGCACGACCTTAGTTAGGTCGTAGGTCGCGAGCGACCTAAGCTAGGTCGCTGTCCCTTTGCGGCTTCAGGAGTTAGCTAGTAAAACTGTACTTGTCTTCATTTGATCAAGTAATAGGTCGCACGCGAGTTACAGAATAGCTGTGGGAGCTCTAGGTCGTAGGGCGCTGAACCTCCTTTAATAGTTAGGTCGCTAACCTATTTAAGTCGTCAAGTCCCTTAGGTCGCTAACTACCTTAGGTTGTTAAGTCCTTTAGGTCGCTAGCTACCTTAGGTCGTTGAGTTCCATAGGTCGCAGTCCTTTCTGCTGCAAGGTCGCAAGGCCTTCTGGATCTTAGGTCGCGAAGCTTTCCTGCCTCCTTAGGTCGCGAGGTCTTCTGCAGCCTTAGGTCGCAAACCCTTCTGGATCTTAGGTCGCGAAGAAGTTAGGTCGCTAACTTCTTATCTTGATAAGTCGTGGACTTTCTCAGTTAGATCGCTATGTAGTTAGGTCGCTGGTTTTTCTTAGGTCGCAACATTCTTAGGTCGCAGCTTTTCCTTAGGTCGTAGAGTTTTAGGTCGCTGAAATAAAGGAGTTAACACTTCACAATGAACATTGATGTTAAAAAGAAATAAGTAATAGTGGTGAATTAAAGTTGCAAAAGAAGCTTACATATTATTTTAAGTATTGATTTTGGACAATCTAAGTAATTGAGATGGAAATAACTTATGTAAACAATGAATGTAAAGTAATGAAAAGAAAAATGGCATTGTATGAATGGATGAGAAATGAATTTTTTTAAGTAATGAATGTAAACTTATAAAAATAAGCGGTGTATGAATGAAACCGAAGAACAATAAATAATATGAAAGGAGATTAATAAGAAAAAACTTACAAGACATTTGAAATTATTGTTTGTTTTGACTTATGGGATGATCGAGAATGGATACTTCTAAATGTATAAAGATGTATGAATAATCTATTAAGTTTTATCTAAGACTGTTGAGTGTATGGTATACTTAGTAGTTTATTTATCATTTTATACAATTAAAAGTTTCTGAACCCGAACAAACCATTTGATTTGGTTGTTATGGTTGAATGGTTGATTATTTTGGTTGCATGTGATGATTGTATGGTTTAGTTTGCAAGTGACTATTGTATGTTGTGTTGATTTGTTTGTTATTGATTGAAACAACTTAAATATTTCTCTTTCTACATAACTATTAACTTCTTTGGATTTTATAAGTGAAACAAAGGTTTATGGAAGCAATAGCTACTGCTTTTGGTTTCATAAATAAGCGTTGTTTGCCCGACAAATAGGTACGTTTTCGGATTACGGTTTTATAGCGATATTATATTATCTTTCCGTGGTTTAGGATATTTTATTTTGAAATATGATATATATATATATATATGTTGTTATTGATATTATTATTTCTCCCGGACCTCTCCGTACAAAGGAGACTCTGCCAAAATTTTCCGTGAATTTTTGACTTAGAAATTTTTTGTGAAAGCGGAAATGTTTTTCAAAATTTTATTGAACTTGAATATAAAAGGATTTAATCGTTTGTAAATTGATATATTCCATTTAAATTATTTAATTATATAAATTAATTGTTTATAAATTGAATACTTTGAAATAAATACATTAGTTCCTTAATTCCCTCTTTCCCTTTTCGAGGATGAAAAGTTTTGAGTGAGGGAGAGTGTAACGACCCGTAATTTTCCGATAAGTAAATTATAGAATTTAATAAGATTTTTGTAATTTAATATTGAAAGAAATTAAAATTTTTGATTTATTAACGAGAAAATAACTAGAATGAAATGTAATGATGTTAAGTTAAGGTAATTGATAACTACATTAATGTAATTCCAATTAATTGAAATGACTGTAGAGTTAATTTTTTTTATAAAGTGTAAATAAGGAATCAAACCAAATGTTGTATTTAAATGGTAAATTTGCACGTTGTTAATTGAAATTGGTTACTATAGAATAATCAATCAATATGTGAATTTGTTAGTTTTTATTTGTAAATAATAAACTTGGAAATGTGTTGAATTGGTAAGTTGTAACAATGGTTAATTATAAATTCACTATTTAATTCGTTGAAAAAAATTAGAAATCAATTGCAATTATTCCAATTAAATATTGCAGTTAGTGTGAATTAAGATGATAACTTTAGAATATTGATGTAATAAAATGTAAACCAATATTAATTATATCCATTAGATAATGATTGATTGAATAAAAAGATTGAAATCAAATTTAATCAATTTATTGGAATTTAAATTATAATTAATGGGTTTATTGCAATTGAAATTTAACATTGTAATTAGTGAAATGATTAACATTGAATTCGACATGAGAAATTTGTTTTAAAAAGATTGTTAATTTTTGTGTAATTAGAGATGATGAAATTTGAATTGAAAAAATGATTTAATTAATTTAATAATCATTTATTTAATTAACGTGAAAATGGCCATTTTGGCTACTGTCTCGGATTTCGACGAAACTAGTTTTATCGGATCCATAATGGTGAATTATTATAGGATTTCAAGTTTCGTAGCGATTGGACTTATCATTTGATCGTACGGGCTTGAAACACGTAGAAATCAATTTAATCAATTTGAAATAAGCTGATTTTAAAAGCTAACTTCTTAATACAATGGAATTAGGACTTGAAACCTGTTCTATTGAGTTTAAAAATATCGAAAACATCTATTTCGATATATGGGATGATCGATTTTCATTCCGGAAGTGAAATAGGCTTTTTGGGTCGTTATTGTCGTTCGAACCAATTCGATATGTCCATTATTTCTTATCGGGCCTTGTCTATATAAATAGATTCTTTTAAAACCCTAGCAGTCTTTTTATTTCTTATTATCGTACGTATCTGTCTATTCAACCTATAGCTTCTTCCTTCTTCTAATGGCTGCAAAGATTCAAAACCCTAAATTCAATTTCCAAATCAATTTCAAAATCAAACTCCTCAAAACCCTATCATATTATATACCAATTCGAAGCTTTTGATGAGCGCAATCCACTGTAGAAATTCGTTTTTCAATTTGGTTCATCGTTTGACCGAAAATTGAGGATGAATCTCGGCCGTTGAAATTAGGTTTCCACGATTCCATGGTGGATTTTCATCCGATCGACGATTGCGATGCGGCGTTGGGAAGAGGGTAGAGAGCAGGTCTTGTGGTGTTTGTCGTTCGTTGTCAGGTGGTCTAGATCGCTAGAAATTTGGCTTAGAACACAGGCGGCATGATGACCAGAGGGGATCGCAGGTGATCACAGCGGCATGGTGGTGGGCGGTTTGGTGAGGGGGATTCGAAGATGGTGTCTGATCTTGGTGGAACATCTCGTAGTGGCGGCGTTTTCCAGATCAAGGCGGCGCTGAGTTTTGAGTCGCATACGAGATGAGCGAACGCATGCTAGGGTTTCGTGCTTACGTGGACTTCTGGAACGTGTGACATGGCCGTTTGGGAGGTAGTATTTCTTTTTTTATTTAAATTTCAACTCGTTCTAATCATCATAACTTTTACATACATGCTCGGATTCATGCGCGGTTTGTTCTGCTACGATCGTATTGAAATTTCAGAGATTATGGAACTTGTTTGAACGAATTCTAAGACTGTTGAATTTTGGGCAATTTTTGGATTTTGAAATCGTCGACAAATCAAAGGTGAGTGTTTTAACCCACTCACAACTACTAAATTATATTATGTTGGTTAAATTAAATTTATGGTGCGATTAGAAATTGAATGGTTGATGTTTGGTATATTTAAATTGTCATTCCAGTTAAATCCGACTTTTATTGAATATTATCGCTGTTAATTTAATATTAAATTCTAAATTGCCAGTTGATACCCATTATTGATAATTAGTCGCTTGTTATTGTTTATTGATTGGTTTGAATGGTGATTGTGATGGATGTTGATTGTTGATATTGGATGACTGAATGTTATATTTTTATATTGTTATAACACTGCAAGTTCGCTATGGGTTGAAATGATACATACCCGAACGATCTGATAGATTAGGGAGAAATTAGACTTGCATCAACACAAATCCAGCTCTTCAGCTAAAAAACTGCACTGGTCGGGATATTAGCCTGCCAAGCCACAGTATAAATATTTCTTTGGTAGCAATCATATCATAGTCAAACAGGTCATAGGAATATTGGATGGTCTGAACCAGTATAAATAACCTCTATGTTAGCTAATTCAATATACCACACTGGACGTATGGATATTAGACAACCATAACTAGTACAAAAAAAACCATGCGCATGCGACAAAGGTTGTATACACGAACTAAATTTGTTTTCAAATCCTATTTTAGTCCTCCCCAAACAGCAGGGGAGACTTTGCCAAGCGCACGAACAAATTACTCTTTATAGCTCACTGCCTTTGATCTATGGACCACCTAGAATGACAACGA
The DNA here is from genome assembly GCA_030737815.1 of Allium fistulosum. Taxonomy (NCBI): domain Eukaryota; kingdom Viridiplantae; phylum Streptophyta; class Magnoliopsida; order Asparagales; family Amaryllidaceae; genus Allium; species Allium fistulosum. The sequence goes on along the minus strand of CM060901.1, from coordinate 744,243,653 downwards.
CAATCTCAGAAATAAGAACGATGAGGCTAGAGAAGAATTTGGCTTAGCATACATATGACATTACGCTCTAAAATAGGAGTGCAGGTCGTACCAGGCATGCAGCTAAGGGCATTAAAACCCCAAACAAGGGAGAGGTCACACCAAGTATACGACCAAGGACAATACGCCCCTAGAGAAAGGGGATAGGTAATATCAAGCTTGCAGCCAGGTCAGCACAAGATGCTACATCCAGATAAGTGGTCAGGTCAAGACTATGACCTATTAGTCATGACCAGGGGGCATATGCTACTCCGAGAGCTTATCCTAAGCATGGCAAGAAAGCATAATACACAGAATGTACCAAAAGCTATTAATCAGGTACAAATCCAAATGCTACTCAAAGCTTTCCATGTATATATCAAAAGCCTGGGTTATCAATACTTATTTATGATCATTACATACCTACCAAAAATATTGTTGTCTATTTTACATATCTGCACGTAATGTACAAAAGATTACAATCTGGGTCATCTTATAAAATAACACCCCTTGATGAAAAACTAAGTTACAAATATAGTTCCAAACTGGAAGACGAACTAGGCACAACCACTCCATGTCGATGTGACCAGTGGGAATGCAATGATGTAAGCTAAGACGAACCATCTGCTAAATGAAAAGTAATAAATTAGTTTTCCAGTTCAGTAATCACGACTAATGATCGAGTATGGGTAGCACTACCGTGAGTAGAGCCATGGTAAGAAACAAGAGGATCATAAGTAGCATCAGCCCAGATGTTTCTGTAATCCAGAGATCTGTACTCATAATTGGCCCGATTATATAAGAAGGACAAATTAAGTCCAGGCCAGAAATGTTTAAAACCGTCAATTATGCATTGCCGGCCAATTTCCGCTATTGTTGTCTTCACCTTTCCTTTATGAAGTTCTTCTAATAGAGACGCCCTATCCATCCCACATTGAGAAACTATGATGGAATCTAACCGGACCTCACAATCCAAATTGAATATCTTGTTTTCTAAGGCATTTACCCACCTTATAACCACTTTTCTAGTTTTCCCGGTCTCATCTAAGAGATGCTCCCTCGTTTTGTTAGTATTCCTATAAAGGGGACCAAAGAGCCCATCCTCGGTAGAACAAAAGGGTGAAACCCGAGTACCCGGTGTCCCCAGTTCCCTCTTATAATAATTCTCCAACTCTTTAATCCCAACTTCATAATGAGTCTTCACTTCATGCTTCTGTTTGAGGACCACATCTGGGTCATTCCATAAGGAGGCATGGAATGACATCTGACCCGAGGGAGGCGCATGCAGCATAAGTCATCCGAGGATCTTCTTCCGTGCTAATGCGTAGTGCTATTTATCCATCTCCACAATCCTTCTCTTTAACTTTTTAATTTCATTCTTATATATGGCCTTGTATATACTCTCGGCATTCTTTAATAAGTCTTCAAATTCTGCTACTCTGAGCAGAGCAAAATCTAACTCTTTTGGAGAATGGCTAATTCTAAACCCTGATCGAGAAAAGCCAGCCGTAAAATTAAATAAATCCACACATATCAAAGTTAAATAATAATATAAATAAGCAAAATGAGACTGCTAAAAATTCGCAAATTTTGTGATGTAGTAATAGTCAACAAGCAAACTTCTGAATCATGTCAAGCACTATAAAAAATGCTTTCCTAATCCTGGAGTCTTAAAAGTAGAATACTAAGATAATATCTAAGGGACATTAGGAAGAGGTGGAGCAGTGATAGCAAGAAATGTCCTACGAGGGCCATAACGTGCTTTTGTCCACTGATCCATAGGTTGGTCAACTGTCACTTCAAAGTCATGCTTGTCATTTAGAAAATTTAGGCCAACGTGGGGTAGAAAATGTCCGGGACGTCTCGGGATCATTGTAGTTACACCTCTTCCCTCTTACTTTTGACTTTCTCTTGCTTAAGCTTATTCGAGTAAGAAGCAATCCTACCTCGAAAAACCTGCAATGAGTCCTCAAGCTTACATATCTTTAACATTTCTGTAACGTCCCAAATTTGAGCGTTCGAAAATCGACATCCATACTTTACATCGTACTCGAATGCCGCAGATTCGATCGTTCAAATCCGAGTCGTCGGAGCTTATAACACAGTTAAGTAAATAACACAGCGGAATAAATGAATAATACATTGATATACAATATCTGATACAACAGAATGATACAATGAATATCAATATACATCAGAGATATGATACAACAAATAGCAGCGGAAAAGAAAACAATAACATCAGCAGCGGATAATCTCCATCTTCAAAGCACTAATCCAGAAATAGCTTGAACTCCCAATAACGATACACCAAGATAAGCAAGTGCAGTCTGATCCAAAGACTGAACTAGCTCCAGAAAATCTACTGAACCTGACTATCTGAAAAACCCAACTCTAGACTGCTCGTGTAGAAAATTATGAGCACCCAGAGTTTAGGAAATGAACAATAAACTCCGGATCAGTCATGGGACTGGTGTGAGCAACAAAAACAGTTTATCTTTAAAAACAAATAGCAGAGAATTTTAAAGTAAATTCGCAATGCTTTTGGAAAATGAAACTACCATAAGACCTCCCACCACACACACAATGCAAACGCAGAATTGGAGGAGATTTCTTCTTATGATGGTCAAAGATGCTTACTACGCAAAATCAAATCATTTTTGATATTATTATTAGTGCATAGTGCAGAAAACATTTCGAAAGTTGAATATAAATCTTAGCCAGCATAGACATTTCGAACTATGCCTACTATAGCTACCATCCAAACAGTGGGGCGCCACCATAAGTGAATGATAGGTTCTACAACTAAAACCGTACAAGGCTCGTATTGTTTCTTTGGATTTCCAACAAATGGTCAGGCTAAGGAACTTCCTATGCCACGATGGGTACGTCCCTGGAATAGACGACCCGAGAAATAACCTAACATTACGGTTAGATCTCTGCCAACACAACGCCGGGTTACCTCTGCAAAAATAGGTAACTACTGACACGCGTATGCCATCCCCCGATCGTAACCGATCTTCCCGAGGATCCTCGATTCGCAACAAACCACATAATAATAATGCAGCAACCACATAGGTTAAGTATCTGGGCTCCATACCATGATACCACCTCTATCCAGAAGGAATGACATACACTAAGGGGCGCTACTCCCTAGAACCTTGCCGCATCCTTCCTGTTTTGACCATTTCCGGGGTGTGAGGTCCGACGAAGTCTCGTCCACAAAGCTACGCTTTGTCACAAAGCCATGCTTCGGGTCAAACAAATGATCAACCTATGATCACAAAGATATAAGATCAAATAAATGATCATATCGCAAATGATCAAACACTGATCATCACACAGCAACACTCAGCATGCCACATTACCAAATTGGGATATATCGCTGATAACTTCAACTACATAACCTCTGAGCTCGTATGTCTCAGAGAAGGGTGTTAAGCTAAGAGAATAAATTCTCCACCACCAACAGATATGTATTTGAAAGAAATCGGCTTTATATCTCAAAATGTAATGTCAGACATGTATCCATACAAGTCTGTTCCGGGTTCAAACAGAACCGAAGGCACTTCTCACGAAGCCCTTGCAAATCCGGATAATTTTCAAATCACGTCCAGACTTCCCATCACAAAAAGAGTGATATAAATCTCTATACCGGGAGCTACCCAGTGCAGAGACATTCGACAGGTTGTCCTTTCATTTTCGAAAATATCCGGTCTTCAACACCGATCTTCAAATGCTATCCATATACGACGTATCACTATTCGGAATGGGTTATATGACACAGATGTCTTTTCCCGGCTAACCCGAATAGTGAGCGCAATATTCAAAAACAAATGGATAATGGGATTTCAATTAAGTCACAATTTAAACCCAAACTTTCTCTTTCAAATGGTTAAACAAATTTCCATTTTAATCTTTTTTAAACAAAAAGATTTAATTCACAAAGTTCACTTAATTTCACAAAGATTCATTTATAGATTTTCCAAATCGATTTCCATTTCAATTTAATTTAATTCGTTGAATCTTTAAATCAAAGATTTAACAAATAGCTTTCAAACAATTTCATTTCGAATGGGTTAAACAAATCATCATTTAAAATCTGTTAAAAATAGACAGATTTAATTCATAACTTTCAAAAAGAATTCATTCATAACTTGGAAAATCCATTTTTCAATTCACTTGAAATTCCTTTACCTAAATTGGAATTTCATTTCTTATCTAAAAGCTTTTATTCTTTGAAAACAAACAGTTTTCATTTTGGAAATCTGATTCATTTATACGAGTTAAGGTTCTTGGGTTAAATCCAAATTCCCAACTTATACTTTTAAAATGGTTTAAATTCATATAAACACATTTATATCATCTTTACTCCCTAGTTTCCAAATCATAGCTTAATTTCAAACTTGAATCCAAATTTTAATCTAACTATTTAAATTTTCAAAACTCGGTTAAGTTATTTAAAATAACTTTTATCTTTGAAATTCCATTTCAAAAGCTTTTTACTTTAAACCCGAATTTCTAATTTCAAAATCAATTGAAATTAAAATTTCAATTTCAAAACATTAAATTTAAATTATCTGTGACTTAACCGATATCCATGTGAAATCCATATTTTTGTGTGTAAAGGTGTGGTCCAGGGGTTTCACACACAATAGTGCAACATCAATCATCACATAACAAAATACAGGATATAGTTGATAAGCGATATAAACTATAACGCTTATCGTTCATTCACAGATTACAGATATATATCACAGGTAAGTAAACTACAGATCACAACATAAATAACGATGTATCACAAAGCATCATATATCAGGGATATCAACAATTCACATTCAATACAATTCAAACATTCATAGGTAGGGTCAATTAATTATCTGATTAATCCAAATCAGATAAATTTCTTATGAATAAGTTACTAATCCTGGTTAATAATCTTCATTAATTATTTACCCTTCTTAAATTACTTTTCTAAAGTAATTTAAATTAAGATTTATTATTAATTACAATTAAATTTCATCTTTAATAACTCATTTATAAATCCTTAATTATTTAATTAAGTATTCAATATAACTTAATTTATTCTTACTTACTTAATTAATTAATAATCATAGATTAAAATTCAACTCTTATTTAATTAATGATTCTTACTTATCCATTTATTTATTCTAAATTAATAATCTTAAACCTTAATTAACTAATTTAATAATTACAAATCCTTAAATCTACCTTTATTTAAGAATAAAACATTTTCTTATTTAAAATCAAATGCTCCCTTACAAATGCATTTGAAACATTTTACCTTTGAATTTACTTTTACATTTCATTTCAGATTTAGATTCCAAATAACTACAGAATTTAACTTAGTAAAATTTAACACATTTTAAATATACTTTATCATTATAAAGTTGTAAAACATTTTGTTTTTATAAAACTTGTTTCTTTAAAAAAAACAGGAGACAAAAGTAATTTGAATCCATCTTAAATTCTGGTTTTAACTTATATTTAAAACCCTGCTTTAAATTTTTTTTTTTTAAACTTAAAACCGCCAGGCTTTTAAAAACTGGCTACCACAAGATACCCCGAGTCAACATCAAAAATACCTGAGATTTCTTCAAAACTACCCGAGTTCCCTTCTCCTCTCCTCTTTAAACTAAGTTTAATTCTAATTTTCCTTTTAAAACTGTTATACTGGTAACACTCGCTCACACACGCGAAAAAAATCCCGAAGCAACGACCCTTCTTCTCGAATAACGACTCGAGTTTCTTCCCATGCCCAAACTCCCTGACACTCGATCGACTTCGTGCACGTGCACACGAAATTGGAGCGATTCCGATCAACCCCACCATCGCCAGCGAGTCAACTTCGACCTCCCTACTCGATTACGCCTAACCAAACTTCGACTCAAATGAAAAATCGAGATCGAGTCTCGAAACCCAGGCCTGGAACAAAACCAGTCGCCATAAAACCACCTCGTGCCTTCACCGCTGACCACCGGTCATCACGCCCTCGCGCCTAGAGCTTCGCCACTCATCCACGAACGTATTCCCCCCGGTGCGATCGAACTCGATACACCATAGACAACGAAATTGCCGCGTCATCTTCATCGAACAAAACTGGAGCTTAACCCTAATTCATCGTCGTGCTGTCGCCACGATCATCCAGAAAACTTGCGAGTATTTTTACGATGATCCCCCTTCCACCAGCCACTTCCTGCCTCAAGCCCAACACCCAACACCACGTTCATCGCTGGGAAATGACGAAGATAGCTATTCCGTTCATCTTGGAAATACTACCTCAATTCGAAACTAAAAATCCTAATTTTAGTTTTAAAAATCCTTGTTTTCGAAATGGATTGGGATGATGTAATTGAATCTTGAATCCAAGCAAGTTGAAAATTTGATAGATTTTTAATTTCCACCGTGCTCATACTTCCAGGGAAAATGATTTCATATTATCTTGAAATTCTAATTTTTTTTAGTCATGATGATTTTAAACATACTTTGTTTTAGTATCATTAGCTGGAAATGATCAGAGTAAATAGAATTTAATTTTGAATTAAATTTAAACCTGTAACATTACCTAACAGAGCCCTTTTTATTATCTCTGTTACCAGATATATGCACACATATCCTACATACATACAGGCCTAGATAAATATATTCATAACTTCTTAGATTATCACATGCAAACCAAATTAAATTCAAACAGATCAAGGTTTAAAGAAGTGAGTTTACTCACTGTTTTTAGGAAGAAGAACAGGATTGTTTCTATATTTTGAAACAGGCTTGAAGTCTTCTCTCTGCCTTTACTTCTCTTGTTGAATTTATTTAAGTAGATGTTGTTTGAGTTGAGATTTTTGTTTTAAATTTCTGAGATGCAATTTCAGAGGTTACTCAGTTATAGATCGAACTGAGATGAAATGAAGAGGTTGACATATACAAGAAGCTACAAGTGATGTTTGTTGTACAGGGTAATAAATGCTTGTACAATAATAAGCATGGCTAAAGATATAGTTGTGGCATGCCTTAATGCTATTGTACAAACAAATATATAAATATATTTGTTTTCCTTCAATTCGGCTGAGATGGTTTTCTATAGGGTGGCTAAAGATCCAAGCATTTATTGCTTTGTAAATCTACACATATACCATACTTGAAGATATTTTATTTTGATGTCTTCTTTGTTTCTATTTCCTGTATTATCTTTTGTTTTGTCTTTGGTAATATTACTTTAAAATGAATTTCTATTTTAATTTGTTGTTGGATTTGTAACAGTTGTATTTACTTTATACTTGAATGTATATTTTTTTCTTTGCTTTGGCCTTATTACCTTGAATAAATTCAAATTGTCATTATTTACTAAATTTTTAAATAAATTTATTTGTTTTTATTTGTTTTTATACTTGTGTCCAAAGTATATATTTGTATTTTTATTTTTAAAACCATTTATTTAAGATTTTAAACTCAACTCAATATATACATATATATATATATAATTTCAATTTTACTCATTCAACATATATACATATATATATATATTCCTTTATCTTTACCATATTTACAATATTTTTATCAAAAATTTATTTAATTACTCAATTAAATTCAAAAATTCAATAAATTATTAATTTAAATAAATTTAAATTCTAGGGTCGTTACAATTTCCCTCCTCCTTGTATCATTCAGGGTCTCGATCAGTTGAGACCTTGTCTTTATGGTTTGACTAGAAAATTCACCAAATAGTCCATGGGCAATAGTTTTCCATCCATCGTTATGAGGGTGAGAGGTCCCAAAACCTACCGGAAAAACTGGGACAGTATTTGAGAGGGGATGAGAAATCACCCTACTATATTCAATGACTTCTTTCTCATTGAGCAATCTAGTGATTTATACAGACATTTCCTTCACCTGCTTCTTATATTGCTCAATTTCCTCTCTATAAACAATGTTGCATAGCTTTTCACCCTCTTCTAAGGTCTGCTCTATTCCTTCCAACTTTGATGTAGCATCCCCCGACCAACGTGGCTAAGGCAAGGATATACAATTGAGGGGAAAGTTGAACCGGAGAAACATCTAGGGAGAAAGCCATTGACGGATAGTTGGATGCATATAAAGATACAAACCACACCGGAAATGTTTGGGAGTAATGGAGATATATCCCTCTAGTGGTGTATTAATGCGTTCATGAGATTTGGGAACCCTAACCTCATAGCCAGAAAATCCAAATTGTCAAAGGACGTCAATAGCCTCTTCCAGTCGGGTGATCTCAGAAGGAAGAAGCGTAGAGGAAGGAAAATAGGAATCTATATAAAAATTCTAAAGATTACTTCTAAAAAGGATCGAACAAGAATCGAAACAATTTCTCTTACTGACAATCTACCGAAGACACTCCCAAATTTGGTAACTAATCTAACATCGGTTCTTTTCAAACAAAACGATAAAAGGAAATGTGGGAAAAATGAAGAAAGAATATATGTATCTCAATTTGAATAATGGCCACACGACTGAAGTGATTAAAGATTTTTATGAAACGTAGATTTTGCTGCTAAAATAATGAGTGCAAAGATTTACAAAAATCTGCATAGAGAAATGAAAAGCCAGATTGAACAGCTGTTTGAAGATGGTCCAGTAAGGGAATGGCATGTGTGCATGAGCATTAAATGCAAGTGTGGCCAAAAAGACATTTTTCTTGCATCGAAAAGATAGACTAGAAAGAACTAACTAGACATACAGACCAGGTGTTTAAGACAACAAGTCTACCCCAACCTACGGTCATCGTAGACTTGGGGGCAGGTGTTATACCCGTCCTTACAACGAACTACGACGAAGGGAAATTGGCAGTCCTTGAAGTCAGAAAAGCTACCCTCATGTCAAGAAGACTAGAGAAAAAGAAGTGAATCAATTAAATTCGTACTGAACAGGGAACTAGCTGAAAGTCACAACACATAACCCGACCCAAGCCCTACAACCAATGGAACCGTGGCAAGAGACAAATGCTTCACGTATCAGGAAACATGGGCAAGTCACAGTGGCTATATCAAAAATCAAAGGCAAAAAGTGAAATACGCCACTGAGGCGTAGGAAGCAATACATGATATACTGAGCTCACCATACCTCAAAGGCTCATATTTTGCCAATACCTACAAGAACAGGTCTGCGCCAACATACATCGGGGGTAACGTAGGCAGCGCCGTACAGGGTCAAAAGCACTCTAAAGGGGCTATATACATGGCCGCCCTGGATATGCTTCAACGCAGAATCATACTTAGGTAAATGACAAATGTGAAGCTCTCTCTCATCGGCAATCCAAACATATTTGCAAAGAGGGAAACTCAAGCTGCACCCAACTCAAATCACAAATAGCCTCAAGCACATTCCAGGCATATGCTAAGTCAACTCTCAAATTAGAATGGGAAATGCTACTCCATTTCGACCCGACATGATGTCAAGTCAAGCAAAGACGGCAAAGGTATTAGCAGTACAACCTGAACGCAAGGCACTATTCACCACTGCACCAATTCATATGCATCAACAACATATTTGAAGCATCAGGGCGGTCCCCTACCATTCCTTTTAAGACATTTTCCATTTCGAGAGAAAGGAGACCAACCCATATAGGCTTGGGCTTCCAGCCCAAATTTTCAGACATCTCGTTTCAAATTTTCAAAATCCCACCAATGTCATGGTTTCCCGCCAAAAACCTGTCACCAATCCAGTTACAACAAATATGCATTGTAGATAAATGACAAGTGGCAAATCTAAGGGCGGAGATTGAAGAAAAAAGATCAAGGTGACCGCAACAACTAGCAATGCACTTTTCATACTATAAAAGAAAACATTAGAGGACGAAAAAGGGGATCTTTTTCTTCTCAGAAAGGAAAATCTAAGATTTGAATATTGTATGCTCCTGGATGATTGTAATCATCTGTACCAAAAAATAGAAAATAAATAATGTATTATCCTATGGATGTAAGATTAACAATAATCTGAACCATGTAAAAATTTCTGTGTCCTTTACTTTTATTGTTCCGTAATCTAATTTTGGATTGCCATTCATTTATAAAACCATCTTGATATCTCAACAAACAGGTGGAGCGCATCTACTAGGCTATGTAAACGTTCAGTAATATGGTCACTTCTCAAAGGCAGATTTAACACAAATTAAATTTGCTGATTCCAATTCATGGAAACAATTAATGACTAGATTGCTCCACGATCTAGTTGAGTGTGGTGAAGCTAAAAAACTTCACCAACAAGTACTATCGACGAGCATGGTTTCTAAAATGCAAGGATGATGCATTAAATCTAATCAAATAATTCTGCAAAGTTCACTCTCTCTCTCTGCTTTATACTTGAAAGTGCGAACACATTCTTGGCCAAACTATATGAACTATGAATTGGCTCATAAAATTTTCCACTAAATCGGTACACATATTGATGATGGATTAATTATCTAGTTGGTGAAAACACATGGCAACCAAATCAGTCAAATACAATGGGAGCATCGTCCCATCACCTCCTCCAAAGCTGCTAACACTCTTATACATTGGATGTATATCATTAAGTGAATAGTGGGATACGTCCTTCTATCGCACAGCTCTAAAGTAGGTAACTTGAAATCAGGTGGATTCCTTGCGTATCGGGTGTTTGGGGTGAGATGGTTTCCATTCACGTCCTCCAAACTTCGGTTCATATCTTCACCTCGAAGTACATGTCTTACCATCTCAGCTAAGTGATCATTTGGATTCAGTTGAAATCTCTACGCATGCCTTTGATTCAAATCTTCTTCATGCTCCCGTTCTTGTGGGGAACTTCCAGTTCTAATCCATGTAGTTGCAAGTTTGCATTTCGATTTAGATTTCAAGGCTCGACATCATTCATTTGACATGCCTTTCCATGCTCGACCATGCCCCCATGTCCAAACATGTCACTATCGACTGGTCTGGACCTCTCGGTACCGACTTATTGACGTACTGGGGGATGGTTCTAGATTGTTTCGCTTCATTTCCTTGTCTATCTGTTCTGCCTTCTAGCATTCGGTTATGATTTTCAACAACTCCAACTGCACTGTATTATTCCATCATTTGGAAGAATCCATTCATCATATTTTCTTATCGAGATATCAATCTCTCTTGTAAACTTTTCATCATCCTTTCAATTTCCTCTCTAGTCACATAGATAAAATGTGGATTTGAACTAGTGGGCATCTCCTGCCTGCCTCATGTTTTGGTTGACTCGGTCCAACAATGACTCTTATATTATGCCTCTTCATCTTCACCAATATAAGATCTAAATTCATCTTAGATGAAGCAATAAAAATGTTTCCCAAAAGATTGGTACAAGGTTCTAATATCATTAGAAAACGAATCAAACAAATATTAAAAATGAAGAAATTAAAAGAGAACGAAGAAGAGACATAAGATTTTTACAGTGGTTTGGCAAAATCTTCGGTCTATGTCCAATCAATCGATTTTCTTTACGAGTTCTTCCAGAAATACAATCAAATCCGATAATATATCTCCGTTTTCTCAAAGTGGTTTGGCAAAGACGAAGACCGAGATCGTGATGTCAAATCCGAGATAATACCGACTCAATCTCAATACTTTTCGTTAAGGGGCTTTCCATTTCAAGTCCATATTTCTGATGTTGTTAAAAGAAAAGTCCATGTAGTATTGAATATGTAAATTAGATCTCTATTTTTTAAAATAACAAAACGCAAACTAGTTAAAAAATGTAAGTTAACTTGGACTTTTTAAAAAAATTTTCAAAAATTGAAAAATCAAATTTCTTTATTAATAAATAATAATAATTGCTATTTAAGTAAAATTTTAGTAGATAATTGTATTTTTATTCCATTATCGAATTTTAAGAAAATAAACTGTAATACTGCTTGTAATTTTTATCAAAAAATACAATTTATCTTGCAAACTTTTTTTTGAAAAATTAGCCTATGAGATAATCACTATTGTAGCCGCTTTACTTGTAGCAGCGTTAAAAACAGAATCAGGGACCGTAACTTTTCAACTATTCTGTCAGTCGTCTTCCTCCCTGAAGCTTAGGGTTTATAAAAAATTCAGGTTTGCTGCTGCTTCTTCTTCCTATTCCCCTTTTTTCTTTTTTGCTGAATCGAGATCGCGATGCCGGACTATATCTCTTTTGATTTTGTTTCAGTTCGATGTTTAAATTAAAATCGCGATTCAGTATTGGACTCCAATATTTTCGTTCTGAAATAGAATCGCACATTTTACACGGGTTGCGATCCTATTTAACTCTTGGATCGGGAAGGCTGCGATTCCTTCCAAATCGCGCGTTGGAACTTACGATCTCGCGATTTTTGCAATCACTGATCGGAACGATTATCATATGGACTAGCAACGATCTCAATTGAAAGTGTGTTTTTGGAGAAATTTGGTTATAAACAGTTCGGTTAAGAATTTGCTACAAAGAATGCAAGAAGAAGTATTTTTCTTTGAATTATTTGTAAAAAAATTAACCATAATTTTGTATGAAAAGATCAGTATACTTTATGTTTCTTTAAATTAAGTATTGCAGCCACTTTGATGTGGCAACTTTTGTATAAAAAGTTATTACTTTTTATGTTGTAGTTTTATATGTGATTTACGCTTATATATATAAAAGGAAAAAATTTAAAAAAATGACAAGTTTTATAATAAGGGGCAAAAAGAATCAAGTAGGGCTTAGGCAACCGATTATTTGGCTGGCCCTGATAGCATGGAAGAAAAAATGAAAGAGGCCAAGAATTTCAGAGATTTGGGCGTTTGTGAACAATTAGTTGATGCTTGTCAAAGCAGAGGCTGGGTTACACCTACTAAAATTCAAGCCGAAGCCATTCCTCAAGCTCTACAAGGTTTCGTTTCTTCTAATATTTGTATTTCTATGCTACGTGTGTGTGTGTATCTTCTGATCTAATTAGCTTTTTTTTTTGTAGAAAAGCTACTTTTGGAACATGTTTTAAGTTGAATAATAAGTGGTTTAAGTAGTAATAAAAGTAGAGTTTGTAATATGACTTTTAAGTCGAAATAAATAAAATAATTTGGTCAAACATGGTTTTTTCTTAAATTTCAAGTTCTGTCAATTTCATATGCTTTTTATTTGGAGTTCCTAAACACTGTAATTGAAATAAGTTACTTGAAAAGTGACTACATATAATTAGTTGCCAAACACGCTCTTAGTACAATGCCGATTAATTTTGAACATGATTGTACTATAGCCATCACGAGCAAGTTAGTAGGCTAAATTACCATGTTAGTTATACAAATATAATTTGAATAGGCGGAGGAAGTGTTAGGAACACATACACACAAACTTTTTCAAAACTGATTTTGATGTTTAATTCCTTGTTCTAGGATTATGTTATGTTTGCATATTGTTGGTATTTCTTATGCGAATTTGTTCACGATGTACTTCAAAACTGACCATATTTCTTATACTTTGGCTATGTGATATAGATTAGGTCTTATCTTTAGTTTCACAAATAAATGTCCTTTTTTTCTTCTTTCCTTCTCTCTCTCTTTCTTGAGTTGACCAATTTTTTAATTATATATTTCATGCAGGGAGAGATATTATTGGACTTGCAGAAACGGGGTCTGGTAAAACTGGTGCATTTGTTCTTCCAATTTTACAGGCACTTCTTGAGAAGCCACAAGCTTTCTTCTCTTGTGTATTATCACCAACTAGGTATTTCAACTGTTTGGAAATACATGAAAAGAGTTACTTATTTGCTAGAGGAATAGGTTTCACCAAGTATATAACCTAGTATTTTAGAACACTGTTGAGTATTTGACTTTTGCGTATGACTTTGTTTGGTTGAATACTCTTAATGAGTATTAAATTAATAACTACTAAAACACGATAGGAAAGTTCAGTTTAAATTACGAAGCATAAAATACTTTTGAACTATATTTTGATCTAGGTGTAGTTGTTTCAGGGAATTGGCTCTTCAAATTTCTGATGAATTTAAAGCTATTGGTTCTGGAATAGGACTTAAGTCAACAGTGGTATGTGTTAAGCCATTAAAATTGTATTCCTTTGCATCATGAACAGTCGTATACTACACTAATCTACATTTTGCGTAGCTCGTTAAGCTATTTATTGGCAGTGTACCTTGTACAGTTCTGTGAAATACACAAGACAAACCTAAAATAGATAGACAAAATGAAATCATATCTGAAAAACTTGAACAAGTTCAAGTGATAAAGGGCAAAAGCTTTCTTGCGTGGATTAATTGGATCAAACAAATATGATATTTCTTGCAATATATTGAATTTCCTCTCCCCTAATTTTGGACGGGGATAACGTAGGCACTGTATTTTTTAAATTTCACATTTGATGTAAGACCCTTGTAACCGAGACTTTGTTATAGAACATTTTATGTATTTTAAAATAGTTAAATATACTTTGAAACAGTTAGTTTATTAGGTACTGCAATATCTCATGATTACATATGGTGACTGAATATACTTTTTCGTTTTGATTTTTGAGTACGTAATGGCATGCTTTTCATTATCAACAAGTGGTTCTGATTATAATCTTTTGAATTTTACATAATGATTTAAATTTCTTTTGCAGCTTTTTGGAGGAGTAGACATGACAGAGCAAGCAGTTTCCCTTGCAAAACGCCCACATGTTGTGGTATGTATAAATGTTGATATATGAATCGTTACTTGTTTGCTTGCTCTATGCGGATATTATATGTATCTTTTTTTATATTGATTTACCTTCATTCTAAAAATTGTAATTATTCCATATACATATCAATCATATTTGTATGTAGGTGGCAACTCCAGGGCGTTTATTGGATCATTTAACTAACACTAAAGGTTTTAGCTTGCGCATGATAAAATTTTTGGTATGAACTTTAGAATTCATTTTTAATATCGTTTGAAATTTTCTTTCTCTATGTTTTGGTTTCCAAATTTTACATATTCGATGTTTGTGGGTAGGTTCTTGATGAAGCTGATAGGTTGCTAAGCACAGAATTTGAAAAGGCCATTGATGACATCTTGAAGAGTCTACCTTCAGAACGTCGCACATTTTTGTTTTCAGCTACCATGACTAAAAAGGTATACATAAAAATTTACTTTACTTTTGACATTTTATGGACAGTGTAAGTTTTGTCTGCTCCAGTTACTCTGATTTAATTGAGAAACTGTCTTGCTGGCTGTTGTGTCTCAGGTTGGTAAACTTCAAAGAGCTTGTCTGAAGAATCCTGTAAAGGTTAGTGTGCAGTCATACAAAGGCTTTTGGTGTGTGAGCAAACTTCATATTTTGATTCTGTTGCTGTGGTTGATTTCCTTTTTAACATCTTTCAGGTTGAAGCTTCTGCAAAATACTCGACTGTCGATACATGCGAGCAAAAATTTAAATTTGTTCAAGCAAAATATAAGGTTATTGTCTATCAGGATTTTAGTTTGCATTGCATATTGTCTTATATGTATGGGATGCTGTTATGTATTTGGCAACAAGCAATATACTGGGAACAAGAGTTGCAACCAAAAAATTAAGGCCCATTTGGTTTGCCATTTTTAGCGTTGTGTTTTCATCCAAAAAACGTGCACATAACGTATGTATTTTTCTAAAACAACCAATTTGAAAAATGAAGCTAACATATAAAATAGAAAATAAATTTATTTTATTTTTGTGTTTTGAGAAAATAACAAAAGAATGGAAACAGTCCACCCTTTTCCGCCGTCTCTCCATCCCCTCCGCCGTCTCTCCATCGTTGTCCTAATGGTATAAAATTTTAAATTTCTCTTTCGTTATCTTTATATTTTGTTATGTATAGTAAACACACAAAGCACAAAATGAAACCAAACATGTCCTCACTGTTGGTTCATTTTAATCAGTTTTGAAAATATGTGTTTCATATTTACATGTTAATTGATTCCGAGTAATGCCATAACCTTCCTATCTCAACAGTGATATGTTGATTCTTTGATTTGATCTTTTTTCCCCTCAGGATTGCTACCTTGTTTATATCTTGACTGAAAAAGAAGGAAGTACTTCTATGGTTTTCACTCGCACATGTGAATCAACACGACTTCTTGCCTTGCTGCTCCGCGAGTTGGGTTTTAAAGCCATCTCCATCAGTGGTCAAATGTCTCAGGTAATGCATTATATTTGTGTTCTTTGAAAGACGCATCTCAATAATCAAATTTTTATTCTAAAGTTTTCCATTTGACTAAATTCCCTTTGAGCAAGAGAGCTTGGTTACTGCATTATAGCAAAGGGTCAGACTGCCTTTCCTGGTCATAAACAACAATCACAATATTAGGATAACCTTGAATCATAAGGTTTTTAGCATTGTTTGGTATATTCTTAAAATAATACGGTTGCTAATTAATCATTGACCTGGTTTCACCTCATCTCTTCCATTGCGTCAATGTTTTTATCAAACACACTCATTTCATATAAATGCTTGCTCAACAATATTTTCATTTACAGCAAAAACGTTTAGGAGCTTTAAACAAGTTCAAGGCTGGTGAATGCGATATTCTTGTGTGCACAGACGTGGCTAGTAGAGGTCTTGACATTCCAGAAGTTGATCTTGTGATCAACTATGATATACCTTCCAACTCCAAGGTGTATTTTTTTTTCTTTCAGCTATTATATTATTATTCTGCTTCAATCATATTAATGGAATCATGATTAGATATAGAATTTAGTGGAAATTTAGATCGCATCCTTAAAACGGAAGAATATTGCAAAGCGGGTCCCTGTGTAAGTTTCATTATAAAGCGGGTTCCTGTTTTTGCTGCAGAATAATTGCTAACATTTCAGCAACTATTCAGGAATACTTGCTGATAGTAAATATTGTTGCTGAAATGTCAGCAACAATTGAATATTATTGCTGATAATCATGCAATTGTTGCCGAATAATTATATATCAACTAAAATTTATATTAGTGCAACAATATGTGCAATTATTCTACATTGTTGCTGATATGTGCGCAGCTATTCCATAAAATAAGGTACTTTTGGCTTATTATGCTGATTTGTATGCAACTTTTATGAATTATTGCTTTTTTCGCTGCAATTATTGAGAATAAGCTGTGTGTTCTATGCAATATTGATTATTTTTCAATTATACGCAATTTCATCATTTTTTCCTTGATTGTTGTGCAATAATGTGTTTGAATAAATGTAGATAGTAAATTTGGAAGATTGAACTAAACATAAAAAATTGCATGAAACAACGCATTTTTTTTACTAAAGTTGCTGAAATATCGGCAATTTCAAGAAAAATTGCAAAATTTCCTGAAGTGCGAATTTTGTTGTTTTTTTTGGGTTTTGATGATTTTTTTGTGTTTTTTTTGCTTTGATATGAAGATGATTATATGTTGAAATAAGTTTTGAAGTTTGGCAATTTTTAACGATGTTTTTTGTTGTTTTTTTGTTGATTTTCGAAAAACAGAGACCTAATTTATAAAGTTTTAAGATAGAGACTTTTCGTGTATTTTGAAACCTACCAGGGACCTGTGCCAAAAGTACCATAGAATTTATCCATCTTGAAAAGCCACAAATGATGGTAACCAAGGTTATCAAAATGGGATTTAAATCGTAAATCGCAAAGTATAAATTTTAAATCGAAACGAGATTTAAATCGTAAATCGTAGATTCAAAATATTCACATTTTAAGGTTTGTATGCACTTTGAAGTTGATTTTGACATTTGAACTTCAACAATTAAACTTGTAACTTAATTTTCTCTTTAATTCCATTTTTTTAAAACATTATAATGGGAATTGTGAATCTAAATAAGTACATTTAATATGCTAGTATGAGTTGAATGTGTTTTTGATCGTGCTTTTAACTAAGTTTAAATCGGAATGTAAATCGAATCGTAAAGGGTGGGATTCAATTTGAATCGGGATTTAAATCATAAGATTTTAAGATTTTTGACAACAATGATGGTAACAATTAATTTGAAGCATGAATGATATGTTGAAAATGAAAGTGATTATGATTTCATCTATTGTACGTTTTTGAAGGATTATTTTCATCGTGTTGGACGTACTGCACGTGCTGGACGCTCTGGGCTTGCTGTTTCCTTACTGAATCAGTATGAGCTGGATTGCTACCTTCAAATTGAGAGGCTCCTTAGTAAGTCTTTACATAGATATAATACTAGTTTAAAAACTGTATCAAATTAACCATGGTCATTAACCTCTTGCTGAAGACAAGAAGTTGCCTGAATTTCCTGCGGTGGAAGAGGAAGTGCTTATGTTTTTGGAGCGGGTATCTGAAGCTAAAAGAAGAGCTCAAATGGTATACATTTCTATAATATGTTGTGAAATGTAACTACTATCCAATTTAGCATTGTATCAATTTTGGATAGGATTTATGTAGAGGCATTCTCTTTTTCTATTTTAATGTGCAAACTTGCGAAAATCTAATACATTTATTATTTTTAAGAGGTTTGAATTTGACTCTACAATTTAAATATTAAGCCTAAAGTCCCACATACAAACATAGATATTAAATTGATGGCCTTAGCCAAAGATCTCCTTAATCAGTCAAGGAAGAATGTAATTTTCTATTAAAGACTATCGAATGTTGTAAAAGAGAGCCTACTGTCGTTGCGTTTATTTTTTTAGAAAAAGATACTGGTAATTTTCGCTTTAAAAAGTGTATTTTTCAATATTAGGATGTTTTTTTTTTGGGCGTGCTGCGTTGCGAAAGATTATGAAAAACTGCTCTCCTGTAGTTAGAGAGTATAATGCTGGCTAATGATATGAGGGGAGCGTGAAATTACTCAAACTTATGTCAGTGTTTGATTGTAATCTATTTTAATCTTTGTTTATTTTAGTGTAGTTTTATTTATGATATATTTTCTCTATATGGGTTCAGGTTGCAAGAGAAACCAATGGCCACAAGAGGCGCAGAAAAGTTGGAGATGATGAGGGAGAAAATGAAGAATCATATGCTCATAACAAGAGGAAGAAAGGAACTCAAAACAAATCAAAGAGGCATTGATTTTTTTTTCTTTTCTGAAAAATGCCTTGAGTTGTAATATGTGCTTAAAGCAATGGATTGTTAGGATTATTTTGTTCTAAATCCTCCAATTTTGACGCCCCTCAAATATTTGTTTGTACTCGTATTTTTGAACGTTGGTTCTAATTATTATTCTAATACACGTGACTTTAATTGCTTTGGATGATGACTTCGTGCTTTGTTGGTTCAATTTTATTTGATATTTGAGAAAATATATAAATTGCAATTGTGCCAAATTATCTATGTGCAAAATTTGATGTGTAAGAATATAATCATGGGGATAAAACTGTTCAGTAGGAAAGGTATGTTTTGGAAGAAAATTATGTATCTGAGTTATGTTTATATTAGATTGCTATTGTTTCAACTTTGATAATCGTATTATTATTACCTTCAATCACAACTATAGTTTATTTTAAGTTTTTATTGACGTTACTACAATTGTTGATCATGGTTAACTGTTATCTTTTAAAAAGTTTCATATGTATATTATCAATTATGTACAAAATTTGATAATACATGGTCGTATGCAAATAATTATGATTCAACTTTTTCATGAATCAGTTTGTTTGTCTATAAAATAGGGCCATTCTATAAGCGACTCCAGTTTTGGACATGAGGTGTTTAAAATGTTTGGTTAGCCCCCATTAAAATTTATTTTTTACACTACGCGCGGTGACTTCGTACCGAAAATACACCTAAACCTGATGATTCCCTCATTGAAAACCTGATATCCAAAAGTGATGTCGCTTTAACAATGTCTCAAAGTAAACTATGACTTAAATTACCTATGCATGTAATTAGTATGTGCCTAGTTTAAATTACCGAAGCCGTGCATTTCGTGTGAAATCCATTAAATAATAGCAAAACAAAAGAGTTTCTAGCTCTTCTATCGATTCTAGAAGTTTTTTCTCTTTTCCTTAATTATCCTTTGCTGTTTTATTTTCAATCATTTAATCTATCACTTCACACTTTTTTTTGAGGAAAAAGACGAGTGGTCCTCTCAAAGAGAAGAACACTCGTATACTTTTATTTTACATTTAAACGGAGCTACAACAAGTCTAGCAGATAGCAAAAACCTTTGCGCATACAAACAAGAGAGAAAAAAAACCTCTAAAACCTAAAGACTAGAATCCTAAGTAACCTAGATCCAAAAGTAAAAAAGAAGATTATGGTCAAGAATAAGTCAAGACGAAACTAGCCTAGGCAAGCTGAAAAACACGACTAACAAGCCAAGGATATTGATAGAAGCATAGTAGTAGAAGCACACCAATAAGCTAAGTCAATGAAGCCAATAACCATGAAGAGCCATTAAGGAGTATCCCACGACATCCACGTTGTGGTCACAGAAGCACTATAACATAGGCGGTCACATCCATTACATCATAGTAAACCTAAAAAGGCTCAACAAGAACATGAGACCTACACGTGTACACACACATGTGTGTGTAAATAGTAAAGCAATGACAAAAGTGGTATGTTCTTAGTTTTCACACAATAGTAACATGTTCGAATGGTTGTCTTTGTTAAAAAGTTCAACTATATCGGTGCCTATAGACATATTACAACTTCTGTTGTTGCAAATTTTTTTAACCTTTAGGCTATCAATGCGCCCTTTTATTTTAATAAGAAATTCCTTGATATATATAGTTTTAGCCAATTTGTTGCTAGGATTTGAAATCCAGTTATAACTAAAACATGCAATAACGTAGATCAGATTATCGAATGGGGTGCTGACATTATTTAATATCCTTTAGTATCTTTCAAAACATAAATAACAACAAGTAACTATCAAGATAGTATCGATTAAAATTCTATAGTACTTGAACTCTTAGTTCGTTCCAGTACTAGTCACAATTAAAATCAAAGTTTGTCAAGTATAGGTCGAACAAGGTAAGAGTGCTTACAACCATATAATTAGTTAAGAGACAGTTGTACTATAGGTGTGTTAAGTTCTCTTAATCTAAATTACAAAAAACACATTTTTTGTCTGCATGTAATTTATTTTTCTTTAAAAATTCAATTGTGTTTAATTTCCTGTGCAAGATTAACCACATGTGCAATTTTATTTTAGGGGGTGCATTCACTTTCCAAATTAATTTGAAAAGGTTATGTTTAGTTCTAGAAAAATTAAAATATAGGAGATTTTGAGGGTAAACAATATTATTTTCCCAACATCAATTTTGGTGTCACTCTCATTATCCAAGTTATAGTATTCGAGCTTAGTACAGAGTGTTACAAATTAGGTTGCCCTATCTAATATCTTTTTTGGATTGAATTTTATTACTTAGAATACCATTTACCATTATACTCGAATTTTCGGTTTTGAGCAAGGTCATAATCCATCATACCCATCTAGCACTGAAACCCTAGCCAATAATAAATCTCTAAGAAAGAACCGGTCTATGGAATTAAATGCTTTGGAAAAATCTAATTTAAGTGGTATTATTTTTACAATGGCAATTAATAAATTCTTGGACTACAACGACCCCATGCATAATACTTCTTCCCTTATAAACACAAATTATGTAATATAGACTAGATCATTCATTATAGTGCTTAACCTATTAGCTAGGACCTTTGAAATGATTTTAAAAGAAAATTTATTAGCGAATAGGCTTGAAATCCTTAAGCTCGATCACATCCATTTTCTTATGAAGTAGAATTATATTAGCAAAGTTAAATCTCCATACATTTAAATTGCCATTATAAATCTCATCAAACATTTTATTTAAATCGTATTTTAAAACATGCCAAAAATTCTTATAAAACAAAAAAGGAAACCATCTAGTCCTGGCGATTTATCACTAGGCATATCATTGATAGCACTGCATATCTCCTCTTCGAAGAATGGACCATCCAAATCATGTAAAACAATACTAGTATTATTAGGGTATAATTCATTTCACCTTGCTTTAATTCTATGAACCTTGATAGTTTCAAAAATATTTTTGTAGCAGTTAGTGAAGGCATCATTAAGTTTATTTTGGTTAAAAATTTCCACATTATTAATATGTAAGGAGTTTATTGTATTATTACGCTTTCAACCATTGGCTATTTTATGAACAAACTTGGTATTCTTGTCTTTTTCATCCATCCATTGGATTCTAAACCTCTACTTCCACATTATTTCCTCTTGCTTAATGACTTTTGTCCAATTCTTGTTTAAGATTTAAAAGCTCATTTCGCTCAGAAACGTTTAAGACTCTAAATTCTTCAAATTTATTTAATTATAAAATTTCTGCAAGTCCTTTCTCCTTTTTAAACTTAATCTTGCCAATAACGTCCTTATTCCATTTCTTCAAGAAATAATCTTAGGTCTCTAAGTTTTCTTATGAAAATCTTAGCTATATTGCCCGAATACCTGTCTACAGTTTAACTCATAGAAAGCCGTTTATATATAAATAAATCAGTAAAATTACTTTCTAAAATCCATATCTTTTCAAATCTAAAAAAACTACAGATTAAATGATCTTGCAAAAGAGAATGTTAGGACAACAATCAGAATACACCATTGGAAGCTCATGAACATACAAAACCGAGAACCTATTGTTAATAAGAAAACTTGTCAACACCCTGAAGTTGATTTTAAGGAAGAGGTTAGTCCTTTTCATTCTCTCTTAGTTAAGTTGGGAAAGATGAGATGTGAGTATTCCCTTTGACCAAACCTTTCGAATATGCTTCTTGTCATGGCCCGCAAATCCGTACCTCTTGATTAACCACTATTCTGTTCTTTTTCTTCTATCTTTCCTACTCTTTTCTTCTTCTTCTACCTTTTTCTTCTTCTTAAACCATCATAGTTCGTATTCCCGTTCATTTTGAGTTAATCAATGGAGATTAGTGGTTAATCAAGAGGTACGGATTTGCGGGCCATGACACTTCTTTTGAGAGAGCTTTTTCTTATGGACCTTTCGACCCAGTCGGAACACTTGAACTTCCTCCTTTTCGGTCTATCAAGCCAACTGAAGTAGTTTGACTACCCTTTCGAAACCTTTCTTTCGAAATAGTTGCGGAACAGTACATGATAACTCTGAAAATTCAAGGTCAGGGTTAGACTTGAAGGATTTCGACCTTATCAAAAGCTTGGATGGTTAGTGACTTAGGATTGGTTTTGGAATCTAAGGTAAACCATCTGGGTTAGGGCTTCGACTCACTGGAAGTTGGGTGATTAGTAAATGGTAGCTTGTAGTAAAACTTGGGTTACTGGAAATGCAAGGGTATCGTATCACTCAGAAGGTGACTTTCGATGTGGTCGGTACCTGTCAAAAACATTTGAACCCAGTAAATAGCCTTCAAACAAATATATGAATAGAAATATTAAAAACTCCCTTTTATTGATTCAACGATTACACTGATGATTCACCTTCCCCAATTTGATTTACTAATTAGGGTTTACAACTTTTCAAGATTAAGAAAATACAAGTTTGGAATGAGTGAATTCGGATCCCCTAAAATAGACCCTTGGGGTCTTGTTTATAGATGCGGGATGACACCTTTCGACCCAGTGCTTTCGGCCTTGTCGAGAAGTGGCTTCAGATACCTTCCGACTCCTTCGACACTTTCGCACCCCTCTGCAATGCTTTCGAATGGGTTCGAATGCCTCCGTCTTTGTCGAAAGGGGTGGTTGAGCCTTTTCTTCTTTATGTTGCTTGGTTGTCACAAGGAATGAAGGTAGGAGCTTTCAAATCTGTTGATAGGCAGTTCCCATGTGTTCCAAAGGTGTTGAATTGCTGATGGTTTCGATGCCGTTAGTAGCTTCTGAACTTATGCTTGTAAACTAATGCAAAAACTTCCTTGGATGTTAAGGGCTTCGACCGGTTCGAAAGGCTTGCTTTTTCTTTCGAAATGGTTGTTCCATCCAAGGCGTGTTTCTAAGTTGTTTGAGTGAATGCGAAACCTTTTGTTTCAAAAGGTTTGGCGCGTATATAAAGAGTTGTTCCTCGTCTTCGAAAGGCATTGCTTTAACTCAATCGAAAGGTCTTCATGCATGCGGAAGCATCTGTTTCGAAAGGAGATCTCTTAAAGCAGAAGGGCGCTTTCGCCCCTTTCGACCCCTTCGGAAGGTTGTGATGCTTCTAGTCTTTGGCTATGCATCCCTTCGACCCCTTCGAAAGGTCTTGTTGGAGCTTCTTTCTCTTGTTCTTCTATTTAATAGGGTTTCGACAAGGTTGAAAGGTTATTTGATGGCAACATTTGCCCCCCTCCCCGCGAAGGGATGCCTTTGAATTTTCAAGTCAATCATCTCGAAACCTTCAATGTTTCCCTCCTTTTCATATTCCAGCGTGAATCTGGGCCGATCATTTAAATTTGATTGGGCGGCCTTCTTTTTCTTCTGACTTTTCTTATAAGCCGTGTACTCATCTTCTTCTCTTTCATTTATCTGAAACCAAAATTATCTTCGAGCGAAATCAAAATTCTCAAACTTTCAAATAAACTTTTCCAACAATCAAAACTCAAATCTAAGGTAAGTTTTGATTGCCTCACATTTTTGAATTTTCTTCTCTCCTTTATTTTACAGTAAATTTCAATTTCTCAAACTTTCGCAGTTTGGATTTTGAATCGTCACTTTAATTGTTAACAAGAAAACTTGTCAATGTTCCTAAAGCTATATGAATGGAAAATGAGGTCATATAAGATAGGATATCAACGAGACTTCCTCTTTCGAAACCCACCTTTCGACCTGATTGACCAAGTCGAAGCAGTTTCGGTAGTTGAACTAGAAATGTAGGCAAAGGAAGAAGCATTCGACTCGTAACCCTTCCTTTGAATAAGTAGCAACAATTCGTCACAACCTCTCATTCCTTTCAACCTCTCATTCCTTTCGATCATGTCGAAAGGTTCAGTCTAGCCCTTTCGACTATGTCGGAAGGTATGCTTGTCTTTAAAGCGTAATAACTGCTTTTGACCTCATTGGTTTTGTCCCTTTTTATTGAGGAACTCCTTCGAAAGGGTTACAGATATAATGGAGGATAGTCCCCTTCGAACGAATTCCTTTTTTACATTTTAGCTCGCCAATTGCAAACAGGACTCCCTTTGAAACACCTCTTTCGACCAGGTCGAAAGGAGCTCCATCCTTTCGAATTAGATCCAATTGCAGTTGCTTAAGCTTTATTCAGTTTACTTTATATAAGGTTGGCATGGATATTCCTAAGTTCCACGAACTCAACAATGTCGAAACATTATCACCATCCTTATTTTCCATTATTTGATATTGGTTTTGATAGTGATATGTTTCGCATGTTTATATCCAAGTAGATCTTAATGAATTGCATAAACAAAAAAGTTAAGAAAATAAGATATAATCATGTGCAATGGATCATTAGTCTAGCTAATGATCATAATAATCTTCCTCCTAATCGAAATTCTTGTTGAATCCACACATCTTTTCATAATTGTTAATCCAAAATGAGTTACAATTATGAGAGCTTTTCCCAAAATTGATTTAGGGTTTACAAAGGTTTTTGTAGTTGCAAAGAAGTAGAAGGAAAGAAATGAGCTTAGGATTCCAAAATCCGGTCTCCAAAACTGGACCCTTTGGGTCTTATTTATAGATGCAGGTCGACCCCCCTTCCGCGCCTATGCTTTTTGATGTGCACGTAAATATGCATATTTTTATCACCATATTTTATTGAATTAAATTAAATAAATGATCGTATTGAGTGTTTTAACATGTTTAAACCAAAATTCAAATTATTTTCAAATCGTCACATATTCATCTTCATCCAGGGGCAAATTGGTCATTTTTGTGCATATATTAATTTGAGAAAATTTAATTGAAAATTTCTATATTATTTTGTAGGAATTTGAACTCAAATACAAGTGGTTTCATGAAGATATATGCATGCACAAAGAAGAT
This sequence comes from Allium fistulosum, assembly GCA_030737815.1. Classification (NCBI taxonomy): domain Eukaryota; kingdom Viridiplantae; phylum Streptophyta; class Magnoliopsida; order Asparagales; family Amaryllidaceae; genus Allium; species Allium fistulosum. Next base: position 744,217,766 of record CM060901.1, on the reverse strand, counting down.
ACAAAGGAATGAAGACGGAAATAATTCAAAGCCATGATCATGGAGGACTCCACCTACCCAACTACCTTAATGTACAAATTAGAGCTGATCCACATGTTAAAAGGCGATTAAATCTTCATGCACACTTAATGGATGATTATTGGATGCTAATGGTTACTTGGCCGCCACACTTCCTAGAGGGGTAGTTTGGGCATTCCCCAAAAAAATGAATTAGGGTTTTAAACTTGTATAAATATCCCTTATGTTTTATGTAACTCTCTCTTCCTTTAGGCTCTCTTTCTCATAGTTTAGTTTAAGATCAAAAATAAAATGAGAGCTCTCTTTCATTTCATGGCTACTTAGCCATTTCTTTTATGTAATTTCTTTTTATGCAACTTTAAATACATGCTCTTTTCTTCTCTTGTTTATTTTCCTTTCATGTTAGTATAGATTTATTTTCTATGCAAGTAGATTAGTTTTATTTCTTGTTAATTAGCTCTTCTTTCATTTAGCTTTCTTTTTCATCTTCTTTTTGTTTCATGTTGCAAGCCATATTTGTTGATTTGATAACAAATATGAGAGGCTAAACCCCTTCAATTTAGGGGTAATGAAGCTATCTAATTATATAGCTTCAACATTTTGATAATTATTGCTCTCTTTTTGTGCTTAATGACAACGCATGAAGTGGTTTAACTTGTAGTTTTTTGCTTTGAATTTGATAGCCTATATTGTTGACACCAAATAGGCTATGCTTAAACAATCACTAAACACAAATTACCTCTTCATCTACATATGATTATGATAATGAAGTGAATGTTGAAATCAAAATTTGATGGTCTATATTTCTAATCAATAGTTAATAGGCCATGCTTAAAATAGATTTTACTTTCAACTTGTTGTCATTTTTCATGAGAATTAGTAAGTGGTTTAAGGAGTGTGTTATAGTTTGATGGTTTATGTTGAGCTAATTAATAACACAAATAGGCCATACTTATGATAAGCACATCAATTAAACTCACTAATGACCAAAAAAGAGAGATCATAATTTCATATTTTGTTGAACTATGTGATTTAGAGAGTGGATTTATCTCTAAATTGACATTTAAGTCCCATATTTTTATCACTTTCTTTTTGTTAATTTTCTCATTTTCTAGTTAATTCACTCTCGACTTTGGTTAATTTGATTGAATAGGAAATTTAAAATCAACAATTCCCTATGGATCGACCCGTACTCACTATGTACTACGATAGTACCCGTGTGCTTGCGGTTATTTTTATTATAATTTTTTTGGCGATTTTCTAACTCAATAGAAAATTCGCCGTTAAACAAGTTTTTGGCGCCGTTGCCGGGGAATTTCTTTGATTTTATTTTCTATTCTTCGAATTATTTTGTTTGATTTTGTGTGTTCGTTTTGTGTGCTTGTTTGCATATTAAAAAAAATGTTTTGCATGATTTTTGCGTGATTTTATTTGTTTGCATCTCTTGTTTTCAATTTGCATTTGCATTTCTATTTAAAAAAAAGACAAGTTCATTTCAAAAAGAAAAAAAAATTTCCATTTCATTTACAATTTTCACTTGTACAACTTTCAAAAAGAAAAAAAAAGAATTTTTTTTTACACAACTCAATTCATTTTCTGTTCTCTGTTCATATCAGTGTGCACTGTGCCACAATTCCTTAATACCATCCCCCTACCAATTCCACTTCTACACTTATACAAACACAACCACACTGTCCGCCAACCATCCTCCTCTTCCCATACTTCTTTCACTACTACCACATCTCAACCACCAACATTGCTGCTGCTCCACCACTGTGCACTATGCACTGTGACTACAACTTGCATTCCTCCTTCACCTCACACGGTGCATCTCAACTTGCTATCAACTACTTCCAATCATTTCTGCCTATACAATTCTATACAAGCATTAACTTACAACCAGACGTTTCCTTGCTACTGCTAACCAACTTCCAGTCGCCTCCCCTATCCACTACACTTCAACTTATTCTCATTCCACTGCTCAACATACCCTCTCATTCCACTGCCTCGACCATATTCGACAAACATACATTCCCAAACATACAAAACAGTTCACAGTTTCATACATCTACCAAAACAGTTAATTGCCACACTGCAGTACAGTCTCCCAGTATCACTGCATTTATCTCCTCCTCATATCACTACAAACCATCCACCGATCCATCGATATGCTCCTTCCTCCTCCACTGCCTCACTTCTTAACTACATCTCTCACACTGACACAATACAACTTGCCTCTGTTAACAAACTTGCATCACACAAAACATCACACACAAGTGCACTATGCACTGTGTAACAAACAACCAAACCCACTGCAGCATCTCTACTCGAACCACAGCAGCCTATTGCCATCTTGCTACCCCATACATCCACCACTTTTTAAACAAACACACACATTCATAGCCACTTGCAATTCCCCTTCACCTCTACAGACCACATCTGCCATAACATACCCACTTCTTGGTAGATACTGCTACATCACTGATAACACACTTCTAATCACCACTGAAATCAATCCTTCATAGCACCAAGAAATTCCACTCCAGTGCACAACATAACTGCTGCGATTTCCATCTTCATTTCCAGTGCACAAAACAATCACGAAGTAGCCTGAACCACCCAACCGAACCCACCAACGACCACCCACTTCCTCAACACGCGACAATTTCCACCCTCTTCATGCAAGCTACTGACATTACAACTAGTACACATCGGCCACTCAAACTACAAATCGCCACTTCCTGAACCCCCTCCAATCACCACACAGCAGCCACGCCTCCACCTTCGATCCTCGACAACGATCAAATTCGCTTCCGTCATACCCAGAAACCCACGATTATCACCAAACAGTCGCCTCATCTCAGCAACCACTCCCCAATTCGCTAAATCAACATCAATCAACCCGAACACCTGAACGAACAATCACTGACAACTTCGACCACCGTAACTACGAGCCACTACTGCATCGCCTCACTCGGTTCCATATCCAGATCGATTTTTCCTCTGTCTTTTAATTCAACTTAAAAAAATTGTGAAATTCGATTTGATTCGTGAAATTTGATTTGGGAGGAAACATTTGGTGCTCTGCATCGATTTTTATTTGCGAGAATTGAGTGAAGTTTGTGAAAATAAAAAATATTGTTAGTCGGCCGGGTGAGCGGAAACTGGAAGGCCTGAGTTTTTTTTTTAAAAAGAGAGCACTTTTCTCTTTCCTTCGAAAATGTTTTCTTTCAGTTATATTGTTTTGTTTTAATTTTTTTTAAGTTCATCCTTATTTTTGAAAAAAAGTTTTGCTTTGTCTTATTCAAAAAAAAAAAAAATTTGGTTTGGTTTCAAATTTTTCTGAGTTTCTTTCTTTAAAAAAAAATCTTTCTAGTTTTAATTTCATAAAAATAAGAGACTTTTGTTTTGTTTTGTTTTGTTTTATCCTTTTAAATATATATATATATATATAACAAGTTTCGATCGTTCAGTTTTGCTTTCAATTGTTTGTGGTGTTTTCATTTGTTTTGTTTTGTTTTCTTTCTTCATCTAAAAAAAAGAAACTGTATATCTTGTTTTTATTTTCGGGTTGACAAAGCAGAAATTCGGTAGAAGAATAGCTTGCTGAAAACTGCCGCTTTGCTTGCCAAATAAATTGCTTGCTTATATAATTTTTTTTGCACTCTTATCTTTTTTATTTATTTGCATTGTTGGTTGCTTGATTCGAATTTAAAAAAAAATTCAGCAAAAACAATTTCATTCGTAGTTGCATTGTTAATTCACGTTTAATTTTAGTTTTGCATTTCATATTAGAATTTGATTAATAATAACGGTTAAACACTGATAACGCTTAATTATATATCGACAATTTGTCCTTTTTCGACAATTTAATTTTTGGTGTCTAGGCTACGGCAGAGCAATAATAAGTTATAAATATTACAGTGATTCGTAAATATTATACTGAATTGTTTCTTTGAAGGCACTTAAATCTTCGGTTGCATTGCTACGGTGATTCGTATTGCACCGATAAATCCTGCCCGTTACCTGGCTGAGAAATATCTTGTTGATTTAAGACAAAGTGTGATTATACAATTTTGGGTTAGGAGCTACTTAGGATAAATTATTTGTAATTAAACCCTTGCATTTATTTAGTTGCATTAGTCCATGCATATATAAAAAAAATTTCAAAATTCAAAAGACTAAAAAAAATTGTAAATATTCCTTTTCCTTTGAAATTTTTAAATCCTTTTCCTTTGAAAATTTCAAAATCAAAAATCCAAAAAAAATAGTTTTTTTAGGAAATCAAAAACAAAAAAAACAAAAAGATATAAAATCCTTTCAAAAAAAATTAAAAATCCAAAAAACAAATTTCCCTTTTGAAAAATAAATTCCTTTTTGTAAATATTTTTCTTTTATAAAAAAAAATCTAAAAAAAACATTCTTGAAAATGTCCGAATTCCCATATTCACATGAATTTTACCATAGCTGTGAAAATCAATATAATCCATATAATTTCACTCCAAATTCTTTTGGATATTTCAACAACAACTATTGTTCATACAATTCGGATTTTGCACAACAAAATTTTCAAAATATGGTCAACCCTCAACTCTTGAAAGGTGTATTGAAATAGTTGAATCTTTACTTGAACAAACACTTCAATTTAATGATTCGTTGAATTCAAATCTATGCAACAATTCAAGTCAAAGTTTTCAAAATAATCAAAATTTGAATTCACTTCCACATTCAAATGGTTATAACCCATGCCAATTCAACTTCGAACTCCGAAATGAATTTCAAAATCACAATGGAAATGTGAAACATTTTTCAAATGATTTTGGCAATGAGAATAATCTCGACTACGATGCAAGTGAAATTTTTTGTCCTCAACAAGTTCAAATTAAAATTTTTCAAAGCAATAATCATGAATTTGATTTAGTTGAAGAAATGGAAAAAGATCACACAGATTTGTTGATTCAAAAATTGGAAAAAATTCGTGAGAAATAAAACCAAATCCCAATGTGTCACGAGTCAAACGATAATCCATATTTTACCCAAATTGATGATTTTCAAATAACAACTTTTGAAATAGAAAACGACAATCTTAATGAAGTTATTGAAAATACGGTAATTGAGTTGGATTTTAATTTTTTTGAGGGTGTGGAACCAAATTAAAAATTCGATCTTCCTTTTCTCGATTTCAAAAATTTGAATACAACAACTTTGGATTTTGAACTTAATATATGCGATGAAGTTGTTGATAATCCAAATAAGGAAGACGAATTCAATGAACACGATTTCTTTGGACTTTTCGAAAACGAGTTGTCGAATTCTGAAGGGGAAGATTTAAATCACCATTTTGATTTTGAAATCAATAATTCTAAAGAATTTTTCAATAAAGAGCTTGAATTTCAATTTGGTGAAAATAAACTTAAACTTCAACCAATTGTTTTATCGACCCCAAAAATCATCGAAAAGGAAATAGCTCGTAAGATTTTTAATAAAACGACATTCGTTTTCCCAAATCAACATTCAACTTTGAAATCATTTATGGTTTAGTTTTCCGAGCTTAAGTTGTGTCTCGCATACTTGACGAGACAAATGAATCGGTCCTTGGAAGACCGTTTCATTTACTTTTTGACGATATACTTTTTGATCTCGTGTAAATGCCGTTCGTTTTCATGTAAATATAGGTCATCGTTTTATTTTTGTTTTATTTTTCTCCTTCCACTTGGGTTGAATGTGGGGACGCAGTCATAATCAAGTGTGGGGGGAGACTCATCATCATTTTAGATTTTTTATGGTTTATTTTTACATTTTCTTTCCAAATTTTATTTTCTAAAAAAAAATCTCAAAAACAATTTTGTTTAAGCATGTTGATCTATTTTCAAAGAAACACTATAGGATAAATATATGGTTTTGGTTAATTAAATTGAAATGTTTGAAAAATTTATTTGTCTCAACAAAAATAAAAATGAAGTTTGATTATAAATAACGGTGGTTTAACTAGTGTATAGGAAGGTTCATACGTGTTAATTATGAAATATCCTAATTGAAAATTGTTCGTCGATGGAAATTCTATCGGTTTAGAAAACTGTCGAACGAATTTATAAATAAAATTTACCGCAAGCGCACGACGTACTATTGAAGTATGTGGCGAGTACGGGTCGATCCACATGGAATTGTAGATTTTAACTTTCTATTCAATCAAATTATACCAAAGTCGAGAGATTGTTAAGCTAGAAAAATGAGAAAACTAACAAAGAAAAGAGATGCAAATATAAGAGCTAAATGACAATTTAGAGAATAAATCCACTCTCTAGATCATGTAGTTCAACACATATGAAATCATAATCTCTCTTTTATGGTCATTAGTGCTTTAATTGATGTGCTTATCATAAGTATGGCATATTTGTGCATTGATTAGCCAACATAAGCCATCAAACTATAACACACCCCTTAAACCACTTACTAACTTTCATGAAATTTGACAATGAAAATGAAATCTATTTTAAGTATGGCCTATTAACTATTGATTAGAAATATAGACCATCAAATTTTAATTTCAAATCACTTTCTTTTGCCATAATCATATTTTGATGAAGAGGCATTTGTGTTAGTGATTGTTTAAGCATAGCCTATTTGGTGTCAACAATATAGGCTATCAAATTCAAAGCAAGAACAACAAATAAAACACTTCCTTGATCATCATTAAGCACAAAAAGAGAGAATGAATTAACAAATAGTTGAAGCTACATATTACAGAGCTTCATTACCCCTAAATTGAATGGGTTTAGCCTCTCATATTTCTCATTTGATTAACAAATGTAGCTAACAACATGAAAGAAAAATGAAAGGAAAATGAAAGCTAAATGAAAGAAAACTATTCTAATTGCATAAAAGAAAATCTACACTACTAGCATGAAAGGAAATGAACATGTAATTAAAAGGAAACAATAATTACATTGCATAAAAAAAAGGAAAGTTACATGAAGTAGAAATGGCTAAGTAGCCATGAAAAGAGAAAGAAAAGCTTTGATTTATTTCCTAAGCTAAAAACTAAGTAAGAGAGACTAAGGGAAAGGAGGAGGGTTACATGAAACATAAGGGTATTTTATACATGTGTTAAACCCTAATTCATATTTTTGGGGAATGCCCAAAATACCCTCTTAGGAAGTGTGGAGGCCAAGTAATCATTAGCTTCAAATAATCCTCATTTAAGTGTACATGAAGCCATTAATTCCATAAGCATGTGCATTAGCCTCTAATTTGTACATTAAGGTAGGTGGGTAGGTGGGGTCCCCCATTATCTTCACTTTGAATTATTTCCATCTTCATTTGTTCTCTTCTCTCTTGAAGCATGCATATATCATCATGTAACCACTTGTAAAATTCACCAAATTTCCTACAAAACAACATAGAAAATTCCAAGTAAATTTTCACAATTTAATAAATGCACAAAAATGACCATTTTGCCCCTATATGAAGATGAATATGTGACAATTTCAAATAATTTGAATTTTGGTTTAAACAAGTAAAAATACCCAATATGATCATTTATTTAATTTAAATATATTAAATATGGTGGTAAAAATATGCACATTTACGTGCACATCAAATACCCCCACACTTATCTTTTTATTCATCCTCGAATAACTAAAAACTAAGATAAATCCGTTTTCGTAGGGAGCATGATTGCATTGAGCGTATGGAACAAGCCGTTAAACCTCTGGGTGTCCCCAGTAGGACAAGCGTTGTCTCGTGAGGGTTTTTAGCAGATACTATCCACAAAATCCAAATGCAGAATGAAAATATTTACAAAATGCAAGATTTATTTACAAAGAGATGAATGCGAGTTCTTGAAAATATTTACGACTGAAGGATTTACTTTTAAATTAACACAAATAAGTTAAATATAGGTTTGGTTATTATCTTGAAAATTTAATTCATTTACTTGTCAAAATTTCGAACAAAAATCAAGTTATCATAACAAATAGACAATAGTTAAACTCGTTGTTTTGCTTGATAACACAGTGTAATTTGAAATGGATCCTTAGTTGATTATCAAAGTTTTTCAAAGTGGTATTTTCATTTCTTTTCAATAACAAATCAAATCAAATAAGTTTAAATGGTGCTTGGATTTCATTTGCTTACTCTCTCTTATTTGAAAATTTTATTGATATTAACAATATTACATATGCCTAACTCAGGTAAACTGAGGCCAGATATATTACCCATGCACTGCCTTGCGGATTGATGTGAGGGGAATACAGAGCGTGACGAGTGAACACACAGGTGTGAACACTTATCGACTGTAGGCGTTATTAGTAAAATAATTTTTATATACACACACCTAACTCAGATAAACTGAGGCCAGATATACCGATCGTGCACTTCCTTTTCGGCTTACGTGAGAAGGGTACAGAGCATGGCGAGTGAACACATGACTCTAGGTGTTTATTAAGAAAATTTATACATATATACAAGATTTTTTTTTGTGTTTTTGTTTTTTTAAGGACAGAGTTTCGCAAAATCATCTTAGCATCATTTAACTTAGAAGACAAAAAAAATGTTATATCCTTTACTTTAAATCAACCACTTTTTAAAACAAAGATTTTCAATTAGGATATATTTCATAATTATCACATATGAATCTTCCTATATACTAGTTAAACCATTATTATTTGTAATCAAACTTCATTTTTATTTTTGTTAAGACAAATAAATTTTCAAAAATTTCAATTTAATAAACCAAAACCATATATTTATCTTATAGTGATTCTTTAAAAATAAATCAAAATGCTTAAAAAAAAATTGTAGTTGGGATTTTTTTTATTTTTTTTTGAGTTTTTAAAAGAAAAAGCAAAAATAAATCATGAAAAATTAAAAATGAAGATGAGTCTCCCCCCACACTTGATTTTGACTGTGTCCCCACAGTCAACCCAAGTGGAAGAAGAAAAATAAAAATAAAAACATGACCTTTATTTAAACGAAAATTAACGGTATTTACACGATATCAGAAAGTATATCGTCAAAAAGTAAATGAAACGGTCTTCCAAAGACCGATTCATTTGTCTCATCAAGTATGCGAGACACAGCTTAAGCTCGGAAAACCAAACCATAAATGATTTCAAAGTTGAATGTTGATTTGGGAAAACGAATGTCGTTTTATTAAAAATCTTACGAGTTGTTTCCTTTTCGATGATTTTTGGTGTCGATAAAACAATTGATTGAAATTCACGTTCATTTTCACCAATTTGAAATTCGAGCTTATCATTTAAAACTTCTTCAAAATTATTGATTTCAAAATCAAAGTGGTGATTTAAATCTTCCCCGTCGGAATTTAACGACTCATTTTCGAAAAGTCCATAAAACTCGTGTTCGTTAAATTCATCTTCCTTCGTTGGATTATCAACAACTTCATCGCATATATCAATTTCAAAATCCAAAGTTGTTGTATTCAAATTTTCAAAATCGAGAAAAGGAAGATCGAATTTTAAATTTGGTTCCACACTCTCAAATGAATAGAAATCCAACTCAATTACCGTGTTTTCAACAACTTCATTAAGATTATTATTTTCAATTTCAAAAGTTGTTATTTGAAAATCGTCGATTTGGGTAAAAGATGGATTATCGCTTGACTTGTCACACGTTGGGATTTGAGTATGTTTTTCATGTTGTTTCATATAAGTTTCAAACAACGAGTCCGTGTGATCATCGTAAATTTCATTCATTTGTTCAACAAAATCCAATTTATAATTATTAGCTTGAGGATTTTCGATTTGGATTTGTTGAGAACAAAAATTTTCACTTGCATCATAGTCGAGATTATTCCCATTACCAAAATTATTTGAAAAGTGGATCACATTTTCGTTTTGATTTTGAAATTCATTTTGGAGTTCAAAATTGAATTGGCATGGGTTACACTCGAAATCGTTTGAATTTTGAAGTGAATTCAAATTTTGATAATTTTGAAAACTTTGATTTGAATCATTGCCCAAATATGAATTACACAAATCATTTATCATTTGATTTTGTTGTGTAGAGATTTCAAGTAAAGACGAAATGCTCTTTTCAAGATTTGAGGGTTGGTCATCATTTTGAAAATTTTGTGGTTCAAAATTTGAATCATTTAAACAATAGTTGTTGTTAAAATATCCGTACGAATTTGGAGTGAAATCATATGGATTATATTGATTTTCATAACTATTGTAAAATTCAAGTGAATATGGCAATTCAGACATTTTCAAGAATGTTTTTGGTTTTTTTTATAAAGGAAAAATATCTACAAATAAAATTTATTTTTCAAAAGGGAAATTGATTTTTGGTTTTTCAATTTTTTGTTTGTTTTTGAAAAGGTTTTATATTTTTTTTGGATTTTTGATTTTCTTAAAAAACTAAGTAAATTTTGATTTGAAAATTTTCAAAGGAAAAGGAAAAATAAAAAAAACTAAGTTAAGAAATATTTACAAATTTTTTTTAGTTTTGGATTTTGACTTTTTTTTCTTTTAAATATGCATGAGCTAATGCAATTAAATGAATGCAAAGTTAATTACAAATGATTTATCCTAAGTTAACCCAAAATTGTATAATCACACTTTGTCTTAAATCGACAAGATAGTTCTCAGCCATGTAACGGGAAGGAGTTATCGGTGCACCACGAATCACCGTAGCAATGCAGTCGAAGGTTTAAGTACCTTTAGAGGAACAACCACTATTATATTTACGAATCACCGTAATATTTATAAATGGTTATTACTCTGCCCTAGCCTAGACACCAAGAAATTAAATTGTTCAAAGAAGACAACTTGTCAATATACAATTAAAAGTTATCGATGTCTAATCGTTATTATTAATCAAAATCTAGGATGAAATGCAAAGCAGAAAATAAACGTGTATTAAAAATGCAACTACGAATGTATTTTTTTTTGTTTTTTAATTTTTTGATTTTTTTAAATATATATGCAAATGCAAGCAATCAACAATGCAACTAAAATAAAAACAAGAGATATATACAATGCAAGGCAAATAAAAACAATAGATATATCAAGCAAGCAGTTTTTTTTATAAAGCAAAGCGAAGCAATTATTTTTGGGCAATAGTTGAGCGAAGCAAGCAACTTTTCCAATCTGCTTTGGCAACCTGAAATTTAAAGCAAGATATATACAATTGTTTTTTTTGAAAAGGAAACTTAAAAGTGAGGTTTTACTTAATTTTTTTTCTTAATATCAAAGAAGAAGCTAAAATAAATGAAAAACAACACAATTGAAATCAAATGAAAACAAACAAAACAAATGAGACCACAAACTTGTATATATATATTTTTAGGAATTTTATTAAACGAGCCAAACAAAATACTTATCAATAAAACAAAATTAAAACAAAAGACTCGATTCAAAACAGAACAAATTGATTTCACCAAAATAAACTAAAAGAGAAAAAAAACTAAACTAAAACAAAACTACTAAGTAAAATCAAAAGTATAATCAACAAGCCCCGCCCAACTAAAAGAAATAAAAAAAACTCTGTAACCACTTCTTAAATTTCCAATTCCCACCTTCTCACATTCTCAATCGAACGAAATTAAACAGTTTTCCAACTCATCAAATTTCCTAATTCTTGAACAAATTTTCGCATCCAGATCGATTCACGATTGGAAGTTTGGGTTTCGAAGTGTGGGAAAAAGTCGCAATGTCAGGTGATGGCGCGAGGTTGCTGTAATTCGATGATTGGATGGCGGCGAGGATCGATGTGGTTCGATTTGGGGATTGGTAGATGGTCTTCGCGATTGGAGATGATAGGAATATTGTTGCGGTGATGAGGACAAGGAGGAGCAGCAGTTTCGAGGATGACACTGTGGTTTGAGCTCGATTTCGGTTCGCTTGTTGGTATGGGATTTGGCAAGGCTATGGATTGAAGACGAAGCCAGTGGTTCAAGGAGTTAAGTCGAGGTTTCTAGTTGTGGTTTGAGAGGATTTGGGTGATTTGCGATAGGATTATTGATAGCGGCTACTGCAGGTTGGAGACGGAAGTGATTTGGTAAGTGGTTCGTGCAGTTTTTTTATAATCTTGTTGATTTTGGCAGTGGAAATTTGTGTTAAAGGCAGTATACGTGCATGCAAGTTCTGATGGTTTTGGAGATGGTAGAGGTGACAGTGGGCAGCAAGGAGGTGGTAGGCATTGTGGTTGTTTTAGTATGATGGTGATGGTTGGTTAGAAGTTGCTGTCAGGTGATCGGGTGGTAAGGAAATGGTGAATTGATGGTCACAGTTTGTAGTGATATGTGAATGGAGTTGTTGTGGAGTGTTGTGGTTGTCTTGTTGATAGGGAGATGCAACAGTAAGGCAGGGGTATGTTGATGGAATGATGGTCTCTGGTGGTAGCAGAGGGACGGGAATGCAAGAAGTGTTGGTATGTGATGTTGGCTGCACTGTGCTTTGTGGTGAGGAGTACGGCGGTAGTAAGATTGAATGGTGTTGAATGGGAAGCAGTTTTGTGGAACTGGATGAATGTCAGTGAGAAGGCAGGAAAAGAGGCAGTAAGGAAGAGTTGTTTGAAGTAGTTTCAAGTGTTTGTTGAAGATGCAAGTGGTAACAGTTTATGGAGGAGTTTGAGCTATGGTGGTTTGATGGCTGTTGTATGAAAGGCAAAGGGGTTGATGGACGTTGCTTTTGTCGAGGAAGAATGTGGTCTGGTATGTAGTGCTTTGTATTGATGTTTTGTAGTGGCAATGCCAAGTTGATGGAGGAGTGAGTAATTTGGAACTACAGAGGAGAGGAATATGGATTATTTGACAAGGATGTTCAGTGTTTTTGTAATAGTGAAGGCTGGTGATCGACTGGATGGTTAGGAGTTGATGTTGAGCAATTTTGTGTGTAGAAACTGTTGAAGTTGATGCACTGTCTGGTGGTAGTGTTGTAGACTTGTAGTAGTATGAAATGGTGGCCGTGATGGGTGGAAGCAAGGTAGGCAAAGAGTTGTGAAGACGTGTGTTCACTTGATATGGTAATTCAAACTGTGTTTAAGCAATAGCAATATGTATCAGTTGGTTACTGGTGGAGATGTAGGATGAACTGTGGTGGATTGACTGTGGTTGAGCTGTGATAAGGGGGGTGGTTAGGAAATGAGATGGGTTGAGTAAATGATACGGAGAAGGGGAGAGCAGTACTGAAGTATGGGACAATAATGTTGGTGGCACTTGATAGTGTATATGGTATGTATGGTCACAGATGTAGGTGGTTATGTGATGTGGTGGTGGATGTGGAGTGACAGCTGTTGTACAGGGAAGTGATCTGAAGAAGGCTGTTGTGATAAGTAGAGGAAGATGGTTGTAGGCTGCAGCTTGATGGTTGGAAATGAATGTTGGATGATCTGGTAATGGTTGGAAGTTTGTAACAGAGAGGTCAAGATGAGGTGGTAAATGTATGCATGAAAAGATGAAAATTTATGCAGAAGTGAATTTGTCTATGCAACAGTTTTGACAACAAATGTAAATACAGTTGAAAATGTAAATACAAATGCAATTTTTTTTGAAATTGTGTATGTTGTTTTTCTTTTTAATATGCAAATGCAAAAATAACTAGAGAAACAACAAGAACATAAATCAAAATGCAAACAAAAATCACACTTAAACACAAATTTTTTTAATTAATAACAAACAATTTTTTTTAATGTACAAACACATAAAACAAACACACGAAAATCAAACAAAATAATTCGAAGAATAGAAAATCAAAATCAAAACAATTCCCCGGCAATGGTGCCAAAAACTTGTTCTTCGACGGAAATTCTATCGGTTTAGAAAACCGTCGAACAAATTTAGAAATAAAATTTACCGCAAGCGCACGGCGTACTATTGAAGTATGTGGCGAGTATGGGTCGATCCGCAGGGAATTGTAGATTTTAACTTTCTATTCAATCAAATTATACCAAATTTGGGAGATTGTTAAGCTAGAAAAATGAGAAAACTAACAAAGAGAAAAGAGATGCAAATATAAGAGCTAAATGACAATTTAGAGAATAAATCCACTCTCTAGATCATGTAGTTCAACACATATGAAATCATAATATCTCTTTTATGGTCATTAGTGCTTTAATTGATGTGCTTATAATAAGTATGGCATATTTGTGCTATTGATTAGCCAACATAAGCCATCAAACTATAACACCCCCCTTAAACCACTTACTAACTTTCATGAAATTTGACAATGAAAATGAAATCTATTTTAAGTATGGCCTATTAACTATTGATTAGAAATATAGACCATCAAATTTTAATTTAAAATCACTTCTTTTGCCATATTCATATTTTGATGAAGAGGCATTTGTGATAGTGATTGTTTAAGCATAACCTATTTGGTGTCAACAATATAGGCTATCAAATTCAAAGCAAGAACAACAAATAAAACACTTCATTGATCATCATTAAGCATAAAAAGAGAGCATGAATTAACAAATAGTTGAAGCTACATAATTAGAGAGCTTCATTACCCCTAAATTGGAGGGGTTTACCCTCTCATATTTGTCATTTGATTAACAAATGTAGCTAACAACATGAAAGCAAAATGAAAGGAAAATGAAAGCTAAATGAAAGAAAGCTATTCTAATTGCATAAAAGAAAATCTACACTACTAGCATGAAAGGAAATGAATATGTAATTAAAAGGAAACAATAATTACATTGCATAAAAAAGGAAAGTTACATGAAGTAGAAATGGCTAAGTAGCCATGAAAAGAGAAAGAAAAGCTTTGATTTATTTCCTAAGCTAAAAACTAAGTAAGAGAGACTACGGGAGAGAAGGAGGGTTACATGAAACATAAGGGGATTTTATACATGTGTTAAACCCTAATTCATATTTTTGGAGAATGCCCAAAATACCCTCTTAGGAAGTGTGGAGGCCAAGTAATCATTAGCTTCAAATAATCCTCATTTAAGTGTACATGAAGCCATTAATTCCATAAGCATGTGCATTAGCCTCTAATTTGTACATTAAGGTAGGTGGGTAGGTGGGGTCCCCGATTATCTTCACTTTGAATTATTTCCATCTTCATTTGTTCTCTTCTCTCTTGAAGCATGCATATATCATCATGTAACCACTTGTAAAATTCACCAAATTTCCTACAAAACAACATAGAAAATTCCAAGTAAATTTTCACAATTTAATAAATGCACAAAAATGACCATTTTGCCCCTATATGAAGATGAATATGTGACAATTTCAAATAATTTGAATTTTGGTTTAAACAAGTAAAAATATCCAATATGATCATTTATTTAATTTAAATAGATTAAATATGGTGGTAAAAATATGCACATTTACGTGCACATCAAATACCCCCACACTTATCTTTTTATTCGTCCTCGAATAAATAAAAACTAAGATAAATCCGTTTTCGTAGGGAGCATGATTGCATTGAGCGTATGGAACAAGCCATTAAACCTCTGGGTGTCCCCAGTAGGACAAGCGTTGTCTCGTGAGGGTTTTTAGCAGATACTATCCACAAAATCCAAATGCAGAATGAAAATATTTACAAAATGCAAGATTTATTTACAAAGAGATGAATGCGAGTTCTTGAAAATATTTACGACTGAAGGATTTACTTTTAAATTAACACAAATAAGTTAAATATAGGTTTGGTTATTATCTTGAAAATTTAATTCATTTACTTGTCAAAATTTCGAACAAAAATCAAGTTATCATAACAAATAGACAATAGTTAAACTCGTTGTTTTGCTTGATAACACAGTGTAATTTGAAATGGATCCTTAGTTGATTATCAAAGTTTTTCAAAGTGGTATTTTCATTTCTTTTCAATAACAAATCAAATCAAATAAGTTTAAATGGTGCTTGGATTTCATTTGCTTACTCTCTCTTATTTGAAAATTTTATTGATATTAACAATATTACATATGCCTAACTCAGGTAAACTGAGGCCAGATATATTACCCATGCACTGCCTTGCGGATTGATGTGAGGGGAATACAGAGCGTGACGAGTGAACACACAGGTGTGAACACTTATCGACTGTAGGCGTTATTAGTAAAATAATTTTTATATACACACACCTAACTCAGATAAACTGAGGCCAGATATACCGATCGTGCACTTCCTTTCCGGCTTACGTGAGAAGGGTACAGAGCATGGCGAGTGAACACATGACTCTAGGTGTTTATTAAGAAAATTTATACATATATACAAGATTTTTTTTTTGTGTTTTTGTTTTTTTAAGGAGAGTTTCGCAAAATCATCTTAGCATCATTTAACTTAGAAGACAAAAAAAATGTTATATCCTTTACTTTAAATCAACCACTTTTTAAAACAAAGATTTTCAATTAGGATATATTTCATAATTATCACATATGAATCTTCCTATATACTAGTTAAACCATTATTATTTGTAATCAAACTTCATTTTTATTTTTGTTAAGACAAATAAATTTTCAAAAATTTCAATTTAATAAACCAAAACCATATATTTATCTTATAGTGATTCTTTAAAAATAAATCAAAATGCTTAAAAAAAATTGTTGTTGGGATTTTTTTTAATTTTTTTTGAGTTTTTAAAAGAAAAAGCAAAAATAAATCATGAAAAATTAAAAATGAAGATGAGTCTCCCCCCACACTTGATTTTGACTGTGTCCCCACAGTCAACCCAAGTGGAAGGAGAAAAATAAAAATAAAAACATGACCTTTATTTAAACGAAAATTAACGGTATTTACACGATATCAGAAAGTATATCGTCAAAAAGTAAATGAAACGGTCTACCAAAGACCGATTCATTTGTCTCGTCAAGTATGCGAGACACAGCTTAAGCTTGGAAAACCAAACCATAAATGATTTCAAAGTTGAATGTTGATTTGGGAAAACGAATGTCGTTTTTTTAAAAATCTTACGAGTTGTTTCCTTTTCGATGATTTTTGGTGTCGATAAAACAATTGATTGAAATTCACGTTCATTTTCACCAATTTGAAATTCTAGCTTATCATTTAAAACTTCTTCAAAATTATTGATTTCAAAATCAAAGTGGTGATTTAAATCTTCCCCGTCGGAATTTAACGACTCATTTTCGAAAAGTCCATAAAACTCGTGTTCGTTAAATTCATCTTCCTTCGTTGGATTATCAACAACTTCATCGCATATATCCATTTCAAAATCCAAAGTTGTTGTATTCAAATTTTCAAAATCGAGAAAAGGAAGATCGAATTTTAAATTTGGTTCCACACCCTCAAATGAATAGAAATCCAACTCAATTACCGTGTTTTCAACAACTTCATTAAGATTATTATTTTCAATTTCAAAAGTTGTTATTTGAAAATCGTCGATTTGGGTAAAAGATGGATTATCGCTTGACTTGTCACACGTTGGGATTTGAGTATGTTTTTCATGTTGTTTCATATAAGTTTCAAACAACGAGTCCGTGTGATCATCGTAAATTTCATTCATTTGTTCAACAAAATCCAATTTATAATTATTAGCTTGAGGATTTTCGATTTGGATTTGTTGAGAACAAAATTTTTCACTTGCATCATAGTCGAGATTATTCCCATTGCCAAAATTATTTGAAAAGTGGATCACATTTTCGTTTTGATTTTGAAATTCATTTTGGAGTTCAAAATTGAATTGGCATGGGTTACACTCGAAATCGTTTGAATTTTGAAGTGAATTCAAATTTTGATAATTTTGAAAACTTTGATTTGAATCATTGCCCAAATATGAATTATACAAATCATTTATCATTTGATTTTGTTGTGTAGAGATTTCAAGTAAAGACGAAATGCTCTTTTCAAGATTTGAGGGTTGGTCATCATTTTGAAAATTTTGTGGTTCAAAATTTGAATCATTTAAACAATAGTTGTTGTTAAAATATCCGTACGAATTTGGAGTGAAATCATATGGATTATATTGATTTTCATAACTATTGTAAAATTCAAGTGAATATGGCAATTCAGACATTTTCAAGAATGTTTTTGTTTTTTTTATAAAGGAAAAATATCTACAAATAAAATTTATTTTTCAAAAGGGAAATTGATTTTTGGTTTTTGAAGTTTTTGTTTGTTTTTGAAAAGGATTTATATTTTTTTTGGATTTTTGATTTTCTTAAAAAACTAAGTAAATTTTGATTTAAAATTTTCAAAGGAAAAGGAAAAATAAAAAAAACTAAGTTAAGAAATATTTACAATTTTTTTTAGTTTTGGATTTTGACTTTTTTTTTCTTTTAAATATGCATGAGCTAATGCAATTAAATGAATGCAAAGTTAATTACAAATGATTTATCCTAAGTTAACCCAAAATTGTATAATCACACTTTGTCTTAAATCGACAAGATAGTTCTTAGCCAGGTAACGGGAAGGAGTTATCGGTGCACCACGAATCACCGTAGCAATGCAGTCGAAGGTTTAAGTACCTTCAGAGGAACAACCACTATTATATTTACGAATCACCGTAATATTTATAAATGGTTATTACTCCGCCCTAGCCTAGACACCAAGAAATTAAATTGTTCAAAGAAGACAACTTGTCAATATACAATTAAAAGTTATCGATGTCTAATCGTTATTATTAATCAAAATCTAGGATGAAATGCAAAGCAGAAAATAAACGTGTATTAAAAATGCAACTACGAATGTAATTTTTTTTGTTTTTTAATTTTTTGATTTTTTTAAATATATATGCAAATGCAAGCAATCAACAATGCAACTAAAATAAAAACAAGAGATATATACAATGCAAGGCAAATAAAAAAAATAGATATATCAAGCAAGCAGTTTTTTTTATAAAGCAAAGCGAAGCAATTATTTTTTGGGCAACAGTTGAGCGAAGCAAGCAACTTTTCCAATCTGCTTTGGCAACCTGAAATTTAAAGCAAGATATATACAATTGTTTTTTTTGAAAAGGAAACTTAAAAGTGAGGTTTTACTTAATTTTTTTTCTTAATATCAAAGAAGAAGCTAAAATAAATGAAAAACAACACAATTGAAATCAAATGAAAACAAACAAAACAAATGAGACCACAAAGTTGTATATATATATTTTTAGGAATTTTATTAAACGAGCCAAACAAAATACTTATCAATAAAACAAAATTAAAACAAAAGACTCGATTCAAAACAGAACAAATTGATTTCACCAAAACAAACTAAAAGAGAAAAAAAAACTAAACTAAAACAAAACTACTAAGTAAAATCAAAAGTATAATCAACAAGCCCCGCCCAACTAAAAGAAATAAAAAAAACTCTGTAACCACTTCTTAAATTTCCAATTCCCACCTTCTCACATTCTCAATCGAACGAAATTAAACAGTTTTCCAACTCATCAAATTTCCTAATTCTTGAACAAATTTTCGCATCCAGATCGATTCACGATTGGAAGTTTGGGTTTCGAAGTGTGGGAAAAAGTCGCAATGTCAGGTGATGGCACGAGGTTGCTGTAATTCGATGATTGGATGGCGGCGAGGATCGATGTGGTTCGATTTGGGGATTGGTAGATGGTCTTCGCGATTGGAGATGATAGGAATATTGTTGCGGTGATGAGGACAAGGAGGAGCAGCAGTTTCGAGGATGACACTGTGGTTTGAGCTCGATTTCGGTTCGCTTGTTGGTATGGGATTTGGCAAGGCTATGGATTGAAGACGAAGCCAGTGGTTCAAGGAGTTAAGTCGAGGTTTCTAGTTGTGGTTTGAGAGGATTTGGGTGATTTGCGATAGGATTATTGATAGCGGCTACTGCAGGTTGGTGACGGAAGTGATTTGGTAAGTGGTTCGTGCAGTTTTTTTTATAATCTTGTTGATTTTCGCAGTGGAAATTTGTGTTAAAGGAAGTATACGTGCATGCAAGTTCTGATGGTTTTGGAGATGGTAGAGGTGACAGTGGGCAGCAAGGAGGTGGTAGGCACTGTGGTTGTTTTAGTATGATGGTGATGGTTGGTTAGAAGTTGCTGTCAGGTGATCGGGTGGTAAGGAAATGGTGAATTGATGGTCACAGTTTGTAGTGATATGTGAATGGAGTTGTGGTGGAGTGTTGTGGTTGTCTTGTTGATAGGGAGATGCAGCAGTAAGGCAGGGGTATGTTGATGGAATGATGGTCTCTGGTGGTAGCAGAGGGACGGGAATGCAAGAAGTGTTGGTATGTGATGTTGGCTGCACTGTGCTTTGTGGTGAGGAGTACGGCGGTAGTAAGATTGAATGGTGTTGAATGGGAAGCAGTTTTGTGGAACTGGATGAATGTCACTGAGAAGGCAGGAAAAGAGGCAGTAAGGAAGAGTTGTTTGAAGTAGTTTCAAGTGTTTGTTGAAGATGCAAGTGGTAACAGTTTATGGAGGAGTTTGAGCTATGGTGGTTTGATGGCTGTTGTATGAAAGGCAGAGGGGTTGATGGACGTTGCTTTTGTCGAGGAAGAATGTGGTCTGGTATGTAGTGCTTTGTATTGATGTTTTGTAGTGGCAATGCCAAGTTGATGGAGGAGTGAGTAATTTGGAACTACAGAGGAGAGGAATATGGATTATTTGACAAGGATGTTCAGTGTTTTTGTAATAGTGAAGGCTGGTGATCGACTGGATGGTTAGGAGTTGATGTTGAGCAATTTTGTGTGTAGAAACTGTTGAAGTTGATGCACTGTCTGGTGGTAGTGTTGTAGACTTGTAGTAGTATGAAATGGTGGCCGTGATGGGTGGAAGCAAGGTAGGCAAAGAGTTGTGAAGACGTGTGTTCACTTGATATGGTAATTCAAACTGTGTTTAAGCAATAGCAATACGTATCAGTTGGTTACTGGTGGAGATGTAGGATGAACTGTGGTGGATTGACTGTGGTTGAGCAGTGATAAGGGGCGTGGTTAGGAAATGAGATTGGTTGAGTAAATGATACGGAGAAGGGGAGAGCAGTACTGAAGTATGGGAAAATAATGTTGGTGGCACTTGATAGTGTATATGGTATGTATGGTCACAGATGTAGGTGGTTATGTGATGTGGTGGTGGATGTGGAGTGACAGCTGTTGTACAGGGAAGTGATCTGAAGAAGGCTGTTGTGATAAGTAGAGGAAGATGGTTGTAGGCTGCAGCTTGATGGTTGGAAATGAATGTTGGATGATCTGGTAATGGTTGGAAGTTTGTAATAGAGAGGTCAAGATGAGGTGGTAAATGTATGCATGAAAAGATGAAAATGTATGCAGAAGTGAATTTGTCTATGCAACAGTTTTGACAACAAATGTAAATACAGTTGAAAATGTAAATACAAATGCAATTTTTTTTGAAATTGTGTATGTTGTTTTTCTTTTTAATATGCAAATGCAAAAATAACTAGAGAAACAACAAGAACATAAATCAAAATGCAAACAAAAATCACATTTAAACACAAATTTTTTTAATTAATAACAAACAATTTTTTTTAATGTACAAACACATAAAACAAACACACGAAAATCAAACAAAATAATTCGAAGAATAGAAAATCAAAATCAAAACAATTCCCCGGCAACGGTGCCAAAAACTTGTTCTTCGACGGAAATTCTATCGGTTTAGAAAACCGTCGAACAAATTTAGAAATAAAATTTACCGCAAGCGCACGACGTACTATTGAAGTATGTGGCGAGTACGGGTCGATCCGCAGGGAATTGTAGATTTTAACTTTCTATTCAATCAAATTATACCAAAGTTGAGAGATTGTTAAGCTAGAAAAATGAGAAAACTAACAAAGAGAAAAGAGATGCAAATATAAGAGCTAAATGACAATTTAGAGAATAAATCCACTCTCTAGATCATGTAGTTCAACACATATGAAATCATAATATCTCTTTTATGGTCATTAGTGCTTTAATTGATGTGCTTATAATAAGTATGGCATATTTGTGCTATTGATTAGCCAACATAAGCCATCAAACTATAACACACCCCTTAAACCACTTACTAACTTTCATGAAATTTGACAATGAAAATGAAAATGAAATCTATTTTAAGTATGGCCTATTAACTATTGATTAGAAATATAGACCATCAAATTTTAATTTCAAATCACTTCTTTTGCCATATTCATATTTTGATGAAGAGGCATTTGTGTTAGTGATTGTTTAAGCATAGCCTATTTGGTGTCAACAGTATAGGCTATCAAATTCAAAGCAAGAACAACAAATAAAACACTTCATTGATCATCATTAAGCATAAAAAGAGAGCATGAATTAACAAATAGTTGAAGCTACATAATTAGAGAGCTTCATTACCCCTAAATTGGAGGGGTTTACCCTCTCATATTTTTCATTTGATTAACAAATGTAGCTAACAACATGAAAGAAAAATGAAAGGAAAATGAAAGCTAAATGAAAGAAAGCTATTCTAATTGCATAAAAGAAAATCTACACTACTAGCATGAAAGGAAATGAATATGTAATTAAAAGGAAACAATAATTACATTGCATAAAAAAGGAAAGTTACATGAAGTAGAAATGGCTAAGTAGCCATGAAAAGAGAAAGAAAAGCTTTGATTTATTTCCTAAGCTAAAAACTAAGTAAGAGAGACTAAGGGAGAGAAGGAGGGTTACATGAAACATAAGGGTATTTTATACATGTGTTAAACCCTAATTCATATTTTTGGGGAATGCCCAAAATACCCTCTTAGGAAGTGTGGAGGCCAAGTAATCATTAGCTTCAAATAATCCTCATTTAAGTGTACATGAAGCCATTAATTCCATAAGCATGTGCATTAGCCTCTAATTTATACATTAAGGTAGGTGGGTAGGTAGGGTCCCCCATTATCTTCACTTTGAATTATTTCCATCTTCATTTGTTCTCTTCTCTCTTGTGCATGCATATATCATCATGTAACCACTTGTAAAATCCACCAAATTTCCTACAAAACAACATAGAAAATTCCAAGTAAATTTTCACAATTTAATAAATGCACAAAAATGACCATTTTGCCCCTACATGAAGATGGATATGTGACAATTTCAAATAATTTGAATTTTGGTTTAAACAAGTAAAAACACCCAATATGATCATTTATTTAATTTAAATAGATTAAATATGGTGGTAAAAATATGCACATTTACGTGCACATCAAAAATCTTTGTTTTAAAAAGTGGTGAATTCAAATAAAAGGATATAGCAATTTTTTGTCTTCTAAGTTAAATGGTGCTAAGATGATTTTGCAAAACTCTCTGTTCAAAAAAAAAAAATTCTTGTATATATGTATATATTTTCTTAATAAACACTTAGAGTCATGTGTTCACACTCGTGTATTCACTCGCCATGCTCTATACCCTTCTTATGTAAGCCCGAAAGGCAGTGCACGATCGGTATATCTGGCCTCAGTTTATCTGAGTTTGGTGTGTGTATATAAAAATTATTTTACTAATAACGCCTACAGTCTATAAGTGTTCACACTTGTGTGTTCACTCGCCACACTCTGTATTCCCCTCACATCAGTCTACAAGGCAGTGCATGGGTAATATATATGGCCTTAGTTTATCCGAGTTAGGCATATGTAAATATTGTTAATATCAATAAAATTTTCAAATAAGAGAGAGTAAGCAATTGAAATCCAAGCACTATTTTGACTTGTTTAATTTGACTTGTTATTGAAAAGAAATGAAAATACCACTTTGATAAACTTTGATAATCAACTAAGGATCTATTTCATAGTTACACTTTGTTATCAACCGAAACAATGAGTTAAACTATAGTCTATTTGTTATGATAACTTGATTTTTGTTGGAAATTTTGACGAGTAAATGACTTAAATTTTCAAGATAATGACCAAAACCTATATTTAACTTATTTGTGTCAATTTGAAAGTAAATCCTTCATTTGTAAATATTTTCAAAAACTTGCATTCATCCCATTGTAAATAAATCTTGCATTTTGCAAATATTTTCACTTTGCATTTGGATTTTGTGGGTAGTATCTGCTGAAAACCCTCACGAGACAACACTCGTCCTACTGGGGACACCCAGAGGTTTAACGGCTTATTGCATACGCTCAATGCAATCGTGTTTCCTACGAAAACAAATTTATCTTAATTTTTTTCTTTATTCGAGGACGAATAAAAAGATAAGTGTGGGGGTATTTGATGTGCACGTAAATGTGTATATTTTTACTACCATATTTTATCGAATTAAATTAAAAAAATGATCATATTGGGTGTTTTAACATGTTTAAACCAAAATTCAAATCGTCACATATTCATCTTCATCCAAGGGCAAATTGGTCATTTTTGTGCATATATTAATTTGAGAAAATTTAATTGGAAATTTCTATATTATTTTGTTGGAATTTGAACTCAAATACAAGTGGTTTCATGATGATATATGCATGCACAAAGAAGATACAAAGGAATGAAGATGGAAATAATTCAAAGCCATGATCATGGAGGACCCCACCTACCTTAATGTACAAATTAGAGCTGATCCACATGTTAAAAGGCGATTAAATCTTCATGCACACTTAATGGATGATTATTGGATGCTAATGGTTACTTGGCCGCCACACTTCCTAGAGGGGTAGTTTGGGCATTCCCCAAAAAAATGAATTAGGGTTTTAAATTTGTATAAATATCCCTTATGTTTTATGTAACTCTCTCTTCCTTTAGGCTCTCTTTCTCTTAGTTTAGTTTAAGATCAAAAATAAAATGAGAGCTCTCTTTCATTTCATGGCTACTTAGCCATTTCTTTTATGTAATTTCTTTTTATGCAACTTTAAATACATGCTCTTTTCTTCTCTTGTTTATTTTCCTTTCATGTTAGTATAGATTTATTTTCCATGCAAGTAGATTAGTTTTATTTCTTGTTAATTAGCTCTCCTTTCATTTAGCTTTCTTTTTCATCTTCTTTTTGTTTCATGTTGCAAGCTATATTTGTTGATTTGATAACAAATATGAGAGGCTAAACCCCTTCAATTTAGAGGTAATGAAGCTCTCTAATTATATAGCTTCAACATTTTGATAATTATTGCTCTCTTTTTGTGCTTAATGACAAGCATGAAGTGGTTTAACTTGTAGTTTTTTGCTTTGAATTTGATAACCTATATTGTTGACACTAAATAGGCTATGCTTAAACAATCACTAAAAACAAATTACCTCTTCATCTACATATGATTATGGTAATGAAGTGAATGCTGAAATTAAAATTTGATGGTCTATATTTCTAATCAATAGTTAATAGGCCATGCTTAAAATAGATTTTACTTTCAACTTGTTGTCATTTTTCATGAGAATTACTAAGTGGTTTAAGGGGTGTGTTATAGTTTGATGGCTTATGTTGAGCTAATTAATAGCACAAATAGGCCATACTTATGATAAGCACATTAATTAAACTCACTAATGACCAAATAAGAGAGATCATAATTTCATATTTTGTTGAAATATGTCATCTAGAGAGTGGATTTATCTCTAAATTGACATTTAACTCCCATATTTTTATCACTTTCTTTTTGTTAATTTTCTCATCTTCTTGTTTATTCACTCTCGACTTTAGTTAATTTGATTGAATAGGAAATTTAAAATCAACAATTCCCTGCGGATCGACCCGTACTCACTATGTACTACGATAGTATGCCGTGCGCTTGCGGTTATTTATATTATAATTTTTCGGTGATTTTCTAACTCAATAGAAAATTCATCGTTAAACACTTTCGACTTAGTCGAAATGCTCCTTTTATATTCTGCCTCATTCCTTTTAGCAGGGTCGAAAGGCCTCGTCTATCTTCGATGCAGTCGAAAGGCATCTCTTTCGAGTCCTTTAACTCACCCTTGCACTTCCCCTTTCTTTATTCCAGACCTTTCGACCTTGTCAAAAGGGTCTTTTATCAACCTTTTGCTTTTTCAAGTCTTTAGTGTTCCTTTTCCTTGCTTTCTTCTGAACTACTTTCGACATTGTCGAAAGGGCCCTAAATGGGCTTTTCTCTTCATGTTGCCTTGTTGCTATCGAAAGTAAGATAGGGGCTTCCGATTCTGTCGGTAGGTTGCCCATAAGGGTTTCGAAGGCATTGAAATATCAATGGCTTTGATGCAATAGGTAGCTTCCGAATGCAAGCCTGTGAATTGATGTAGAACATTCTCCTGATGTTATCAGCTTTGACCGGTTCGAAAGACTTGGCTATGCTTTCGAATGTGTTGTTTTGAGCAATTTGAATGAAGGCTAAACCTTAGGTTTGGCACGCCTATGAGAAGTTGATGTTCATTGCCTTCGAAAGGAGTTCTGAGCCCGTCCTTTTCTATACACGTGGATCCATCTGCTTCGGAAGGTTGATGATGGTGGAAAGGTAGATCCACCTTTCTCTTCGAAAGCTTCTTAACTGTTTATCACTTGTGACGGCGCCTGGTGCCTCCGACTCCCTCAAAAGCCTTCTTAATGCCTTCGAAACGTTCTTTTGTGACCTTTATTGAAACCCATGCCTGTAACTCCCATAGAGCTTGACATTTTCATTAACCTTCTTTCATACCTCTGCTCTTAAGTGAATTTTATGGCTAACATTTTGCCTCCCCCTGTATGAAAGAAGCTTTTGTTCTTTAGGACAAAGATTTTAAAACTTCTTCATTCTTAATAATTTTGTTTCCCTGCAAAATTCAAAGTAAGTGACATTCTCTATTGCCGATTCATTATCTAAATTTAAATGGTTAGTTAATCATAAAATGCATTTAATAAAGGATATGGGATTCATAATTAACTGTTATCCCTGCATATGATAATTGAAGTCCAAGAATATCTTGTTGGTGACAACCGACGCCAGGAAATAGGAAGTCAAAGACTATACTTAAAAATAAGCCCTTGTAACTCGTAAATCTTAATATGTATTTAGAAAATTTTTCCTGGTGATTAAAATGATCTCGGAGACTGCATCTAGATATTGGTGAGCATTGTTTAAAGTTGTAAACCAATAACCCTGATTTAGGTATTAAGAAGACCAACTCGAAGCTTCTGGTTGATGATTTTGACATTTGTTGCAACTTCAACTCTACTACTTTAAACTCCAAGTTCGGGATTCGGTAGGCATCAGGAGGTTATGAAACCTAAACCCAATTAGGGCATTAACTGGTGAAGTTCAGAAATTAATAGGGAGATGTCCAGAACCCTGATTCGAGTTTTAAATAGTAAGATTTAGAGATAGTCCTCTGAATAGAATTCCCAACCCAGATTCGGGTATTTATGGTAGATAATAATAAATTCATAATAAATGTCTTCATGTCAAAAATCCTACGCCCAGATCAGGGCGTATGTCAGATATTCAGAAAGTATTAATAACTATCTTCGTAATAGGAATCTCTAGCCCAGATTTGGGCATACGTTAGATGATAAGAAATCCATAGTAATTATCTTCATAATAGGAATACTCGGTCCAAATTAGGGCATAAGTTGAATAACCAGAAATTCATGGTAATTATTTTTATAATAGAAATCTCAAGCCCAGATTAGGGCATTAAATTGAAGTTAAGTACTAATCCCGAAACCCAAATTCAGGTGTAATAAAGATCGAAAGTGATCAATAAAGATCCGGAACACAGATTTGGTTATTAATAGATGAAATTCAAAAATGAAAGTCCCAAAACCCAGATTCGGGTATTAATAGACAGAGTTCTGCTTTACTCCTTAGATTCTGTCCACTTTGACATGCATAAACTCTTTTGACTTTGCTTGTAGTTGTAATTTTATCGGTTGCCTCTTGATCTTGAACATCTTAGTCCATAATCTGATATGCCGCTTCTCAAGCTTGGACATCTTAGTCCTTTGGAGATATGTCGTTTCTCAGGCTTGGACATCTTAGTCCATTATTTGATGAGCCTCTTCTTGGGCTTTCACTTCTTAGTTCATTGTTTGATGAGCCTCTTCTCGGGCTTGGACATCTTAGTCCATTATTTGATGAGCCTCATCTTGGGTTTGGACATCTTAGTCCATTGTTTAATGAGCCTCTTCGTGGGCTTGGACATCTTAGTCCTTTGTTGTTTGGTGGTCTTGGTTAGCTCATTCTTAGAGGCTGGAACCAAGGACTTACCCAACCTTCCTCTAGGATGCGCCTTGACCTGACCAGAGGTGCGACCAAGGGCTTGTCCGGTGCTTTAACCTAGCCATAGCGTGGCACAGATAAAGGCTTACTCCGACCTCTCTCTAGGAGGCGCCCTGCCCTGGCCGTAGCTTGGCTTTGACAGGGGCTTGTTCGGTGCTTTATCCTAGCCATAGAATGACGCGAATAAAGGCTTACTCCGTCCTCCCTCCAGGAGGTGCCTTGACCTGACTGGAGGCGCGACCAAGGGCTTGTCCGGTGCTTTATCCTGGCTATATCATGGCGCGGATAAAGGCTTACTTTGTCCTCCCTTCTTGAGGCGCTCTGCCCTGGCCAACTCGGCATGGACAGAGGCTTTCTACCATCTTAGGTAGTGTCCAAATAAGAGGAGCATTTCACTCCCAACCATGTAGATTTTCTTCTAAAGAAAGAGATGCTTTATTCATTTTTCTTTGGAAAATATGGTCTCAAATGTTCTACGTTCCATGTTCTGCGAACCATATTGCCGTTTGGTCGGCATAACTTATAAGCTCGTGGGGGAATTACTTTGCAAATGATTAAGAGTCCTTCTCAATTTGGTCCCAAGGGTCCATCAGCGGGATTTCTTGTATTTGCAATTACTCTCCGGAGTGCCAAATCTCCTTCTTGAAAAGATCGTGTTCTCACTTTTGTGTTGTAATACTTTGAGATTCTTCTTTTATATTTTACTATTTCGATTGCTGCTTCATCTCTCAGCTCATGTATTAAATCCAAGGATTCTCATTTTAGTTCTTGATTTAAATCGAATGCATAGGCAATTCTTCAGTGTGAGGGTATTTCAATTTCGATTGGTAACACTACCTCACAACCATATGTCAAAGAGTAGGGAGTATGCCCTGTCGCCATCTTAGTAGATGTTCGATAAGCCCATAACATAAGTGGCAATTCTTCTACCCAATTTCCTTTAGCTTTGTTTAGTCGCTTTTTCAGAATTGTCTTAATGGTTTTATTTGCAGCCTCAACTGCCCCATTTGCTTTTGGATGCGCGACAGAGGAAAAGTTCTTGATGATTCCATTTTTGTAAAAAAAGTGAGAGAATTCTTCACTCTCAAATTGTGTCTCGCTGTCAGAAATTATTTTCTAGGGAATTCCAAATCTAGTTTTGATATTTTTAATGACGAATCTTAGTACTTTCCCAGAAGTAATCTTAGGTAGTGGTTCCGCTTCTACCCATTTAGTGAAGTAATCTATAGCAACTACGGCATACTTTGCTCCCCCTTTCGAAATTGGCAATGGGCCGATTAAATCTATTCCCCATACGTCAAAAGGCCACAGACTTGTAATTGGAGTTAATTGACTTAGGGGTAATCTCGTAATTTTCGAGTATTTTTGGCATTTTTTGCATCTTCTCACATACTCAATGGCTTGGCTTGTCATACGAGGCCAATAAAAACCTTGCCTCATTATCTTTTTTTGCTAATTTTTTTCCGTTCGAGTGGTCCCCACAGAATCCCTTATGTGCTTCTGCTTTCAATACTCCATCTTCTAGACTTACGCATCTTAAATAAGGAAGCACATACCCCTTCTTATAAAGGATTCCATCCATTATTGTAAAAGTCAAAGCTTGTCACCTGATTTTCCTTGCTTCACCCTTGTCAGAGGGGAGTATTCCTTTATCAAGATATTCAATGATGGGTGACATCCAAGTGTTATCACACGGGTCACTTGTTCTTGACTAGTCAACCCTTTCATTTGATATTTCTCTATCAATATCCTTTCCCATTTTCTATTGTTGCATAGCTCGGGACTTTGTCAGAACTAATATTTCTTTCCTTGTTTGGATGTTTCTTCTTCAACACTTGGAATTTCTTGATATCCTACTGGAACAGTCCATGTTTTTAGGGCTCCCCTTGAGCTGGCTAGTTTGGCTAGTGAATCTACTTGTGAGTTTTTCGCTCTTGGAACTTGATGTATGGAAAAGTACTCAAACAAAGCAAGCATTTTTAGTATCTTCTTCACATATAAAGATAGCTTTGGGTTCTTTGTTTGATATATCTGCTTCATTTGATTCATCATTAGTTGTGAGTCACTGAAGATCTGAATCCGTGGGATTTTGAGCTCCAATGCTTAAGTTAACCCTGCAACCATTGATTCATATTCAGCCACATTGTTCGTCGCGGGGAATCCTAATTTCATGGCATAATGTAAACGGTGTCCGTCCAGTGTTATTATTACATATCCTGCACCGACCCCTTGTTCATTTGATGCACCATCGACAAACAATTGCCACATAGACTTTTGATCCCTTTCTTCTCCGATTCTCTTTTATGAAGTTAGTGCATTCATTAATGAAATATTCCAATGCTTGCCCTTTGATTACGGCTCGCGGTTGAAACTCTATATCATATTGGCCGAGCTTGATTCTCCGTTTTACCAACCTTCCTGAAGTCTCTAGCTTACTGAAAATATGCTTAAGGGAAAAATTGGTTAATACCCTGATCGGATGTGCTTGAAAATATGCTCTAAGCTTTCGTACGGTAAGAACCAAGAAATAAGCTAGCTTTTCAATCAGTGGATACCAAATTTCTGCATCCTTCAATCGTCTGCTTACATAATATACAAGAAGTTGAGTTCCACTTCCTTCTCTAATCAATACTGAGCTGACTGCATGCTCCGAAACCGCCATATATAAATATAAAATCTCTCCATTCTCAAGACTAGAAAGTATCGGTGGTTTTTCCGAATGGCTTTTTAATTCTTGAAAAGCTTTTCTGCAGTCTCCTCCACACTCAAAGTTCTTCTTTTTCTTGATTACGTCGAATAAGGGAATACACTCATCGATAGCTTTGGAAATGAACCTGCTTAAGGCAGCCACCCTTCTATTCAAACTCATTACCTCTTTGCTTGTTTTGGGTTCGGCCATATCCTTAATGGCTAGAATTTGGTCGGGACTAGCTTCAATTCCTTGGGAACTTACAAGGTAGCCAAAAAACATTCCCAAATGGACTTTGAAAGAGCACTTCCGCGGTTCAATTTCATTTTATATTTCCATAATATTATGAACATCTCTTCCAAATCCTTATGACGGTTATTAGCCTTGCTAGATTTCACCAACATGTCATCCACATAAACCTCGATATTCCAGCCAATTTGCTCTTTAAACATTTTATTGACCAGCCTTTGGTAAGTAGCCCCTACATTCTTTAGCCCAAAAGGCATTGCTTTGTAGCAGTAAATTCCCTATTCAGTTATGAAGCTAGTGTGTTCTTCATCCGGCTTGAACATGGGTATTTGACTGTATCCTGAACATGCACCCATGAGAGACAATAATTTGAGCCCACTAGTTGCATTTACTAATTGATCAATTCGTGGTAGTGGGAAACAGTCTTTCGGACATGCCTTGTTCAAGTCCGTATAATCAATACAAGTCCTCCATTTTCCATTTGATTTTTTCACTAAGACCGGGTTTGCTAGCCATTTTGGGTAGTATATTTATCAAACAAATCCATCTTCGAGGAGTATCTCAACTTCTTACTTTAATGCATTAGACCATACTTTATCTAATTGTCTCTTCTTTTGTCTGACGGGGGTTGCTTCTGGGTTGATGTTAAGTGCATGACACATGACCGTCGGATCAATCCCCACCGTATCAGAATGTGACCATGCAAATACGTCCTTATTGACCTTAAGAAATTTGATTAAATCTTTCTTCAAATCACTATCCAAATCTTTTCCCACTTTAACCACTTTAGCAGTATCATCTAAATCTATGTACGCCTCCTCAAGGTCTCTACAGGTTTTATCCTTTCAGTTTCCCTTCGGCAATCGAATTCAGTGGCGATTGAGCTTTCTTCGACGGAATTAGCTTTAACTCTCTTCCTTTTGCCTCTAGGAGGGATGTACCTTTCATACATACGCTTGTTAGACTTACTAATTTTAATTTTTGCTTCGAATGTTGGATGTAAAAACCCACCATCCGAAGGTTGAAAAACAGTGGAAGAATCAAAGTAAGCAGAATACTCCCTTTTATATTGATTGATTATGGAAAAATACATCTCTCGAGAGCTGAACTGCTCTCCTCGGACCATGCCCCATCCCCTTTTCATTAAGAACTTCACCATCAAATACTTTAGAGAGACAAATGCATCTATTTCATCCAAAACAAGTCTACTAAAGAAGGCATTGTAATATGAGGGTTGGTCAAGATTAAAAAGAGAGTCTTGAAAGTTCTGCAGAGAGGTGGCACCCCCATTTGCACCAGCAGTTTCACTTGTCCCACCGGAGTTAATCCCTTGTTATTGAATCCGAAAATTGGTTCCATGCTAGGTTCTAGCTTATCTTCAGGGATGTTCATTTGGTCGAAGGCATGCTTGAAGATAACATTGACTGAGCTGCCTGTATCTACAAGAACCTTGGCTATGATGGACAATCCGATTTGAGCCGTGATCATCAACGGATCGTTGTGCGGATGGTGAATTCCTTTCCTCAATTCTTGGGAAGTGACGACAAGATTCAACATTTGAATATTGAGTCGAGCATTCTTCATTGGAGGCTCTTCTTGGATAGAGAAAACTCCCTCTTTAGCCTTCTTGATGTATCTATTTTGTGCGCCTTTGCTGTTACCTGTCGAATGTGGCCCTCCATGAATTACGTCAATTCTGTTTATCGGCGGGCTTAAGCTCGGAGGGCCTCATCCTCCAATATATTAATGTCATTGCCATAGTGCTTTTGCGGACTATCCCTTATCCATTGAGCTTTCTGATTATCCTATATGAATTCTTTCAAATGACCCTTGCGGATCAATTTCTGGATGATTCTGGCTAGGACTCTGCTCTCATCGGTCTTGTGACCGTTTGCCTTGTGATATGCACAGTAATATCCTCCCTTTCTTTGTTCTAGGTTGTTTTGAGCCTTGACGGAAGTTGGGAAGTTGACTCTCTCCTTTGCCATGACATAAACGTAAGACAGTGGCTTGTTCATAGCGACTGCCTTAGCAATTGACTCTTCCCATTTCGTTCTTCTATGTCCTCGGGCTAGGCCAAATCTTCATCCTTCCTTCTTAGGAATCACTTTTTTTTGGGCATAATACAGCTCATCCATCCAAATGAACTTGTCAGCTTGGAAGTGGAAATCTTATAAATCTTTACACCCATTAACAAAGAGCTGCTTCCAGAATGGGGTGTTCTCTATTAAGCCAGAATGTACTGTGATAAGCTTGTCATGGTCATTCATGTCCTTTGATTTCAGTGCTTCAACGTTGAATCTCCAGAGATAGTCTCCTAATGATTCCCCTTGCCTTTGCTTTATGTTGGCCAAGATAGTATAATCAATAGTGGGATCTTTGCATATGCAGAATTGGGTGGAGAATTCGTAGGAGAACTGCTTCCATGAGTAAATGGTTTTCTCTTAGTACTGTCTGTACCATTTGACCGTAGCTCCCTGGAGAGTAATAGGAAATAATTTACATCTAACAGCTCCCGATGCATTGTATAAATCCATCTGGCTATCGAAAGCCATTAAATGATCATCGGGATCTGTGATTCCATGGTATTTCATTGTTGGAATCTTTACGTAAGATGGGATGGTAGTTGCCATAATCTCATCTGCAAAGGGTGGCACTCGCTTGTTATCATTGGCATTTTCATCCATAGTCCTCTTCCCCTTTGTATTCTTTTCATCCTTGATTGCTTTCTCCATAGCATCCTTCAGATATGCTTCAACATCACGATAATTTTCTGGTATGGAAAATATTCATTTGACGTAGAGCTACCAAATTGTTCAAGCGATTTATCGGGCACTCTCCCTTGATGGTTAACTTTAGATTGAGGGCGATCCTACTTTATCAAGGATGTTAGATCTATCTTTCTTTTGTTTTCATTGGAGTAGGCTTTCAAGTTCCTTCTTGGGGAGATTACCTCATCCCCTTTTGTTGGCTTCGCCGTTTTTTGAAGATTTCTAAGACAACGCCATTTTGAGGAGCTTTTGCATTTCTTGCAGCTACTGCTCTAAGTGTTTGATCTTAGCTGTATTTTCATCCTGTTGAGATGATGATGAAGGCTACCCTTAAACGACCCCATCCAAACTAAAGGTCAGAGCTATGTTTTCTTCAAGAGTCCTTGTGTGGTTAACCACTTCATCCATTCTACTGAGTCGTTTAGATTTCATTTTCCTACGTCAAGTCAAATGATCCATGATTAGTTTATAAGATAGTAACAAGGTTGGAAGTTTGAGCCCTCCTTCTAGTGCCAAAAATGTTAATAAGAAAACTTGTCAACATTGCCA
Organism: Allium fistulosum; assembly: GCA_030737815.1. Classification (NCBI taxonomy): domain Eukaryota; kingdom Viridiplantae; phylum Streptophyta; class Magnoliopsida; order Asparagales; family Amaryllidaceae; genus Allium; species Allium fistulosum. The sequence continues at coordinate 744,183,525 of CM060901.1, read as the reverse complement.
AAGCTATATGAATGGAAAATGAGGTCATATAAGATAGGATATCAAAGAGACTGCCTCTTTCGAAACCCACCTTTCGAGCCGATTGACCAAGTCGAAACAGTTTTGGTAGGTAAACTAGAAATGCAGGCAAATGAAGAAGCATTCGAATCGTAACCCTTCCTTTGAATAAGTAGAAATCAACTATTTGTTTTAACCTCTCGTTCCTTTCGATCACGTCGAAAGGTTCAGTCCAGCCATTTTGACTATGTCGGAAGGTATGCTTGTCTTTAAAGCGTAATAGCTGCTTTCGACCTCATTGGTTTTGTCCCTTTTTGTTGAGGAACTCCTTTGAAAGGGTTACAGATGTAGTGAAGGATAGTCCCCTTTCGAATGAATTCATTTTTTAAATATTAGCCCGCTAATTGCAAACAGGACCCCCTTCGGAACACCCCTTTCGACCAGGTCGAAAGGAGCTCCGTCCTTTCGAATCAGATACAATTGCAATTGCCTAAGCTTAATTCTGTTTACTCTATATAAGGTCGGCCTGGATATTCCTATGTTCCACGAACTCAACAATGTCGAAACATTATCACCATCCTTATTTTCCATTGTTTTATATTGGTTTTGATGGTGATATGTTTTGCATATTTATATCCAAGTCGATCTTAATGAATTGCATCGACAAAAAGAAGTTAAGAAAATAAGATAGAGTCATGTGCAATGGACCATTAGTCTAGCTAATGATCATAATGATCTTCCTCATAATTGAAATCCTTGTTGAATCCATGCATCTTTCCATAATTATTAATCCAAAATGAGTTATAATTATGAGAGATTTTCCCCAAATTGATTTAGGATTTACAAAGGTTTTTGTAGTTGTAAAGAAGTAGAAGGAAAGAAATGAGCTTAGGATTCCAAAATCCAGTCCCCAAAACTGGACCCCTTGAGTCTTATTTATAGATGCAGGTCGGTCCCCCTTCCGTGCCTAAGCTTTCGACCTAGTTGAAAGGCTCCTTTTATATTCCGCCTTATTCCTTTTGATAGGGTCGAAAGGCCTCGCCTATCTTCGATGCCGTCGAAAGGCATCTCTTTCAAATCCTTTAGCTCACCCTTGCACTTCACCTTTCTTTATTCCAGACCTTTCAACCTTGTTGAAAGGGTCTTTTATCAACCTTTCGCCTTTGTCTACTTTTTAGTGTTCATTTTCCCTGCTTTCTTCTGAACTACTTTCGACGTCGTCGAAAGGGCCCCAAATGCGCTTTTCTCTTCATGTTGCCTTGTTGCCATCAGAATTAAGATAGGAGCTTCCGATTCTATCGGTAGGTTGCCCATAAGTGTTTCAAAGATGTTGAAGTATGAATGGTTTCGATGCAATAGGTAGCTTCCGAATGCATGCCTATTAATTGATGTGGAACCTTCTCCTGATGTTATCAGCTTCGACCGGTTCGAAAGGCTTGGCTATACTTTCGAATGGGTTGTTTTGAGTAATTTGAATGAAGGCAAAACCTTTGGTTTTAAAAGGTTTGGCGCGCCTATGAGAAGTTGATGTTCATTGGCTTCTAAAGGGGTTCTAAGCCCGTCCTTACTTTTTCTATACACATGGATCCATCTGCTTCGGAAGGTTGATGATGGAGGAAATGTAGCTCTACCTTTCTCTTTGAGAGCATCTTCACTGTTTATCACTTGTGACGGCGCCTGGTGCCTCTGACTCCCTCAAAAGCCTTCTCAATGCCTTCGAAACGTTCTTTTGTGACCTTTGTCGAAACTCATGCCTGTAACTCCCATAAAGCTTGACATTTTCATTAACCTTCTTTCATACCTCTGTTCTTAAGTGAATTTTATGGTTAACAATAATTTATCTGCAACTGCTCGAGTTTTTATTTGGTTGAAAGAGTTCTTTTATTCAGCGTCATTGCGATTCACTTTTCTTGCTTATCTTCATTTTAACCCTTCCAAGTTCAGTTTCTACAATTATTGTTATTTTTAGAGAATTCTAGTATTCATCTTAACGATTTTAAAATTTTAAGTGATTGTTTAATGTCTAAATTCATTAGTTTATTAGCTTTTCAAATTTCTGGATTGAAATCGGGTTTGGGGAAGGAGTCTCCTAATTGCTTCGCCTAGAAGTTTTGAATTGTATGAATTAAAAATTAGGGCCACAAATTTAATTTTCTACCACTTCGAAAGGGATAAGGTGGAAAATTCTGTTTTGCTTTCTTAGCCTCTTTCGATGGGGTTGAAATGTAACATAGTGCTTCAATTAACTGACTTTGTTGAAAGGTTGTATAGTATAATTAGCATGTAGTCAACCTTTTCAAAAATAATTTTGTATTTTAACGTACTCAAACACCTTTCGAAGAAGTTGACTATTATATTCCACTAGATAATTATTTAATTCACTCTTTTGAAAGCATAAACTGTCTCATAGGTTTTGCCACCTTTAGTGTACACTTATTCCCAATTTGTTTAAGTTTGAAATACATATTATTTGTAAATGGGATTGATGAAAGGATACTTTGTACAATTTATTAATCAAGTTAAAAGTTTCGACTTAGTCGAAACCTATCATTTTGGTTGAAATTCAATTGTTGGCATGCTTTTGAAATAGTGCACTCCTTTTGATTCTGTCGAAACCTAATGTAACTAATGAGTCGAATCCTTCTGTAACTAACTGAAGTTTGTCTTTAACCAACATCATCGAAACGTCCCAAGTTCTTTTATTTTCTTGTCTGTATGATTCAAACTCGACACCTTTTGACTTAGTTACCTTATAAGGTTTCGACAACATTCACATTGCCTTAGAAAGACTAAGTCCATGGTTTCAACAGCGTCGAAAGATTCTTTCAAACTATTTATTGGATGTTTGCAGCATGTACTTTATTAAAATTTGTTGTGTTGGTTTTAACTACTTTCCTTTGATAATAAAACTTCTATTCAGCTTTCAACATTGTTGAAATGTGCTTATTGGATGTGCACTTTCATCCTCCCTTTCAACTTTGTCGAATGCTCAACAGATCTTATTATTGGGCTTTCGACATTGTTAAAGGGTGTTGATTTCTATTTTCTTTTTCAAATTTGTTGAAAGCTCAACGAATCTTACTTTTCTAACCTTAACATTCTTCCAAGAATATGAAATTTCATGCTTTGCTTGTTTGATACTATAATTGTTACGATAGGTTTTCAATATCCTTGAAAGAATGTTAGTTTCATTACATTATACAATTTATAACTGAAATGATTTCACCTGCAGAATCATGAGTTCACCAAAGAAGATCGAAGCCATCTCAAAACATTCTTTGATATCCATTGAAGATGAAGTTGATGTGATCCTGAATGATTTTGGGATCACTGGGGTTGAGGCTATCCCCCCTTCTAAAAACGACACAATCCACAATCCTCCAGAAGGATTCTTTGCCTATACCGCATTTCATATCTGGCACGGAGGATTCCTTTCTTTCCCAGACTTCCAATCCTAGTTTTTTGGCTTACCTTGGGATTGCTTCTATTTAGCTTTCACCCAATGTTTATACTTATCTCCTTTCTTTAGAGCTTGTGGCATTAGAATCTGGAATCCCCTCACTCAATCCCGAGGTCTTGAATTAAGCAATGTTAATGAGTAAACAATGAATTAAGCATTAAAGTGTTTAGAAATAAGGGAGGGCAAAATAGGAAAATGATTAAACTTATACCCTGAACTCTTAGGAAAATGAACACACCATCATTTCATTTTATCACAAACGAAAATAACCACACTAAGGCCGACCACCATTAGCAAAGGAGAAGAAGAGGAAAGCTAAAGTTCTTAAGAGGAAAATCAAGTCAACTTAATCAAGATCAAATCTCATATCCTAATCACAAAGCTAAGGTGAATAACGACTACATCTCACTTTTCTATATGCTTTTGGTTTCACAGAATTTATTTTGCATGATTTAGCCATGATTTTAAAGAGAAAAATGTTTATATATACATGTCGATGATTTAAGCTTGTTCATATAGAATTTTATGATATGTTTTGATGTGAAAATGCTATTTAATGACATCCAAATGCCTTTCGATTTTAGTAGATCATAATGATATTTTAGAGATGGGTTTTAATTTTCATAATTTTCTAAATTAATGTGGATTTTATATTAATTTTCTAGTGAAGAAAATGATTTATTCGGTTATAAATTATTTACGACTAAATAATTAATTATTTGGGTTTGAAATTTATATATGTCAGAAAACATATTGAAAAGGATTTTATGAAGTTTTTATAGAATTTTTCTAAGTGTTTTGATGAATATATAAAATTATTTAAGGTATGGGACTTAAATGTTTAAATGTTTTATATATTTAATTAAGGAGAAGGGGTATTTTGTAAAATACAATTATTGTTTATTTCTGAAAATAATGGTAGTACTTTCTAAAAAAGGAATTTAGCAACCAATGGTAATTCGACAAATAATAGCAGGTTAGTTAAAAAGTGTTTCTCTTTTAAGTAAAAAACAAAAATAACATATTTTAGTATGTTCCACCACTTTCGGCATCAGAGGTTCCGACTAGGATGTTTTGCCACTATTCTTTCGAAACTAATGCGCATGGTATCAAGTTACTTGGTCCGCAACTTATTGGATAAAGGCGGAAGGTACATAGTCGAAACGTTGGGTTCCGAAGGGGTTGCAGTATGCCTTTGTTTTAAATTGAAATAGCGCCTGCTTTGCTTTCGACGGGATGGCTTTCGACATGGTTGGCTTGCGACTGTGTCAAATGTTTTTAAAGAAAAGGTTTCGACTTTTTTGTTTTAAGTAATGCTTTCAACTTGGTCGAGACCCCTAGCTGCCGCATTTTTACCTTTCGAAGTCAATGGTTTCGAAAGGTATACTTAGTTTTTAAAATTATCCACTTCTCCAATGCTTTTGAAAGGATGGTTTCGACACCATCTCTTCTTTACTTAGGGATATCTTTTGAAAGGTAGGCTTTCGACTTAAATGATTTTATTGACCCTTTTGTTCTGATTGAAGTATAACCCAATGGTTTCGAAAGAGATGATTTAGGTGGTTTCGAAAGGTGTTTTACCACATGTTTTAAATTGAACCCAAGTGCTTTTGAAAGGTTTGAGTTTCTAAAGGTTTAAAGCTTTTGAAAGGTTTTAAAAATGGTTTTGAAGGGGTGGTTCCCCAAGGGTTTTGAAGGAGTCGAAAGGTTATGTTTTCTGGTGGTTTCGAAAGAGTTAAAATGGAAGGTTTTTCCAAGGGTTTCTAAAGGCAATGTTTTGAAGTATTTTATGATATGATGTTTAAGGTTTTAAAGCATTCGAAAGGAAAGTTTTTAAGGGTTTCGAATATAGTTTCGAAAGGAAGGCTTTGGCTGTTCGGCCTAGATAAATGAAGGGTTTTACTTGGTTTCGAAAGAGATGCTTTCAATGGGTTTTGGATGGGGTACTTTCAAAGGGGTACTTTCAAATGTTCAAATGTTTCCATCAACTAAAGTTTGAGTAAAGTATATATATAACATGGCAAGGTGATTTTGAGTAAAGCATAGAGTATAAATGTTTTCCTTGTTTAAGCTCGATTTAAAAGGGTTTAAATACATTTCAGATAAAAAAGGTTTTTCATGGAAAACTATGGGAAGGTATCCCTAAGTAAAATGACTCAGATATTAGAATACCAGATGAGATTGGTATACTATCAAGCCCTATACATTAGCTTTTGGCCCCAGCTAATTTAGTCCAAAATTCCAGTGTGTAGAGCTTGGTCACAAATAAGACTAAAATTATGATTACATATAGAAGGGAATATATGTTTGTATACAGATAGGTTATTTGGTGAGCCTGCAAAACCATTAGGATCAGGTGACCCAGGGAGGTGTTAAGTTAGGGACAAACCGTCTAGAAGATAAGTATTTAACAAATAGTTAAGGACAGACCGTCCAAAAGAGGTGTCTAAAAGATGTTAGATTATTTTGTCTGGTAGGCCCGAGTATGCCAAAAGTTAATAGTCAGCCAAGTAAAACTAAAGTATTGAACAGATAGTTCTTTTTTTACCTGATATGTACGTTTACATAATGATGCTTTACAGTATTTAACCAGTTTTGGTTGTAAGAAATGATTTGCAAAAGATATGTTTTAAAAGGATGTTAGTGAGGGGAAACCCGTTCCGCTAAATAACCGGGATGCATAGTATTATTCACACCAGGCTTTATGTCTGACGCGAAGTTTATGTTCTTCCTCTTAAACTCTCTAGTGCTCAAAATTGATTTGAGTAGGCTGAGGGTTGAGGCTTTTCAGGTTTTAGTAGGATAACGAATAAAGCTACCGGATGCGAGCAGGAGGCTAACGGATAGCTATTTAGGAGTTGCAATTCTTTTTTTTTGTGTTTATTTCCACTGTGTATTAAGTTAGTAATGCCTTTGATCAACCAAGGGGGCATCTTCATATGTCGCTCTTGGCGTACTTTGTAATAATTATATTTGATCTTTGCTTATGAAACGTTATGGGATTGTGTAATTTGAATATGGTGCATATGTTTTGAAATGTAATGGAAAATTCTGTTTTGAAATCTGTGATTTTTTTCATATTCAAGTGCTTCTAATATTATAGATACCATTAACATAGCCGTATTTAGTTGCCGGAATTTAATACTATAGATGACTACAACATTTGTAGCACTTAGCTTTGGGCCACTAGATAGGGGATGTTACAACTTGGTATCAGAGCATAGGTTTATGAAATACTTTAACTAAAAATGATTTTCGAAAACATAATCCTTAGGAATTAGAGTTGAGGTTGGGGTATGCGATAACGCTATAGTAACGTACCTGTAGTTGCTATATAAGTATACGCTTACCTCTAGACTCCTATCTTTGTTAGGCTATTCTTTTGTATCTCATTAAGCTTGTATATAGATATGTACGGAAGAAGAGGAAGAGTTAATCTAGGAGGAGACAACACCAACACAAATGGAAATGCCCGACCAAACACAAGGAGGACTCAAGATCGGGCTCAAGCTGAAAACATAGGTGTTGGAGCGCCATAGGTAGATATGGGGGCTATGTATCAGTTTTTCATAAATATGATGCAAGCGGGTATCGCTGTAGGAGTTGTCGGAGGAAATGCTGTAGGAGGAGTTCAGGAAGCTCCAGTGGTCAACTATTATGCTAACTTGAGTAGGGACTATGCTAGGCTTGGAGGGAAGCCATTTATTGGAACAAGAGATGCTATAGAAGTAGAAAACTGGTTGTTACACTGTGAAAGGATATTTGTTGATTTAGGGCTCAATGACGAGCAGAAGAGGAGACCTACATCGATATAGCTTCAAGTGGCAGCTTTTTTGTGGTGGAACAGTGTGACGGCTAGAATAATGAAAGGGAGATGACATGGGATGAGTTCAGGAGAAGATTCCAGAAGAGGTTCATGTCAGTAATGGTGCAGTCTGTCTTGATTAGAAAGTTTGTTGAACTAGATCAAGGAGAAATGTCCGTTCTAGAGTATGCTAGCAGGTTTGAAGAACTGGCTAGATATGGGTATGCCACTGTTGATATGGTGATAAAAAGGAATGAGAAGTTCATTAGAGGTTTGAAGTCAGAATTGGCTAGGGCTACTTTACCGCACATTAGAGATCCATGTGATATAGTTGTGGAGATGGCATTGAGACACGAAGAGATGGTAGCTTTATTGGAGAAGAAGAAGGAAATGGAGGTCCAGGTCGGACAAGGTCAAAAGAGGAAGTTTTTCCATAAGAAGAATGCTCAGAAAGGAGGAGTAGCGAAGAAAGGAAAGTCTGAAGTGGTCTGCTATAAGTGTGACAAGCAAGGACATTATGCTCATGAGTGTCGTACTGGAAAAAGAAAAGGAAAGGAGGTGATTGGAAAGAAGAACATTAGATGCTTCAATTGTGATCAAATTGGGCACTACAAGAACGAGTGCAAAAAGCCAGCCATAGGAGATAAATGCCAAGTATCTGCACTGGAGCCTGCTACTTCATAGCCGATAGTGCAGGAAAAAGGAAAAGCAGTATTGGAAGGTACGCTTCAGATCCATGATATATCTGTTGGCGTTTTATTTAATACTAGTGCATTGCATTCTTTTATATCTCAATGTTTGGTAGACAAACTTAACCTATAACACACATATTTAGTTACTTCCTTAAGAGTTGCAAATCCGATAGGTGGGTATGCGACACTTGGGATGAAGTGTGACCACTTAGAGTTCGACTTGCTAGGTTACACCTTTGTATCTAGTTTGCATGCATTTGACTTTGTAGGGTTCAAAATTATATTGGGCATGGACCGATTAACCAAATACGATGCTAGGATATTTTGCCAGGATAGGAAAATATAACTTAGTCACCCGGAATGTAGTGTCGGATAGTTTATGCCGTAGAAAACCCTAGCTGTGAGGTGTATGCTTTGTTGGGTGTTATGGAGTTAGTAGTTGAGTTGAATCGCATTTTCATAGTTAGAGAATTCGTAGATATCTTTGAGCCAGTAGTAGGATTGCCACCGAAATGAGTCATCGAGTTTTGGATAGATTTGGTGCCTGGGTCAGAACCGGTAAGTTGGCCGCCAAGCAGGATGAAACCTACAGAGATGAAGGAATTAAAAGCTCAGTTGGTAGATTTGGAAGGCAAGTGTTTTATTAGACCGAGTAGTTCGCCTTGAGGAGCAGCCACAATATTTGCTAAGAAGCCGGACGGATCGTTAAGGCTACATATCGATTATCATAAGTTGAATGAGAAAATGATAAAAAACCAATACCCGTTGCCTAGGATTGACGATTTGTTCGACCAGTTAAGTGGCGCCAAGATATTTTCTCAATTAGATCTGGCTATAGGATTTCATCAGCTTAGAGCGGCAGAAGGTAGTATACATTTAACGGCGTTTAGAACAATGTGTAGGTAATACGAATGGTTAGTTATGTCGTTCGGACTCACTAATGCGCCGACATTCTTTGTAGATTTGATGAACCAAATTTTCAAAGAGCACCTGGATAGGTGCACATTGGTTTTTATAGATGATATTCTGATATACTCTAAGGATGAGAAGGAGCATAAAGTTCATCTTAGAGTTATGCTTGAAACGCTAAGTTAGCATCAGCTAAAGGCAAAGTTTTCGAAGTGTCATTTCTGGAAGAAGGAAGTCAAGTTCCGGGTCACGTGGTTTTGAAGAAAGGATTGTCAATCGATCCAGAAAAGATCGAAACTGTTAATAATTGGAAGAGGCTAGAAACGGTAACTGAGATAAAAAGTTTCCTTGGATTAGCGGGTTATCATCGGAGGTTTATTAAGAATTTTTCGCGAATAGCAGCATCGATGACCAAGCTAACGAGAAAGGATGTGAAGTTTGTGTGGACCGATAAGTGTGAGGAAGCATTCCAGAGCTTGAAGCACTTCACCTATGTTCGTGGTTCCGAAGGCGAATTAGGACTTGGTAGTTTATACTGATGCATGTGGTACTGGGTTAGGAGCAGTACTAATGTAGAGGGGTAAAGTGATTGCCTACGTTTCTAGACAGCTTAGACCGCATGAGGTTAAATATCCAACGCACGACTTGGAGTTAGCTGCAGTTATTTTTGCTTTAAAGATGTGGAGACCTTACCTTTTGGGAGAGTGGTTTGAGCTTTATACAGATCATAAGTCGTTGAAGTACTTGTTCTCTCAAAAAGAGCTGAACATGAGACTGTAGAGGTGGTTGGAGTTTTTAGCCACTTACGATTTTGAAATAGAGTATACACCAGGGAAAGGAAACAAGGTTACGGATGTGCTTAGTAGGAAGCATTAGAATACTGTGTTGGCTACGATAGCAGAATGGAATGACTGTGAAGCCTTGACAGCATGCAAAGCGCAGTGGAGGTCCGAGGCTGGGTCTAGGTGAGGATCTGCTATATTGTCTTGTTTAGAAGTCCGACCAATATTGATTGAGAAGATTGCCTCTAAACAGGAAGATGATCCAGTGTTAGCTGAAAGGATCAGGAAATTAAAGGATGGAATGGAGAGAGATGACTTGAAAGGGTTCAGTCTTGACTAAAGTGGGTGATTGAGAAAGAAGGGTGGATTATGTGTTCCAAATGTGGGAGATATAAGGAAGTAAGTTTTGAAGGAATGCCATCGTTCGAATTCACTATTCACCCAAGAGGAACGAAGATGTATAAAGATATGAAGAGAAGTTTCTTTTGGGAAGGCATGAAGAGGGATGTTGTCTAATGGGTGAAACAATGTTTGAACTGTCAACAAGTAAAGGCCAAACATTAGAAACCGAGTGGATTGGTTCAGCCATTAGATATCCCGATACGGAAGTGGGATTCTATTTCTATGGATTTCATTAACGGGTTGCCGAGATCTAATAGAGGGAATGGAAGTATATGGGTCATAGTGGGCAGATTAACAAAGAGTGCCCATTTCATTCCAGTTAAGTCAAATAGGATGGCACCTGTATTGGCTAAGTTATTTATGAAGAACGTGGTTAGACTGCACGGAATTCCTAGTAGTATTGTTAGTGATAGAGATTCCTTATTCACTAGCGAGTTTTGGAGAAGCCTTCAGGAGAGTTTAGGAACCAAGCTTAAGATGAGTACCGCTTACCATCCGTAGTTAGATGGGCAAACGGAAAGGGTTAACAAGATCTTGAAGGACTTGTTACGAGCTTGTGTATTGGATTTCAGAGGATCATGGGAAGACCATCTTCATCTAGTCGAGTTTGCGTATAACAACAGTTATCTAGCTAGCATTGGGATGGCACCATTTAAGGCTTTATATGGAAGACAATGTAAATACCCAGTTTTTTGGTTAGAGAACAGGGATAGATTAGTACTTGGTCCCGATTTGGTAAGGGAAGCAGTAGAAAAGATTGACACTACAACAAAAATACCCTTTTACAATGGGCAATGCCCGTTGTAATAGGGGTTTCGCAATGGGCCAGCGCCCGTCTTATTAGGCGATGTTGTAATAGATTTAGAAGATTTTGCAACGGGCAATGCTCGTTGTAAAAGCCCGTTGTAGTAGACTTTTTTACAACGGTCCCTAGCCGTTGCTATAACATCATTTACAACTGTTTTTGCCCGTTGCAATAGCATGATTTTCAACTATTTTTGCCCATTGCAATAGAATCTTTTACAATTTTTTTTGACCGTTGTTAAAAAAATTCAAATAAGAAAAAATATATAAATATTATAGCATTGCACTCATAAATTTAAAATTAATTTACCACTGAAACCCAAATATTGTACCAATAACAAACATATTCATTCATATCTTCTAAAAATAACAAAAAAGATTTATATTTTTAAATGCCAAAATGGTTCATGTATTCTTAATCTTTTATAATACAAAGCCTATAGAAGAAATATATATATCTACACAAACAATGAAAATATAATGAAATCTGAGTGCTCTCTGCCTAGCTATGATATCACCCTCAAATAAGGATAAGCTAGCACTAGCAACAACAGAGGAGTCATCCTTGAAAGTGTTGCACTTGAAATAGTTCAACCTATTAGCGAAGTCGTGGATCACCGCATCTCTAGCAGGTTTTGCGTCACACAAAGTTGAGATGCTAGCATGACCTACAGCTCCAATCCCCTAGCTTCATGTTCTTCCCCTTCATTTTATAACACATAAAACATCATCGTATCAATATATAAGTACATGAGCAAAGAAATAGAAAAAATATACAAATCGGCAATATCAAGAGTTAAATTTTCTTACAATAGGGAACAGAATCCAGTATACAATTGAAAATAATGAAACATATAATTACTTGACATACATTGTCGACGAACCTATGCTTATAAGTTCATTTCAACATATTTAGTTATTGATCCTCGCAAAATTCAGATAAATAAGAAATCTACATCATGAAATATAGTAGAATAAAATGTAAAAACCCTCTTGCTAAAAAAAGTATCCACATCATTTCAAAATTCATGCAAGTATTGTACATTATTAAAAATAGTAGTAGGGTGCCCAAGATTAACAGAATTATGTCAAGATCCCCTACAAAGAGTTCCCTAATAGATTTCTACATGGAAACAATTTTGAGGAGGAAAAAATAAAACAGAACAATGTATAAACAAAAGAAAGAGCTAGAAGTCTCATTTTACCTAAACTATTGCATCAGTTCATGATTCAAAAACTAACTGCAGAATATCCAAAGGACAAAATATTTTTTTTCCAAAATTAAGCCATTTGCTACCTAAATGAGAAACACATAAAAAAATACATATATATGAGGTCTGCACATAAAACACATAGAACAATACACCAACATAACAGTATTTTATAGCCTAGATTTAAGAATTGCGAATATAAGAATATCACCAATTAATATACAAACTATATGCACATACATACACACACACACACACACACACACATATATATATATATATATCATTTTGACTAATGTATGCTGATGTTTTTTATGGCACAAACTCATTAATCCTATATCCATTCTATGTAACTTCTCCTACCGTCTACAATTTCAGTACCATTTCTGCTGTTATACCACGAAAAACATACAAGAGTGCTTGCATTATTATATCATTTAATTAAACAAACCTTCAATTCAGAGTCAAGTTTTCCAGCTAGAGCCAGTAAAAGAGTAGTCTTTCCTGAAGATAGAGGACCCAATAGAAGAGTTATTCTCCAAATATAGAAAATTTGTTTACATTTTTATCAGTTATAGATGTTTGCACCAAAATTGGTCATAAACATCCGATGGTCGTTGAAAGCACCAGTACGCAATCACAATTCACAGGTAATAAATATGTAGAGAAACAAAAATGAAGAACACTCAGAAAATTGAAAAGAACAGCAGTAAACAATACAGATTTTATAGTGGTTCGGCGATCTTACCTACGTCCACTCTGAAGCTTCTGATTTTATTGATTCACTTGATAACTTCAATCTATTACAGCAGATTACAATTGATGATAGCTCTAAAATTCGAATACAAAAGTGATCATAAGACGTAGAATCGAATCCGGCAGAGTCTAGACGTTGAATTGCCAAAAAAGCCCCTTTTTCTATAGGCTTCAGGGGCTATTTATAGGCGTAGGAGGCTGAGATCGCGTCCAAACTTCGGGAGACTTCTTCTGGCACGTGAGGGGGCCCACGCGCCCGGTCCCACCAAGTTTTGACTCAATCTGTGATCAATTCGAAACAACTTCGTATCGATCAAGATGATGTCCAATCGAGCTGAAATTTGGTGTGGACATTCTTCAACATGTGCACAAGCTTCTGTGAAAATTTCGTAGCATTTGGACTAGCGGTTTAGGAGATATGATCGATATGAGTTCAAATTGCTCGATGGCTGTCTAGTTCGAATCCATTAGTTCGAATCGGTCCCAGTCGAATCGATTGCGCATGTGACAATGAGGTGATGTGGCACGCCCTTCTCGTGCCGATCCTCTTTTCTCTCCAAGTTGGCCGTGTCATATCCATGAGTTTCACCACGCTTTCCTGGGTTTGAATCAATCAACTACATGTGCCTCGTATTGATTTGCAGTATGTATGGGCACGGAGCTGATCGATTCGAAACAGTGGTTGAAGATGGATGCGAAACCGATCGATACGAAGCAGTACTTGGGGAACTGATCGGTACGAATGAGGATATGTAGGGGGATACGAACTTGATGGATTCGAACTATACAAAACTGGGTTCGAATGGATTAAGGCGACATTATTCTGATGGATACGAACCTGATGGTTTCGAATAGTCCACCACCTCAATCCTTCGATGAATATCTCCATACTGACCGACACGAATCCGATGGATTCGAATAGCACGGCCGAGGTTCGACTTGAACCGGATCGATTTGAACAAATCGTCATCATGCTGCTGATCGAGTCGAGCTAGATCGATTCGAAATCCAACCTTCCTCCATGGATACGAACAGTGTATTTTCTCTAACTTGTATCGATCATATCTCATTCATGCAAACTATGATTAACCTGAAATTTGAAACGCTGGCTTTCATGGCTTTGCTTGTCATGTCCTATCAAATGTAGCCTGATTCGGGCTCGGACAAAATTCATCGATATCCATGGTGAAACCGTGTATAACGAACTTTTACGACGAACTGTCTTTTGTTTTCCATTCAACTTTTTGGTGTTACGGCCTTGCCAAAAGGCGGCATAACATTTGCTCCCCATAACATGACTTGCGATAGGAAGGTGTGTTTTGTAGTTCCATAAGCTGGATGTTCATATCCTATCATTGACCTGTAAAGAACTTGGTAGTCTTTCCTGACCACGAATGACGATCGTTCGCGACCGTATGCCATTTGAGGTAATATGGGACTGTTCGAGGTCAGATGCCGTTCGCGGCAAATGAAGAAATGGGACCGTTCGCGGTCGGATGTCGTTCTAGATGAGTTGTGACCGTTCGCAATCGGGTGTCGTTCTAGACGAATTATGATGGATTGTGACCTTTCGTGGTCGTATGGTGCACGAGATAAAATGTGATCATTCGCGATCGGATGCCGCACGAGGCAGAATGTGATCGTCCGTGATCGAATGTCATATTGGGTGAATTATGACCGTTCGTGGTCGGGTGCCGCACGAGGTAGAGTGTGATCGTTCGCGATCGACTGTTATACTAGATGAAGTGTGACCGTTCGCGGTCGGATGCCGTACGAGGCAGATTGTGACCGTTCGAGGTTGGGTGCCGTTCAAGGCTAAAGGTGACCGTTCGAGGTCGGGTGCCGTTCGAGGCGAATGAGTGTGCCCGGGGGGGACTTAGTATTATCGATGTCAGGTTCACGTTCAGGTGAATTTCTGAATCAACGATCGTGGCGGTTCGTCGCCATACAAGGTGTGCTTGTGGACCGTTCGCGATCCAAAGCATACGCGAGTAATTTCTTCTACAGTATTGCAAATATCAAATTAACGTTCACACGAATTCCATAACAGAAATGTCGAAACAAGCAAAGTTTAAATGTCCAAATCAACATGAAACAAAAGCAAAGCAAGGATGTCAAAGTGTAAATTCTCACTACGAGACGGTCAATAATCATTCAGAGCATGCCTGTGGATCGTTCGCGATCCCATACATGTGTAAATGGTTTGACGGTGTTAGTGAGAAGTTTACGACTCGTTCACCGTTATTTAAATCAATTGATAACCATACGGTGCCCCGACTCGGGGTTACCCCTAGCTGATGTAGATGGTGGCCGCTCTGGTTCCACCGTTGGAGCTCGCCTTCTCACATACTGAAGTAGCCTACCGTTCCTGATATGCCCTTCTACCTCATCCTTCAGGTGTCTACAGTCATTTGTGCTATGTTCATTCAGCTCGTGGAATAAGCAATATTTGTCTGATTTTCTCTCGTCGGTAGTTGGATCCCGTCGTATTGGTCTACGATAGGCAACTTGCTCTCGGGTGTCTTGGTAGATTCGCTCCAAACCCTCGTTCAGTTCTGAATAGGTGGTAAATCGCGGCTCCCTCCGTTTCCGCTTTGACCTGTCATCATTTTCTTCAGCCTTTCGCTTCCCTTTACCAGTCTCTGCACCTTTTCCAGGTGAGTTACCGCCTCTAACTGCATAAACATCGATTTCTTCTTCTCCTCTCCGTACGAGCATCCTCTAATCGCAAAAACTTTTCGGCTTCATGATAAAACTCTCCCAGGTCCGTAGGTGGATCCTTAGTTAGTGAATTCTTGAACTCCGTGCCATTAGATATTCCAGACACAGCTGCCATCATGACCATAGATGGATCTGGTCGATCCACTGACGCTGCTGCCGCATTGAACCGCGTCAGAAAATTCCTCAAAGACTCCCCAGCTTTCTGCTTTAGAGTCGCCAAACTCATCACGTTCTTGGATCTCGAAATATGAACCCTGAATTGTCTCATAAACCTTTCTGTCAAATCTATCCAAGTCCCAATGGAGCCACTCTCCAGTTGTCTAAACCATAGCGCTGCAATGTCCGACAAATACAATGGAAAGCACCGGGTCATGACTTCCTGTGATGCCCCCAGCACTTCCATGTGCCTCATATACTTCGTTAGATGGACCGCTAGATCTGTCCGCCCATCATACATTTCCACCGATGGTAGCTTGAAGTTTGGTGGATTCCTGGCCTGCCTGATCGTAGGAGTAAAGGGACTCCTATGTACATCCTCCAGATCTCTATTGACTAGTCCGCCTCTCATGGCCCGTCTGACCATCTCTGCCAACCTGTCGTTGTCGTCAGGTTGTGATCTTTGAGTGTCACCTTCATTCTGCCCCCCTGGCTGAGCGTTCATCCCTTTATTACCACCAGGTTGCTCGGATGTCCCTGAATCTCTTCCTGGGATTGAATCAACATGCTCTAAGTGTGTGCCCCCCAGCTTCGGCGCTGCGCCAGATGGTCCTTCCCCGTTCTGGATTCTGGTTGTTCCTTGATTTTGCGCTCCAAGTTGTCCAATCTGTTGAAACAAATTCTGGATCATTTCCTCCTGTCTCTTCATCATTGTCTCCATCTCATCCCTGGTGATGAAGATCGATGCTTGGTTTGCCCCCGAGGAAGCCTCTTGACTCCCTTCATGCTGAATTTGCTCTGGCCTTTGTCTTTTACCAGTTTGCCTCGTCATATCTTCTCAGATCTGAGCTCTTAAGTCTTCAAATTAAACTTCTAAATGATAGAACCCCTGAATTAGCCTTCTCAGTGAAAGCACCAAAATGTTTGCACCAAAATTGGTCATAAACACCCGATGGTCGTTGAAAGCACCAGTACGCAATCACAATTCACAGGTAACAAATATGTAGAGAAACAAAAATGAAGAACACTCAGAAAATTGAAAAGAATAGCAGTAAACAATACAGATTTTATAGTGGTTCGGCGATCTTGCCTACGTCCACTCTGAAGCTTCTGATTTTATTGATTCACTTGATAACTTCAATCTATTACAGCAGATTACAATTGATGATAGCTCTGAAATTCGAATACAACAGTGATCATAAGACGTAGAATCGAATCCGGCAGAGTCTGGACGTTGAATTGCCAAAAAAGCCCCTTTTTCTGTAGGCTTCAGGGGGCTATTTATAGGCGTAGGAGGCTGAGATCGCGTCCAAACTTCGGAAGACTACTTCTGGCACGTGAGGGGGCCCACGCGCCTGGTCCCACCAAGTTTTGACTCAATCTGTGATCAATTCGAAACAACTTCGTACCGATCAAGACGATGTTCAATCGAGCTGAAATTTGGTGTGGACATTCTTCAACATGTGCACAAGCTTCTGTGAAAACTTCGTAGCATTTGGACTAGCGGTTTAGGAGATATGATCGATACGAGTTCAAATTGTTCGATGGCTGTTTGGTTCGAATCCATTAGTTCAAATCGGTCCCAGTCGAATCGATTGCGCATGTGACAATGAGGTGATGTGGCGCGCCCTTCTCGTGCCGATCCTCTTTTCTCACCAAGTTGGCCGCGTCATATCCATGAGTTTCGCCATGCTTTCCTGGGTTTGAATCAATCAACTACATGCGCCTCGTATTGATTTGCAGTATGTATGGGTGCGGAGCTGATCGATTCGAAACAGTGGTTGAAGATGGATGCGAAACTGATCGATACGAAGCAGTACTTGGGGAACTGATCGGTACGAACGAGGGTATGTAGGGGGATACAAACTTGATGGATTCGAACTATACAAAACTGGGTTTGAATGGATTAAGGCGACGTTATTCCGATGGATACAAACCTGATGGTTTCGAATAGTCCACCACCTCAATCCTTCGATGAATATCTCCATACTGACCGACACGAATCCGATGGATTCGAATAGCACGGCCAAGGTTCGACTTGAACCGGATCGATTCGAACAAATCGTCATCATGCTGCTGATCGAGTCGAGCTAGATCGATTCGAAATCCAACCTTCCTCCATGGATACGAACAGTGTATTTTCTCTAACTTGTATCGATCATATCTCATTCATGCGAACTCCGATTAACCTGAAATTTGAAATGCTGGCTTTCATGGCTTTGCTTGTCATGTCCTATCAAATGTAGCCTGATTCGGGCTTGGACAAAATTCATCGATATCCATGGTGAAAGTGTATAACGAACTTTTACGACGAACTGTCTTTTGTTTTTCATTCAACTTTTTGGTGTTACGGCCTTGCCAAAAGGCGGGATAACAATAGATACATATATAATTTGTTTGTACAGTTGAGTGCATACATACCTTGATGGATGTATGATTCCAGATGCATCTTTAAGGATAGTAAGTTTAGTTCTCTTAGCTAATGTAATGCCAACCAAGCCCAAAGCAGACTCGGCCAAATTTCTAGCTGAGTTCAACAGAGTTGGCAGTGCTCTGCTTCCAATATAGCATTTTGTGTCAACGGTCATATTTTCAAATCTTACTTCTATTGGCAGGCTGATTACAACTCTGTTATCAAAAATAACTTTTGCTGTTATTAATTAAACGTACCATAGACTCTCATATATTCTGATAATATGTAAAGCAGGGATTCACCTACAAAATTTGTATTGTGTGTTTTATGTACTAATATACAACGCAGCCTACAAAATTCATGTATTATGTGCTTTTCAAGCTATAGCGCAATTTGGTGGGACTCAGTTTTCATTTAAAAAGTTTCTTATTCTTGTTAGTTATGTTAGAAATGCCAAGAAATGAAGTGTTTTTCCTAAGTAATTAAGAACAGTTCATAGGTTTGGTAAGAGTAAACCAAACCATTTAACAAGTCAGATTAGCACCTAATCAAATACGACAGATAATATCATATATTATTACGTTATAACATCATTCAGCTAGGTGGGTGATATATTAATCGTTGAATGTTTAAACAAATGTTGCAAGTTGTGGCTATTGATCTACAAAATATAAACGATCAACTCATGTTCTCTGTTTAGTAATGCAATTGTGCTTGTGCATAACCTAGCGATAGAGATGTGCAAATATTCTGTGAAGGTTGACCTTTACATTCCTATTGTTTACGCACATGATATTCATTCCAAAAAAGATTGTTCATACATGCACTGTATTTTCTTTAAATTTTTTGGTACATTGTCGCTGGAGGTCGCATGCCTGGCCACTCAGAACTTATCTTATATGTAGCATACACAGCCACACACACACACACACACACACACACACACACACACAGATATATATATATGTATAGCATACACAGCCACATTTGCACTGGTATACACGCATATGCACATCCACGTTTACACTGGTACATATGTAACCGAGCATTTCACACCTCCAAATGCAATAATAACCTAATTTATTTATTTATTTTCTATGATATCATTCAGTGACGAACCAATCAACAAAACTTATCTTTTATATTGATAACTGACGTTTTAGTATGCTTAACAGCTAACTTTGCCGGTAGTATTAACACCCTCAAAATATATCTGTATTCAAATAAAATACCAATGTATTTTCTAAACTATATCAGGAATAACGTAATTTAATTCATTCTCTGATCTCGAGAAACTACAAATGATAACATAGAGCAGATTAACTAATATAGAGAACCATAAGTTGGAACACCTTAAGAAATACTCACCTCAGTACCAAATTCAGCCATGCCTACACTTCAAGAATGGTCATAATAGCAAGAATAAATGTAGCTGCAGGATAAATTCTAACCAGCCTGGATTATCAATGCCTAACTAATAACCATTGGCACCAAATTTTATACTTGCTTTAATAAATAAAGTAAATTTAGAAACACTAACATAGACGCTCTTGACAGCAATTATGTAATTTCAATAGTATATCTGAGAATCAATAACATAGAATCAATAAATTTAGAATCACCAAATAGCGTTTTAACCTTGTAGTTTCAGATCCAAACTTCTAGGTCACGGCGTTTAGCTGCTCAACAGTATATCTGAGAAACCTTCTTACAACAGTATCATTCGAACATAAATCCAGATTGTTATCAAATTTGCAGGCGATGACGTGAGAAAATCTAAGCTCAGCTTGAGGTTTTAGGCGGCGGCGTCGGCTTCCCGTTTATGACGACCGCACAAACTCTTCGGTGACGCAAGTAGTCATTGAAAGGATTTATCTTCGGAGGAAGGGTTAAGGAGGACGAATGGTTGAACGGAGGGACAACGGTGGTCGTTTCGTGGTCGGAGTAGGAAAGAAAGTGAATTTAGATTTTAGGTTTATAGATTTAGGGATTTTAAGGATTTCTGTATTGAAGCCGTATTGTGAAGCGGGAAGATAAAAATGTAAGTGGGAAGTTCATTTTGTTGACCGCTTAAGGAAAAATTAAGAGGCTGTTTTGTAATTTTTCCCATTATAAATCATTAATTACTAGAAATTATTAATTATTAACTATTATTTATTATTGTTTATAAATTATTCATTATATATCATTAATTATAAAAAAATTAATATCATTAGTCATAAATCATTATTTATGAATTATTGATTGATTTTTTTTGAAATATTAAATATTATTATTAATTATAATTATTAAATATAAAATACTAAATAATAAATTTTACTTCTTAATTACTAAATATTAATTGCTTATTAATTGTTAATTATTAAATATTAGTCTTCATTATATATTAATCATTAATTATATAATAAAAAATATTTTATAGTAATTATTAATTATTAAAAATTACTTCTTATTTGTTAATTATAATTATCAGTTGTTACCTATCACTTCTTAATTATAATTGAATATTAATAATTAAATACCAGTTATTATGTATATATTACTAATTATTAATAATTACTAATTACTAAATATATTGCTAAATAGTAAATTAATCAATAATTATTAATTATTAATAATTAATTATTCAACTATAGTAAATTACTAAATAATAATTATTAAACTTGTAAATTAATTAAATATTAAATATAAAACTTTGATTATTAAATATTAATTACTAAAATTTAAGTATTAATTATTAATTATTTAATAGTAATATTTAATAATAATTATTTAATAATAATTATTAATTATTAATTCTATTTATTAATTATTAAATGTAATTAACAAATATTAAATAATTATTTAACGTTAATTATTAACTGTTATAATTAGTATGTATATATTATTAATTTTAATTTTATAATATTATTTTTTAATTTTTAGTAGTAATTATTAATTACAAATTATTAGTATTTATTATTAATTATAAATTTTTATATATTTAATATTAATTACTTGATATTAATGACTAATGGTTGGAAAGTGAAATTAAGCCCATTGGAATACAAATTATATATAATAATTAGTAATTAGTGATTATTTATTAATAATCATTAATTATTATAAGTTATAAATGATTAATATAATATTATTAATGATTAATTATTAAATAATAATAAATAATATAATATTATTAATGATTAGTAATTAGTAATAAGTAATATAATATTATAATTAGTAATATATGATTAATATAATATTATTAATGATTAATTATTAAATAATAATAAATAATAAATATTAATTTTAATAAAGCATTGTAATTATTAATTATTGATTATCGAAAATTGGCAACAAACATTTATTACAACGGGCATTTTATAACCATTATAAAATTGGCATCGATTACAACGGGCATTTTATGACCGTTGTAAAATTGACACCTATTACAATGGTCATTATTTGATTGTTGTAAAATTAGCACCTATTACAACGGGCGTTATGACCGTTGTAAATTTGGCACCTCTTACAATGGGCATTTTGTGACCGTTGTAAAATTGGCATCTATTACAACGGGCATTTTGTGAACGCTGTAAAATTGACATCTATTACAATGGGCCTGAAAGGGTCGTTGTAATATCATTCTATTACAATGGGCAGTCATAGCCCGTTGTAAAAAGGGCATTGTATAAGGCATCTATTACAACGGGCCTAAAAGGACCGTTGTAATATCATTCTATTACAATGGGCAGTCAATGCCCGTTGTAAAAAGGGCGTTGTAATAGGGTATTTTTGTTGTAGTGTGAGCTGATAAGGGTGAGAATGAAGGAAGCTCATTCTAGGTAGAAAAGCTATGCAGATAGAAGACGAAGAGATTTAGAGTTCTCTATTGGAGATCATGTTTTCGTCAAAGTATCGCAATGAAAGATGTTATCAGGTTCGAGAAGATGGGGAAGTTAGCACCAAGGTTTGTAAGACCATTTCCTATTTTAGAGAGGATCGGGAAACTCGCATATAAAGTAGAGTTACCGAGTAATTTGGCAGGAGTCCAAGATGTTTTTCATGTATCTCATCTTACGAAGTATGCTAAAGATCCAGACAATACTATAGTACCAACTGTGTTAGAAGATTTAGTAGTGGAACCAGACATGACTATAGTTAGGAAGCCTATCCGGATAGTTGCAAGAGATGAGAAGAAGCCGAGGAACAAGATAGTTAGATTAGTGAAAGTCCATTGGAGTGACGATGCTAGGGACTGTACTTGGGAAACTAAGAACAGAATTAGAGACTCTTATCCTAGTTTGTTTGATGGTATGTTTTACCTTTAGTTGTTTTGATATGTACCTTATCGAAATTTCGCGGACGAAATTCTTTAAGGAGGGAAGATTGTAACACCCCATATTTTTATTGACATTATTTATGAAATTTAATTAGTTAAATTAAATTTAATAATGTGGGATTGATTAATGGATTGAGATTTGTGAATTAATTAAGGGGTAGCCGTGCCATGTTAATAAGTAAACAATGAATTAAAGCATTAAGTTGTTAGAAAATAAGGGAGGGCAAAATAGGAAAATGATTAAACTTATACCCTACACTCTTAGAAAAATGAACACACCCTCATTTTATTTTATCACAAACGAAAATAATGATACTAAGGCCGGCCACCATTAGGAAAGGAGAAGAAGAGGAAAGCTAAAGTTCTTAAGAGGAAAATCAAATCAACTTAATCAAGATCATATCTCATATCCTAATCACAAGGCTAAGGTGAATAATGACTACATCTCACTTTTCTATATGCTTTCGGTTTTAAGATGAAACCCGAATTTATTTTTCATGATTTAGCCATGATTTTGAAGAGCAAAATGTTTATATATACATGTTGATGATTTAAGCTTGTTCATATAGAATTTATGATATGTTTTGATGTTAAAACTCTATTTAATGACATCCAAATGCCTTGCGATTTTAGATATAGACCTGAAATGATATTTTAGAGATGGTTTTTAATATTCATAATTTTCTGAATTAATGTGGATTTTATATTAATTTTCTAGTGAAGAAAATGATTTATTGGGTTTTAAATTATTTATGGTTAAATAATTAATTATTTGGGTCCGAAATTTATATATGTGAGAAAACATATTGAAAAGGATTTTCTGGAATTTTTATATGATTTTCCCAAGTGTTTTGATAAATATATAAAATTATTTAAGGTATGAGACAAATGTTTTATATATTTAATTAAGGAGAAGGGGTAATTTATAAAATACAATTATTGCTTATTTCTGAAAATATTGGCAGCACTTTTGAAAAAAAGTATTTAGAAACTAATGGTAATTTGACAAATAATAGCAGGTTAGTAAAATGTGTTTCTCTTTTAAGTTAAAAACAAAAATAACACGTTTTAGTATGTTCCGCCACTTTCGGCATCAGAGGTTCCGACTAGGACGTTTCGCCATTATGCTTTTGAAACCAATGTGCATTGTATCAAGTTACTTGGTGCGTAGTGTATTGGATAAAGGAGGAAGGTACATAGTCGAAACATTAGGTTTCGAAGGGGTTGGAGTATGCCTTTGTTTTAATTGAAATAGCGCCCGCTTTGCTTTCGAAGGGATGGCTATCGACACGGTTGGCTTGCGACTGTGTCAAATGTTTTTGAAGAAAAGGTTTCGAAAGGGTTGCACTTTTCTATTTTAAGTAATGCTTTCGATTGGATCGAGACCCCTAGCTGCCGCATTTCTACCTTTCGAAGTCAATGGTTTCGAAAGGTATACTTAGTTTTTAAAATTAGCCCCTTCTCCAATGCTTTCGAAAGGGTGGTTTTGACACCATCTCTTCTTTACTTAGGGATAGCTTTCGAAATGGAAATGCCCGACTAGACACAAGGACTCAAGGTCAGGCTCAAGCTAAAAACTTAGGTGCTGGAGTCTCATAGGTAAATATGAGGGCTATGCATCAGTTTTTTGTAAATATGATGCAAGCTGGGATCACCGCTGGAGCTGTCGGAGGAAATGCTACAGGAGGTGATCAGGAAGCTCCTGTGGTCAACCATTATGCTAACTTGAGTATGGACTATGCTAGGCTCGGAGGGAAGCAGTTTATTGGAACAGAAGATGCTATAGAAGTAAAAAACTGGTTGTTACACTGTGAAAGGATATCTGCTGATTTAGGGCTCAATGATGAGCAGAAGAGGAGACTTACCTCGAGACAGCTTTAAGGGGCAGTGTTGTTTTGGTGGAACAACGTGATAGCTGGAGTAAATGAAGAGGAGATGACATGGGCTGAGTTTAGGAGAAGGTTCCAGGAGAGGTTCATGTTAGTAATGGCGTAGTGTGTCTTGATTAGGAAGTTTGCTGAACTAGAACAAGGAGAAATGTTTGTTTTGGAGTATGCTACCAAGTATGAAGAATTGGCTAGATATGGGTATGCCACTGTTGACATAGTGATGAAAAAGAATGAGAAGTTCATTAGAGGTTTGAAGCCAGAATTGGCTAGGGCTACTTTACCGCACATTAGAGATCCATGTGATGTAGTTGTGGAGATGACCTTGAGACACAAAGAGATGTTAGCTTGTTTGGGGAAGAAGAAGGAAAAGGAGGTCCAGGTCGGACAAGGCCAAAAGAGGAAGTTTTTCCATAAGAAGAATGCTCAGAAAGGAGGAGTAGCGTAGAAAGAAAAGTCTGAAGTGGTCTGCTATAAGTGCGACAAGAAAGGACATTATGCTCACTAGTATAAAACGCACATACGAGCATTTAATAGTTGAAGATATTTAATTTTTATTTAATAAAAGAATTAATGGACGGACGTGTACTATAAATGCAAAACCTTTGGTAGTCACAATACTTTTATTTCAATCAATTTTGTTGGTGTTGATGGCAAATTGATAGCAAAATTCAGTTGATGAACGGTGGAAAAGGGATGGCGGTGGAGGTTACAAAATGATGGTGAGATTCTTTTGATGGATGAGGGTATTTTTGTAATGTTAAAAGGACACCATGTAAACCTATTCATTGAATTTTTTTATTAATTATAGAGATAGAGATGTGTATTTTAATATAATTATAGACACGTATTTTTTGTTTTATTATGCTAATAGTTTATGTTATATGCATTTAATGCATATTAATTACTTAAAGATAATTTATTATTATCATATTTGTTAATTTTGCGTATTTTTATAATGAGTGAGATTGTGAAAAAAAAGTTTAAACCAATTTTTTTTATTTGTGCGTATCTATTTATCGATCGGTATTGGATAAGATGATTATAGGATATTCACGAATACAGATATCTTTTATCTGAACATGATTTTGGATACAAATGCGAATTCTAGGCTTCTGAAAATATCTGTTGATGCGCCTGCTTCAGAATTCTCTAGCCATAGAAAAAAGAGGACGTGTGGCTCTTAAAACAAACCTAGAACATGCAACATTTTCTTGTTCCCGTGAGTCGTTTTCAGGGAAATTATTTTTGCCATTTTGCATCTAATTTCCAATAAAAGTACAACATGTTAAAGGCCCAAGTCACGGCTTGCATACGATTCCTTTGAGATATTTATTTTCAGAGTCCATAGGTTGACAAACAACTAAGGCCATTGGTAATATTCAATTTGCTAGAAATTTGTTATATCATCCATGCAGCGCTTGGGACTCTCTGTGCTTTGCCCACGTTAAAATGGATCCAGTCCATTTTTAAGCACCCATATTTACTGGTTTAAACAAATATTTGATGCTTATTTGTAGACGCATGATGTGAATTGCGGAGGGTAGATTGGAAATTTCAAAAAGACACGGTTGAATCCAATGGAGTGAATTTACATCATTAGTAGTTTAGATGAGTGTCGTGCTGGAAAAGGAAAAAGGAAAGGAGGTGATTGGAAAGAAGAAAATCAGATGCTTCAATTATGATCAAATTGGGCACTACAAGAACCAGTGCAAAGAGCCAGCCAAAGGAGATAAAGGCCAAGTATTTGCCTTGGAAGCTGCTAGGTCAAAGCCGATAGTGCAGCAATGAGGAAAAGCAGTATTAGGAGGTATGCTTCAGATCCATGATATATATCTGTTAGCATTTTATTTGATACTGGTGCATCACATTCTTTTATATCTCGATGTTTGGTAGATAAACTTAACCTAGAACCCACATATTTAGTTACTTCCTTAAGAGTAGCAAATCCGATAGGTGGATATGCGACACTTGGGACGAAGTGTGACCACTTAGAGTTCGACTTGCTAGGTTACACCTATATTTGTAGTTTGCATGTATTTGACTTTGTACGGTTCAGAATTATATTGGGCATGGACCGGTTAAGTAAATACGATGCTAGGATATTTTTCCAGGATAGGAAATATCTCTAAGATACCTAGATTGTAGTGATCAGATAGTTTATACCGTAGAAAATCCTAGCTGTGAGGTTAATGCTTTGTTGGGTGTTATGGAGTTAGAAGATGATTTGAATCATGTTTTCTTAGTTAGAGAATTCGTAGATGTCTTCGAGCGGGTGGTAGGATTGCAACCGAAACGAGCCATCGAGTTTCGGATAGATTTGGTGTCTGAGTCAGAATCGGTAAGTAGGCCGCCAAGCAGGATGACACCGACAGAGATGAAGGAGTTGAAAGCTCAGTTGTCAAATTTGGAAGGCAAGAGTTTTATTAGACCGAGTAGTTCGCCTTGAGGAGCAGCTGTTGTATTTGCTAAGAGGCCGGACGGATCGTTAAGGCTATATATTGATTATCATAAGTTGAATGAGAAAATGATAAAGAACCGATATCCATTGCCTAGGATTGAAAATTTGTTTAACCAGTAAGTGGGGCCAAGATATTCTCTCAATTGGAACTGGCGACAGGAATTCATCAGCTTAGAGTAGCAGAAGATAATATACCTTTAACAGCATTTAGAACAAGGTATGGGTCATATGAATGGTTAGTTATGTCGTTCAGACTCACTAATGCGCCGACATTCTTTGTAGATTTGATGGACCGGATTTTTCGAGAGCACCTGGATAGGTTCGTGTTGGTTTTTATAGATGATATTCTGATATACTCTAAGGATGAGAAGGAGCATGAAGTTCATCTTAAAGTTGTGCTTGAAACGCTGAGGCAGCATCAGCTAAAGGCAAAGTTTTCGAAGTGTCATTTATGGAAGAAGGAAGTGAAGTTCTTGGTCACGTGGTTTCGGAGAAAGGATTGTCAGTCGATCCAAAAAAGATCGAAGCTGTTAATAATTGGAAGAGACCAAAAACGATAACTGAGATAAGAAGTTTCCTTTGATTAGCGGGTTATTATCGGAGGTTTATTAAGGATTTTTCGCAGATAGCAGCACTGATGACCAAGCTAAGGAGAAAGGATGTGAAGTTTGTGTGCACCGATAAGTGTGAGGATGCATTCTAGAGCTTGAAGCACTTGTTGACCCATGCACCTGTGTTAGTGGTTCGGGAAGGGAATCGGGACTTGGTTGTTTATACAGATGCGTATGGTACTGGGTTAGGAGCTGTACTAATGCAGATGGGTAAAGTGATTGCCTACGCTTCTAGACAGCTTAGACCGCATGAGGTTAGATATCCAACGCACGACTTGGAGTTAGCTGCTGTTATTTTTGCTTTAAAGATGTGGAGACCTTACCTTTTGGGAGAGTGGTTTGAGCTTTATACAGATCATAAGTCATTGAAGTACTTGTTCTCTCAAAAGGAGCTGAACATGAGACTGTAGAGATGGTTGGAGTTTTAAGCCACTTACGATTTTGAAATAGAGTATACACCAAGGAAAGGCAATAAGGTTGCAGATGCACTTAGTAGGAAGCATCAAAATACAGCGTTGGCTATGATAGCAGAATGGAAGGACTTGGAAGCCTTGACAGCTTGTAAAGTGCAGTGGAGTTCTAAGGCTGGGTCTAGTGGAGGATCTATTATATTGTCCTGTTTAGAAGTCCGACCGGTATTGATTCAGAAGATTGCTTCTAAACAGGAAGAAGATCCAGTGTTAGATGAAAGGATCAGGAAATTAAATGACAGAATGTAGAGCGATGACTTGAAAAAATTCAGTCTTGACCAAAGTGGATGGTTGAGAAAGAAGCGAAGATTATGTGTTCCAAGTGTGGGGGATATAAGAAAGTAAGTTTTGGAGGAATGCCATCGTTCGAAGTTCACTATTCACCCAGGAGGAACGAAGATGTATCAAGATATGAAGAGAAGTTTCTTTTGGGAAGGCATGTAGAGGGATGTTGGCTTATGGGTGAAACAGTGTTTGAACTGTCAACAAGTAAAGGTCGAACATCAGAAACCGGGTGGATTGCTTTAGCCATTAGATATCCCAGTATGGAAGTGAGATTCTATTTATATGGATTTCATAGAAGGGTTGCCAAGATATAATAGAGGGAATGAAAGTATATGGGTCATAGTGGACGGATTGACCAAGAGTGCCCATTTCATTCTAGTTAAGTCTAATAGGACGACATCTGTATTGGTTAAGTTATTTATGAAGGATGTGGTTAGATTGCACGAAATTCCTAGTAGTATTGTTAGTGATAGAGATTCCTTATTCACTAGCGAGTTCTGGAAAAGTCTTCAAGAGAGTTTAGGAACCAAGCTCAAGATGAGTACCGCTTACCATTCGCAGATAGATGGGCAAACAGAAAGGGTTAACAAGCTCTTGGAGGACTTCTTACGAGCTTGTGTATTGGATTTCAGAGAATCATGGGAAGACCATCTTCATCTAGCCGAGTTTGCGTATAACAATAGTTATTAGGCTAGCATTAGGATGGCACCGTTTGAGGCTTTATATGGAAGACTAAGTAAATCTCCAGTTTGTTGGTTAGAGACCGGGGATAGATTAGTACTTGGTCCAGATTTGGTAAGGGAAGCAGTAGAAAAGATTGAGCTGATAAGGGTGAGAATAAAGGAAGCTATGTCCAGGCAGAAAATCTATGCAGATAGAAGACGAAGAGATTTAGAGTTCTCTATTGGAGATCATGTTTTCGTCAAAGTATCGCCAATGAAAGGTGTTATTAGGTTCGGGAAGACGGGGAAGTTAGCACCGAGGTTCGTAGGATCATTTCCTATTTTAGAGAGGATCAGGAAACTCGCATATAGAGTAGAGTTACCGAGTAATTTGGCAGGAGTCCACGATGTTTTTCATGTATCTCATCTGAGGAAGTATGCCAAAGATCTAGACAATACTATAGTACCAACTATGTTAGAAGATTTAGTAGTGTAACCAGACATGATTATAGTTAGGAAGCCTATCCGGATAGTCGCGAGGGATGAGAAGAAGGTGAGGAATAAGACAGTCGGATTAGTGAAAGTCCAGTGGGTGACGATGCTAGGGACCGTACTTGGGAAACGGAGAGCAGGATTAGAGACGCTTATCCTAATTTTTTTAGTGGTACGTTTTACCTTTGGTTGTTTTGATATGTACCTTATCGAAATTTCGAGGACGAAATTATTCAAGGAGGGGAGATTGTAACACCCTATATTTTTAGCGACATTATTTAGGAAATTTAATTAGTTAAATTAAATTTAATAATGTGGGATTTATTAATGGATTGAGATTTCTGAATTAATTAAGGGGTAGCCATGCCATGTTAATTAGTAAACAATGAATTAAAGCATTAAGGTGTTAGGAGATAAAGGAGGGAAAATAGGAAAATGATTAAACTTATACCCTAAACCCTTAGGAAAACGAACAGACTCTCATTTCATTTTATCACAAACGAAAATAACCATACTAAGGTCGGCCACCATTATCAAAGGAGAAGAAGAGGAAAGCTAAAGTTCTAAGATGAAAATCAAATCAACTTAATCAAGATCAAATCCCATATGCTAATCATGAAGCTATGGTGAATAATGAATACATCTGACTTTTCTACATGCTTTTGGTTTTAAGATGAAACCCGAATTTATTTTGCATGATTTAGCAATGATTTTGAAGAGAAATTTTTTTATATATACATGTTGATGATTTAAGCTTGTTCATATATAATTTTATGATATGTTTTGATTAAACCCTATTTAATGACATCCAAATGCCTTGCGATTTTAGATATAGACCAGAAATGATATTTTAGAGATGATTTTTAATTTTCATAATTTTCTGAATTAATGTGGATTTTATATTAATTTTCTAGTGAAGAAAATGATTTATTGGGTTATAAATTATTTGCGGCTAAATAATTTATAATTTGGGTCTGAAATTTATATATGTTAGAAAACATATTGAAAAGGATTTTTTGGAATTTTTATAGAATTTTCATAAGTGTTTTGTGAATATATAAAATTATTTAAGGTATGGGACTTAAATGTTTTATATATTTAATTAAGGAGAAGGGTTATTTTGTAAAATACAATTATTGTTTATTTCTAAAAATATTGGCAGCACTTTTGAATAAAAGTATTTAGAAACCAATCGTAATTTGAAAAATAATAGCAGGTTAGTTAAAAAGTGTTTCTCTTTTAAGTTAAAAACAAAAATAACATGTTTTAGTATATTCCGCCACTTTTGGCATCAGAGGTTCCGACTAGGGCGTTTCGCCACTATGCTTTCGAAACCAGTGCGCAAGGTATCAAGTTACTTGGTGCGCAGCGTATTGGATAAAGGCGAAAGGTAGATAGTCAAAACGTTGGGTTCCAAAGGGGTTGGAGTATGCCTTTGTCTTAAATTGAAATAGCGCCCGCTTTGCTTTCGAAGGGATGATTTTCGACACGGTTGGCTTGCGACCATGTCAATTTTTTTTAAAGAAAAGGTTTGGAAAGGGTTGCGCTTTTCTGTTTTAAGTAATGCTTTCGACTAGGTCGAGACCCCTAGCTACCGCCTTTCTACCTTTCGAAGTCAATGGTTTCGAAAGGTATAGATAGTTTGTAAAATTATCCACCTCTCCAATGCTTTCGAAAGGTTGGTTTCGACACCATCTCTTCTTTACTTAGGGATAGCTTTCGAAAGGTAGGCTTTCGACTTAAATTATTTTATTGACCCTTTTGTCCTGATTGAAGTATAACCCAATGGTTTCGAAAGAGATGATTTAGGTGGTTCCGAAAGGTGTTTTTCCATATGTTTACATTGAACCCAAGTGCTTTTGAAAGGTTTGAGTTTCTAAAGGTTTAAAGATTTTGAAAGGTTTGAATTTCTAAAGGTTTAAAGCTTTTGAAAGGTTTTAAAAATGGTTTTGATGGAGTTGTTCCCCAAGGGTTTTGAAGGAGTCGAAAGGTTATGTTTTCTGGTGGTTTCGAAAGAGTTAAAATGGAAGGTTTTTCCAAGGGTTTCTAAAGGCAATGTTTTGAAGTGTTTTATGATATGATATCTAAGGTTTTAAAGCATTCGAAAGGAAGGTTTTTAAGGGTTTCGAATATAGTTTCGAAAGGAAGGCTTTGGCCGTTCGGCCTAGATAAATGAAGGGTTTTACTTGGTTTCGAAAGAGATGCTTTCAATGGGTTTTGAAAGGGGTACTTTCAATAGAATCGAAAGGGGTACTTTCAATGTTCAAATGTTTTCATCAACTAAAGTTTGAGTAAGGTGTGTGTGTGTGTGTGTATATATATATATATAACATGGCAAGGTGATTTTGAGTAAAGCATAGAGTATAAATGTTTTCCTTGTTTAAGCTCGGTTCAAAAGGGTTTAAATACATTTCTGATATTACCTGATATGTATGTTTACATAATGATGCTTTACATATTAAACTAGTTTTGGTTGTAGGAAAAGATTTGCAAAAGATATGTTAGGATGTTAGTGAGGGGAAACTCGTTCTGCTAAGCGGTGTGGTCTCACTTAACATTAATAACCAGGATGTATAGTATTATTCACACCCGGCTTTATGTCTGACTCGAAGTTTATGTTCTTCCCCTTAAACTCTCGGGTGCTTAAAATTTATTTGAGCAGACTAAGGGTTGAGGCTTTTTAGGTTTTAGTAGGATGACGAATAAAGTAACAGGAGGCGAGCAGGAGGCTAACAGATAGATGTTTAGGAGTTGCAGTTCTTTGTTTTGTGTTTATTGCCGCTGTGTATTAATTTAGTTATGACTCTGATCAATCAAGGAGGCATCTTCATATGTCGCTCATGGCGTACTTTGTAATATTTATATTTGATCTTTGCTTGGGAAACGTTATGGGATTGTGCAATTTGAATATGGAACATATGTTTTGAAATGTAATGGAAAATTCTATTTTGAAATCTGTGATTTGTTTCATATTCAAGTGCTTTTGATATTATAAATACCATTAACATAGCCATATTTAGTCATCGGAAGTTAATACTGTAGATGACTGCAACATTTATAGCACTTAGCTTTGGGCCTTTAGATAGGGGATGTTACAGTTAGAGACATGTGGTGTTGGATATTTAACAGAGTTGGAGGTTCAAGCCTTCCTTTTAGCACCAAAATGTTAAAAAGAAAACTTGTCAACACCCCAAAGTTGATTTTAAGGAAGTGGTTAGTCCTTCCCAATCTCTCTTAGTTAAGTTGGGAAAGACGAGATGTAAGTATTCCCTTTGACCCAACCTTTAGAATAGGCTTCTTTTGAGAGAGCTTTCTCTTAAAGATCTTTCGACCCAGTTGAAACACTTGAACTTCCTCCTTTTTGGTCTGTTAAGCTAACTGAAGTAGTTTGACTACCCTTTCAAAACCTTTCTTTTGAAATGGTTGCGGAACAGTACAGGATAACTCTAAGAATTCAAGGTCAAGGTTAGAATTGAAGGGTTTCGACCTTGTCGAAATCTTGGATGGTTAGTGACAGGATTGGTTTTGGAATCCAAGGTAAACCATCTGCGGTTAGGGGTTCAACTCACTGAAAGTTGGTTGATTAGTAAATGGTAGCTTGTAGTAAAAAACTTTGGTTACTGGAAATGCAGGGGTATCGTCTCACTCAGAAGGTGCCTTTCGATGAGGTTGGTAAATATCAAATACAGTTAAACCCAGTAAACAGCCTTCAATCAACTATATGAACAGAAATATTAAAAACTCCCTTTTATTGATTCAATGATTAAACTGCTGATTCACTTTCCTTAATTTTATTTACTAATTAGGGTCTACAACTTTTCAAGATTAAGAAAATACAAGTTCGGAATGAGTGAATTCGGATCCCCTAAAACAGACCCCTGGGGTCTTATTTATAGATGTGGGTTGGCACCTTTTGACACAGTGCTTTCGGCCTGGTCGAGAAGTAACTACAGATACCTTCCGACTCCTTCGACACTTGCGCATCCCTTTGTAATGCTTTCGAATGGGTTTGAATGCCTCCATCTTCGTCGAAAGGGGTGGTTGAGCATTTTCTTCTTTATGTTGCTTGGTTGTCATAAGGAATGAAGGTAGAAGCTTTCGACTATATTGATATGTAGTTCCCATGTCTTCCGAAGGTGTTGAATTGCTGCTGGTTTCGAAACTGTTAGTAACTTCTGAACTTATGCTTGTGAACTGATGTAGAACCTTCCTTGGATGTTAAGGGCTTGGACCGGTTCAAAAGGCTTGCTTTTTCTTTCGAAAGGGTTATTCCATCCAAGGCGTGTTTCTAAGTGGTTTGAGTGAAGGCGAAACCTTTAGTTTTGAAAGGTTTGGTGCACATATAAAGAGTGGTTGTTCCTCATCTTCGAACGGTGTTGCTTTAACTCAATCGAAAGGTCTTCATGCATGCAGAAGCATCTGCTTCGAAAGGAGTTCTCTTAAAATGGAAGGGCGCTTTTGCCCCTTTCGACCACTTAAGAAGGTTGTGATGCGTCTAGTCTTTGGCTGTGCATCCCTTCGACTCCTTCAAAAAGTCTTGCTGGAGCCTCTTTCTCTTGTTCTTCTGTTCAATAGGGTTTTGACAAGGTCGAAAGGATATTTGATGGTAACACCTATCTTCCATTCCTTCACTAACGAAGAAACGATCAAAGGGAGAAATTGAAGGGGTCCCTTTGGTGTTCGACGAAGAAAATCTCCTATTAGTAAGTAGTAATTCAATTAAATTACCGTTAATAATAAAATGGTCGAAATCGTTCATAGCGAAAAAGTCTCCAATATGCTAGTGTTTTCGTAGAAACCTATATACATTGAAATTCTCCCAAAAACCCAAGGGTCGACAATAAGGGACCTAAACTCTAGACATTCGTTTCAAATGAATATTCTATCAATTTTATTAAGAGGCATGTAAGAGATATGTAAAAGGGAATCTTCTCTTGAATCCTTGAAGAAAAGATGAATCGAGTGAATATCAGTGACAATACGAATAAGGTTAACATAGTTATGCTTCCACTCCAAAAGTAGACCTCTCGAGCTAACCCTAGCTAGGAGGCAAGCCTAATTGCTAAGGTAGAACCTATGTAGTTAATATCCGATAATATCGCAGATATATCTCTTATTACTCCTAAGCCGATACTATTTCAAGATATCACGTAAAATATCGCTACCGATATATTTCCCGATATTTGCCGATCAATCAAATTGATATTTTGTGTAAAACACCCGATATTTTTAAGAATATCATTCATTATTATATGTGTTTTTTCACAAATATATATGTATATGTTGACTACATCAAAAATCCTAATGTAATAATTTTTTAGTTTTAACCATTTAGTTTTAGGCTACTTCATTAGTCTTGCAATAAAGAAAACTCTACTTATTCATTATTTCATATGTTTTATTTTCCTTGAAAATTTTATCACTAAATACAAGATCATGAAAGAGCTACTTCTCTTATTAGCTATTTTTTTTCATGGTTTCTAATTAGTAAGTTAGCTTATGAAAATTCATTTTATTAGTTATTATCATGCACCTAGAACTAAAAGTTGAAGGGTAGTAAAGTTATATGTTTAACATATATATAAGGAAGAAGCTAAAGTAGTAATTGGTATCAAATTAACATTGCTTATTCGATAATTAAGTGAAAATGAAAAAAACAAAAACATAAATATGGAAAATTTAGGGAAATTAACATAGATGATTGGATGACAAAAGAATAATTATAGTATTTATTTGAAATTGAACCTTAATGTGATTGTGTTAAACTCTTGTTAAAGTTTTGGGATTTAAATGTGTGCATGTTTTTTGAATGTGTTTAGATAACATATATTGTGTGTAGACATTAAGGTACACCACTTACCTGGGTAAAACTTACCCCGGTAAACCGCAGTTGCATGGTTTACATTTTTTTATGCTTAAATCATTTTAATTATGAACAATATTTTCTTTAACAGGCCAAAGGGTATAACTTTCACTTTATGTCTAATTTAAGTTCAAGAGAGTGGATCAAAAGTCCACATAGAATACTGAAGAATATAAGCAAGATGCTCTAGACTTTATGAGTATTGTGAAGAACCACTTATCCCTCAATACTAAAATATGCACTTGCCTTTTGTAATAAATGAGGAAACTCTAAAAAACTCTCAATGGAAAACGTTGAGAAACACTTAATTATTCATGGTATGGTTAAAATGTATAATAGGTGGTTTTTCCATGGAGATGTGAACAATAATAATGTAGTGGTGAATCATACATAAAATATTATAACAGAGCCTCATATCTAAGATCAAATTTAAACTGACCAATGTGTAAAGGGAGCTCTTAGAAATCCTATAGATGATGCTTCTGGAGTGCATAATATGCCAGAAGCTAGCGGTGAGGAGGATGTTCAACAGAAAAATATAGGTAATTCTCATTCTTTACATTGAGAAAAGCACCAAGAATACACAAACAAAGCAAATGAGAAACTCTATTCTTCTTGCGAAAATGGACTTACAACGTTAGGTATAATTGTTGAGTTTCATAACCTTAAGAAAGTATTTGATTGGTCGGGAAATAGTATGACCAAGTTATTGAAGCGATTAAAATGTTGCTTCCTAAAGAAAACAATTTAACTGACAAGTATCCCATGATGAACAAAATGTTAAAGGACTTGGGAATGGAGGTGAAGTACATGCATGCATGTGAAAATGATTGCCTATTATTTTAGAAAGACAACGTTGATGCGAAAGAATGTCCTTAATGTCATACAACAGGATATACAACTAATAAAAAGTGTTAGGAGAGGTCAAATTAATAAAGGAACCAAGAAAAGTTTTAAGACACTTTCCTATAATTCCAAGATTAACTAGATTGTACACTATACCTTGGGAAGCTCATAAAATGCAATGGCACAAGAAAGCTAAACCCTTGTGCAATTCCATGCGACATCCTATAGATTTAGCTGAATGGAGACTAGTCAAAAGTTGGTGGCCAAAATTTGCTAGTGAAGGACACAATGTTTGGTTTGGTATTGCTACTGATGGGTTTAATCGAAATGGAGTTCTCTCCAATAATTATAATGTTTGGCCTATTTATATAATACCTTATAACCTGCCTCCTTCATTGTGTATGAAATCACAATTTCAAATGCGGAGTCTATTAACTCCCGGACTAAGAGCACCATGTCAAGACACTGATGTATATTTTGAACCTCTTATATATGAATTGAAGCATCTTTGAGTCGAGGGTGTGTACGTTTTTGACATAAATAAGCAAGAAATTTTCAATATGAAAGCAATATTACTATGGGGAATGAATGATTTTCCAACATTTGGTAACTTATCTAGTTGTGTGATGCATGATTGTAAAACATGTCCTACTTGTGCTATAGAGATTGAATCAGAGCAAATTGACGATAAGATCATCAACCCAAAGTATAGAAGGTTTTCAAAGGATGGTCAACCATATAGAGCATTAAAACATGGATGGTATAAGGATGTTGAATATAAAAAACCTCCAACTCGGTTAAGGGGCTTATCTCTCTTAGAAAAGCTTGAGCATATCAAATATGTTCCTCGAGAACTACCACAAAGTAAGAAGAGGATTATTTCTAAAACTTATGATAATGTAGATTGTTTTGGCGATGAGGATGAAAGATCGGTGCGGTATAAGAACTTAATTTTGTTTGACATAAATTGTTGGAGCAGTCATAAAGTTCATCATACTATTAATGTAATGCACACTGAGAAAAATTGTAACGACCCACTATTTTGGACCATTCAAATCGACAATAATCCACACATGTCAGACTTGAATAATGCAAAATAACAGATTGTAATAAAATTTGGAGCAAATAAAATCATTCACAGAATCACAGACACAGAAATATCAGAATAACTCGCAGCGGAATTTAAAATAACCATAGTGGTTCATGAAGCCACTAAAATACATAGTCTAAAATCAAATACAAAATACATAGTCTGAAACCCAATACAGTTATGAA
The DNA here is from genome assembly GCA_030737815.1 of Allium fistulosum. Taxonomy (NCBI): domain Eukaryota; kingdom Viridiplantae; phylum Streptophyta; class Magnoliopsida; order Asparagales; family Amaryllidaceae; genus Allium; species Allium fistulosum. Next base: position 744,146,245 of record CM060901.1, on the reverse strand, counting down.
ACAAGTACAATAGAAATCCCAAATACACAAGTCTCTAAAACAAAAGCTGAAATAAGACAACTGAAACTGAAATAGGAAGATAACTAGATAAGCAGAATCTCCAGTGATTCCGAGCTCCAGAAAGGTGAATCCAAAGCTGTGAATACTCAGGCTGACCCGAGCGTAAAATAAAACATAAACACTCGAGTCAGGATATTTATACTTATACAATGTAAACCAACTCAAGTGAACTGTAGTAAAGATACAAGTAACTTAGAAGATGCTTGGGACCGCCCATCCTCTAAGGATCCGTTAAACTATCTACTATGTAATAATATTCGCTATTACAATAGTGCCTAAATAAGTAAAGTATAATCATATCGGAAAATAGCGTTAAGGGGATGGAGAACCTTAACGCGGTCGGATCTTAAAATCATAATCGTAGTAAAGCTCGATATGGTAGGTGACACGGCACAACTAGGCAATGCCAGGGTAGATATACCAATTACGCACACGGACTGATGGATACGCATAGCAGCCACTACCGTTCCACCTCGAACAACATTCCCAAATCGGAGGATGGCCATCTAGTCAAATCACAAGTAAGAGTATAATGTCGAAGAAATGTGTCCGAGAAGAGGTGCTACCTCACTGGTCCGAGATCGCTCCTGTTTTAGCCACCTTATGCCAACTCACGGGAGTTGGGTCCACATAATATACCTTAAGAACGTCGCCACCATCCTACTTCATTCTGGAATCTCCACCGCGTATACGGTTGTCAAAGTGGTTTTCGGTATGGACAGAGAGTATGTCCATATCCGATCCCGGTCTCTTTGCCAACCAATCGTTATTATAACCCGTGGTTATAGATTTACAACAATTTACCAAATATACTTCGAATTAAACCATTTAAAAACAAAGACATTATTCTTTTAAAAATCAAATATTAAATTTCCAAAATCTAACCCTTTCGGAGTTCACCTATTCTCTTAAAACAATAGCATTAAAATTTTCAGCTTCCACGGCATTTAAAAGTGTGGCGGTAAGTTATATTTGAAAACAATTTTTTTCAACAAAACAATATTTATAACTGTTATAACAGTCCAGTTTAAACAAAGTCATATTTCAGCCTACTGTAGTCCTTAACAAGTGCTACAGTAACCCTTTTATTAGTTCAGGTTCAATTTTTAGTTTCTGCTACAATCAGCACTTACCAAGTACTATCATAGCCTTAGTTCATTTTAGTCTTTTGGTTCATTTATACAATCCACTACACTTAACAAGTGCTACAGATTCTACCTAGTTAAAACTTATAAAATCATACATTAAAATGTTCATTTTCAATCCTTTAACTAATTTATTTAAAGAGAAATTTTACAAGTTAAAACCAAAACTTACAAATTCGCTTATTACATTCATTTCAACATTTAAACTTAAACTCCATTTTTCCATCAATTTAAATTTAAATTTTCATTTCAATTTAATTAACTTCAATTTCCATCTTCCTTTTTTTCAAACTTTCAAATTTAAGTTCCATTTTAAAAATCAATATTTTCCATTTATTTATTTTTATCACATAGAAAAATCATTTCTATTCTAAATAAATCATTTAAAAATTCGATTTAAATCAATTTAATATTTTTACAATATTTGAAGGTATCCAAAAATATAGAAAAATAACCACGGGTCTGTATAATATTTTCTAGCCTAAGTCAAGTGATACGGATACTATATCATTTCAATCCGTAATTTACAAAGAAAAATCCGGGTTTTATCATTTCAAACCCGCAATCCCAAGTAAATAAAATTTAATTGAAAATCGTTCAGGCCTATCATTTCAGCCCATAACGACCTTCCCTTATTCTAAAGTCCGTTGGGGTATGTATCATTTCAACCCATAGTGATTCTATTCTACAGGGAACTTGCAGTGTGATTTAACAGAACAGAATAACAGTAAAATAAGAACAAAATATAACAGATGATACGATATGCAGTTTTAACAATTCTAACATCAACTATAAATAAATCACAGGTAATTTTAACATCATTTATTTATTTATTTATTTCTACACATTCAGTTGCGGTCGTTTCACAATCATATAAGTATGAATATTCGTGTGAGATTTACTCACCTCTACGGAGCTAGAGATTCAGAAAGAAAGAAGTACGATGTCAATCGAAAGCACGCGGATAGCACGATCAGTCGTTAGCGGATGCGCCAACTAGATTCAAACCAAAAGCACAATAAATAACCAACTCTAAGATTGCACGAATAACGAAATTCAAATAAACCAACAAACGAAAAAGAAACAAGTTGAAATCGAAAGTACTAGCCTGACCACTTTTACAATGGAGATTATAACTTAAAAAAAAATGCAAAGTGACCAAACACATTTTTTTTTCAAAACAAAGTCAGAGTCTAAAATACAACTAAGATACCTACCCGTGACCAAAAGCATTTTCTATTTTTTTCTAAACAAACTCAAAAGAACTACTACAAAGTACAAGGTGACAGAACAAATTTGCTCATTTCCTTTATTCTCTAACCAAGGCTCGGTCTGGCAAAAATGTAAAGGTGACAAACAATTTTTTTCTCATTTCTTTTTTCAAAGCCAGAGGCAATATACAATTTACGACTGCAAACAAAACTGAAATAAATTTTTTTAGTTCAAATTTTTTTCAAAACCAAAAGTCAGTGAGAAAATAAACTAAAGTTACAATTTCAGGTGACAAAACATTTTTTTCAAAACAGTTCTTGGTGGAAAAAAAAATACAAGGCGCGGGTGTCTAGCATGGAGTAGTGGACGTGGCAGGGGGTTGTGGAGGTGGTTCTGGCGAAGGGTTGGGTGATGGCTGTCACGGCTGGTGTGGGGTTGGAGGCGGTGTGGAGGTGCTGACGTAGTGGAGACGTGGTGGCGAACTGGGTTTGTCTTGGTGGATGAGCGAAGGCGTGGGACTGGCGGTTGGTTTCATGGTGGTTGCTGGTGGGTGTAGGGTCAGGCGATGGCAGTGGTTCGCCTGGGTGGTAGGCTGGGGTTCGTTCGGCGTGGGGACAAGTGGTGGCAGGCTGGGGTTCGTTCGGGTGGTTGGATTGCCTGGTTGGACGGTCACGGTTGGGGTGGGAAAGGTGATGAACGGTAGCATGGCGTTGGGTCGCCTGGGTGGTAGGCTGGAGACGTGGTGGGTTGGATCTCGTATGGGGAAGGGGTGGAGCATGGAGGAACGGTGTGGGTTGGGGGAACGTGATGGCGCATGGATGGTCAAAACACGAAACAACAACTAAATAAAACAAAGTACAGCAAAGATAAAAGGCAAGGTACAACAAAAATTTGAAGATGAAAGAGGCACGTGTCCATTACCTTATCAAAGCTCACGAGATTTCCCAAAGATTTGCAGAATAGAATAATTTTTCTTACTTTTGAACGAAAAAGGAAAAGGACAGGCTGCTTAAATTTTTTGAGAGAAGGCGAACAGTAAAGCTTTAATCAGTTAGAGGAATTTAAGGCAAAAAAATAAATGTTGAACGAAACGTAAGGGAGGTAAAGGGGTAAGTGGACTATTTCTCACGGCAAGGTAAGGCAAGACTTGACAATTTCAAACTGAAATATACAGCAGAAATAAATGGACAATGGAACAATGCACGTACAGTGTAACGCCCGAAGTAACGTACAATTTGTTACTTATTTCTTTTATTTAATAAATTTAAAAATGTTAACGGTTTCTTAAAATATAACGTATATTTTTAAACCGAATTTAAAATAGCTATTATTATCATTAATAAACTTTGATTCTAATGTAAAGTTAAGAACGGACAAAAACGTAACGAAATGTAACGCTTAAATTTTTCGTTTCACACAAATTACTACACTTTATATTTAAATCAATATTTCGAAATGTTTTGTTTTTAATAAAAATTTCGTTTAAAATATCGGGCTGTTACAAAAATGTTTGCTAAACACCTCATCAACATTATGTTTGAGAAAGGAAAACAATCTTCTAAATATGCATGGGATAAGATTCACAAGTTACAATGTTGTCAAGTTCTTAAAGATGCAAAACTTTCATCATGTCTAGCAACTAAGTACACTTCCTTATATGTCTTCAACCACCCAGTTTACATATTAAAAAGACATGATTATCATATTATTATCTAATAGTTTCTTCCTATCATGGTTCAACATGCATATCCAAAGTGTGGGAGTTAAGACAAGCTATTTTACAAGTAATCTTGTACTTCAACATAATATGTTCAAAAGTTATAGTTTGAGAACATGCGCAAGCTGCCAAAGATATGATTGCTGAAGCATTATGTGTGTTGGTACACTATCTTCCAATGCACTTTTTTGATATAAGCATCAATTTGATGGTACATTTAGCTGATAAACTTTACTTTGTGGACCATCGAATTATATATGGATGCATCCATTTGAAAGGTATAATATTGTTTTTGCATTCGAATTATTTTACCTAAGGGCTATGAAGTAACTGACTATGAGTACACATATTAATTTTTGTGTACTAGGGCTATGAAGGATTGCAAAAACATACCTAGTAATAAAAGGTATATAGAAGGATCAATTTCTAAAGCATGCCTTGTTTCAAGATCAGTTCGATACGCAATGGAATATATGCCAAACCCACGTAATGGAAATAATAGCTCTAAACAAGCATCCTTTTTAGATGAGAATGAGAATGATATATATATATATATATAAGCGCTATATCATTGAAGGTAAACCAGTAAAGTTATCTAGGGTGTAACGATTGTAGATTTGACGATGGATACTATTTAGAATTGATATACGAGAACGAGATGAATACTATATGTTATAATTTTTTTTTCACTTTTTTCAAATACTTATCGCATATTTAGTCAAGCATATATATATATATATATTTACCATGATATTCAATTTGTAGTGCATATCACTTATCTTCAGAAGATGGTGCTTGTGGTAAAAGGAAAAATATCACAAAGGCAGAAGTAATAGTCCAATCTGAATTTGTTGATTTGGTATACAAGAAAGTGTGCTATATCCACTCGAAAGTATTACGTTTCTTCTTCAACTGATGTTATTCAACTAATTTTGTTAATTTGTAATAGTTCGTAGAAGAAAAATGCATGAACACAATGTTGTGGTTGTATGTCAGTGGTCCAAAATGGGAAGTCAAAACTTATCTTATGTATAGAATGAATGGCTATACATTCTCTCCTCAACATTATGATAACAATTTCAATACAAGATAGTAGAATCTGTGTGGATGCAATCACTACATTTGTTACACGTTCAAAATACTAAATCCTATAGATGATGACATTACTTGGTATGGTGTTATTAAAGAGATCATGGAGGTTGATTACTATAATTTTCAACATGTAGTATTCTATTGCGACTGTGTGAATGTAGGAGATAAGACAAATGGTTGTAAGGTTTGCCCGGACACTAATTTGTTGATGGTGAACTTAAAGAAGCTCAAGAATCCCAATGAAGAATATGATGAACCTACTATTCCCGTGTCTGAAGGAAGTTAAGTATTTTACATAAAAAACATGCAAAATCCTGATTGGTCCATTGTTCGATGCTTTCCTAAATGCATGATGGATAATATAGACGATTATGAAATACCAACAACCTTTCAATTTATTTTGAAAGAACAAGCAAACTTAGAACCATTATTGAAATGTATTGGATCAAAATCAACTTGTTGATCGGAACAATTTTGCATGTATTTTGCTTGTTTTGATCATAGTGCATTAACTCTTATTGATGTAATGTACGATTGTGCTGTGTTATTTGATACATGGTGTCTTTTATTAATGTCTTTCAATACTATGTGTGACGACCCACATTTTGGAAGGTTTAAATCGACAATAATCCACACATGTTCGACTTAAACAATCCGAAACATAGATGATCAATGGGGTTAATTAAGAAAAATAAGAAAAGAAGAAGAAAACATACACAAAATCTCGCAGCGGAACGATAAAATATAATAATCAAATAAACAGTTTATGAAGCTGTTTATACTATACATTTGATTATAATCTATACAACATTTATCAGAGTTATATATACATCAGGGATAAATAAATAATGCAGCAGACAACATGATGCAGGAATACTAATAGTAATAATATACCAAATCTTCGTCTTCGTCCTCCAGAATAAATCTTCAATAAGCTGAAAACTCCGGGCTGACCCGAGCATAATGAAAAGACAAAACACTTGAGTCAGGACTAAAATATTTTTATGTGAGTCAAATTGATATCACATATAACATGAGTGTCGTGGCGTCAGAGATGTTTACGGGGTTTCACATCTCCTATCCGGTGTATAACGTGCGTGCAATAACTCAAGAGATGTTACAGGATTTTCCATCTCTTAAGGATCCGTTAAAATATTTATATGTAGTATATTACGCTATATATAATGTCTAATAAGTAAAATAAATATTTTTCTTAGCATTAAGGCTTTACAATTATCCCCCTTAACGCGTTTTTAAGCATTGTCGTACAGTTTGCATTTGACACCACCAGTAGCACGTCGGTAGTCAGGGATGCACCGTGATACAACAATACTAAACCAAAATCATAGGGGTCTCGTATAAGGATAAAAGTATGACAAGGTATGTGAGGCAATGCCCAAGGTAGGATACAACCATTTTACCCTTCCCGGCTGGTGGTAATGCATCATAGCCATGATCGCCCACCGCGTCCAACACTTCCAAAATCTGAGGGTGCGCACCAATCAATCACAACGTAAATGATGGTAATATGAAGAAGTGCGTCTCCTAGAGGTAGCTAGCCTCATTGACCGGTACGACTCCTGTTTTAGTCATTTCAAATTAACACAAGTATCAGGCTAATCCATCATTGTTCTCTTTCTTCAAACCCAGGAAACGATGCCAAATCCAACTACTTTATTCTGGACCATCACTCCACGTACACAGTTGTTAAAGTGATTCCAATATTGACATAGAGTATGCCAATAAGAGGCCCCGGTCTCTTTAACAACCAAACGTCGTTTTACACACCGGTTGGTACTCTTACATTAAAAAAAAACAATTCGTATTTGATATCAAAATATCATATTCGCCTCAAAATCAAATCCATTTCGAAATCATCATATTTACTCAAAATAATCCATTTCATTTCAAAATCATTTTCGCCTTATTATCCCGATTTCGCTTCCAAAATTGTTTTGAATTTCAGTTTAGGTTATAACTTCATTTTAACCCAATTCGTATTTAAACCCAAGATTTAAATATAAACATTCCACCCTTTTGACCAGTTTGAATTTTTAGAAAATAGTTTAAACAGTTTTGAAATAGTTTAATAGAAAATAGTTTGAGTATTGAAAATGGTTTATATAGTAAAATAGTTTGGAAAATCAAAAATTTGAATATCTAAAAAGATAGATTTTTAATAGCTTATACTACAATAATTCATTTGAAAATAGTTTAAAAGTCAAAACCGATTCAATTCCAAATTTCCCAATTCAAATCACATTAAATTTCCATTTCGATTTAATCGATTCAATTCCGATTTCAAGTCGAATTAACTTCGATTCCAATTTTAATTCAAATCAATTTCAAATTAATTTCAATTCCAATTCCAAATTAATTTCAATTCTGAATTCTCAATTAATTTCAACTCAATTCCCAAATTTAAACCATTTCGATTTATATAAATTCCAAATTTGATTTTCAAAATATCAATTCAAAACACTTAAATCAAATTTACCTTCAATATTCAATTTAACATCCAAATTTTCAAATATAATTCAATTTCGAGCTCAATTTTGGAATATCGTTTTATATCACTTTTACTTAGTAATATTCAAAGTTCGAATAAAAGTCACATCTTTTAAATCAAATCAATTTCTGAAATTTAAATCATAATTCGATTATAACTTAAAAATCTCAAATTCAATTATTTAAAACATTTCGTTTACCAAATTTAAATTTCAACATTCCGAGCTCAAGTTCGAAAATAATTTGATTTCTATAAATTTGATTTTTATTTCTTTAAATCAAAATCATTTAAATAAATTTCAAATCAAAATTTTCAAATCCTTTAATTTAACCAATCCGGTGTCCGTATATAATTTTCTATCCTGTGGCCAAGTGGATCATTTATTTCAATTTAATTTCAAGGATGGATATATATCATTTCAATCCAAAATAATGTCATAGGCATATATCATTTCAACCTATTTCTTAATTTATTCGAAATAATCTGATTTATAGTTTTATATACTGTAAATAAGATACAGGATGATAGCAGGATATATCAAAATAAATAAACATCCAAAACATCAATCAATAGCATCCATCACAATCAACATCCAAATCAGCCAATAATTCACAACAATTTCATAGTTATCAATATCAGGTAATTTACTGGCAATTAAATTCCAATTTCACATTTAACTGTCAATTTTAATACCTACAGTCAATTCATATGTCAATTTCACTTTCAAATGACAGCCAATAAAATTAGGTAACTTCACAATTCAATTTTTAACGAATATAAAAATATTATAGTACGTCGTGAGTGTTGAAAACACTCACTTTTTATTTTTTGTTGTCGCTTTCGCATTTTTGTTTCGATTAAATTCGAACGGCGTTCGAATTTAACTTAAAATTCTGCAAGCTCTAAATTCAGCCAGTTCAATTCCTATACGTCGTATCCGTCGATACGAACGCAACGCAATAAACCATGTCTCGATTGGACCTAAAACGAACGAGGTATGAAATTTCTAAGAATTTAAATTTACTAAAACAATTTATATAACTTAAATTAATTTTAATTACATACCCACTAGGCCCAAAAAGAAACCTGATCCATAATCTATTTCTTCCCCAAACAGCTTCCTTCCCCTTTCACAAAACTGGAACCGCCTCCTTCCCCTGCACGTACACGTGCACACGCGCCACACTCCCCCGTTCGACGTTCCGAGACCACCAGCACGTCGAGCATCGAACTCTCTACACATTCAATACCTCATCGACAAACCCGCATACACAGATCGAAACACGACCATGACATCCCCTGTGCTTCACTGTAGCAACGCAACACTCCCCTTATGATCACACACCACCAGATTCTAGCCCTAAGTGTGCCTCGAACTTACGAACTCGAACCAAAGCTCCACACATCGAATCGAGCACTAAATCTTCAGATTTCCCCAACCCTAGTTCAAAGCATGTTCGGCCTTCTCCAGAAATGAAGTCGAGCACCACGATCTTGATAACAAATGGAAGAGTCTCTCGATATGATCTAAATGAAAGTGGTTTCATATCTTTCCATGGAAAAATCGATGGATTTTAATTTTTAAAGTTTTTTTTAAACTATTTCGGCCTCTTTCTTGAAACTGGAATCAAAGGAAAGAGAGGGACGTGCCTTTTTGAAGAAGTAGGAACGTACAGGTAGGGTAGCTGATAATATAAGGTGGCTTGTAAGACGTAATAGCGGCTGATGTGAATGATGATAATAATATATATATATATATATTTAAAATTCTCAAAATATATAGATATTTATTTCGAACCTCGATCGAGGTGTGCCACCAGGCATTCATAATGTTCTACCCTTATTCCGAATGCAATGGAACAAGTTTCGAGTCCCAATTTGATCGTATGCAGAAGATAGCTTTTTGAACCCAATTAAAATATTAAATTTTCAATATTAATTTCAACGCGTTTCTATCTCTCATGACCAAACAATAATCCCAAATGCTACGATATTTGAAATCCAATAATAATACACTATTACGGATCTAATGGAACTGGTTTCGTCGAATTCTGAGACTGTGCCCCGGAAGGCTATTTTTATATGTTAATTAAAACGAGTTATTTTAAAAATCGAGTAAATCACTTTTAAATCCAAATTATTTTTTTATTATCTTTCTTCTTATTAATAGAAATTAAATAAGCTTTGAAATTATTTTTATCTAGCTTAAAACTCAAGATTCATTATTTAACCAGTTTCAAATATTAAATTTAACAATTAAATTATCCAATAAACCACTATATTAGAAATTCAAGTTATTAAATCTAAAAATATTAACTTTTAAATATTTAAAATCAATTAAATACTCCAATTTCAAATCACTAAAATTTTGGGTCGTTAAATTCCTTCTCCCTTAAAGGAATTTCGTCTTCGAAATTGCCAAGGTAAGAAGAATGGCTCAAAACCTATTAACTTTCTCAAAACCAATCAGTTGAAACAACTTCCCAAAATCAATTTGTTGAAACCACATTATCACTTTTACTAATTTCCAAATTTATCCATAGATTCCAAATAATATCATTTACTCAATCATTTAAAATTATATGCCAAAGCCAAATTTTAGTTATTAAAAATCTCTTCAAAATTTTCTAACTTCTTAAATTTTCAAAAAATTTCGCTAGCGTCTCCTTTGCGCGGTTAGATTCGAACAACTACAAAATGCCACTATGTGCCCAAACCAACAAAAGAAAACAAAAGCCAAGTGGCTCAACCATAAAACCATCAAATCAAATGACAAAATGAACATGTACCTTTTTGTCGAGCAATCCAAATTTTTCTTGATTTTAAATACCTACATCTTATTTACCAATGATATCCAATCGTATAATTTAAAATCATTTTATATTTTGCATTTTCAATTTCCAATATTTGCTTTACTTAAGCCCGTACGATGCACATATATCATCCGTATGCAATGTTAAATCTGATCGCTCACTCGATCACAAAATTTCTCTTCCGAACTAGTATCGTTCACATGACTCTCTAGCACGGGCTCAGATCTGGTTCCTTGATTAGAAACCGTCATTCTCCTTGCATAGCCATATACTATGATAGATAATTCCAGAATCAATCAAAAATTCATATCTAGTGTTCGCCATCGAGAATCAAGTGAAAAATCCTAACTCGGATCGATATGAATTATCTTGAAATTCTGTGCTCGAATCTGGATCAAATCGTTATGCGAATAAAATAATATACGTACAACTTACGTATTTATTTCCATTGATTCTTAGCTATATAAAATTCCTTTGTTTATATTCACTTCATTTCCATTCAATTATTCACAACTATCATTCACATTTATAATTCACATTCATCCTATTCACTTTTAATTTCCCACTTTCAGTTATTCATATTTATTTTATCTGCATTCAAATATTTACTTAGTATACTCCTTTCCGATTATCTCTTAAGAATTTTCTCATCAATTTTTCTTAAGTCGATTATAAACATTCTATTCAAATTCAATTTCGGTTCCATTTAACTCAATTTATGTCCCAATTTTAAATATTGAATTTTATCAACCATATCCCAAACCATATTTACCCACTTATTAAATTAGTTGTTCAATTAGCCCATTTCATTAATTATTTCAAATCTCAATAAATTTCATTTCCAAAATTTATTTTATTTAGCCTCACTTAGGCTAAATTTCCAAATTTCACTTTATTAGTTCAATTCAATTCACTTAATTTGTTCACTTCACTAATTTATTCTACTACCACAATCACTTCATTTAACTTTTCCTAAGTTAAATTTAATCTCTTATCTCAATTTCACAATTTCTTTTCTTATCTATATCATTTCTCAAATTTATAGGTTCAAAACTTATCTTTATTCATTTCACAAATACTTAGAAAACAAATTTCAGAATCTAAACACCCAGTTTAATTTGAAATCAATTTGAAATCATATATATATATATGTATATATATACATATCTTACTTTTATATCAAATCAAGATATTGAAACAAGACTCCGTTAGCAAATCATCACGGTAGCAATCCATCACTTTAGAAACTCGAAAATGAACACTGATGATGTCGCGATCATCATCAGAATTATTTTCCAACGACCGAAGTGAGTTCTGTGCATTTATTTCTTTTAAAACCATTTTTAAATATTTTTATTCAAAAATACTTCCAAAATAATACTATCATTATTATTTTTCCAAAACACTTTGGAACACATTTCAAAATATCCGGGACTTAGATTCAAAACTTCTCAATTTAAATCCATTTTAATTTATAAGTCACATTTATAAATTATACTTACATAATTTCACCTCCTAAAAACATTTCACAAATGTTTTATCATTGTTTATTTTAACATCTTGTATTAAGGCACAACAACCAATTAATGATAATAATCAATATTATCTTTCCTAACAATCAAACACACTATATATAGCATAATAATTTCCGAAAATTATTACTTTGTATATAAAATATAATCAGGGTAAAATTATTGCATTTACCCAATTTCAAAAATCGATTTGAAAATCGATTAAGTGTTTTGAAACAGTGATTAAAAAGGAGAATGCGGCTATGGAATTTATAAACTGCGTTTATAAATAAAGTGAAATATGTATCAGTGGATAATTTGAAATTATAAATTTACGGTGGAAATTTATAATGGGATGGATAAATCGTTTTAGAAATAAATAGTGGTTTATTTTTAGAAATGTGAGAAAGGAAATTTACGGGATTGGGACGTAAATTAAACTGGAGATAAATCGAGGAGGATTTATAAATGATTATACGGGCTATATTGGAGTGGAAAAGTGTATTTTCCTGATAAGTTAAGTATAATTTCAAAGAAAGATTTCTAAGTATAAATCAGAAGTTTTAAAGGTGTTTTAAAAGAATGTTTTTAGAAAAACTCAAGTGTTTAGAGATCCCTATCAATAATGTTAATTACTCGTATTGACCAGAATCCATAAGCCACTCAATTGATCAATCAAAATAATGTAAAACAATTTTATATCACTAATAAATACACGCTCATATCTATTAATACACTCAAACTCATTCTAGGGTACTACTGACCCTATCTCTAATGAGTTACCCTACCAAAGCCAAGGTTATCGCTAAACCAAAGCTCCGATACCAATTGTGACAACCCACATTTCGAAAGGTTTAAATCGACAATAATCCACACATGTCCGACTTAAACAATCCGGAACATAGATGATCAATGGGGTTAATTATGAAAAATAAGAAAAGAAGAAGAAAACAAACACAAAATCTCACAGTGGAACGATAAAATATAATAATCAAATAAACAATTCATGAAGCTGTCTATATTATACATTTGATTATAATCTATACAACATTTATCAGAGTTATATATACATCCGGGATAAATAAATAATATAGCAGACAAAATGATGCAGGAATAGTAATAGTAATAATATACCAAATCTTCGTCTTCGTCCTCCAGAATAAATCTTCAATAAGCTGAAAACTCAGGGCTGATCCGAGCGTAAGGAAAAGACAAAAGACTCAAGTCAGGACTAAAATATTCTTATGTGAGTCAAATCGATATCGCACATAATATGAGTGCCGTGGCATCAGAGATGTTTAAGGGGTTTCACATCTCCTATCCGGTGTATAATGTGCGTGCAATAACTCAAGAGATGTTACGGGATTTTCCATCTCTTAAGGATCCATCAAAATATTTATATATAGTAGAATACGCTATATATATAATGTCTAATCAGTAAAATAAATAATTTTCTTAGCGTTAAGACTTTACATTAATCCCCCTTAATGCGTTTTTAAGCATTGTCATACAGTTTGCATTTGACACCACTAGTAACACGTCGATAGTCCGGGATGCACCGTTATACGACAACACTAAACCAAAATCGTAAGGTTCTTGTATAAGGATAAAAGTATGACAAGGCACGTGTGATATCCCGGAACTTCAAGCAATTTAAAATGTGAAAATTCCTTTATAAATTATTTAAAATTGGTAAATTTGTTGTTTTCAAACAAGAATAATAATATGATGTTTTTAAAAATGAATATAAATAGATTTTTAATAGAATTATTGTTTGCAAATTTAATTTATGTGTGTTTAAATAAATATATGTTGAGTTGATTTTAAATTGGATTTTTAAATTGCATTTGAATTTGGATTTAAACTTGAATTTAAAGGATATATATATCTTTAAAATATTTTAGATATAAAATATATGGATAAGGTTTTTATTTAAAATAAGATTTTGTTTTATATAAATTTGGGAAGTATTTATTTAATAGTAAAAATATAAAAGTTTTATGTTTACACTTAAAAATGAATTAAATATTATATATGATTTTATTAGAATATAAATGGGTTTTTATTTTATTTTCTTTTAAAGGTTTCATTTATGTATAATATAGGAAAGCATTTACTAATTAAGAAATGTATTAATTAATTTGGAAAATTCATTATAAAGGCTTTTTAATAATTTTAAAACAAATGAAAATAAATAAATGACAAGTGTTGAATTTTTAAGCATGTTAAATACATGTGTTAACAAGATAAATAAGGTTAAAGACAAGTGTCATAGTTTATTTCTATTTTCTTTAATTTTAAAACAAATCTATATAAATCTATATCCTTCTCTCCTTCCATTTTCTTTGTTCATTTTTCACGTTTTCAAAAATAAAACCAAAAACTGGAAATTTATCAAACCAGAGAATCTTCACAAACCAAACTGAAATCTTCTCAAACCAAAACCCTGTAATTCATTTATAAAACCAGAATCAAAACCTGAAAACATCTCCTCTAACAATTCAACTCTGTAATCAATTATCCTCAAACCTGAAGTGAAGCAAATTCAATCCAGTTCAACTCAACAAAGAAGTTCAAAACAGATTAGATTCAAGAACAGTTCAAAAATCAAGCTTCAGTCCAGATTCTTGTCAAAACAAAGTAGATTCAACTCAAATTATAACAGCAAGCAATCTCCAGTTTTCAAAGTAAAAGGTCAACTAAGTTTCCAGTTTTAAATCAAAGAAACAGGCTTCTCTGTTCAAAACAGGTGAGTAAACTACACCTTTTAAAGATTAATCTGTTTTAATCTGTTATTGTATGTGATAACTGATTAAAGAAGAATTGAAGAAATGTTTGCATGTATGTAATTATGATATATCTGTGTGCATGCCTGTATATTGATGAACATTCCTCTGTTTGTTTTCACAGGCTAAAGAAATAAGTTTTAAAAATCAATTTCTTTCTTTCCAATCCTTTTCTGGTTACGATCTCTAAATGAAAAATGATAGTAACAATGTGATATTAATTTAAAAAAATAAATTCAATTATGTTGTTGAATACTTATTTATAAAATGATAAATCATAGTAGGAAATCAAAATAAATCAAAAATCAATACTTGCAAACTTTTGTTTTGAATTGATAAACTGATTCGAGTTGTAAAATGAGGAATTTTAATGTTAAGATTAAGATTTTTAGATTTAAAAATAGTGTGGATTCTCGAGTTGATCAGGAAACTGTTTTTCGTCAATTCCTGATGATCAATGTGGAGTGGAGGCTCAGGGTTGATGTCGGAGGTAGGATGAAGAATGGGAAGTGGATGAAAAATAGTGCGAAGTCTTTTTGATGATCGGAGCGATCAGGCGATGTCATTTTAGGGTTTTAAACCTAGTTCTGCTCGTCATAGTTTCAAGAGATAGATCATCGTCATCGTGGAACCGGAATCGATCGGACCTTGGGGGATTGTTTCGTCGTCGTATGGTGAAGCTGTGGACGAGGTGGCGAGGCTTCAGAGGGCCTTGGTCGGCGAGGCGATTCGAATTTTGTGATCGATGTTTGGTTCTAGTTGGTGCTGTCGTGCTCGATTTTGAGCCACGGCGAGTTTGAGTATATTGGTTGATCGGGGTTGTCGATGAGTTCATTTGCGACTTGGCGATAGTCTTGGCAATGGTCGGAGCGACGGCGATCTCCTGTGCATGTGCACGAGTGCAGTTGGACATCTGGATTGATGTTTGATTTGGGGAAGACGAAGACTTCTCGGGTCTGGCTCGTGGAAATCGTGGTTTGACTCGAAGCAGTTGAGTGGGGTGATTGTCTCGGGGTAGGCTCGGGTTTAATAAGAGTTTGACTCGGGGTAGGCTTGGATTATTCTGGTTTTAAGTAAAAGCAAAAATTTTGTAAAAGAAAATCAAGTTTACAATTTAAAAGCAAGTTCTTTTCAAATTAAATGTCAATCAAGTTTCAGGAATATTTAAATTGAATATATTTTCAAATCTAAAATGTTTAAGGTTGTTGATTTCAAAAGTAATTAATAAGAGTAATTAAAGGTTAATTACTATTTGTAATTAAGAATAATTACTTAATGGAGTAATTAATGGGTAGTTAATGAAGTAAGAGATGAATCATTAACTAGAGATTTAAGGGATTAATTGATTAATTAATGTAATTAATTTTAAGTTAATTAATTTGTCTAATTAATTAAAGATAATCACTTATTAATTAATTAAGTAGAATTACTTAGAGAAGTAATTAATATAAAAAAATTTACTGAAGTAATTAAGTAAAAAGGGAAATCATTTATGGAAGTAATTAAATGGAAGTGATTAAGGATTAATCACTTAGTATAATTAATTAAAGGATTAATTAATATAATTAATTAAAGGGTTAAGGTAAATTAATAATGTGATTAATTACTTGTTAAGGTAATTAATTAAAAGAGTAATTAATTAATGAAGTAATCTGAAGATCATTTATTAATTAATGAAAGTAATTTAAGTTAATTATTGAGAATGGTTGAGGATAATTAATCTATAATTAAGGTTTAATTAGTTAATGTAAAAAAAAAAGTAAAGTAAATAATCAAGAATGATTAATAAAAAGGGATAATTAAAGGATAATTACTTATTGTAGTTAAGGGATAATTAATCAAGGAAGATTAATTAAGATAGATAATTAAGAAATGATTAATTAATTTGTAATTAATTAATGTTAAGTAAGATGGATTAAGGTAATCCAAGTGATAAATGGTTAGTAATTAATTTAATTTGAGATTAATTAAATTAAGTAAGAATGAATCAACTTGTTATGGATGAATTGAATGATATTGTATGCTTAGATTAGTTGATATCCCTGATATGTGATTTGTGATGTTATGCGAAATAATATGTTTGATTTGAACTGTGATAATGTGGGTTATCTATCGATGATAAATTGCTGTGTGAATGTGACACCCTGTATATAAATTAAAGTGAATCCACTTAAACAACTTGGATTTAGGATGATATTGTATTCGAAGAGACCGGAGTCGGGTATCAGAAATATCCGAAACCACTTCGATTTGAAATCTTCTATAACTCTTTAGAAATTGATATGTGATATCAATAGGCCGGTTTACGATATTATGGACCATTTAAACTAAGTTGGATACTTAGATATTGTTTTGTGGGAAATGGTGATGACTGTATAAGTTGTTTACATATAGTAAGTACGAGTTACCCCGGGTTTTAAATAAGTTATATGGATTGGAATTTCTTATTAGATGAGTTTACTCACGCTGGTTTCCAGCCTGACCCGGGTGTTACTTTGATGTAATGCTCGGGTCAGACCGAGTATTACAGATTTTCAGGTAAGGACGTTCTGGAGCTCAGGAGTCGAGCTGGATGACAGGAACGTATGGAGTGTTTCTACTGTGTTATATTATTGTATATCTGAGACTTGATAATTGTGTATATCCAGTGTCTGTATAAATATGTAACTCTGATGTATTAAAATGTAATCGACAGATATAATATTGTTTTGTAAAACTGTTATCATTTATTATTATATTTTATCCGCTGCGAATGTGAGATGTTGTTGTTTCTGATCTTCTTCTTCTTCTGTTTCTTTCTTCTATCTCTTTTCTTTTTCTTCTAACTATCTGGAAATTTCGGGTTCGAAATTTCCGGGTCGTTACATTTGGTATCAGAGCCGAAGGTTAAGCGAGAACCTTGGCTCTACTGGGATTACTCGTTAAGGATAGGGTCAATGGTACCCTAGAACGAGTTGAGTGTATATATATATGAGAGCGTACTTGTTATTTTTATATATAAAGATTTTAAATGATTTTATATAAGAATATATTTTGATATATAAAATGATATTTCTTTCTAATAAATATAAAGAAATTGGTTGTTAAAATATTGGAATTAAATTAAGTGGTAATAGAAATAAAGCCAAATTAAAATTGAATGAAGATAAGTTTGAAATGAATTCAAACTAAAATTAAAATCTTGAATTTGTAGAAATGTTATCAAGAATAAAGGTAATAATGAATTGGTTTCTAGATATGATAATCTTGGTTATTATCATAAATGGTAATTGTGTTTAATAATGAATGTTGTTAATGATTTAGCAAAATGAAATGTTTAGGGAAGTAAACATTTAAGTGAGTATAACTTATAAATTGGAATTGAAGAGAATTTAAAATTGTGAAATTTTAAATCTAAATCCAGAAAACTTGAAATTGTTTTAAAGAAGTTGTTTTGAATTAAAACCAAAGGTGGTTTAAAAATTTAAAGTATAACTTGGTGTGTAAAGAAAATGTATATATGAGGAATATATATAATACCAATGATGATTTGAAATAAACACTTAGTGTTGAGTTTTAAATTGGAATGTGATGTAAAACCCAAAGTAAAGTAAGTTTTTAAACTTAAAAGGGGAAAGATTATTAATATAAGGTTTAAAATTTGAATGAGAATTCAAATTGTGAAAGTTGACCGGATTAAGTAAATTTAACTTGAAGGAAGTTAAATAAGTTTGAATAAATAACTTGAATTGGAAATTTCAAGATGAAATTTAAATTTAACTTGGGTAGTTAAATGGTTAATTTAAATGGGAGTTATGAGTGATCTCAAAATGGGTTTGAGATCTGGAAATTGAACTATTGAGTCAATTTAAATGGAAGTGGAAATTTAAATTGAATTAATGGGAAATTAATTGGAAATGGAGATTGGGAAATTAAACAGTTTGGCTCTGGATTATTTTCAAATTGTTTTAATACAAGTATATTTTTCCAAACTATTTACTATACAATCTTTCTTCTTAAACCCCAAACTATCTTATACTCATTTTACAATTATTTTGGAACTATTTAACTATTTTGAAACTGTCTTATAAACTAATTATTTTTTTTCAGTTACTTATATCTAATCATTATTTTAAAAAAACTATTTTGCAATTACCTAACTATTTTATAATACTTAACTATTTTACAGCTATTTTATAAACTAATAACTATATTTCAACTACTTATCTATTTAAAATTTTTTTTTTCAAGATATTTGTTTAAATTTAAATTGGTCAGAGTTCAAACTGTTTGTAATTAAAGTAATAACTCAATTGGAAATGGAAGCAATTGAGAATAAGTGAATGGAATTAAAGGAAATGTGAATAGAAAAGAGAATTGATTTGGCTAATAATCAATAAAGTTAAATACGTAGGATGTGCGTATATTATTCTATTCGCATAGTGATTTGATCCAGATTCGAACACAGAATTTCGAGATAATATTATCGATCCGAGTTGGGATTTTTCGCTTGATTTTCGACGGCGAACCTGGATATGGATTGTTGATTGGTTCTGGATATTCTCTATCATAGTTGTGACTATGCAAGGAGAATGACGGTTTCTGATCAAGAAATCAGATCTGAGTCCGCACTAGGAAGTCGGGTGGACGATACTAGTTCGGAAGTGAAATTGTGTGATCGATTGAGCGATCAGATTGATATAGCGTACGGATGATATGTGTACATCGTACGGGTTTGAATGAAATTGGCATTTAAAATTTGTGGATAAGAAATTTGAAGTGGTTTTTGAAATGAAAGGTATATTATGTGAAATATAATGGAATTGGATATTTCTTTGGTTGAAATTTACTTTATGGAGGTAAGTAAATGGTAAATAACTTTATAAAGAAATCAAACTTGAATATTTGATTTGGCAATAAATAAAGTTATATTTTGTAATATGATAAACTTCCCTTATTGAATCTAGCCAGAATAAAAAGGGTTTTGAAATATTTGAAGTATAAAAGAGGTTTTATACAAAGTTTGAAATGATCCAAAGATTTTCAAAGTTATATATATCTATATCTATATATATATATAAAGGATCTTATGAGAATGATTTTGGAAAAGGTTTTGGGAACCTATGGATTTTGGAAAGGGCTTTTGATTTTTGAGAAATCAATTTTGGATTTTGGAAAGCCTAGTTTGAGAATTATCGATTTTTGGTAATCGATTTTGTGTAAAGGAGATTTTGATAAATCATAAAGGGTATGATTTGAAGATACTATAAATATATAGTATAAAATGTTTTGAGAATAGCTCTGGGGAAAAAGGCGCTTCCTTGAAATGAACTTCTCAGGAGTACCACTGGGTGGTACTGCCTTGAGCCCCAAGGGGGGTTTCTAAAGTTGATCCTGTGAGGAGTCCGGACAAAACTAGTTCCTGAGGATTATTTGTGTAGCGAAAGTCGAGGGGCTGGTGCCCACAGAGGCATTTGAGTTATGCTGTGACAACAATTTAACTCAATGTCACTGCGATCTACTGCAGACCATAGCGGAACTCATGTGTGCCGCTGAGAGCCAACTGTCTACGTTTGATTTTATATCGGTAGACTGTGACACTATGGTAACATAGCGAAAGTCGTTTGAGCCGCTGAGAGCCAACAGTCTGCGTTTGATTTTATATCGGTAGACTGCGACCTATGTGGAGGAGTTTCATTTTGACAGCGAAATCGTGTGTGCCGCTGAGAGCCAACAGTTACATGGACTTTTGCTGCGACGGCAACGTAACCCTGGAATGTAACTGCGATCTGTTGTGGGTTCCATGCTGTTATCAGTTACATGGACTTTTGCTGCGATGGCAACGTAACCCGTGATGTAACTGTGACCATGGATGGGGGTGATGATTTCCAGAGCATTCTCACCAAAGATATTTCCTCTATTTTCAAAAATGTTTCCTATATTTTTAATAAAATTATTTTCCAAATGTTTTCACTGGGTGTTGAAAACGGGTCTACCCAGTACTTATAGATTTTCAGTCCTACGTCTGATCAACGTATGACTGAATTTCTGTGAGAACAAGGATGGACTGGTTGAGACATCGAGTTATAAAAAAAAAAAATTTTTTTTTTTAAAAACTATTTTGATAATATTATATAGATTTTAAAATATTTTGAAAAAATTTTTATACAAAAAGAGTTAAGAATTAAGATGTCTAAGGAATAATTTAACTGATAATCAACATTGTAATAAAATTCTTGCTTCGTTCCTTTTCGAGGACGAAAAGATTCTAAGGGGGAAGGAATGTGATATCCCGGAACTTCAAGCAATTTAAAATGTGAAAATTCCTTTATAAATTATTTAAAATTGGTAAATTTGTTGTTTTCAAACAAGAATAATAATATGATGTTTTTAAAAATGAATATAAATAGATTTTTAATAGAATTATTGTTTGCAAATTTAATTTATGTGTGTTTAAATAAATATATGTTGAGTTGATTTTAAATTGGATTTTTAAATTGCATTTGAATTTGGATTTAAACTTGAATTTAAAGGATATATATATCTTTAAAATATTTTAGATATAAAATATATGGATAAGGTTTTTATTTAAAATAAGATTTTGTTTTATATAAATTTGGGAAGTATTTATTTAATTGTAATAAATATAAAAGTTTTATGTTTACACTTAAAAATGAATTAAATATTATATATGATTTTATTAGAATATAAATGGGTTTTTATTTTATTTTCTTTTAAAGGTTTCATTTATGTATAATATAGGAAAGCATTTACTAATTAAGAAATGTATTAATTAATTTGGAAAATTCATTATAAAGGCTTTTTAATAATTTTAAAACAAATGAAAATAAATAAATGACAAGTGTTGAATTTTTAAGCATGTTAAATACATGTGTTAACAAGATAAATAAGGTTAAAGACAAGTGTCATAGTTTATTTCTATTTTCTTTAATTTTAAAACAAATCTATATAAATCTATATCCTTCTCTCCTTCCATTTTCTTTGTTCATTTTTCACGTTTTCAAAAATAAAACCAAAAACTGGAAATTTATCAAACCAGAGAATCTTCACAAACCAAACTGAAATCTTCTCAAACCAAAACCCTGTAATTCATTTATAAAACCAGAATCAAAACCTGAAAACATCTCCTCTAACAATTCAACTCTGTAATCAATTATCCTCAAACCTGAAGTGAAGCAAATTCAATCCAGTTCAACTCAACAAAGAAGTTCAAAACAGATTAGATTCAAGAACAGTTCAAAAATCAAGCTTCAGTCCAGATTCTTGTCAAAACAAAGTAGATTCAACTCAAATTATAACAGCAAGCAATCTCCAGTTTTCAAAGTAAAAGGTCAACTAAGTTTCCAGTTTTAAATCAAAGAAACAGGCTTCTCTGTTCAAAACAGGTGAGTAAACTACACCTTTTAAAGATTAATCTGTTTTAATCTGTTATTGTATGTGATAACTGATTAAAGAAGAATTGAAGAAATGTTTGCATGTATGTAATTATGATATATCTGTGTGCATGCCTGTATATTGATGAACATTCCTCTGTTTGTTTTCACAGGCTAAAGAAATAAGTTTTAAAAATCAATTTCTTTCTTTCCAATCCTTTTCTGGTTACGATCTCTAAATGAAAAATGATAGTAACAATGTGATATCAATTTAAAAAAATAAATTCAATTATGTTGTTGAATACTTATTTATAAAATGATAAATCATAGTAGGAAATCAAAATAAATCAAAAATCAATACTTGCAAACTTTTGTTTTGAATTGATAAACTGATTCGAGTTGTAAAATGAGGAATTTTAATGTTAAGATTAAGATTTTTAGATTTAAAAATAGTGTGGATTCTCGAGTTGATCAGGAAACTGTTTTTCGTCAATTCCTGATGATCAATGTGGAGTGGAGGCTCAGGGTTGATGTCGGAGGTAGGATGAAGAATGGGAAGTGGATGAAAAATAGTGCGAAGTCTTTTTGATGATCGGAGCGATCAGGCGATGTCATTTTAGGGTTTTAAACCTAGTTCTGCTCGTCATAGTTTCAAGAGATAGATCATCGTCATCGTGGAACCGGAATCGATCGGACCTTGGGGGATTGTTTCGTCGTCGTATGGTGAAGCTGTGGACGAGGTGGCGAGGCTTCAGAGGGCCTTGGTCGGCGAGGCGATTCGAATTTTGTGATCGATGTTTGGTTCTAGTTGGTGCTGTCGTGCTCGATTTTGAGCCACGGCGAGTTTGAGTATATTGGTTGATCGGGGTTGTCGATGAGTTCATTTGCAACTTGGCGATAGTCTTGGCAATGGTCGGAGCGACGGCAATCTCCTGTGCATGTGCACGAGTGCAGTTGGACATCTGGATTGATGTTTGATTTGGGGAAGACGAAGACTTCTCGGGTCTGGCTCGTGGAAATCGTGGTTTGACTCGAAGCAGTTGAGTGGGGTGATTGTCTCGGGGTAGGCTCGGGTTTAATAAGAGTTTGACTCGGGGTAGGCTTGGATTATTCTGGTTTTAAGTAAAAGCAAAAATTTTGTAAAAGAAAATCAAGTTTACAATTTAAAAGCAAGTTCTTTTCAAATTAAATGTCAATCAAGTTTCAGGAATATTTAAATTGAATATATTTTCAAATCTAAAATGTTTAAGGTTGTTGATTTCAAAAGTAATTAATAAGAGTAATTAAAGGTTAATTACTATTTGTAATTAAGAATAATTACTTAATGGAGTAATTAATGGGTAGTTAATGAAGTAAGAGATGAATCATTAACTAGAGATTTAAGGGATTAATTGATTAATTAATGTAATTAATTTTAAGTTAATTAATTTGTCTAATTAATTAAAGATAATCACTTATTAATTAATTAAGTAGAATTACTTAGAGAAGTAATTAATATAAAAAAATTTACTGAAGTAATTAAGTAAAAAGGGAAATCATTTATGGAAGTAATTAAATGGAAGTGATTAAGGATTAATCACTTAGTATAATTAATTAAAGGATTAATTAATATAATTAATTAAAGGGTTAAGGTAAATTAATAATGTGATTAATTACTTGTTAAGGTAATTAATTAAAAGAGTAATTAATTAATGAAGTAATCTGAAGATCATTTATTAATTAATGAAAGTAATTTAAGTTAATTATTGAGAATGGTTGAGGATAATTAATCTATAATTAAGGTTTAATTAGTTAATGTAAAAAAAAAAGTAAAGTAAATAATCAAGAATGATTAATAAAAAGGGATAATTAAAGGATAATTACTTATTGTAGTTAAGGGATAATTAATCAAGGAAGATTAATTAAGATAGATAATTAAGAAATGATTAATTAATTTGTAATTAATTAATGTTAAGTAAGATGGATTAAGGTAATCCAAGTGATAAATGGTTAGTAATTAATTTAATTTGAGATTAATTAAATTAAGTAAGAATGAATCAACTTGTTATGGATGAATTGAATGATATTGTATGCTTAGAATAGTTGATATCCCTGATATGTGATTTGTGATGTTATGCGAAATAATATGTTTGATTTGAACTGTGATAATGTGGGTTATCTATCGATGATAAATTGCTGTGTGAATGTGACACCCTGTATATAAATTAAAGTGAATCCACTTAAACAACTTGGATTTAGGATGATATTGTATTCGAAGAGACCGGAGTCGGGTATCAGAAATATCCGAAACCACTTCGATTTGAAATCTTCTATAACTCTTTAGAAATTGATATGTGATATCAATAGGCCGGTTTACGATATTATGGACCATTTAAACTAAGTTGGATACTTAGATATTGTTTTGTGGGAAATGGTGATGACTGTATAAGTTGTTTACATATAGTAAGTACGAGTTACCCCGGGTTTTAAATAAGTTATATGGATTGGAATTTCTTATTAGATGAGTTTACTCACGCTGGTTTCCAGCCTGACCCGGGTGTTACTTTGATGTAATGCTCGGGTCAGACCGAGTATTACAGATTTTCAGGTAAGGACGTTCTGGAGCTCAGGAGTCGAGCTGGATGACAGGAACGTATGGAGTGTTTCTACTGTGTTATATTATTGTATATCTGAGACTTGATAATTGTGTATATCCAGTGTCTGTATAAATATGTAACTCTGATGTATTAAAATGTAATCGACAGATATAATATTGTTTTGTAAAACTGTTATCATTTATTATTATATTTTATCCGCTGCGAATGTGAGATGTTGTTGTTTCTGATCTTCTTCTTCTTCTGTTTCTTTCTTCTATCTCTTTTCTTTTTCTTCTAACTATCTGGAAATTTCGGGTTCGAAATTTCCGGGTCGTTACAGCACGTGAGACAATGCCCAAGGTAGGATACTACCAGTTTACCCTTCCCGGCTAGTGGTAATGCATCATAGCCATGATCGCCCACCGCGTCCAACACTCCCAAAATCCGAGGGTGCGCACCAATCAATCACAATGTAAATGATGGTAATACGAAGAAGTGCGTCCGCTAGAGGTAGCTAGCCTCATTGACCAGTACAGCTCCTGTTTTAGTCATTTCAAATTGACACAAGTGTCAAGCCAATCCATCATCGTTCTCTTTCTTCAAATCCAACAAACGACGCCAAATCCAACCACTTCGTTCTGGACCATCATTCCACATACACAGTTGTTAAAGTGGTTCATATATTGACAAAGAGTATACCAATAAGAGGCCCTGGTCTCTTTAACAATTAAACGTCGTTTTACACACCGGTTGGCACATTTACATTTCAAAAAAAACAATTCGTATTTGATATTAAAATATCATATTCGCCTCAAAATCAAATTCATTTCGAAATCATCATATTTACTCAAAATATACCATTTCATTTCAAAATCATTTTCACCTTAATATCCCGATTTAGCTTCCAGAATTGTTTCGAATTTCAATTTAGGTTATAACTTCATTTAACCCAATTCGTATTTAAACCCAAGATTTAAATATAAACATTCCACCCTTTTGACGAGTTGAATTTTTATAAAATAGTTTAAATAGTTTTAAAATAGTTAAAATAGTTTAATAGAAAATAGTTTGAGTATTGAAAATGGTTTATATAGTAAAATAGTTTGGAAAATCAAAATAATTTGAGTATCTAAAAAGATAGATTTTTAATAGCTTATACTACAATAATTTATTTGAAAATAGTTTCAAAGTTAAACCGATTCAATTCCAAATTTCCCAATTCAAATCACATTAAATTTCCATTTCGATTATATCGATTCAATTCTGATTTCAAGTCGAATTAACTTCGATTCCAATTTTAATTCAAATCGATTTCAAATTAATTTCTATTCCAATTCCAAATTAATTTCAGTTCCAATTCTCAATTAATTTCAACTCAATTCCCAAATTTAAACCATTTTGATTTAATATCAATTCCAAGTTCGATTTTCAAAATATCGGTTCAAAACACTTAAATCAAATTTACCTTCAATATTCAATTTAAAATCCAAAATTTCAAATATAATTCAATTCCGACCTCAATTTCAAAATATTGTTTTATATCACTTTTACTTAGTAATATTCAAAGTTCAAATAAAAGTCCCATCCTTTAAATCAAATCAATTTCTAAAATTTAAATCATAATTTGATTATAACTTAAAAATCTCAACTTCAATTATTTAAAACATGCTGTTTACCAAATTTAAATTTCAACATTCCAAGCTCAAGTTCAAAAATAATTTGATTTCTATAAATTTTATTTTTATTCCTTTAAATCAAAATCATTTAAATAAATTTCAAATCAAAATTTTCAAATCCTTTAATTTAACCAATCCTATGTCCGTATATAATTTTCTATCCTGTGGCCAAGTGGATCATTTATTTCAATTTTATTTCAAGGATGGATATATATCATTTCAATCCAAAATAATGTCATAGGCATATATCATTTCAACCTATTTCTTAATTTATTCGAAATAATCTAATTTATAGTTTTATATACTGTAAATAAGATACATGATGATAGCAGGATATATCAAAATAAATAAACATCCAAATCATCCAAAACATCAATCAAGAGCATCCATCACAATCAACATCCAAATCATCCAATAATTCACAACAATTTCATAGTTATCGATATCAGGTAATTTACTGGCAATTAAATTCCAATTTTACATTTAACAGTCAATTCATATGTCAATTTCATTTTCAAATAAAAGTCAATAAAATTAGGTAACTTCATGATTCAATTTTAACGAATATAAAAATAGTATAATACGTCGTGAGCGTTGAAAACACTCACATTTTATTTTCTATTGTCGCTTTTGCGTTTTGGTTTCGATTAAATTCGAACGGCGTTCGAATTTAACTGAAAATTCCGCAAGCTCTTAATTCAGCCAATTCAATTCCTATGCATCATATCCGTCGATACGAACGCAACAAACAGCGTTTCGATTGGACCTAAAACGAACGAGATATGAAATTTCTAAGAATTTAAATTTATTAAAACAATTTATATAACTTAAATTAATTTTAATTACATACCCACTAGGTCCAAAAAGAAACCTGACCCACAATCTATTTCTTCCCCAAATAGCTTCCTTCCCCCTTCACAAAACTGGAACCGCCTCCTCCCCCTGCACGTACACGTGAACACGCGCCACACTCCCCCGTTCGACGTTCCGAGACTACAAACACATCGAGCATCGAACTCTCTACACATTCCATACCTCATCGACAAACCCGCATACGCATATCAAAACGCGACCACGACATCCCCTATGCTTCACTGTAGTGATGCGACAATCCCCCATGTTCGCACACCACTACATTCTAGCCCTAAGTGCGCATCGACCTGACGAACTCAAACCAAAGCTCCACACAACGAATCGAGCACTAAATTTTCATATTTTCCCAACCCTAGTTCAAAGCACGTTCGGCCTTCTCCAGAAATGAAGTCGAACACCACGATCTTGATATCAAATGGAAGAGTCTCTCGATACGATCTAAATGAAAGTGGTTTCATATTTTTCCATGGAAAAAATCGATGGATTTTAAATTTTAAAGTTTTCTAAAAAATATTTCAGCCTCATTCTCGCAACTGGAATCAAAGGAAAGAGAGGGACGTGCCTTTTTGAAGAAGTAGGAATGCACTGGTAGGGTAGCAAATAATATAGGGTGGCTGATAAAACGTAATAGCGGCTGATGTGAATGATGATAATAATATATATATTTAAAATTCCCAAAATATTTAGATATTTATTTCGAACCCCTATCGAGGCATGCCACCATGCGTTCATGATGTTATATCCTTATTCCTAACGCAATGGAACAAGTTTCGAGTCACAATTTGATCGTATGCAGAAGATAGCCTTTTGAACCCATTTAAAATATTAAATTTTCAATATTAATTTCAATGCGTTTCTATCTCTCACGACCAAACAATAATTCCAAACGCTACGATATTTGAAATCCGATAATAATATACTATTATGGATCCAATGAAACTTGTTTCGTCGAATTCCGAGACTGTGTCCCGAGAGGATATTTTTATATGATAATTAAAACGAGTTATTTTAAAAATCGAGTAAATCACTTTTAAATCTAAATTAAATATTTTATTATCTTTCTTCTTATTAATAGAAATTAAATAAGCTTTGAATTATTTTTATCTAGCTTAAAACTCAAGATTCATTATTTAACCAATTTCAAATATTAAATTTAACAATTAAATTATCCAATAAACCACTATATTAGAAATTCAAGTTATTAAATCTAAAAAAAATTAACTTTTAAATATTTAAAATAAATTAAACACTCCAATTTCGAATCACTAAAATTCTAGATCGTTACACTATGACTAGTTTGATAGCAAATATTTAGATAGTTTGGGTGTCATTCAGCTTATGATAAAATACGACGCATGATATCCTTTTATTTGATGTCTTTCAAATGTTATATTAACATTATATTATGTTTGCTTCTTTTTGTGTAGATTTTCACTATAATAGGACAAACAATTTTAGTGCCAACGCAAATTTAAGTACAATGGACACTGTTGAAGCTCAACCACCCGAAGGTAAAAAGTATTTTATAATGGTTGGTGTTGAGGGTGCAAAGGGAGAAGATGCGGCTAAATGGAGTTCACGTTCTGATGGTTTGATTCGCTGTCATATACCCATTGGCTACAAAGAATGGAGGATGGTAGATGTCTTCTATAAGAATAAACTATGGAAAGGACTTTTGATATTTCGCACACACTTATTTACATATTTAATTTAATTTTTTTTTTAGAAATTGGTTATGCTACTTATTTGCCAATTAAATACTTATATTTTCATTATCATTAATGTCACCATCATGTTTAAATTATGGTGTATATGACCATTTCGTGATTTCTTTAATCTTTCCCTTTCTTGTAATAGGAAGAATTTGAGATGGATGTAGATCCTACCATAGCTCGACCAAGATTAGAGAAACAGTTCCCACCATTTTATAGAAGAATGAAATCATCATTATGAAAGAGTCTTTCTAGAGTTGATGGACCTATGATTCCTGAGTGTGTTGCTATTGATAGATGTCCAAAGGATATATATAAAGTGTGGTGGGAAAAGTTTTTTGATATTGAGTATACCAATGAAAAGATGGAGCAATGTATAAGAAATGCCAAAAACAAAGCAAAATGTCTGATCACTCATGGAAATGTATATAAGTGTTTTGATTACAAAGTTTAACTTCATGCAGTTTTAAAAAAAAATATCAACTGTTCCCGTAGCAAAGCACATGTCAAATGCTAGTTTTTTCATAAAAATGGTTATATTTCTATTTACTGCCATATCGCCTTCATGAAATAACATGTTTAATCGCAAGCCTTTTTTGGTGTTTTGCTTGACAATCTAACCATGTGTTACCACATGTTCAATCGCAAGCTCAGTGTTACAAATCATAAGCCTTGATTAACAGATCATGAAAATTGATTACATTGAAATCCAAATCCTTAGTTTACAAACCATGTTAGTAATTTGGTATGTCGGTTTTGTATTCCTGAGTGAAGATTGAGGTATTTTTATTCTTTTACATTAAAAAAAGTATTTTTTTAAATTCTATACCTTGTGTAAAATAGTGTGGTCAATATTGTTAACTCCCATTTTTATGTCGACCTAAAACTCTGCGACCTAAAGTTCTTCACGACCTAACAGTCTTCACGACCTAACTACAGAGCCAACTTAACGACCTATGAAGTATCACGACCTAACTATCTGCGACCTAAGGGACTTCACGACCTAACTACTGAAGGGACTTCGCGACCTAACATGCTTAATGACCTAAGGAAGTTAGCGACCTAACGACCTAAGGAAGTTAGCGACCTAACGACCTAAGGAAGTTAGCGACCTAACGACCTAAGGAAGTTAGCGACCTAACGCCTTAGAGAAGTTAGCAACCTAAAAACTTCACGACTTAGCAGACTCTACGACCTACCGACCTAAATGGGTTCACGACCTAACTCCTGAAGCGGCTCAGCGACTTACGACTTAAGAGGCTAACGACTCAAGGATTTAACAACCTACCAAACTAAAAGCAAAGAAAGGATGCACGGCCTACCTTAGGTCGTTCACGACCTATCTTAGGTCGCTTACGACCTATCTCTTGTTCAGACAAGACCGAGTACAACATCATCAGCCTGACTTCTTAAGTCGCGAAGTGGACTACGACCTAGCTTAGGTCGCTCGCTACTACGACTTAACTTAGGTCGTACACGACCTAAAACTTGGGGCAAGTTCCATCCAGAATCACTCCTATAAATACCCCCTAACTCCAACGGCAAAAGGCCTTTTGGCCAATCATTTTCTGAAGCGTCATTACTCTGCTGAACTCTCAACTCATCCAAGACTCGAAGAACTCCAAACATTGAAGATACTACAACAAGCTTTGAACGAGACTCTACACATCCGACATGGATTCAGCAAATCTCATCGTCAAAGCTTGAGTTACTAATCTGAAGTGTTTGAGTGATCGAAGTAAATTGTATTCGAAGTATATTGTATCAAATTGTAATCAGGTCAGCAATAAAAGACTATAAAGTGGACGTAGGCTCAATTACGGGCCGAACCACTATAAATCTGTTGTTCCTTTACCGTTTTCTGCTATTTTCAGCTTATATTCTGTTCCCGTACCAACAGGTGTGCTTTCACATTGTTATTACACACACTGGGTGTTAGCGTTCACTTTTCATCGTTAACACTCCAACGGCAAAAGGACTTTTGGCCAATCATTTTCTAAAGCGTCATTACTCTGCCGAACTCTCAACTCATCCAAGACTCGAAGAACTCCAAACATTGAAGATACTACAACAAGCTTTGAACGAGACTCTACACATCCGATATGGATTCAGCAAATCTCATCGTCAAAGCTTGAGTTACTAATCTGAAGTGTTTGAGTGATCGAGGTAAATTGTATTCGAAGTATATTGTATCAAATTATAATCAGATCGACAATAAAAGACTATAAAGTGGACGTAGGCTCAATTACGGGCCGAACCACTATAAATCTGTTGTTCCTTTACTGTTTTCTGCTATTTTCAGCTTATATTCTGTTCCCGTACCAACGGGTGGTGCTTTCACATTGTTATTACACACACTGGGTGTTAGCGTTCACTTTTCATCGTTAACATTTGGTGCTTTCACTGAGAATTGAACTCAGGAATATTCTCACCATTGCTCCGCAAGAGTTTGTTGAAAAAATCTCTCTAAAGACCAGAAGTTTATCTGAAATCATGGCTCCTGGAAGAAACGGTAGATTTACCAAATCCGGAAATCCTCATGAGGGAACCTCCGATTCCCCAACAGCAAATCAGGCAACTCCTGCCGTTGGAGTCACAAGGGCTGAATTAGACGACGCAGTGTTGGGATTATATCAGCAAATTGAAGCCCAAAACGCTTTAATGATGGACAGATTAAACGCTCTACTTGGGGGCAAATCAACGGCCAGAAAACAATGAAACAGTCTTCACCGAAGATGCTCATAATTCCTAAGAGAAAGATATTCCTCAAAGCGTAGCTGGCAACGCCGAAATGCCACCTTTCCAAGCTGAAGGTCCAAGGCCGCAGCCAACTTTTCGCGAGCATTTGCCCAGGCAAACTTCTGAAAGAATGGCTGATGTCTGCCCAGCAATGACTCTAAAACAATGAAGAATACCTATCAGGGATGGTTCACCGAATCATGAAAGAGAGCATGCTGAGGGAAGAAAATGAGAGTGATTGGGGATTTGCACCAAGCAGAACTCCGTTTACCGAGAGGATCCTGAAAGCAGAGTTTTCAAGAAAATTTGTACTTCCTACTATCCTGGCTTATCGAGGGACAAGCGACCCTAATCATTTCCTATACAAGTACGATTGGCATATGACCGGTGCAAGGGCATCAGATGAGATAAAATGCCGATACTTTCCAGTGTACTTGGAAGGAGTGGCCCTACTTTGGTTCACAAAGCTACCAGTTTGGTCCATAGATCAATTCTCTGATTTAACTCGAAAATTCCAGGATCAGTTCAGGTTGTATGCTTCAAGAGCTAAGGATATGATGTCACTATCTAATCTTGAACAAGTTCCCGGAGAATCTATTAAATCTTTCTTGAACCGTTTCAATATAGCCATAGCCGAAGTGGATAATGCAGAACCCCGTATGATCCTGACTTACCTGGTGCGAGCCATCAACCAATCAAGTGAATTCGGAAGATGGTTAAAAATGAAGGAGCCAAACTCACTTGAGAAATTCTATAAAAAGGCCGACGAATTCATGCGTCTAGAAAACCTTCATATGCCAGCAAAAGCAGTTGTTGTCGAAGTCAAGAATAACGATGTTGCCCCTAACAAAAGAGAACTGGGAAACCAGAAAAGGGAAAATGACGGAGAAAAGAAGCAGGGAAATGAGAAGAAACCTCGCCGCTTTAATTCTTCAGATTTCACTCCCTTAACTGACACACCGGAGAATATCTTTTATTCAACAACATCCTGTCCATCGATCTGGCTCTGACAACAACACTACAGTGCAAGATTCTGAAAAGCTTGTCATTAACGTTGTCACAGGGGGTCCTTACCCAGCAGGCAGGGATTGGGACGACTGCTAACTACCCACAAGACTGCAGCTGGGACATCTTCCAATCTTTCTGACATATGAATCCAAAAAACTACGAGTCCAGTGGAAATGGAAATTCAATCCGGAGATTCAGAAACAACAATCGCTTGCATCCAATTTTTACTTAATAGCATTGTTTAAATTTGTAAAAATAATGTCAGACGTATAACTCTCGTATTGTAAACCACTGAGAAATCAATGGGAATCAATAATAAAGAATATAAATTTTGTGTTCTTGACTATTATAAAATGCCTGTTTTATTTCGATGTGTAAATACTTTAAATGTATTGCTAAAATATCGATTTAATATTGCAGGTCATTAAAACAAAGCTTACCCATCGCAATGCCAAGTGAACCCCATAAATCACTCAATAAACAAATCTCAAGCCACAGAAAGTTCCAAATTCAAATCCAACATAAGATGAACTTTACACCAAAAGTTGATGATTCCACCAAAAAGCACTTTTCCAAAGAAAAGGAACTAGACGCTTGTTAACTAATTACGATCGTTTGTAAAACAGACATCTGATTAAATAACTTGCGCCTGTCCCATGGAATCAATCAACAGTGAAGTACACTCCATTGGATAAAGCAAACTGCTTACAAAGGAAAGGAACATAGGCTCGGAGACAATAATAGGGGACCATTAATGAGCAAACGACAAAGAGACATGGGCGAGCTGATCAACAAAAGCCCTCTTCGGAGGCACAAGACCTCTTCGGAGGCGCAACTCTTCGGAGGATAAAGCCCTTTACGGAGGCACAAGCCCTCTTGAGAGGCACGCCAATAAATGGAAATGCTCTTCTCAACAAAAAGGTTGATGGAATCAATGAGGCAAGGCCTTTGTTAACTAATTGCGATCGTTTGTGCGAACGAACATCCAATTAAATAACTTGCGTCCGCCCTATGAATCCATTTAACTGTGAGAAAGTAACTTCCAGGCAATCAAATAAAGACCTCTTCGGGAGCACAAGACCTCTTCGGGGGCACAAGACCTCTTCAGAGGCATAAGACCTCTCCCGAGGCACCACAAGCCCTCTTACGAGGCACAAGCCTTCCCCAAAGGCACATACTGCCCTCTTCGGAGGCAGAAGACCTTCCCTAAGGCACACAAGACCTCTTCGGAGGCACAAGACCTCTTCGGAGGCACAAGACTTCTTCGGAAGCACAAATAAAAGACTTCTCCGGAAGCACAAGACCTCTCCGGGGGCACAACGCTACTTCACAAAGCATAAGGCTACTCTTCGGAGTCCAAATGCTACTCCTCAGAAATAACGAAAAGCCCTCCTCAGAGGCACACTTCAACTCTCAAGGAAGATTTACTTGTTCATCTTGAAAAATTCTTCCCCAGAAATTGAAGTGCTAAGTAAAATCCTCTTTAGAGGCCCGCTCTACCGTATAGGAGAATTCACTTCTCAAAAATATGAAGTGACCATCTCCGAAGGTTGAAGCACAAAAACTTCTCCAAAAATAAGACACGCTCCATTTAAGTAGAATAATTGTTTCCTCAAAGACGGAATAATTATTCTCCAAAAATAAGAGTACAAGTCTCGCCAAAGAAAAAAGATATTGCAATGCACTTGTGGTATAGGGGCAATATTATACAATACAGCTACATCAATAAAAGTAGTATTCAAGCGACATACCACAAGCACATTACAATATCACGCGAAAAAAAAATGTGGAATAAATGCATTCTCAAACACAGACAAAAAGTTTGTGCTAATAAAAAGAATCGCTTATTCTACACTAAAATGAGAAATAGATGCATTCTTACATATACAAGAATTCGTACAAGTAAAAGGATTATTTTATTCAATATTGTGAAAATTCTTTACATGTGCAGATCTCAAAAAAGCAGGGACCAGTACCCGCACAATCTCCGATCAATACAAGAAAAAAGCAAAACGGAGAAAATAAAATCAAGCTCATTTCTCCTTCTTCCCACCTTTGGAGCTTTAACCCGGCCTAATGATTAGTTTCTGAGGCCGTTGTGAACGGGTCGGGGAGGAAGGAGAAAGAGGAGCGGCTGGATCTTCTTCAACATTTTCTTCATCAGCCAAAGTGCTCTTCTTCTTCTTCTTCATTGCGCGTTTCCCTTTCCTCTTGGAAGAAGACTCACTCCCCGGAGTAAAGAACTCAGAAAGCTTTGTGTCGTCATCATAAGTTTGCTCCGGGGTCTTTTCGCCTTCTTCAAGTTCCCCAGTCTTTTGCTCTTGCGAAACAACCAGATCGTCCAAGTCTTTGAGGGCTTCTATTTTCTCTTCTTGCGATCCTGGTTGAGAAGCAGAAAGAGGAGTGACTCGAGAAGGAGGAGGAACAGCAGCCGGAGAAGGAGAAGTTAGCGCAGCTTTCGGTACTTCCGCTACAGAAGAAAAGAAGTTAAAATCAGTATTCTCCAAGAAAAGAGAAGATATTGGTTCATCAAAGCTTAAGTAATAAGTAAGAAGTTCATCAAGCTCGGTCAAATCGAATAAATGATTCACTGGATCCGGTTTGACGCCAAAGTTACCTGGAGAAGTCGGCTTTGCAAGATCAATCTCGAATTTCTCAGCCTCAATATCTTGTAGGGCCTCGTCCTCTGTGGGAGTGGTCACAATTTCTTTGTCAACTTTAGCAGGAGGCGAAGAGTGAGAACTGGAGCCAATAGGATCAACATCAGCTGAAACCGAAGTACGGACAGGGGCAGTAGGAAGTACTTCTTTTTCGGAACGCCTCTCTCCCGTCGCTTCGGCTCGCGCTTGGGCAAGTTGCTCCTTTCCCTTAACAAGTGCAGCATGGACATCTTCATATAAATAAGTTGCTTCAAGATCTGCTTCGGCATAACCGGCACCACCAAACATGTCGATTATCGCCTCCCATACTTCAGCCAAGGTGACTTCATAATCCAGCCCCAAAAATGAGAGGCTTCCGTGCCCCAAAACGCTATGTATATAAAAGTCAAATAAGGTAGAGTTGATTTTGGTCTTCGTTGCCTCATGCGACTGCTCAACTGCTTCTTTTCCAGCAATGACCTCATCGCGCTCTTTTTCAGCTTGAGACAGTTGAGCTCGCAACCGAGTAATTTCTAAGTCCTGGGAACTCGCCTTCTCTCGTAGCTGGGCAATGTCGGTGCGGTAAATTTCTGTCATCCTCTTTTCAGATTCAAGTTGAGCCTCAGCATTCCGTTGGGCAACATGAGCATCGCCAACTTGTTTTTGAAGAACTTCTTCCTTTTGAGTGTAGGAGGAGGAAGAAGTAGCAAGCTCATCTTTAAGTTTCTTAACTTCAGACTCAAGTCTTGAATTGTCGTCAACAATGCTTGTCATTTCCGCGTCATGCTTCTTGCAAATTTTGTCCCATTCCGTCTTGTCGTTCTCCATGGTCAGCATGGCTTCAAGATTCGCACGATTGACTCTTTGCATCTCGTCGACAAGTTTTTGCCATCAAGATATCCTTTCAATATCAAGTTTGACGGCATCAAGGTTACGCAGCATAGCCGGTTTATCAATTGGAACCAAGTCAAGGTCAAAGCGCACCCCTTTTAAGCACCAATTCGGAAATCGGCTTTGAAGAATAGGAGGGGCATCTTTGACCTGATACTGAGATCTGCTGATGATCGCCTGGATGTCAGATTTCTTTAAAGCAGGAGAGCCGGATGGAATATTGGGAGAGATGGGAGCATCAGTCTTTTCCGAAATTGCAGACGCGTCCTTTTCGCTAAGTTTGGTCCGCTTGCTAGAATCATCAACAATGTGACTCTTCCCCTTGTCGTCGTGAGATTTCCTTTTATGAGAATCATCACTTCTGCAGGAAGAGTCGTATCGCTCGTCCCTACTCCCATAGTGCTGTTCATCTTCTCTTCTGCGGCGTTCTTCATAATCCCGTCTCTCGCGAGCTTTTCTAGAGGCCCTTTCTTCATCGGTCTCCTGACGGGAAGGAAGATAGCGCCTAAAATCATAAGTATCGCGGCCTCCATTACGCTGGAATTTACCGTAGTACGATCCGCTCCGCCCCATCGAAGAATCTGAAAAAGAAAAAGAGACAAGTCTTAAAATCTTCGAAGAAAAGGAATTTAAGTGCGTACAAGTGCATTTAATTGTAAAAAATCCTAAGCGTGTGTGATGTGCAAACTACGCGCGTCACACTACAAACCACTCTGTGGTGTAGGAATGGCAATGGCTTGTGTTGAAGGTGTTGTAATTTGTTGCAAAGAAGAAGTCGCTTCAATAACAGGAGAGATCGCTTTTGAAATATCATCTTTAAAAAGCTCCTAAGAAGTTATCATTATATCGCTCAAATTATCAAAAGTATCATCGCCGTGATGCCCAGCAGAACTCTCTTTTTCGACTTCCACGTCAGCCGTCTTTCCAGAAATGTGAGGATTTTCCTCCTCTTCAATAACTGGAGAAAGTATTAACTTGCTGGACGACCCCGCAACATTAATAGAAGTGGAACACTTCACCAGTGAAGTCTCAGTGGTGGGTTCTTTTAGTGAAAGTTCTTCGGCAAGGGCTGGGACATCTGACGTCTTTGCTGGAGAATCAGGAACTTCATGAAGCTGGATGGAACGAGAAGAATGTAAAAGTTCGAACTGGTGCAAAAGTTCATCTTTCAACAATAATTTGGCGCTCCTCTCTTCCATAGCCACAGCATTTAAAGTTTCAAAAATCGACTTGAGGTTGGGATTTCTAAGCGGGGGAGGAAGTGCTGAAAAAAGAAAAGGATGAGGATAAGCATTTGATAAATTCGGGTTTCGAAAAGCTCATGAGATGAATAGAGAAAGGCAATCTTACTCCCGACTCTCCAGACAGAGTAGAATCCCGGAGGACATCGGACAAAGAAGAATTGACTTAGGAACCCGTGAGCACTATCGGGTAAATCCAAAATCAACTTCCGGTTTCTGGCGCCTCTTACAAGCACGATTGAAGGGTGATCTTTATTCTTAGCGAAGGTACATAAATAGCAAATTTCATCGAAGCTTGGAAGACGGTTGAGCGCCCTCCTAAACAGAACACACAACCCCATCAAGACGGCATAACCGTTGGGATGCAGCTGGAAAGGCGAGATTGCTAATCGAAGAAAGAGTTCTTGGAGAAATTCGTTGAAAGGTGGAATAGCTCCGCTTAAGCACATCTGGCGATTCACTGCGACAAAACCGAGAGGTGGCCTGTCAGCTGTGTCATTTGCTCCAGGGAATATAGCATCTAATTCGGCAATACCGAACTGGGTACACAGTTGTCTGAAAACTTTGTGGCTCAGAGTGGTCGGAGTTCTTTCCGGAGGATCGATCAGTGGATTAGCAATCGGGAAAGCTTCTCCGGCTGGTCCTGAATCTTCTTGTTGAGATGTCATTCTACACAATCAACTAGATATTTAAATTTGAAGGTGCACGTTTCCTAAAAAAGTGTGAAGTGTTGTGCAAAACTAAAACGATAACAAGCAAGTATAACTGAAATTGAGATAGTTGACATTTGTCGATTATAAAGTTTCGAGACTTGTCATTTTAAGTTCAAATACAATGTTGTGTTGATGCAAACAAATCAGCTTAGGTTGATTATTTCGGCTTTGCTTTAATACTTCATTTGAATTTATTGTTTCACAGCATTTCATTCACAAAATTCATGTAAGTTAATTGTTCTTTGTCAACTAATCTGTCATGCGATGTGGGCAGTCAATGGCAGTATATTTGTCCCGTTTTTCTGCAAATGTTGTTTTTAAACAGGTTATTAGCGTTAAAGTCAAGACAATCTGAAAAGAAATGCAACACAGTTCAAATTCAAAGCTCAGTCAATTTCTGGCCAAATTTCTCTAAGTCCTAGGTCGCACACGACTTGGCATAGGTCGGAAACTATTTAGGTCGCAGGAATTCTTAGATCGTAAGGCTTAGGTCGCCAAGAATCCCAGCACGACCTAACTTTTAGGTTGTGCAGATCTGATAGGTCGCTGACTTCCTCTCCACGCAACAACTTACTAGACCCGATAACCCAATACCGCTATTACAAAAGAATCTGTCATCCCCTTCGTTTCATCTCCACATACCACCAAATCGCCCAACAAATCGATTACAAACCCCTCCGATCCATTACCATGCGTTCATGAATTACCACAACGTATCAAACGACGATTAAAAGTCGATCGAAATAACCATTCAAAAATGAAGCGTGGCACATGAAATTAGACTTGGGTCGGAAAACGTGGATTCATGATCGAGCGGCGATTACGGAGGAGTAGAGATTGGATCCACTTACGTAGTATGCTGGTAGAAATGGATCGATGATTAACTGGATTGAATTCGCCTTTGAAAGATTGAAAATTAGTCAATGGCAGCGGAAGTTCAGAACAGTAAGGTGGGGAGGAAGGAGCGACCTAACTAATTTATATAGGGCCGAGATAGGAAGGAAAATAGACACACGAGTTAGCACGAGTTTTAGGTCGTCCACGACCTAGCAAAAGTTAAGTCGAAGCACACGACCTATGGCATAGGCGTGTACTTCGAGGGGCAAATGTTAACTCCCATTTTTATGCCGACCTAAAACTCTGCGACCTAAAGTTCTTCACGACCTAACAGTCTTCACGACCTAACTACAGAGCCAACTTAACGACCTATGAAGTATCACGACCTAACTATCTGTGACCTAAGGGACTTCACGACCTAACTACTGAAGGGACTTCGCGACCTAACATGCTTAACGACCTAAGGAAGTTAGCGACCTAACGACCTAAGGAAGTTAGCGACCTAACGACCTAAGGAAGTTAGCGACCTAACGCCTTAGAGAAGTTAGCGACCTAAAAACTTCACGACTTAGCAGACTCTACGACCTACCGACCTAAATGGGTTCACGACCTAACTCCTGAAGCGGCTCAGTGACTTACGACTTAAGAGGCTAACGACTCAAGGATTTAACAACCTACCGAGCTAAAAGCAAAGAAAGGATGCACGGCCTACCTTAGGTCGTTCACGACCTATCTTAGGTCGCTTACGACCTATCTCTTGTTCAGACAAGACCGAGTACAACATCATCAGCCTGACTTCTTAAGTCGCGAAGTGGACTACGACCTAGCTTAGGTCGCTCGCTACCTACGACTTAACTTAGGTCGTACACGACCTAAAACTTGGGGCAAGTTCCGTCCAGAATCACTCCTATAAATACCCCCCTAACTCCAACGGCAAAAGGACTTTTGGCCAATCATTTTCTGAAGCGTCATTACTCTGCCGAACTCTCAACTCATCCAAGACTCGAAGAACTCCAAACATTGAAGATACTACAACAAGCTTTGAACGAGACTCTACACATCCGACATGGATTCAGCAAATCTCATCGTCAAAGCTTCAGTTACTAATCTGAAGTGTTTGAGTGATCGAAGTAAATTGTATTTGAAGTATATTGTATCAAATTGTAATCAGATCAGCAATAAAAGACTATAAAGTGGACGTAGGCTCAATTACGGGCCGAACCATTATAATTCTGTTGTTCCTTTACCGTTTTCTGCTATTTTCAGCTTATATTCTGTTCCCGTACCAACGGGTGGTGCTTTCACATTGTTATTACACACACTGGGTGTTAGCATTCACTTTTCATCGTTAACAAATATGTATACCGATTACATGAAAACCCAATATGATTAGCTAAATGGCAATGGAAAAAAAAGGTGCTTATATGGTTTAACATAAATATATTCCTAAATACCTATTTATTTTCCATGTGTTTTTTACACGATTTCTCATGTGCTTCGTAATTTTGTAAACAGGTTTACTCTATTTCAACGCTATGAATATCTTTGTAAAAGACATAATTATATTTAAAGCACTTGTGGGTACATGAGAAACTAGAATTTGAATACATAAAATTTGCTCTTTACATTAGTACTAGTTTTATTTACTTTATTTTTTAGTATGGTTCCCATGGAGCAAATCAGACCATGTTTGCATATTCCTGAATAAATATCATTTATCAAGATGAGAACTGAGACTATGCTGTGGCTCTATACATTACAGTAAGCTCTATACATTACAGTTTGACCAAACAGCAGGATAGTGCATAAAATCTATAAATTATAAACACAAAGTTGAATAAACTAAATGAGCGAGCGTGATTGACTGAAAAAATTGGCTGAGAGGTAGAATATAACCTAAGGTTGGAAGTGGATACATCATAATTTGCAATGTTTATTAAATAATTTATAATTTCCTTTAGCAATTTACAAGTACTTGCAGTATGCTTTTATCATGTTTATATAGTGTTTATACAAATACACAGTGATTATTTTTATAATCACAAAGTGGATTCATTTTTCAGTGCTATAGTGTTTACATAACAAAAGTATATAAT
The DNA here is from genome assembly GCA_030737815.1 of Allium fistulosum. Classification (NCBI taxonomy): domain Eukaryota; kingdom Viridiplantae; phylum Streptophyta; class Magnoliopsida; order Asparagales; family Amaryllidaceae; genus Allium; species Allium fistulosum. The sequence goes on along the minus strand of CM060901.1, from coordinate 744,105,026 downwards.
GTTTATATAATAAAAGTACATAATCATAAACTATCCGGTCTATCCAAACAGTATGCTTAGTGGGCTATAGATCAAAAAGGTCCAGCTAAAGACCCATTAAATAAGTGCTATGATGGGAAACTTTTAGTAGTAATGCTTTTATCGTGAAAATTTGGCTACTTCTTATGAAGAAATGCCAATAGGCGGTAGTGAAAATTGTACTCTTATGAAGAAATGATAGATGAGGCTCTGGGACTTATTTTAAATTGGGACTTATTTTAAATTGGGACTTATTTTAAACCGAGTCTCAGTTTAAAATCGAGTCTTGATTAAAAACCAAGTCTCGATTTTTAAAAGCTCAGTCTTAGTTTTCAAAACTGAGTCTACCAACTTTCAAATTTTCTACGCCATCACCTTGATTATTTTTTGTATATTTTCCTTTTTATTTAATGTCTTTTTGTTGTAAATCATGTGTTATCACCTTGATTATTAATGGTAATTCTTTTTAGTATAAATTTCAATTTAATGTGATATTGAATACATGTATGCTCTTATAGAAGAAGTTTAGGAAAAAAAGAAATTGGATGTTAATTCTAGTGATAATGGTGGAGTAGAAGATCTTGAAAATGATTCAATTGCGGAGGCTTTTGATTCCAATAGAAAGAGAAATTATTATCGAGCAATTGGTTCTACTTCTTCTATAAAACAAGTAAAGATGACTCAAACTATAAAAGCTATAATTAAAAAAAAACAAGCCGTGGATTTGTCTATTTGGAAATTGGAGATAGAAAGACAAGTAGCTAATCATGTTAATGATACCATCAAATCTAGTTCTTCAACTTTTACGAAATTTATACCTAATTTGCAAGAAAATCATGTTGCTAGTCCCGTAATACCATATACAGAAGGTGCTTCTAATTTAGGTGATTCTCATATGAACAATAACCTAGTTGCCTCTCCAACTGTCTCACATAATGATATTCATTCATCTACAAAAGGAAAAAAATGTAATGCTATTATAATATATATATATATATGTAGCTAAACTGTGCAGTTAAAGCGCTCGGCAGATTTAAAGCGGTGGAGGTGCAAAAAGTCATAGCGGGGATACAGCGAGGATATAGCAGGATATAGCGGATGGCTCTAAAATAGCATATAAAACTCGTATCTAATGTTTTTTACAAATATATAGATGGTAATTAAATAAAAAATTATCATTCAATTGAATTATAATTAATACATAAATAATTTTAAATAAAATCATGTGCGAATATACATTAAATAAACGTAAAACTGCAATATAACATAATTGAATTTAGTAGAATATTAGAGTATTTTCATTTATGAGAATATATTAAAAATTAAATCAAATAAATTAGTTTCATAATTTTTATAATGTATAAATGCAAATTTTCAATTCATTTTATTAAAGAAGATATAGCGGATAGAGCGGAATATAGCGGAAATAACGGGATATAGCGGAAATAGCGGGGCTTAAAGCGGAAAGGCTATATTTTGGGGCTATATGGAAAAATCGTTGCGGTAGAAATCCGCTATGAGATATAGCGGGGTTATAGCGGGGTAATAGTGGGGCATTAACTGCACAGAGCTAAAGGTTATGCTCGAACACAACCAATTTATCATTTTAGGAAGGTGATACCGATTGTAGAGAAAGTTATTTTGGTGGTTGATGTTCTTGAATCAGATGCACTAATTTATGATGGTTCTCAAAATAGAATGTACAAGCTGTGTGAATTTTCAGATGGTGGCTTCGTTATATGGCCAGAGTTTCATATTCGGTATTCGTAGAATTTAACTATGAACCGTATCTTGTCTTTTGTTATTTCAATTTGATATTATTATGGAATTGGTAAACTATGTATTGAATTTAGTAACCTAATTATGTGTTCAGTTTCTCTTTTGTTAATTGATACTCTATTTTGTTACCATGATTATGGATATTGTTTATTGATATTGATTTGTCATAATTTTATAAATTGAGATAAAATTATTTTTGAATTCATATTATATATAGTCCACATTATACTCATGCATACCATATTAGTTATTGCAACGGTTATTAATGTTAGAATATAGAAATTTCCAACATTTGTTTATGTTACTAGTTTGTTATTGCTCCCACTTATATCCGTTGTAAATATCATATTATCAATGCTTATAACTGTTTAAAAAATATGTTCCAAAGCTTATACCCGTTGGGAAAAGGTATTCTTCAACGCATACAAGCGTTGGAAAAAAAAATATCTTCCAACGCTTATAAGTGGCATAAATAAATGCCCACGCTCCTATAACAGCACATATAAGTGTTACTGAAATTGCTTGCAACACTTATACTCATTGAGAATTCTCTGCTTTAGTGTAGTTGGTTTATGACATGCGATGAATATGAGTGTCACAACTATGGGAGTTGCTAAGGGACTATAGCAAATAGGCTATTTTCATTAGTGTTTCCTAGAGTAGTGACGCGGTACGTTGGTTTCCCATCTAGATGACTAAGGTAGATGTGACGACTCGCAAATCCGTACCCTTTGAATCGACAATAAATCACACATGTCCGACCCCAAAAAGCACAAACCGACGAAAAGACATGAGAAAGAAAAGAAGAAAGAAGAAGAGAAGAGAAGAAAGAGAGAAGAGAGAACCAAACAAAACAATACAAAATCTCACATCACAGCGAAAAACATATAATACCATTTCAATGATCTTTACAAAACAGAAACTATATATACATACATCAATCAGAGTTCAACAATCAATCACTAATCATCAGCCTGGATAGTTATAATAACCTATCCTTACAATTGCCGATAATATAAACAACAAATTAGCGGATAATCAAAATAGATATGTGTATACGAAAATGAAGATCTCCAGCTCGTCTACTGAAGCTCCAAAAGCACCAAAACTGAACCTGTAAATATACTCGGTATGACCCGAGCATTGAAAGGGAAGAACGCCTGGATCAGTCTGGTAAACCAGCGTGAGAAACACACTCAACAGAATTTATTAAATTACCAAACTTTTCCCTTTCAAAACAAAAGTATCTCGTAAGACTTGCCTACACATAAACACAGACTTGTTTTTACCTTACGATAACAAAAACATCTCATATCAAATCATCTTATATTATACTAGTGTCTAGTATACAAATTATATTAATCATAGCCGAAATTGTTACATTGATTAAATTCCAGCATATAGCCCAAAATGGGTAATACAATCAAAATGGGAGGCACGTAATGGAGTTTCGATTTCCATAAAAATGACCAAGTGAAGGGACTACCTTCCGACAGTACATCTCTAGAGGAATGCACCGAGGAACATCGCAAAGGAACCTCTACCAACACAAGACCGGCCTATCTCTGTTACTAGATAGTACCGAATATATCATCCCCCGGTCGTTACCGACCTTTCCAAGGTCCCTCATAGCATACAAACCACATTAATTTACATCCCGAACGTCATAGCGGGAAGAAATATATGTAGAAGTGGATGATCATAACCTAATGGGAGCGACCCACTTAGTGCATCTAACCCTGTTTCGGTCATTTCCGGTTGATGAGGCCTGAGGTAACGATTAGCTTTCACATATCACATATCACATATCACATCACTTTGAATGCCACACGGCCATTTCCGTTGACTACTAATTGCCTTCCATAAAAATACAACCCTTAAGCTCATACGTCTCAAGGAGGGTGTTAAGCTAAGAGAAGTTGCCTTCTCCGCCACCACTGATGTACGATTGTAAAAACCAATGTACGTAATCTTTAGAAATTCAATGTCAGACAAACGTCCATACAAGTTGTCCAGGAACAGGACAAGCCGAAGGTACTTTCCTACCACATCCTGTCGGGAAATCCCTAGGATTAGTAGCGAATAGTCCTTGCATTGGATATTTCATAACGAAGAGACTACTGCTACCGGATGTATATTGGGATTTTAACCCCAAACGATCAATAAGCAGTCCTCCACTATGAAAATCCTAAATATCAATATCATTGACCAACCTGCACAATCTTCACATAAATGTTGGTCCGAAGTGGTTTTCGGATAAACCGATCCCGGACTTTTCGCACCAATCAACGCAAAAGCGTTTCTCAACCTCACACAGAAACTAAGTCTCATAGACTTATCACGTCTCCAACTTTCAACTTGCTATCCTTCGGCCAAGAAGGATGCTTGATAGATTTGAGTAATACTCCGCACTATACGAATCAACATCCTCAACACAAATGATAATAAAGCCTACATAGATGGCTACGTACTAAGTGTACGACTAAATAGTTCCCACATCAAGTCGAGGAACTAAAAATGGCCAAATTTGATAGTCGATTCTTTAACTATCAAAGAAAACAAACAAATATCTAGCACCATAAGCAATCACCAGGCCCTTTTAATTAATCTTTTATTAATTAAATCACTTGTCAAATATTCACTTCAAATTATCTTTAAAAAAGATATATTCTCAAAAACATTTGAACATTTCACTATTGGAAAACATTTCATTTACTTATTTAATAATAAGTAATTCACAAATTAATTAATTTTCAACACTTGGAAAATATTACATATACTTAAATCAGGATTAAGTATATATTTTATTCTTTAAGGAAAACATTCTCTAAAACACATTTATTCGGGTCAAAACGAATGTTGCGTAAAACATTGTTACGACAACCCAAAATCACTAGTATAGAGATTCAATAATTAGATAGATATATAAATCCCATTTACTATACAAAACATCTCTTTTCGAAAATCATTTACTATAACAATAGTGTTATAGTCCATCATTTCCTTACTTCTAGAAAATGTCTATTTCAAAAATGAATGCTGAAATTTATGCATTCGATACTTAACACATTTTAAAACATCTTCAAAACATTTTACTCCATTTAATAATATCACTTTTCAAAACATTCATTTAATTTTAAAATATTATTCACTGTCCAAAATCGTGAATATAATTCTCTTATCCAAATTCATTGCTTCCACATATTTGTTAAAGGATTATCCACTGTCCAAAATCATGAATATATCTCTTTTAATAAACTATAATAACTAACTTATCAAATTAAATTGATTTTGGATTTATAAAACAATGTTTATAAATTCCATTTATTATTTTATAAAAACTTCCATTTATAAAATTCCTTTATTAACAAATTCCATTTATATCTCATTTATATTCCAAAATCCAATTATAAGTTAATTACTTGTAAATCTCTTTATTTTACAAATTCATTCTTTTATAACTTCACAAATTTTATAAATCTATAAATCTTATTTACTTATAAAATCCATTTATAACTCCATTTTAACACTTATAAAACTCCTTTATAATTCCATCATTTTTGATTTATAAAAATATCAATTTTATAAATCTTATATACATACCATTTATAATTAGTCAAGAATTATCGGTTTAAACTATTTTACAAAATAGTTAACTCCATATTCGAAAAATCACATTTTAATATATTTCACAAAAATCATAATTTTTATAACATAAAAATTATAACTCTTATTTATTTAATATAAATCATTCCTTAACAATTCAAAATTTATATATTTTCAAAATCACTTGAAAATCCTTTTTATTTTGAAATCATCACTTTAAAATTTTAATTTACCCAAAAATAGGCCCAATGCTGCAACAACACTAAATACATCAATCACGGTATCCAAAACATCATATACCACATGATAACAGCATATATCACAATATCTGGAAATAAAATCAGAACTGGTGAGGAATCCAGTTGGATCCCTCCAACCTGCCACCTGCAACAAATATACATATTAGAATATGTGTACAATGTCCGCTTCAAGGCAGACGCACGTACAAAAGGTCATCTGCTCATACACGGGAACGTATAGAGTCTCATCTGCTCCAATAGGCAGGAATATATCCAAATCAATCAATATATATATATAATATCATATATCATCGAAAAAGTCATCAATCATCATAAATAAATTTATTTCTCACTTATATAAAAATATCAGTGAGTCAGAAAGAGTGAGTTGTACTCACTTTGATTCCAATAGAAAGAGAAATTATTATCAAGCAATTAGTTCTACTTCTTCTATAAAACAAGTAAAGATGACTCAAACTATAAAAGCTATAATTAAAAAAAACAAGCCGTGGATTTTTCTATTTGGAAATTGGAGATAGAAAGACAAGTAGCTAATGATGTTAATGATACCATCAAATCTAGTTCTTCAACTTTTACGAAATTTATACCTAATTTGCAAGAAAATCATGTTGCTAGTCCCGTAATACCATATACAGAAGGTTCTTCTAATTTAGGTGATTCTCATATGAACAATAACCTAGTTGCCTCTCCAACTGTCTCACATAATGATATTCATTCATCTACAAAAGGGAAAAAAATATAATGCTATTATAATATATATATATATATATATATATATATATGTAGCTAAAGGTTATGCTTGAACACAACCAATTTATCATTTTAGGAAGGTGATACCGATTGTAGAGAAAGTTATTTTGGTGGTTGATGTTCTTGAATCAGATGCACTAATTTACGATGGTTCTCAAAATAGAATGTACAAGCTGTGTGAATTTTCAGATGGTGGCTTCGTTATATGGCCGAAGTTTCGTATTCGGTATTCGTAGAATTTAACTATGAACCGTATCTTTTCTTTTGTTATTTCAATTTGATATTATTATGGAATTGGTAAACTATGTATTGAATTTAGTAACCTAATTATGTGTTCAGTTTCTCTTTTGTTAATTGATACTCTATTTTGTTACCATGATTATGGAAGTTGTTTATTGATATTGATTTGTCATAATTTTCTAAATTGAGATAATATTATTTTTTAATTCATATTATATATAGTCTACATTGTACTCATGCATACCATATTAGTTATTGCAACGGTTATTAATGTTAGAATATAGAAATTTCCAACATTTGTTTATGTTACTAGTTTGTTATTGCTCCTACTTATATCCGTTGTAAATATCATATTATCAACGCTTATAACCGTTTAAAAAATATGTTCTAAAGCTTATACCCGTTGGGAAAAGGTATTCTTCAACGCATACAAGCGTTGGAAAAAAATATCTTCCAATGCTTATAAGTGGCACAAATAAATGCCCAAGCTCCTATAACAGCACATATAAGTGTTACTGAAATTGCTTGCAACACTTATATTCATTGAGAATTCTCTGTTTTAGTGTAGTTGGTTTATGACATGTGATGAATAAGAGTGTCACAATTATGGGAGTTGCTAAGGGACTATAGCAAATAGGCTATTTTCATTAGTGTTTCCTAGAGCAGTGACGCGGTACGTTGGTTTCCCATGTAGATGACTAAGGTAGATGTGACGACTCGCAAATCCGTACAATTTGAATCGACAATAAACCAAACATGTCCGACCCAAAAAGCACAAACTGACGAAAAGACATGAGAAAGAAAAGAAGAAAGAAGAAGAGAAGAGAAGAAAGAGAGAAGAGAGAACCAAACAGAACAATACAGAATCTCACATCGCAGCGAAAAACATATAATATCATATCAATGATCTTTACAAAACAGAAACTGTATATACATACATCAATCAGAGTTCAACAATCAATCACTAATCATCAGCCTGGATAGTTATAATAACCTGTCCTTACAATTCCCGATAATATAAACAACAAAGCAGCGGATAATCAAAACAGATATGTGTATACAAAAATGAAGATCTCTAGCTCGTCTACTGAAGCTCCAAAAGTACCAAAACTGAACTTATAAATATACTGGGTATGACCCGAGCATTGAAAGGGAAGAACGCCTGGATCAGTCTGGTAAACCAGCGTGAGAAACACACTCAACAAAATTTATTAAATTACCAAACTTTTCCCTTTCAAAACAAAAGTATCTCGTAAGACATGCCCACACATAAACACAGACATGTTTTTACCTTACGATAACAAAAACATCTATATCAAATCATCTTATATTATACTAGTGTCTAGTATACAAATAATATTAATCATAGCCGAAATTGTTACATTGATTAAATTCCATCATATAGTCCAAAATGGGTAATACAATCAAAATGGGAGGCATGTAATGGAGTTTCGATTTCCATACAGATGACCAGGTGAAGGGACTACCTTCCGACAGTACATCTCTAGAGGAATGCAATGAGGAACATCGCAAAGGAACCTCTACCAACACAAGACCGGCCTATCTCTGTCACTATATAGTACCGAATATATCATCCCCTGGTCGTTACCGACCTTTTCGAGGTCCCTCATAGCATACAAACCACATTAATTTACATCCCGAACGTCATAGCGGGAAGAAATATATGTAGAAGTGGATGATCATACCCTAATGGGAGCACCCACTTAGCCTTGCTGCATCTAACCCTATTTCGGTCATTTCCGGTTGATGAGGCCTGAGGTAACGATTACCTTTCACATAACACATATCACATATCACATCACTTTGAATGCCACACGGCCATTTCCGTTGACTACTAATTGCCTTCCATATAAATACAACCCTTAAGCTCATACGTCTCAAGGAGGGTGTTATGCTAAGAGAAGTTGCCTTCTCCGCCACCACTGATGTACGATTGTAAAAACCAATGTACGTAATCTTTAGAAATTCAATGTCATACAAACGTCCATACAAGTTGTCCAGGAACAGGACAAACCGAAGGTACTTTCCTACCACATCCTGTCAGGAAATCCCTAGGATTAGTAGCGAATAGTCCTTGCATTGGATATTTCATAACGAAGAGACTACTACTACCGGATGTATATTGGGATTTTAACCCCAAACGATCAATAAGCAGTCCTCCACTATGAAAATACTAAATATCAATATCATTGACCAACCTGCACAATCTTCGCATAAATGTTGGTCCGAAGTGGTTTTCGGATAAACCGATCCCGGACTTTTCGCACCAATCAACGCAAAAGCGTTTCTCAACCTAACACAGAAACTAAGTCTCATAGACTTATCACGTCTCCAACTTTCAACTTGCTATCCTTCGGCCAAGAAGGATGCTCGATAGATTTGAGTAATACTCCGCACTATACGAATCAACATCCTCAACACAAATGATAATAAAGCCTACACAGATGGCTACGTACTAAGTGTACGACTAAATAGTTCCCACAACAAGTCGAGGAACTAAAAATGGCCAAATTCGATAGTCGGTTCTTTAACTATCAAAGAAAACAAACAAATATCTAGCACCATAACCAATCACTAGGCCCTTTTAATTAATCTTTTATTAATTAAATCACATGCCAAATATTTACTTCAAATTATCTTTAAAAAAGATATATTCTCAAAACTATTTCAACATTTCACTATTGGAAAAAATTTCCATTTACTTATTTAATAATAAGTAATTCACAAATTAGTTTATTTTCAACACTTGGAAACTATTACATATACTTAAATCAGGATTAAGTATATATTTTATTCTTTAAGGAAAACATTCTCTTAAACACATTTATTCGGGTCAAAACGAATGTTGCGTAAAACATTGTTACGACAACCCAAAATCAATAGTATAGGGATTCGATAATTAGATAGATATATAAATCCCATTTACTATACAAAACATCTCCTTTCGAAAATCATTTACTATAACAACAGTGTTATAGTCCATCATTTCATTACTTCTCGAAAATGTCTATTTCAAAAATGAATGCTGAAATTTATGCATTCGATACTTAACACATTTTAAAACATCTTCAAAACATTTTATTCCATTTAATAATATCACTTTTCAAAACATTCATTTAATTTTAAAATATTATTCACTGTCCAAAATCGTGAATATAATTCTCTTATCCAAATTCATTGCTTCCACATATTTATTAAAGGATTATCCACTGTCCAAAATCATGAATATATCTCCTTTAATAAACTATAATAACTAACTTATCAAATTAAATTGATTTTGCATTTATAAAACAATGTTTATAAATTCCATTTATTTTTTTATAAAAACTTCCATTTATAAAATTCCTTTATTAAGAAATTCCATTTATATCTCATTTATATTCCAAAATCCAATTATAAGTTAATTACTTGTAAATCTCTTTATTTTACAAATTCATTCTTTTATAACTTCACAAATTTTATAAATCTATAAATCTTATTTACTTATAAAATCCATTTATAACTCCATTTTAACACTTATAAAACTCCTTTATAATTCCATCATTTTTTATTTATAAAAATATCAATTTTATAAATCTTATATACATACCATTTATAATTAGTCAAGAATTATTAGTTTAAACTATTTTACAAAATAGTTAACTCCATATTCGAAAATCACATTTTAATATATTTCACAAAAATCATAATTTTTATAACATAAAAATTATAACTCTTATTTATTTAATATAAATCATTCCTTAACAATTCAAAATTTATATATTTTCAAAATCACTTGAAAATCCTTTTTATTTTAAAATCATCACTTTAACATTTTAATTTACCCAAAAATAGGCCCAATGCTGCAACAGCACTAAATACATCAATCACGACATCCAAAACATCATATACCACATGATAACAGCATATATCACAATATCTAGAAATAAAATCAGAACTGGTGAGGAATCCAGTTGGATACCTCCAACCTGCCACCTGCAACAAATATACATATTAGAATATGTGTACAATGTCCGCTTCAAGGAAGACGCACGTACAAAAGGTCATCTGCTCATACACGGGAACGTATAGAGTCTCATCTGCTCCAATAGGCAGGAATATATCCAAATCAATCAATATATATATATATATATAATATCATATATCATCGAAAAAGTCATCAATCATCATAAATAAATTTATTTCTCACTTATATAAAAATATCAGTGAGTCAGAAAGAGTGAGTTGTACTCACTTTGGTTCCAATAGTAGTTGCAGTGTTTTATTCTGAATAAAATTAAACAAGCTTTTAATTTTACCTAAAATTTTTACTAGCTCCAATCAACTCCAAACCAGCTCTAAAATGTTGTTCTCGTCAATATAAACCCAACGCAACTTGTTTCGTCAAAAACTGACCTCGTATGAATAAGTTATAGCATTTTAAAGTTTATACAAATTAATATATAAATTAATTTACAAATTTTATTTTTATTTTTAAAACCTTAAATTATCATAGCCGCTTGATTTCAAAAACCAAGAGCTGGCCATGAGTTCCTTCCTCTCCCTAGGCTTTCACGTACGCGCGTTACCTTTTTTTGTTTTTTTTTCGTACAACGTCGCGTACCACCATGAGGAGCCACCACCAACGCCGCCCGCTCGCGCCAACCCTCCGCCATGCTCGCCTCTAGTCGCGCAAAGCCACTCGCACACGCCTACGTGCCAAAATTCCCACCGACGAACCCAAAACTGCTGCCGAACGCACGCAAATCACGACCACCATAGTGCTTCGATCGATGATTGGAGGTTATGGATTTGTTCGTGGGGAGATGGGCTACAATTTTCATGTAGAACGTTTTGGCTGAAGAGGCTCCGATCGTCATGGACAATATCGGCCGTTGATTGGGAAGAGGGGGGTGGATGCTGACCTAGGGTTAGGGTTTTGACCAATTGAATGATAAAGATCCTCTATTTATAAGCAATATAAATTTACTATTCATCCGAAAAAATTTCGAACTCCAATCGAAGCGTGCCGCTTGACGTTTATAATGTTTTACCCCTATTCCGAACACAATGGAATATATATCGGGACCCAATTCGATCATATTTGGAAGATAGGTTTTTGAATCGACTTATTTAAATTAAAATTTACTTAAACAAATTTCTATGTGTTTCAGCTTCGTACGACCAAACCGTAAGTCCGATTGATACGAAATTTGAAATCCTAAAATATATAACATTACAGATCCAATGAAACTAGTTTCGTCGAAATCCGAGATAGTATCAGAAATGACTATTTTTACATGTCAATTAAATATTAAAATATTCAATTTCTCTAAATTAACCTTTAACTCAATTTTAAAAGTTTACTAACATCATTCTAATTCAAATAGAATTTAATTCAACTTTATAAATCATTTTTCATTCACATCAAATTTAAATTCCAATTATTTCTGCAATTTCAAATATTAAATTAACAATTTAATTATCCAATTAAATCACTATATTCGAAATATAAGTTCTTCAGCTTATAAAATCTACTTGTGAATATTTAAAAACAATTAAATATCCCAATTTCGAATGACTGAAATTATGGTTCATTACATTCTCCCATACTTAAAAGAATTTCGTTCTCGAAATTACCGAGCAAGAAAAAGTCACAAAATACATTAACTTTTCAAAAACAAATCGTTCGAATTAGATTTCAAATTCATTTAAACTTTTAACCTTTTCCAAAATCCATTAGTTAAACTTCTTATAAAAACATTTCTAAGTTTTCAAATTCATACTTAGTTTTCTTTTCAAAACCACTAATATCATTTAACTTTTAACTCAATATCAACATTTTAGTTATCAATTTTTTTTTCCAATTTTTCCCAAAAATTTTCTAACGCCTTAAATTTTCAAAAAAATTCGCCATAGCCTCCTTTGCACGGTTCAATCATAGTAGGATCACTCACAAATATACATCTCATCTTCGAGGATGAGGCATCCTGTAGGGAAAAAAATATAAAAGTACAATATGTAATCCGAGATATGTACTTTATGTATTATTAGCGAGCGTATATGGCTGATATAGCGCGAAAGCGAGCTCCAAATGCGAAGCAAGCACCATTCGCACCTACTAAATACTCAAAAAACAAATGAGAAACATGTATATAGAAAGTAATATCAATATACAACATATACCAACACAACAACTATATATGCCAATATAGCAAATGCAATCAAAAACAACAAATTCAACCATCAAACAACTATCATCCAACTAACATCCAACAAACCAATCTCTATCTAGTCAATCCATAACCAAATCAATATAAATTCATTTCTCAATTAATATTCATTGAATTGGTTTTCAGTTTATTCACATTTGATTCATTAACATTGGATTTTACTTACATTCATTTATTCATATTCAATTAGTTTGCATTCACTAATTTACATTCAAGTTAATTCACTTCCAATTCAAATCAAATCAAATTCAATTCTATTTAGATTCACTTACTATCAATTTGAATTCAATTATTTAGCTTTCAATTTTATTAATTCAATTTCATTAACACTTAATGAATTTCTATTCAATCAACTAATATCCATCTAACAACCAATGCATATCCAACATAACCAAATTAATTTAATTTACACTCATATTTACTTCGTTTACATTCAATTGGTTTAATACTTTTAATTCCATCTAGTTGATATCTAATTGACTTTCATTCAATTATTCGATTGCTAATTCATTTTACAAGTAAAGTTGAATTTCCTTATATAACTCAAATTCATATTCATCACTTCACTTTATTAATTCATTTTGATATCAAATTCAACTTCATTCAACACCACTTAAGTTATGTTCCATTTCATTCTCACTTGCATTTACTTCCACTATATACAACTTAAGTTCACTACTAATTTAATTCAAATTCTATTTTATTTAACTCATTTCATTAGCTCATTTCTTTTTCTTTACTTGAGTTAAATTTCAAATCACATATTTATTATGCTAACTCAAATTTATTTTAACTTTACCAAAGTTAAATTTATTATCTCATACTATAAGTCCAAATTCATTTTACTTATATTTATCAATTTCAAATTGGATTTTAAATTCAAATTCGTTTATCAAAACAAAACTTAAATTTTCAATTTATTAATGGTAACAAATCCATCACATAGAAACTCGAAAATGATACTGATGATGCTGCAGTCATCACCCTTGTTATTTTCCAGTAACAGTAGTGAATTCAATGCTTTTTATTCTTTTAAAAATCCTTTTTTATTTATAAATCACATTTACAAATTTTTTTACTTATATAATTTCACTATTTTACTTTACTTATATAAGATTCATTTCAAATTCATTTATCTTATTTAGATTCATAATAATATAACCTCTTCAACTTTGAAAAATAACTTTCAAAATCAACATGATTCAAATTTTCAAATTCTTAGTCTAAATTCCATCTTTATTATTTATAACTCATATTTATAAATATACTCATGTAGTTTCATTTCTTATATATAAGATTATTTCCAATTGTAAATCATATTAATTATAATTCCATACTTTATAATTCATTTGCTTATATAATTTATTCTTTCACAATTGTTGTATTTATTTAGATTATTCAAAAAGCTTTTATTAACTTATATATATTTACATTTTCAAACAACAAACAATCAATTAGATACACTATAATGATTTCTGAAAAATTATTCCTTTATATACAAAATATAATAGAGGTAAAATTATTTATTTACCCAATTTAAAAAACAATACTATGTCGACTTGCCTCATTTAAGTTTTTATAAATCCCTATCGATAACATGGTGTTCCACATACCGACCAGAATTCACAAACAACTCAATGGATAAGTAAACACAATATAAAACATTTTTATATCGCTACTAAATATGCGCTCGTATATATAATACCCTCAAACTCAATCTAGGGTGCTACTAACCCTATCTATACTGAGTACACATCAAAGCATAGGAATATACAAAATCTAAGCTATGATACCATGTGTGACGATCCACAAATCCGTACCCTTTGATTCGACAATAAACCACACATGTCCGACCCAAAAAGCACAAACTGATGAAAAGTCATGAGAAAGAAAAGAAGAGAGAAGAAGAGAAGAGAAGAAAGAGAGAAGAGAGAACCAAACAGAACAATAGAGAATCTCACATCGCAGCGGAAAACATATAATATCATATCAATGATCTTTACAAAACAGAAACTGTATATACATACATCAATCAGAGTACAACAATCAATCACTAATCATCAACCTGGACAGTCATAATAACCTGTCCTTACAATTGCCGATAATATAAACAACAAAGCAGCGGATAATCAAAATAGATATGTGTATACAAAAATGAAGATCTCCAGCTCGCCTGCTTAAGCTCCAAAAGCACCAAAACTGAACCTGTAAATATACTTTGTTTGACCCGAGCATTGAAAGGGAAGAACGCCCAGATCAGTCTGGTAAACCAGCATGAGAAACACACTCAACTGCATTTATTAAATTACCAAACTTTTCCTTTTCAAAACAAAAGTATCTCGTAAGACACGCCCACACATAAACACAGACATGTTTTTACCTTACGATAACTAAAACATCTCATATCAAATCATCTTATATTATACTAGTGTCTAGTATACAAATAATATTAATCATAGCCGAAATTGTTACATTGATTAAATTCCAGCATATAGCCTAAAATGGGTAATACAATCAAAATGGCAGGCACGTAGTGGAGTTTGGATTTCCATACAAATGACTAGGAGAAGGGACTACCTTCCGGCAGTACATCTCTAGAGGAATGCACCGAGGAACATCACAAAGGAACCTCTACCAAGACAAGACCGGCCTATCTCTGTAACTAGATAGTACCGAATATATCATCCCCCGGTCGTTACCGACCTTTCCTAAGGGCCCTCATAGCATACAAACCACATTAATTTACATCCCGAACGTCATAGCGGGAAGAAATATATCTAGAAGAGGATGATCATATCCTAATAGGAGCGACCCACTTAGCATTGCCGCATCTAACCCTGTTTCAATCATTTCCGGTTGATGAGGCCTGAGGTAACGATTACCTTTCACATATCACATCACTTTGAATGCCACACGACCATTTCCGTTGACTACTAATTGCCTTCCACAAAAATACAACCCTTAAGCTCATACGTCTCAAGGAGGGTGTTAAGTTAAGAGAAGTTGCCTTCTCCGCCACCACCGATGTACGATTGTAAAAACCAATGTACGTAATCTTAAAAATGCAATGACAGACAAACGTCCATACAAGTTATCCAGGAATAGGTCAAACCGAAGGTACTTTCCTACCACATCCTGTCGGGAAATCCCTAGGATTAGTAGCGAATAGTCCTTACATTGGATATTTCATAATGAAGAGACTACTGCTACTGGATGTATATTGGGAGTTTAACCACAAATGATCAACAAGCAGTCCTCCACTATGAAAATCTTAAATATCAATATCATCGACCAACCAGCACGATCGTCGCATAAATGTTGGTTCGAAGTGGTTTTTGGATAAACCAATCACGGTCTCTTCACACCAATCAACGCAAAAGCGTTTCTCAACCTCACACAGAAACTAAGTCTCATAGAATTATCACGTCTCCAACTTTCAACTTGCTATCCTTCGGCCAAGAAGGAAGCTCGATAGATTTGAGTAATACTCCGCACTATACAAATCAACATATTCAACACAAATGATAATCAAGCCTACACAGATGGCTACGTACTAAGTGTACGACTAAATGGTTCCCACATCAAGTCGAGGAACTAAAAATGGCTAAATATGATAGTCGGTTCTTTAATTATCAAAACAAACAAACAAACATCTAGCACCATAAGCAATCACTAGACCCTTTTAATTAATCTTTTATTAACTAAATCATTTGCCAAATATTCACTTCAAATTATCCTTAAAAAAGATATATTCTCAAAACCATTTCAAGATTTTACTATTGGAAAATATTTCCATTTACTTATTTAATAATAAGTAATTCACAAATCAATTTATTTTCAACACTTAGAAAATATTACATATACTTAAATCAGGATTAAGTATATATTTTATTCTTTAAGGAAAACATTCTCTTAAACACATTTATTTGGGTCAAAATGAATGTTGCGTAAAACAACGTTACGACAACCCAAAATCACTAGTATAGGGATTCGATAATTAGATAGATATATAAATCCCATATACTATACAAAACATCTCCTTTCAAAAATCATTTACTATAACAACAGTGTTATAGTCCATCATTTCCTTACTTCTCGAAAACGTCTATTTCAACAATGAATACAGAAATCTATGCATTCGATACTTAACACATTTTAAAACAACTTCAAAACATTTTACTCCATTTAATAATATCACTTTTCAAAGCATTCATTTAATTTTAAAATATTATTCACTGTCTAAAATCGTAAATATAATTCTCTTATCCAAATTCATTGCTTCTACATATTTATTAGGATTATCCACTGTCCAAAATCGTGAATATATCTCCTTTAATAAACTATAATAATTAACTTATCAAATTAAATTGATTTCGGATTTATAAAACAATGTTTATAAATTCCATTTATTATTTTATAAAAACTTCCATTTATAAAATTCCTTCATTAGAAAATTCCATTTATATCTCATTTATATTCCAAAATCAAATTATAAGTTAATTACTTGTAAATCTCTTTATTTTACAAATTCATTCTTTTATAACTTCATAAATTTTATAAATCTATATATCTTATTTACTTATAAAATCCATTTATAACTCCATTTTAACACTTATAAAACTCCTTTATAATTCCATCATTTTTTATTTATAAAAATATCGATTTTATAAATCTTATATATATATACCATTTATAATAAGTCAAGAATTATCAATTTAAACTATTTTAGAAAATAGTTAACTCCATATTCCAAAAATCACATTTTAATATATTTCACAAAAATCATAATTTTTATAACATAAAAATTATAGCTCTTATTTATTTAATATAAATCATTCCTTAACAATTCAAAATTTATATATTTTCCAAATCACATGAAAATCCCTTTTATTTTGAAATCATCACTTTAACATTTTAATTTACCTAAAAATAGGCCCAATGCTGTAACAACACTAAATACATCAATCACGGCATCCGAAACATCATATACCACATGATAACAGCATATATCACAATATCTATAAATAAAATCAGCACTGGTAAGGAATCCAGTTGGATCCCTCTAACCTGTCACCTGGAACAAATATACATATTAGAATATGTGTACAATGTCCGCTTCAAGGTAGACGCGCGTACAAAAGGTTATCCGCTCATACACGGGAACATATAGGGTCACATCTGCTCCAATAGGCAGGAATACATCCAAATCAATCCATATATATAATATACCATCCAAACAATCATCAATCGTCATAAATAAGTTTATTTCTAACTTATATAAAAATATCAGTGAGTCAGAAAGAGTGAGTTGTACTCACTTTGGTTCCAATAGCAGTTGCAGTGTTTTATTCCGAATAAAATTAAACAAGCGTATAATTTTACCCAAAATTTTCACATCCAATCAACTCCAAACCCGCTCTAAAATGTTGTTCTCGTCAATACAAACCCAATGCAACTTGTTTCGTCAAAAACTGACCTCGTATGAAGAAGTTATAGCATTTTAAAGTTTATACAAATTAATATATAAATTAATTTACAAATTTTATTTTTATTTTTAAAACCTTAAATTATCACAGCCGCTTGATTTCAAAAACCAAGATCTGGCCGTGAGTACCTTCTTTCCCTCAGGCTTTCACGTACGCGCGTTTCCTTTTTTCGTTTTTTTTCGTACAACGTCGCGTGCCACCACTAGGAACCACCACCAACGCCGCCCGCTCACGCCAACCCTCCGCCATGCTCGCCTCTTGCCGCATATAGCCACTCGCACGCGCCTACGTCCCAAAATTCCCACCGGCGAACCCAAAACTACTGCCGAACGCACGCTAATTACGGCCACCACAGTGCTTCGATCGATGATTGGTGGGTATGGATTTGTTCATGGGGAGATGGGCTACAACTTTCATGTAGAACATTTTGGCTGAAGAGGCTCTGATCATCGTGGACAATATCAATCGTTGATTGGGAAGAGGGGGTGGCTACTGTTGACCTAGGGTTAGGGTTTTGACTAATTGAATGATAAAGATCCTTTATTTATAAGCAATATAAATTTACTATTCATCCGAAAAATTTTCAAACTCCAATCGAAGCGTGCCGCCTGGCGTTTACAATGTTTTACCCATATTCCGAACACAATGGAATATATATCGGGACCCAATTCGATCATATTTGGAAGAAAGGTTTTCGAATTGACTTATTTAAATTAAAATTTACTTAAACAAATTTCTACGCTTTTCAGCTTCGTACGATCAAACCGTAAGTCCGATTGATACGAAATTTGAAATCCTACAATAATATAACATTACAGAATCAATGAAACTAGTTTCGTCAAAATCTGAGACAATATCAAAAATCAATATTTTACATGTCAATTAAATATTAAAATATTCAATTTCTCTAAATTAACTTTAATTCAATTTTAAAAGTTTACTAACATCATTCTAATTCAAATAGAATTTAATTCAACTTTATAAATCATTTTTCATTCACATTAAATTCAAATTATTTCTGCAATTTCAAATATTAAATTAACAATTTAATTATCCAATTAAATCACTATATTCGAAATATAAGTTATTCAGCTTATAAAATCTACTTGTGAATATTTAAGAACAATTAAATATCCCAATTTCAAATGTCTGAAATTCTGGGTCGTTACAATAGATGCACATCTAATGAGTTATTTAATGTTATTACCTCACTAGAGATGATGATTATATAACACTAAAGACTTGCTACGTGCTCACTTGTCATCTCAGATAGCCTAACCATATACTAGCTGTGTGTTGTCTCTCTTTATGACATTGGGGACTAGCTACAAGCTTGTCTGTCACTCTCTCTTAGAGTCATTTGATTGAGAGATCTATTTTTGTTCCATATGTTTATATCTCTTAGGGTCATTTGGTTGTGAAATTTCTCCTATTAGAACTATTGGTCGAGGTATTTTATAGCCTTTTGTTGCGTATTATGTTATGTTTGTGTGTTACATTATGAGTCCACATATCATGCTGAATATGTCTCTTAGGGCCATGTAGTTGAGAGTTCTCATCTCTCGTTAGGGCCAATGGTTCATCTCTCGTTATGGCCAACAGTCGAGATATACATTATCGAGTGTCATATTTAGATGGTAATTTGGTTGTTAGGATGATTTTTCACCAATTATGATAACTCGCATTTCTATACATGCCAAAAAAATGTCGCATCGAGAAATGCGGAACATCGGATTTACTAAAATATCACTACAAAGACTAAGATAACAATATGAAAAATAAGCTATCTAATCACAACCATTATAGCGGAAACAATATAGTAGATATATAATCTTAGAAAAAACAGCCTCAGAAATATCATATCATATCGTAGTCTCAGAAAATATTAGTACATAAGTCTAAATCAGAGTATATCACAAAAATATCCCACAAAAACCGAAACATGAAGATAACTGTACTGATAACTAATACATGATAAAGGACAAGAGTAGAAAACTAAGCTCTAGCTAGGCACGACTGCCTAAAAGCAAGAATGGGCCAGTCACCAGTTGCCCTGTCCACCTAAGGTAGGGAAAAAGAAAAAATGGAATGGGTCAGTCAATAGTCTGGTAAATGAGAACAAGACTAATAAGATAATTAAGTGAAATTAATTCTAAATCTTCTTTAAGTGATATAGAGTGCATATACTGCATCCATGCAATCTTGAGGTCATATACCTAAGTATACTTGTCAAACATAATGGGACAACCTACAAGTCGAACTCACATAATCGATTGCCCAAATTAGGATCTGCTATCCACTTCCTACTCACACTACACCTAGAGAGGGAGGACACCGTAAAGCAAACTCGCAAAATGACTCATCATTTGCACCCATGTCCATCTCTTGATCATAGTGGCAATGTGCCTCATATTGTACCGTTCCGGTGCATACCGCGTGTGAACTCCTGTTAGTACCGGGACCAATCTATCATGTAGCCACTTATTGTCTAGTGCTGGTGCCCGTTTTATGTGCACCCCGTTAGGACCAGGCTCTTTTTAACAGTCGTCTTCCTATAGCCACTTATTGTCTTGTGCCAATGTCCACCCGTACCACGTTGTGCAAGAACACATGCAGTACTTGGATATCCCATAAGAATCGGGCCCCTTAGATAGTGTTCTTTTCACTGCTATGCTGCAACGACTCATATTTTTAATGATCGAATATTTAAATAATTGATTTAAATATTGAATCGTTAATTAATTAACGGTCCCAAAAATGTGATTCTTTGCATACGATCGGATCAAAACTTGAGACCACTTCCATTGAGTTTGTATTGATGTTGCAAATTAAAATGAGTATAAGTTCGCTATATTTGAAGCTCAAATGATCTGATGGCCTAAATGATCTCGAAAAACATGAAATTATCATCCCAGGGCGCTATCTCAGATTGCGACAAACTTATACCATCGGGACTGAAAAAATGAGGTGATGTATCGAATGCATCGTGTGATCATACGAGCTCAAAACGTACAATCATTTATTTGAGAAAATAAATTAATTGAACATTTTATTAATCTTTTAAACCCAAACCTTCCTCTCCCATGGGATCCTACTGTTTCATTACCTGGAGGTTAAGAACACGGCCGTTACTTCCTTTGCTTCATTTAAAAATTAAAATATGATGATTCGGGCTATGGAAAATTACGAAACAAATCTCATTCAACTCGTATCGAGAAAATCTTCGAGCCCATACCAAAATTGAAGGGTGCGATCATGCTTGGCCGAGCCTACTTCATTCATAGGAAAACTAGGGTTAGGCCTTGGTGGAGGTAGAAGCGACGAGAGGCGAAACAGAGACTACCTGTGAACTTCCCTTTGCAATGCACTCTTCCCCATACCCTTGATTTGTGGTTCGATCAACCTAGGTTAATCATGACCATATAGGTTGAGGAAAAAGGAGTAGGTGATGCGTTTTGATCGATGGTGTCAGAGTGGATGATTTCAATGTCGGTAGGTCGAGCTATCAATATGGAGCACAACGACACAAACGACTTTCAATTTTGTTAGGTGGAGATTCATATTACTATCGAAATATGCACACGGTGATGGGTTCTGGGATCTGCACATACGTGAAAATGTAAAAAGGGGAGGAAGAATATTATGAGGGTAATTATATTGGTTAAAGTTAAGATTAATTAATTGTTTGTTTAATCCGTTATCCTATAAAATGAGTATCTTTTTCATACGAAGTCTGTTTTTGATTCGGTTTTTTGCACTGTGCTCGTAATGGAGAGCCTTACGATTTAGAGCTTGTTCGGCTAGATTTGGTTGAAGTGGAAGATATTGTCTCTCACCACACTATGAGTATTAGTATAGTATTAAAACGACGTTTTGAAATGATTTCTAACTTTAAAACATGATTTTTGACATATATAAACATATAGCTTATTCTATAAAGGAATTAAAAATGTTTTAAAATAGTTTTTAATTCAATATCACATTTGTTAATTGACGCACTATTTTAATGATAATTATGTTAGGAACTGAGATGTTGGTTTTGATGACAACAACCTTTTTAACTTATCTTATTATAAAATATATACTAACACTATTGTCTAGATAGATATGTATATGCAGGATATATATATATATATATATATATATATATATATATATTTATATGCAGGTATTGATTACTGAAGGCTGATCAGTATAAAGACTCAAGACTCAAGATTCAAGATTGAAGACTCTAGAGTATCAAGATCAAGATTTCAAGATATGTGTCTAGTTTATTGTTAAAACTTTATAATTAATAGCACGGAAATCTTCATTCCAAATTTCATTTGGGATGGAACCCATTTCTATCTTCTTAGTGGCTTACAAACCCACGACAAGTAGCTTACAAACCTACGACAAGTGGCTTACAAACCCACGAACATCCTAGTTTTGTACAAGTTCTCGAGTCCTGATGTGATGAGATATTCTACAGGAAGAAGCTTGCAAAACTACTTCAAAATGGTTTTTCAAAATGATTTTCAAAACTGCTTTTCAAAATGTTTTAGCCTTAAAAATTATCTTTTCAAATGATTTTCAAAAAGTTGTTTTAGCCTTAAAATATTCTTTGTTTTTGTTTTTAAATAAACTCTTGTTTTAAACTTCGTTTGTTTATAAAACTATCTTCTGATTTTTAAATATTCATTATAATATATATAAACTTGAGATTTAAAATCAAATTTATATATACATTCTAAAAATATAAGGCCCCGTTTGGTTTCGTTTTGAGTTTTGTGTTTTGCATTTTCAACATACACTACAAAATACAAGAAAATGTGGAAAAAAAATTCACAATTCTTAGCCATTGCGATGATGGACGGGAAATGAAGGAGATGAATTGTTTTCCATCCTTTTGTTATGTCTCAAAACACGAAAAATCAAATAAACTTGTTTTCTATTTTCTATGTTAGTTTCATTTTTCAAAATCGTCTGTTTTTCAACAATACATAATAAATGCAAATTTTTTTTAGACGAAAACACAAAACTAAAAATAGCAAACCAAACGGGGCCTAATTTTCTACTCTTCTTTATTTTAAAACATAGGAAAATTAGTTTATTTTACTCCAGGATCATTTCATCTTGTTTTCCGTTCAATACCATTTTCAAAACAAATTTTACATTATTTTTAACTTAGGGATGTCGACATCATGGGATACCCCATGTCAACATGGTGGCCGTTAAATTCAAAAGTTTCAATTTTCAAAAGAAGTGTCTGTTCGTTTAAATCTCTTCACGAATGGTTATGACCGTTACTGGTCTATAAATAACCTTCACAAATGAAATTTTTAACTAAACCCTTTCTTATTTTCTTTACTCCTTCTTCTCCATAAATCCATATTCTAAAAATTTCATATTTTAAGATCGTGCCGAAATTCTACCGAATTCTCAAGTGAATCAAATTAGAATCTCATTTTTGCTTGATTCTCTGCCCTCTCTCGAAGATCAAAGTGCTATTCAGAGTTATAGGATCAATTTGTAATCAAAAGTTTATCGAGTCTCTCTATAAGGTGTGGTTGTGCCAGGAAATCAATTGGGTAATCTTGTGGCCCGTAAATCAAGAGAGTTTGCCCCGGACTCATGAGACAGGAGGGTACCTCAAGGCCTTTAGAAACTGAGGATTGTAATCTCGACTTTGGTATAATAAAAATTTGTATGAGGTGCTTTGCCTTGGTACAGGACTGGATGTAGGGTAACTCTGAACCAGTATAAAATCTGGTGTGTTCTTTCCTTTTACTGCTTTTTATTTACTTTCTGCATCTGTGTTTGATTCTGTGATTAAGTTCTGCATTTGTTTGTGTCATAATTTTAATTTAGTCAATATAAGTCTTAGAATCCATTAAACACTATTCACCCCCCTCTAGTGTTCAATTAGCCTTAAGATCCTTAATCCGCATTTCCTTTCTATTGGTCTCAGAGCATAGGTTTTCATAGTTATCATAATCTGAAACTTGAAAATTGTTTTAATGGCTACCAACACTAGTAATGTCAACTCTGGCACTAGTTCTATTAACACTAACACTAGTACATTAGTAGAAGGTCAGTCTACTGTCAGACCACCATTTTTCAATGGCAGTAATTATGAATATTGGGCTTGTAGAATGGAAATTTATTTACAATAAGTAGGATTAGACACTTGGAATATCACACAAACTGAGTATGTTAAACCAACTACTGATTTTGCCCAGTGGACTACTGAGCAAAAGAATGTTGTACAAAATAACTCAAAGGCCATGAATATATTATTTTGTTCGCTATATAGGAATGAGTTTAATAGAGTGTCTGTCTGTAAGTCTGCATTTGAAATTTGGAAAATTTTGCAAGTTACTCATGAAGGAACAAGAAAAGTTAAACAAACTAAAATTTCCATATTAACTAATCAGTTTCAATTGTTTAAAATGCATGCAAATGAGTCCATTTCCGACATGTATTGTCGATTTCAAGATATTGTCCATTCATTAATTGCACTGGGAAAAAGATTTTCGGAGGAAGACCAAGTCAGAAAAATTCTAAATTCACTCACTCCAGAATGGGATCAAAAGACACTTGCAATCGAAGAAGCAAATGATATCAGTCTAATGAAAATAGAAGAATTGATTGGGAATATGATGTCTTATGAAGTTTAACTTCAAGGAAGAAGAGAAAACAAGGTTATAGAAAAGAAGTCATTAGCATTCAATGCAACAACTGAAGATTCGGAACCAGACAGTGATGAGAAGATTTCTTTCATGACAAGAAACTTCCAGAAATTCCTTAAATATAGGAAAATGAATAATTACAAAAGAAACGATCAAAGAAATTCCAAAAATAATACGGAGAACATCAACAATGATAGATGCTACAATTGCAATAAAGTCGGGCATCATAGGAAAGATTGTCCGTATCCAGATAAACAGTTGTTCCCTCCAAACAATGATCCATCAAGGAAAAGAAAGAAAGCATACACAACAACTCTTGATGACTCAGACTCATCATCCAGTGACGATGAAAAGAAGATGGATAATTCAAATCTGTGTTTCACTGCTATTCATGAATCAAACGACGATGGGAGTATGGATCTAAAAATAGGTACGCATTTACATTATTTTTAGTTTTCTTTTTTTAACGGATGCTTGTTTGTTTGCTTGATTTTTTAATTTCCTTGAATTTTAAATTCAAATTTTTCCCTTGAAATTTGAATTTTAAATTAAAAAACAATATTATTTTTATAATATTTTAAATATTAAATTATTAATATTTAAGTATTATTATATTTAATGTTATCACGGGAATTATATAAGTAGAATATAGGAAATAATATATACATTTATTAGAAATTAGGAATAGTCACTTGTCCTTTGATTCAATAGGCACATGTCGACATACCGGGATACCCCATGTCAACATGCCCCTCAGAAATTTGATTTCAAATTTGAATTCAAACTTTTGATTTTCCCTCCACCTTTTCACCGACTTCAATGCTCTGGAAAAATGCCTCTTGACCAGAGAACATGTCTATAGAATCTCTATTTAATTTACTCTCTTTATCATCACTTTTCACTTTTATTTAAAATTTCAAATTTATCTTTATTATCTTCAACTCCTCTCAAACTTCTTCAATGGCCTCTTCAAGCACTCCTAACACTATTAGACTTCCAAAATCTATCAAAAACTTTCTCTTTAATGACCCGGAAGCTATCAAAGCTTACATAAACTATATAAACTTTAGTAAAATACATACGGGGAAATTTGCTATTTTTGAAGATTTTCCTTCTTATGAAATTGAAAATCTTTTTCAACAATGTTCTATTCTTAGTGTAGTAGATAACAAACAAAATGATTTTGTATGTTATCCAAACCTTGTTAAGATGTTTTATGCGAATTTAAATCGTGGTTTTTATGATGGGCAAGATGGACAAATTTGGAGTAGTGTTAAAGGAACACAAATAGTTTTGGATTGTGAAATTTTAGGAAATATTTTGGGATGCAAGTATACCGGAATGAATCTCTCGGAATTTCAAATAAATGAAAATGGTCGAGAGACATTTCATCACATCTTTGAAGGGGATGACAATTTGGAATTCAAAAATTGTTATTTTCGTCCAAAAGCAAGAGTTATTAACCTTTTTATTCAACACACCCTTATACCAAGATCGGGAAACTACAACAACCCAACTTTGAAAGTTTGCAAAGCTCTTTTTGCAATTTTTGGAAATTATGATATCAATTGGGCTCAAGTTATTTTGGATGAGCTAAGGCCAAGAATTTTACTATAGGAGAAAACACATTATATCATGGAATTTATCTCACTCGGATTTTTAATTACTTTGGAGTTGATTTCAAAAGGGAAGAATTTATAACTAGAAAAGTGTTCAACCATGGAAACATTTCCCTTATGCAAATTCCATTAGTATTTCAACCATATGAAACACTTAGGAAAAGGAAGAAAGGCTTGCTCACGAAGAGATGGAAGAAATGGAGGAAGAAGAAGAAGAGAAAGAGGAAGGAATGGAAATTGAAGAGGAGGAAAAGGAAGATCAAGAAACTTCCTTAGAAAGTATTGAATATCCTACTAATCCCGCTAATCCATCCAGTAAGACCATTCTCAATAATCAAAGAATTATAGTGGAAAATCAAAAGACACTTAAAAGATCAATGAGTAAGAAAATGGATAAGATTTCCACTAAAATCGACAAGTTCTTCGGGAAAGTTAGTAGAAAGCTTGGACTATCATCTTCTTCATCTTCATCTAATTAGTTTTAATTCATGTTATCTTGTGTGTTTCAAGTTCTATCCATGTATTTTCCTTTATTTTAGTTAATATTATATTAGTTTATGTAACGTTGACTAGAATCATCAATGAAATCTTTTATTCAACTTCACTTGTCTCTGTAATTGCTTGTTTTTATATTATACAAATTATAGTTGCATAGATTTGTTCATAATATTCAAAACAAAGCAAATTGTCACTTTAGACAGAGGCATGTCGACATACCCCATCCCCCCATGTCGACATACAACGGACAGAAAGTAGTTACACTTTCAAATTTTTATTTCATGTAACTAACTTGTGTCTATTCATTTTAAACAACTTTCTACCCCTATTTATACATGTTTCTTCTAGATTAATTTATCAAACTTCATTTCTAATCACTCCCTTTCATATTTCTTTCTACTTCTCGAATTATGGCCTCTCCGATTAAGAATCTAAGTGATAATCTTGAGGAAACTCTCACTTCATTCAAGAATATCCTTACATTCATACTTCGTAATCAGGGCCTCTTAGAATTGAGTCAAATGCAGATGATCAAGGAGCAAGAGAGACATTTCGACGCCCTTCGTTGGATGATCTTAGCCCTTAACAAGGACGATCTCGAAGGAAATCCACTAGTCACTCTCGACAAAGATAAAGAAGAATGGGATGCCACAAAGCAGACCCTATCTTTGGAGAAGATGGATGGGTGAAAGTACCAAGGAATGTCTAGTCATTCTGTATGTTATTGGCATGTTTTAAACTTGATTGACTTGACTTATTTAAAACATTTGGTGTGGTTTGTATATATGATTGATTGAATAATTACTGTAAATATGATTGGATGATGATTGATTTACTGTTGGATTACACTTATGATCACACTCATGATCACATTTCACATTTATGATCACATTTCATACTTATGATCACACTTAGCATTTATTACACTTATATATGGATTACTCTATTTGTATTATGGTTGATCATCTTATATCAAGTTCAGCGAATTTATTAGTAAGACGTTTTTTTGTTGATGACAAAGGGGGAGAAGTTATAAATAGTAGTTGGCTTGGAGTAAGGGGGAGTTATGATTGGAGTAAGGGGGAGTCATGGAGTAAGGGGGAGTTATGATAGGAACTATGGTATGGTAAGTATATTTTATAAATACAGGTTGTCATCATCAAAAAGGGGGAGATTCTTAGGAACTGAGATGTTGGTTTTGATGACAACAACCTTTTTAACTTATCTTATTATAAAATATATACTAACACTATTGTCTAGATAGATATGTATATGCAGGATATATATATATATATGCAAGTATTGATTACTGAAGGCTAATCAATATAAAGACTCAAGACTCAAGATTCAAGATTGAAGACTCTAGAGTATCAAGATCAAGATTTCAAGTTATGCGTCTAGTATATTGTTAAAACTTCATAATAGCACGGAAATCTTCATTCCAAATTTCATTTGGGATGGAACCCATTTCTATCTTCTTAGTGGCTTACAAACCCACGACAAGTAGCTTACAAACCTACGACAAGTGGCTTAAAAACCCACGAACATCCTGGTTTTGTACAAGTTCTCGAGTCCTGATGTGATGAGATATTCTACAGGAAGAAGCTTGCAAAACTACTTCAAAATGGTTTTTCAAAATGATTTTCAGAACTGTTTTTCAAAATGTTTTAGCATTAAAATTTATCTTTTCAAATGATTTTCAAAAAGATGTTTTAGCCTTAAAATATTCTTTGTTTTTGTTTTTAAATAAACTCTTGTTTTAAACTTCGTTTGTTTTTAAAACTATCTTCTGATTTTTAAATATTCTTTTATAATATATATATACTTGAGATTTAAAATCAAATTTATATATACATTCTAAATATATATTTTTCTACTCTTCTTTATTTTAAAACATAGGAAAATTAGTTTATTTTACTCTAGAATCATTTCATCTTGTTTTCCTTTCAATACCATTTTCAAAACAAATTTTACATTGTTTTTAACTAAGGGCTGTCGACATCATGGGATACCCCATGTCGACATGGTGGCCGTTAAATTCAAAAGTTTCAATTTTCAAAAGAAGTGTCTATTCGTTTAAATCTCTTCACGAATGGTTATGACCGTTACTGGTCTATAAATAGCCTTCACAAATGAATTTTTTAACTAACTATTTTCTTATTTTCTTCACTCCTTCTTCTCCACAAATCCATATTCTAAAATTTGCATATTTTTAAGATCGTGCCGAAATTCTGCCGAATTCTCAAGTGAAGCAAATTAGAATCTCATTCTTGTTTGATTCTCTGCCCTCTCTCGAAGATCAAAGTGCTATTAAGAGTTATAGGATCAATTTGTAATCAAAAGTTTATCGAGTCTCTCTATAAGGTGTGGTTGTGCCTAGAAATCAATTGGGTGATCTTGTATCTTGAAAATCAAGAGAGTTTGCCCCGGACTCGAAGGCAGGAGGGTACCTTAAGGCCTTTAGAAATTGAGGATTGTAATCTCAACATTGGTATAATAAAAATCTGTACGAGGTGTTTGCATAGATGCAGGACTGGACGTAGGGTAACTCCGAACCAGTATAAAATTCTGTGTGTTCTTTCCTTTTACTTCTTTTTATTTACTTTATGCATCTGTGTTTGATTCTGTGATTGTTCTGTGATTAAGTTCTGCATTTGTTTGTGTTATAATTTTAATTTAGTCCATATAAGTCTTAGAATCCATTAAACACTATTCACCCCCCTCTAGTGTTAAATTAGCCTTAAGATCCTTAATCCGCACTTCCTTTCAATTGATAAATTTGGGCTATTACTTATATTTATCCTACATTGGCTGCTTTGGATGTACTCTATTCTATTATTATAGATGTATGTAGGCTATTATATACATTTCTATGCTTGTTGATTGCATGTCTGCTTGTTTATTAGTTGGTTGAAAACTCCGTTCGAACGCGATATAGGATTAGAAAATATCCAATAGGATAGGATTTCATGCACATAGTTTCATGCATGCCGATTAATATTAGGATGAAGAATGAGTTTGGGGATGTGCTTTAGATTTTAGGATAGATGTCGAACATTTTCATTTGATTTGTACTTAACAATTTTTAGTTAAGTACACGACAAGTGGTCGTTCTCGACTACTCTAGAGTCGATATCTACCACTCTTGATGATGGCTGATTTGGTCAACTTTGACATAGATGATGGAGAGGCTTCGATAAGCATGATGCGATGGTTTGTTCATTTGTTTGATATTCGATTTTGGTGCCACTGCTCTTCGATGAGTGGTTTTGGCAATGATGCGAAGATGTGGTGGCGATGCAAAGATGTAGTGTTTCGATGCTATGACTTCATGATTCGACGATGATGACTTTGTAATAGGAAGATACAGCTTCGACGATGGATAGTTGTACTTAGGGATGTAGACTAGTCGGATGGAAGGGACTGTCGGAGGAATGTTATGGGACACACGATGACACTCTATAGCTTACAATGGTTGCCAAGTGTAGTCCCTTACCGCGATGACTTCAGAGTTGAAAGAACAATTCCGAGATGAGCACTGCTATAGACGACATGTGAAAAGTGATCATTGATATTCGTAGGTTTAGATGTGTACTCGTGAAGTGAGGGTATATGAGGATGTTCACTTAGGGTGGCGATAGCCCTTAGATCAAATGATGTTTGGATCCATTGTACTCTGGACTATGGCGGTGGTAGTTTAGTTCCTGGCCGATTGAGTGGCATGGATTCGAGTACCGAAAAATCGGGAGGTTGAGTAGTCCTTGATTGGGTGGTGAGGTCATATGAGTATTATATATCCAATGCACTATGATGACTATTGTATTCTATCTAATGTGCTGTGAGATATACAACAAGTTATGTGATTATGTGAAGTGTTACCCATAAAATATTCTTAAGAATAAAAGTATGAAAGAAGGAGAAAGGGAATTGATGAAGATCAGAAGGCATTAGGGTCGTCTACCTCAACATTAGATAGAGCTTTCGACAAGAAGATGATGGCACCAGCATCACCTTTCGAAGAGGTCAAAAGGGTGTTTCAACAATGTTTTTGATGAGCAAAGAGCTTTCGAGGATGTTGTAAGCTACGTTCCGAAGGCAATGAACAACATACTTTCAGCATTTTGTGCCAAACCATTTGAAACGATTGGTTTCGTCTTTGTTTACCTTCACCAGAAGAACATTCAGCTAAGTTAACCCTTTTGAAAGCATATATTAGCCTTCCAAATTGGTTTAAGCCATCCTCACTTATGAAGGAAGAAATATAAGGTTCCACACCAGTCAAATAGAGTGCTTTCGAATGATGTTATCTGCAGCCAATTCCTTAACAGTGCTTCGACTCATTCGAAACACAGAAAGCGTATATTTCGACAACATCGGAATCTTACTCCTTTATCAATTTATGCGGCATATTACAGCTAAAGGAAGAGTGCAATATTACACCTTTCCACGGAGTCGAAAGTGACCAAGAAGAACCTTTTTATGAAGTCAGAAGCAATAAAGCAATTAGCCTACCGGCGTAGTCGAAAGGAATAAAGCAAAATAGAAGGAAGCCAAGTCTTCAGTGGCAGCGAAAGGATGGCCATGTAACCCTTTTTACCTTTCGACTAGGTCGAAAGCCATGACTCAAGAGATGCGCACGAAAGAAGGAAAGCAAACCTTCTGACCGTATCGAAAGCATTTAGTCGAAAGGTATTGACCCTTACCTATCAATGATAACCTAGGGGTCATGTTTAAGGGATTTGATTTTTCATTCACTTCTTCCTTATACTTTATGAAGCTTCTAAACCCTAATTTAGAATGGGGATTTGGTCAGTCTGTACATCATTGAATCAAAATAAAAGAAGAACGATAGCAGATTATGTTGGAGTTAGAGATACTCATTGTATACAGTTGTGATTATCTAAGGTTAATTTAGTCGAAGGGTTACCTTCCGATCAAGTAGAAACCCCTACTGTTAAGTCCTAACCCTAGGTACCTTGACCATTTCAAAAGGAGGTTCTGACCGAGTCACTAATCAAGTAGATCGAAAGGAATTTCTCACAATGAAGTCAACCTTTTGGCTGAGTCGAAAGGTGTTACAGAAGTGTTTTCAACAACATTTAACTAATCAAGGAACATTCACATTAACTATGTCCACCTTATTGAAAAGAGGTTTCGAGGAGACCACTTATCCTTCGAACTTCACGTTGAGGCATTGACAAGTTTTCTTATTAACATTTTTAACTCTTGAAAGAGGGCTTGAACCTCCGATTCTCAATCACTTTCATCCTAAGTTAAGTTGTGTAGATTTTTTCACTCAAAAGAGGAAAATGGTCAGAGTAAGGAATAATAATGCCAATCCAAATGAAGAAGCTGCATTACAATCAACTTTGGAAGATAACATAGTCCTAAACTTTAACTTAGAGAATATGGAAATTGGGTAGCCTTCAACCTTAATGAGATTAGAAAACAATGAGATCAAAGTCCAGAATCTACAACAACAAATGATAGTAATGCGAGAGTTTCTTGAAAGAGCTCCATCTCAAAGATCATTAAGGATTAAGAAAAGAGAAGACAAAGCACAATCTCCAAATGAGGAAAAAGATGAAGAGTTAGACCAAGAAAGCCAAGTTAAATGGTTCCCTGAGCAATCAAATAGTCCAATATAAAGAAACAATAAAGGCTGCCAGAAAAATGAAGTCGACCAAAAGGACATCCTATGCCAAAAGATAATGGATATACTTAAGGAAAAAGGAATCTATGGCCTAAAGAAATATGTTATCCTACAAAAGACTCCATTTACAGAAGAAATAATAGCAATCGGCATCCCTACTCACATTCAAATTCCCCCACTAAAATATGATGGAACCTCTAACCCAGCGGATCACTTAGTAGCTTTTGAAAATTTGATGAACTTATATAATGCCCCTGGAGCAATTCGCTGCAAACTCTTCCCAGCTACTTTTCAAGGAACAACTTTCAAATAGTACAAGAATTACCAACCAAAAACTATCCATTCTTGAGAACAATTCTCTTATGAATTTGTGACACAATTTTATGCATTCAAAGATCCAACTATACATTTTAGCTTGATAGCAACCAGTAGACAAAGACCGGTAGAACCACTTGACGAATACATAAGAAGGTTTAATGCAGAAGCATTGAAAGTAGAAGGTGCGACTGATAGAGACAAGCTGATTGCGATTCGGTCGGGGCTAACCAAACAAACTCCTTTTTTGGAAGGACCTTTATATTAACGGATGCAAAGTTCTAAGGTACTTCTATTCCCAAGCAAACAAATTTATTTGTTTAGAGGAGATGAGACATGACATGAAAAAATCGAGACAAGGCATAGAAGAAGAAAGACCTAGTCCTAATTATTCCGATCAAAAGTCAAAAAACGGTGAAAGAAATTGGAAAAGAATCCCAGAGTCTAACTATATAGCCTTAGATCAACCTCTTTCTCATATTTTCGCCACAGCAAAAGATGATAGAATTTTTTCACTACTCATAAAATGCAAAGCCAGTCAGAATCCTAAAAAGGAGGAAGTTATTGTGATTGTCACAAAGAAAATGGACATAAGACTGATGAGTGCTGCGCATTGGCTAGAATAATTTAGAACATGATCATATTAGGAACTTTAAAGGAGTTCATTAAAGAGACATAAAGAAAACTTTTGAAGAAAGTAGCTTAGCAACTTCAAAATATGGACTACTATCAAACCACGAAGCTTTGCAACATTAGTTCAACCATGAATTCTCTTCTTTCTTAACTTTTTAAATTGATTTGTACTTTGATTTGTGCTGAAAAATGGTCATGTACTAATCCAAAATTCGAGTGTCATCATAGATAAAAACAAAACCAGTCCATAGCATTCAACAGACACTTGGAGCACAACAAACTTCTGGCTACCTACGAAAGACAGCTCAGATGCCTGAAATGAAATGACTATCAATGTTTCAGTCAAATATAAAGGCTCGCTTTCATGAAACCTACCGCCGTCAATCCTCCATCAATATTTGAGGAAATCTTACAAATAGACCACTCCATTACTAAAGTAGTGCCTACTAAGATATGGCTATTTCCAGTAACCTCACAACCAGGGGAGGACAAATATCTATATATATTTCAAAAACTAATTTGTGCAATCTTTCAAAGATATTACATAGCATTAGTGAATGCACATAAAGGATTTTTCTTAACTAAGTAATCTTGACATTTCAAAATTTTCTAAAGAAACATTTGCGAGGAGAAGTCTATTCATACTTTTTCACAAAAGTTTTAAAGCTATCAAAAGATCATTGATAAAAACTCAGACTAGGAAATCCCATACTTGCTTAAAAAACTTTTGGTTCATGGATCATGACCTCTTAGTCTTTTATTTGAGATTCGTATTTCCATTATGAGAAAAACAATTTTTAACCTTCTCCAAAGGCACCTCCTAGAGGGAGGGTTAAAATCTCTAAATAAGCCCTTGCCAAAGGAACCTCCGGGAGGAAGGGTCAAACCCTCTTAAGCCCTTACCAAAGGCACCTCATAGAGGGAGGGTCAAAACCTCTAAAAAGCATACGATGGTCTTCCATCGCACCTCTTGGAGGGAGGGACAAAACCCCTAACGTCCATATCACCTCTTAGGGGGAGGGTCAGGTTAAGAACCCACAAAATCAAGAAACCCCCAATGTCCAAATCACCTCTTAGGGGAGGGTCAAGATAAGCACCCATTAGAAACCTTTTAGAGGAAGGTCAACTCAACACATACTACATCCCTTAGAACCAAGGGAAGCCCGAAAGAGGCACCAAACAGATAGAGAAGGACAAAGATGTCTACAACTTAAAGCAAAAGTCAAAACCCAATAGAAAGAAAGGTTGAAGAAAGAAATCTATCTACCATCTAAGATAAAGATGAAACCCAAGAAAAGGGTACAGATAAAGGAAAAAGGATGAAGATATCCAATGCCATAATCAGAAACAAACAAGAGGTCAAAAATCATAATCAGGAAAGACCAAATATGAGAAAGCAAATTTCAGTGTATCCAAAACCGAAATGCTGACTATCACGTCAAGAAATTAAGAAACTTGCATTCAGAAAGGAGATACAAGACAAGAAAATAGATAAAGAAATCCTTAACATGATATGGAAAGCAAAGGTATGTACGAAAGTTAAAAGGATAGAATAAATAATAAATTTTTATTATAAAGATTAAAGCGACTTCATTTTAAGGGAAGATTAAGTAAACCACTTCCAAATCCTTAGAAATAAGGTGATCCTTTAGGATAAAAGAGTATATATATTAATATGTTATTTGGACCATTGCACTGCTAAACGGCCAAACAATACGATGGAACTTGCACTGCTGAACGACTGACTAGTCAAACGGAGCTTGCACTGCTGAATGGCCAGTCAACTGAACGGAACTACCTGCTGAATGGTTGAAAGGTTGAAAAGCTGAACAACTAAACGGAACTATCTGCTGAATGGTTGACTGGTCCTACAGACCTACTACTCTGAATGGCTGACTGGTACTACAGAACTACTATTCCGAATGACTGCATGGCATTACGGAACTACTCAGCTCCAATATAACAATAATACTACTAACATGTAGGCACATTAGGAACTACACATATATTAACAGGATACTAATCTTTGAATAATAGGAATCCTCATTACTATTCAAGGCATGAATTTAAAACAGATCTCTAGCATAACGTTTTAGGTAGAGCTTTATAATTAAGGCCAGATAGGCATAGGAATCTTTTGCTTGAATCTATTAAATTTACCATTACTAGATACGTTTCAGATTTTGTGTTTATATTGAATGAGATTTTGAGTAATTTATTCATGAAATGAAATTCTGACAAGATTTTGGTTGGATTTCTGATTTCACGAACTTTCAATTTCCTTGTTTCTTCCCATGAAGGTTTCATATTGAGTTTTGTGAATTTCTAAATTTCTCATTGATTTTTATGTT
Organism: Allium fistulosum; assembly: GCA_030737815.1. Classification (NCBI taxonomy): domain Eukaryota; kingdom Viridiplantae; phylum Streptophyta; class Magnoliopsida; order Asparagales; family Amaryllidaceae; genus Allium; species Allium fistulosum. The sequence continues at coordinate 744,068,914 of CM060901.1, read as the reverse complement.
AGTTTCTGGATTCCATATTCTGAGTTTTCTCATTGGATTTTCGTAGATATTTCTTATTGAATTTATGACTTCATGGACTTGACATTTCCTTATTGATTTTTATGGTAATTTATGGGTTTCATTTCTGAGTTTTCCCAATCAAATTTTGTAAAGATTTCATATTGAGCTTCTGGTTTCATGAACTTGATATTTCCTATCAGATTTTCATGGTGATTTATGGACTTTATATGCTAAGTTTCCTTATTGGATTTTTGTGAAGATTTCTTTTTGGATTTCTGGTTTAATGAATTCTAGATATACTTATTGATATTTTATGGTGATTGATGAATTCTTCATTTTTGGCTTCTTGATTCAATTCTTGCAATGATCACTTATGGAATTTCTGAACTTGTAAATTCTGGATTTGCATATTGATTTTTATGATGATTGTGAATTTCGTATTCTTAGTTTCCTTGTTGAATTTTCATAATGATGCCTTGATTAGGTTTCTAGTTTCGTAATTTCTAAATTTCCTCATTGACTTTCGGGATGATTTGCGGATTTTATACATTTGCTTCCTTCATCAGATTTCATAATAATTTCTTATCGATTTATTGTTTTCACAAATTATTAATTTCTTGGCTTCTTTATTGAATTTCCATGAAGATTTGAAGACTTTTTATTGAATTTCTGGCTTTGTATTGGTATTAGGTAAAGTTTGAAGCGGTCTACTTGAAAGATGAAACCCTCGTAAGTTTTCGATTACGTTCTTGAATGCATGGACTTTCAGTTTCTTTCGTATTGGTTTTCTGGTTTTATAAATTCTTGATTTCTTTATTGAATTCTCTTGATGAGTTATGGATTTCCCATTGAATTTGTAAATTTTGAACCAAGGATTATTTGAAAATTTAACATTTTTGTGCCAATATTAGATGAGAATTCTAGAAAAGAGTTTCTTATCAAGCAGACTTCATTCCTTTTTGTTAGAGAATGATGTGCAGGGATAAAATAAAGTCATAACAGGGAAGAAGGGAAAAACCAACAAAATAAAGAATCAATCCCTAGTGACCGAAGAAAACATAACCAAAGAACAGTGGATCTGGAGCATGCAATGGCCTTTCAGAGAAGGTTTATTTGCTTAAATTAACGACTGTGAACCAGGTAATATTGTTTCATATTTCTATTATTAGTATTAAAAAGATTAGGTTATGTATTTATTTGAATGCTCCACCTAATAATACTATCAAATAGTAACTTGGGTTATAAAGTCACCCATCATGGTCTCATGACAAAATTATGATCCTAATAGAGGTTATTATTTTCTTTGCAGGAAACAAAGAAATAAATCCTTTGGGTTTTTGTCCTAAAGAATAAAGCTTCTTTCATACTAGGCAGGAGGGGCTGAATGTTACCCATAAAATATTCTCAAGAATAAAAGTATGAAGGAGCAAGAGAATTGATGAAGACCAGAAGGCAGTAGGGTGGTCTATCTCAATATTAGATAGAGCTTTAGAAGAGAAGATAATGGCACCAACATCACCTTTCAAAGAGGTCAAAAGGATGTTTCAAAAAAGTTTTAGATGAGCAAAGAGCTTTCGACGAGGTCGAAAGTTCCCTTCTAAAGGCAATGAATAACATACTTTCAACATTTTGCACTAAACCATTCGAAATGATTGGTTTCGTCTTTCTTTACCTCCACTAGAAGAACATTCAGTTGTCAACCCTTTCAAAAGCATATATTAGCCTTTCGAATTGGTTTAAGCCATCCTCACTCATGAAGGAAGAAATATAAGGACCACACTAATCAGAGAGAGCGCTTTCGAATAATGTTATCTACAGCCAATTTCTTAACAGTGCTTCGACTCATTCGAAACCCACAAAGCACATGTTTCGACAACATCGGAAGTCTACTCCTTTATCAATTTATGCGGCATATTACAACTAAAGGAAGAGCGCAATTGTACACCTTTCGACGGAGTCAAAAGTGACTGAGCAGTACCTTTCGATGAAATCAGAAACAATAAAAGCAATTAGCCTTCGGACGAAGTTGAAAGGAATAAAGCAAAATTAAAGGAAGCCTAGTCTTCAATGGTAGCGAAAGGATGACCATATAACCCTTTCGACTAGGTCGAATGCCATGAGTTAAGAGATGCGCATGAAAGCAGGAAAGCAAACCTTCCGACCGTATCGAAAGCATTTAGTCGAAAGGTGTTGACCCGCACCTATAAATGAGACCCTAAGGGTCATGTTTAAGGGATCATATTTTCCATTCACTTCTTCCTTATACTTTCTAAAGCTTGTAAACCCTAATTTTATAAATTGGGGATTTGGTCAATCTATACATCACTTAATAAATAAATGTAGAATGATAGCAATTTTGATAATAATGGAGTTAGAGATACTCATTTTATATGGTTGTGATTATCTACGGTTAATTTAGTCGAAGGGTTACCTTCCAATCAAGTCGAAACACCTGCTGTTAAGTCCTAACCCTAGGCACCTTGACCATTTCGAAAGGAGGTTTCGACAGAGTCAGTAATCAAGTAATTTGAAAGGAATTTCCTACAAAGAAGTCAGCCTTTCAAATGAGTCAAAAGGTGTTACAAAAGTGTTTTCAACAACCTTTGCCTAATCAGGGAACATTAACATTAACTATCTCCACCTATATCAAAAAGAGGTTTCGAGGAGACCACTTATCCTTCGAAATTCACTTTGAGGCGTTGAAAAGTATTCTTGTTAACATGATGTTTTATTGCTTTCTCTTCTTTTCTATTCCTCTTCTTTACTTCTTTTTCTTTCCCTTAAAATCATCCTACATCGACCGAATGTTCCAATAATGACTATTTGGTTATATGCGCATAAGATGTATATGGAGGTCATCACATTTGGTATCAAAGCCTAGGTTATGTGATTGACCTGAGTTGATTCCATAATCCAGTAGAGATTGGTTAGGAGTTGTCGCCCTAGATTGGATCGAGAGTATACTATATACAAGACAGTGCGTATTTATTATATATTTTAATTTTGAAATCTATATAGTTGTATATATAATATATAAGTTGTATTGCACAAACAAACACTATTGATGTAGTTTTTATTTATGAGAGACTGATTCTTCTTATTATAGATTAGGAATGATCTTGCATACGACATGTTACTATTGACTCCATCTATGTAGTAAAGGAGTGGGAAGGATCAGGGATCACTAGCTCGATTTATATAATACGTCCGTAGAGATGGTGCAAAACATTATTCTAGAATGCCAAAGTTGCTCCAAATGATTATGGCACTCAAGTGAAAATGCCTAGAGTCGACTCTGCTAAGCTTATAAAGATTATGTGAGTCTAGGAGGCAAACCATTCCTTGGAACGGGGTTGTCTATTAAGGTGCAAGGCGGGATGGATATTTGCGGAAGGATCTTCGATGGCTTAGAGTTAGATAATGCAATGAAATAGAAGTTAACCTCTAGATGACTCCAGGGATGAACAATGAACTGGGGGAGTACTCTTACGGCTTCGATTCCCGAGGATCATTTTACTTGGGACTAGTTCATAATTTGCATCGGAGAGATTTATTTCGACTTCTCAGAAGTAGATGTTGTTTAAGAAGTTCGCTGACTTGAAGTGCTAGAATATGTGGCCGAATTCGATGTGTTATCAAGGTATGACCTATCTTTCATTAATACTCCACTTAGAAAGAATGAATAATTTATCACTAGGTTGAGTTATCATCTTGGGAAGCAACTATTTTCGTATTGATGAGAGCTTCGAGAAGTTGATCGAAAAGGGTTTATGATATGAGAGCCTGTACCTAGTGTGAAGAATGATCCCAAATAAGCTAAGTAGGGCAAATAATGAAAGCATATGCGTAAAATGTTGTTTCGATTTCTTCGAGTGCTCCATCGACGAGAGAGAAGGGAAATGGCATCACCATCTTGGGTATTCTTTCCATTTATGGTGATTCCATACATGTTTTATTTTAACGTTAAGGTTTCGCATTCCTTCGTATCTAGTGATTTGATAGATAGATTAGGATTGAAACCCGGGATAGTAAACCGACCTTTAAATTAAGAAGAACCTGGTTGGGGGCTCATCTAGCCTATATATGTGTAACATCCTATATTTTATCACCAGAAACTAATACTATGGATGACTGCAGCATCTGTAGTGCTTAGTTTCGGTCCTCAAAATAGGGAATGTAACAACATGGTTTGTTTACACTTAGCCTTATCGACCCATAGATGTTTATTTGTTTATTATCAATTTTTAGGTTTAATTAGGTACATTATTATAGTTTAGGAATTGACTGGCTGAAGTGGTATGGAATAGTGATGGATTTTGAAAGGCAGTTGGTGAAGATAGGGACCAACGATGAGTGGAAGTTATCGTTCAGCTGCCCACCCGATGATGAGGTGATGGTTAGCTTTCTATATTCGCTCAATGTCCCACATGATGAGTTGTCATTTGCGCTTGTAGCTAGAGAGTATCCAGACACATTTGATGTGGTGACCAGATTACCATCATATGGGGATCAAGTTCGGTATCGATATGGTAGAGATGCTAGACCATTAGTTATGCCTTTAAGGCATATGATGCCCAAAGAGTAGAGGAAGTTAATGGTGCAAGCAAATGACCTATTGAGGCGAGGTTTTTTCCATAGGAGCTTATTTGAGTGAGATGCACCTATTGTGTTTGCCACTAGGGCAGATGGCCCTTTGAGATTGTATGTTGATTATCGTGAGTTGAATGAGATGACGAACAAGTATCCACTCCCACTTATTGATGGCTTGTTTGATCAGCTTTATGGTGCGAGGATATTCTCTCAGTTGGACTTCGTGATGGGATTCATCTATTGAGATTAGTTGGAGAGAGTGCGTTAATAATAGTGTTTCATATGCTACTTTAATTTTTGGTTGGATTGGTTATACCGTTCGGGCTAACCAACGAGTCGGCATGCTTTGTTGATTTCTTGAATCGTATTTCAAGAGATCAATTTAGTAGGTTCGTGCTTATGCTCGTTGATGATACTTTCATCTACTCATGGATGAAATAGGGGCATAAGACACGATTGATGATTTTATTGAAGGTGTTGAGAAAACACCGTCCGATGATGAGAAGTTTCTTTGGATTGGCATGATGTTATATACACTTTACCAAGGACTTCTAAAAAGTAGCGGCACCATTAGCCGATTTGACGAGGGTGTATCAAACTTTTACTTAAGACACAAGGTGTAGACACACGTTAGTGAGTATGATAGAGGGGTTGACGAGTGCATTGATTTTACTCATTCCGAGTAGGAGTGAGGAGTCGATAGTGCACACATGCCTATGGTACTTAATTAGGTGCGGTATTGATGCCGAATGGTAAGATTGCCGCATGTGCTAGTCGACAGTTGAAACTACACAAGAGGAAGTCACTACAAAAATAATGACTTTTGATAGCAGCAAAACATAGCGTTTCCATCTATTCCTTTTAAACGCTATGCAAGGCAGGGTACTTAACGCTGTTAGTTAAATAAATCTGGTGTATTCAACGCTATGGAATCAAAAAGGCGGGACACAATTTATTTTGTGCGGGAATCAAAAAATTGCGCCTCTACCTCCTCAGGTAAACACTTGTTTTCTTTTCCTTCATCACCTCCTCCAGAAAACAACCAAACTTCGTGAAATCCCCAAAACGCAACACGCAGACCAAAATCTTGAATCGCAAAACCCTAACCGTCGTCGTCAACAGTCGATCCAAATTGGTGATGTAATCTCTCTCTCTCAAGCAGCAGCCAATTTGAACCACCATCGTCAACTACCTACCTAGAACCCTAAACCCTAAATCCGTTTGTTTTGAATCAGTCGTCGGATCTGGAACGAGAAGTCTGAGATATTATTAAGCAGTAATTCCACGCTTATACCAAAATCAGCAATTTCATACAGCGTTGAAAATCTATGCTTAAACACTGTAGCTCATCTTCCTCAACTCCGCAGCAGCAAATTCTTCTTTCTGGATCAAATTTCTTTTGTTGGTTTCTTCTGCTTCAGCTAGGTAAGATTTAATTTTTTAATTAGCATGAATCAAATGGTGATGTTTGCGTCAACACATTTTAATGGATGAGACATTGTTGAGCATATAGAGAAAGAAACCGAAAACATGAGATATGAACTCGTTCCCGGTGCATATCTACCAGGTTATGAATTTAGCATTTTTGGGTGCTTCAAAGACCTATAATATTTGTATTTAACTATTAAGGTTGATTGTATTATTACCTTTGTTTGGAGATCTTAATCCTTTCAGAACAATCTTCTAGACTAAAGATTGTGTTTAATCGAATTTTGGATTTGTTTTGGTATTGTTTTCGTTTCCTGAAATGGAGTAGATTTTAGAATTCATATATGTAGGTGATGTGTGTTCATATTTATATTCATATTTTCTCATCATGATAGTCAACTAGTGTCACAGTGATCATCTTTTACCTTGGCCTCTTTGGTTCTAGCTATAACTAGGTATTAGTTTTCAAGAAGATGTGGATGCTTAACCAAACTGAATTTCTATGCTGTATAATCGATTGAATCAAATTAGTATGTAGAAGAATAATTTAAGTTTACTTTATGCATCACGTAACAGAGAATGTAGGCGTAAAGGGCATCAAATGAATAAATTGAACAAATATAGCTGATAGCAGTAGGCTTTTTTTGTTTTTCCTTTTTAAGTAATAATTTAGTTAAAAACTAGAGAGTCACACGGATGATGCATGAAGTGTCATCCAAAACCACTGGTTTGCCTTTATTTACTAATTCCACTCTGCTCCTTTTTATTTGCACAATCTCATAGTAATAATTTTAGTAGTATTTCCTTATTTTTATGGATAATGTCCATGCATTTAACAACATCACACCAACGTACTCGTTTATCTTAATTTTCTCCCTCTCTTTCTCCTCGTATTTTTCTATTTTTTTTATTTCATCAAATTGCAGCTCAATGGATAACTCAAAGGCTATAATCACACCTTTAGTTATTACCACCACAAATAGTTACAAAATTTCGCTTAATTTTATTTTTGTATATATTTGCAAAATAAACGTAGCACATAAAATTCAATGACAACTAAATGTTTAACAAAATTTTCCATATAGTTCTACATAAAAGAAAACATTAATAATCTGTAAATTTTTGTTTTGGATCCTTCAAAGATAATTTATGTTCTTTGATTAGCTAATAACACTTCAAATGGTAAGATAAAAACAAAAATCTGTTTCCTGATAAAAATCTTATGATAATATAAGAGATAGCAACAGGAAGATATCACACAAAGGTAAAAAAAAAATAATCTATTTTTGAAACTATCAAGTACCTTTGTGCAAAACATCTGAACAGATAATTTTATCCAATGTTTGGACTTTGGATCATTTCAATGATATCCAAGTACTTTATCAATTGTTTTTAGGGAATGCATAAAGAGAGGGCTCTTTGTAAAATATCTCATTCATGATGAATTTATCGATTATATCAGGAATCATCAGCTCTACTTACTGTCCGATAGTTGAATTTACTCCAGCAATTTTTTAGACCATAAATTTTGGTCAGTATAGAAGTCTGTCATCAATTACAATGGAAGCTATTTCAATTTACTAGTGTAGTCTACAGTAACCTATGCTATCCAGGTACACTGGATACAATCATTTTCACCCAAATTAGATATGTACACGTGGTTTATCTTTAGTCGTATTATGGACTAGGAGCATATTTAATGCTGTTGCCTTGCGAGAATGTACATGTTATGAACAAGTAATTTTATTTTGAAACACATCACGGTACATTTTTGTGGATGATTTGAAAAGAAATATGTTCAAGCGAGAATGTATATAATAGTCAACGTTCTAGTTTGGAAATGTATTTTTCTAACATATTGGTTATCAAAATAATAATAATAATATGTGAATGTCTTAGTATATGTATATTCAAGAGTGTATTTATGTCTCTTATATTAGAAGCATTCAAGGATAGGAAAATAAAATAAAAAGCATTCTGAAACTTAACTTGATTCCGATTTGGCAGTCAACAGCAGCATACAAAGATGTAGCGAGGTTGGCAAGTTTAATTCCACCTCCTGTTCATGTTCCTAGTCATGGTATTGGGGCAGGTGGCATTATTGTTCTTTCAGGTAATATTTTTATATTTATATTTTTAGTAAACTAGTTACATGATATTTATGTTTCTTAAAATGGGTAGGTAATTGGTATTCTTTTAGATGGTTTATTTGGCACTGGCACTAGCTCCACTGTCTTAGTATAAGTGTATCATCTTTCCAAATTTTTTCCTTTTTCTCATGTTTTATAGCTATATTTTCCTGTTTGATACTACAAGATTGGATATTTCAGAAAGAACATTAAGGTACTGAGATCAACTATAATTGGGAGTCGAAAGGTTGTGTAAATATCAGCTGGTTTCATGACCTTTATCTCCATGTTGGGTAATTTTTTACCCTTTTTTAAAATAAATAAATGGACAAATGTTGGTTTTATGATCTTTTTCTCCATGTTGGTTTCATGAGCAGTATTTTAAGAAAATTTAGTTTTTTTTCTTATAATAATTTTTATTTCACGGTCATTCTCACGGTCGGCGGTAAATTACATGTCAGGATGTCACACACCAGTCTCAAATTTAGTAATGTCAACAATGGTATTTTCACATTATTGTTCCTAACACCATTGGTCAAATAGACTCCAAATGCGATACTTTTGTCCATCATAATATCGGCTATGGTTGGACTAACTGACTACAAAGCTGCTTATCTGATCTGGAAAGTTGATAAGTTGGATTTTATAGCTTGTATGGGTGCTTTTTTTGGTGTAGTCTTTGTGTCTGTTGAAGTTGGCCTCTTGATCGCAGTAAGCTCTAGTGTAAAATTGCTGTTGTATTCAAAATACAATGCACTTTGCAATTTTTTTCATTTTTTTTCATGTACATGTCTCCCTTTCTTTTGCTAAAATACTGCTACAAGTGACTAGACCTTGAATAGCTATACTAGGAAACATATCAGGAACCACAGTGTATAGAAATATTAAACAGTACACAGAAGCAAATAGAGTTCCAGGAGTGCTAATAGTCAGAGTTGATTCGGCAATTTATTTCTCCAACTCCAATTATGTTAGAAAAAGGTATTTCATTACTTAAAGCATTTCTTATTTTTAGATATGCCTGTATCTGTATGTATTTTACGGTCGAATATTTCACATTATTAGTGGTATAGACAACCTTAAAACCTTAGCCTGATATCTAAATTTGGTGTGGTATTTCAATCACTCATCATTCATGCAATATCTCTCATTTTAAACTACTTAACTCAAACTTGAATGTGAGCTTCTTAATAACACAGATGAATGTGGGTAGGTTATCACATATTAGCAGATATTAATAATGGCTATGTGTTAATAATATGAACCACTATGCTAAGGTTGTACCACTTTACTGAAAAACTGAGTGACGTAAGGATCAAGAACCCAAGGTTGTACCACTTTGCTGAAACTACTAAGACGGTGGTGCTCTGGCCATAATGAAATGTGCAGCCATCAAGAGCAATGTAGATATACTATAACTAAACATAGTTGAACTGCTATTTATGAGCTAAAGTAGTAATGTTATGTGCTGAATTGCGTTGGAACATGACACAGGTAACACTTTAGGTGTAAACCAAAGCACTAAAGGTTGAGCAACTGATGCGAATGCTGAAGCAAACCCGAAGCAACAGTTGTGGAGCGGCAGATTTTTGAATGTTGAAGCCTTGACTGCACAAAATTAATGATCGAAGTTTCGAGGGACTATATAGACTGAACAAATGAACTCAGTTAGATGGTTGAAAGGCTGAAGAGCATTCTAAGGTGATAATAGTTTTGTTTACAACCAATTAAGAAAGTTTAAGCTTAGTTTTGTGATATTGATTGATCTTATGAGTTCTATGATAATTTTAAGCTTAGTTTTGTTTACAACTAATTATGAAATTTTCCTACCTTACTAGTATTCTAATTTATGAGTACTCACTCAAGGTTATGACATGCAGATCTATGAGTTTGTCTAATCTTGTTTTTCTTGATAAATGATAGATTTATGATGTAAATCCAAAATTGGCTTTCGCATGTTACCTAACAAAGGAGAGCACATTGAATAAAGCTAAAATTAAAAAAATTGTAAACTATATTTATCAAAACTTTGAGAGGACAAAGTAAATAACTAAAAGTCATGTCTCAAATGAACACGGTAAAGGGATTAACATGCATTCGACAATAATATAACTTGAACCTATATGTAAAGATTATAATATGTCACTAATATCCAAAAAATGGAGAATATAGCATTCCTTAATTGTTTTATACAAGAACATTTCATAGTTTTCAATCTAGTTCAAAGCATAATTTCTCACTTAACATATGCACAACCATCCCAATCTAATTTCTCACTTAACATATGCACAACCATCCCAATCACTTAATATATTCTCTATGACTATTTCATATCAATTCAAAGTGTTTGAAAACTGTTTATATTTGACAATTTTTTTTTCATGATAGTACTACAAACCAATTCAAATAGTTAAGTACACTATTCTGCTTTTGAAAGGTGGCAACAGACCATTGCAATTTATTGTATGACTGAACCACATGAATTTGGTCACCTCATAGATATTTCCCTTCATTTGAGTTAATATACAACATTAGTTTATTTAATGAAACTTTCTTATACATCAGTCAACATAAATTCAATCAATTACACAATTTAGACAAAGTGTACAATTTAAATTTAATTAATTACCGAGAATACCAAGTAACAGGCACATCATAGTTGCTGTAATTATCCCAGTTTCCAAATGATGGAATCTGAATTTTCTTTATATCCTCCATTTGTCTTTTGCAGTTCGGATAATAGTGACTTATGAAAATGTAAACAACAAAAGGAGAAGAAGAAAAGTACTAGCAGCAAAAGAGGGTGAAGAGAAGGTAATGCTCTGTAAAACACACCAGGTATCATCAACTGGAACATGCGTGGGATGCTTATTGATAGCCATATTGTTCGCCTTGAATGTTACTTCACAGATGCAGCTAAAGCCTATGTTGGCTTTGGCAGGACTGCTGGTAAATATAAATTATTTCCTTATTACGTTACACTTCTCTTACAACTTTCATGTTGAGTAAGCATTTTAGGACCATAAGCCTATGTTGGGCTTTCACTGTGATTTTATTTTTGTAAATAATTTTGTTTTCATCTTACTTAAAAGTGTCAATTTTAATATTTTAATATTACCATTACATAATGTAGTTTGTTTATGATTTATTAATCTGATTTTACCCAAACAAATTGAAGGAATCGAAGACTTAAAATCCCTGGTCCCTTTTTCTTATTCTGGGACAAAGGTGAAGATCTCATAGGTAAGCTATTCATTCAGTATATATATCATGTAAGCATGTTTTCAACTCTTCACTCAAGTCCTTTACCTAATTCAAAAATGCTACATGTGTTTCCAGGTAGTTGATATCTATGACATCCATTTACACATTTATCACACTGTCACTTGTAAGCTTCAGCTGCCCCCCACAATGTTTTATCGCCTTACTCATACTATTTATGACACGACTGCTACCATATTATGCTCTATAACTCTATATTATTCGTACATCAGAGCAGATGAACTCAACGCCAACTTCAAATCCCTAGGCTGCTCTAATACCGAGCCTGCTCTAATATAGACGAACACAACGCTAACCATTCAAACAAATTAAATTTAGGTTGCTAGGCTCAGGATAATGTTTGAGTAAAATTTTGTTTTCACCTTAAATGTTGTTATGCCGCACTTCAGTTTTCTCCTCTTTATTTTTGTTTTATTCCCTTACACAATTTCACCAATCGACTAAATTAAACATAAATGCAAATGAAACAAACAAATATTGGAACAGAAATACAGTTGCAACACAAAACGAATACACAACTAACAAAGACATAATACAAATATTCAAGATAAGATTTTGTTAGCTTTTGATAATAAGAAAGTTGAACAAAAAATACAGTAACAGCTAACAAGCATAAAAGGCGTAATAGGAAGAGGGTGGAGCGTAAACATAATCAACATCCATTTTGTACTTCCAATTTAATCTGCAAATTCATAAATGGTAGGTGGGTTAGTACATGTATTAATATGATATTCATGATGCGAACAAAGTTAGACAATAATAATGATAGATTTTCATATTAGGCCTCCAAGTCATTTACTCCATTGCCTACAAGTCATTGTCTACTTTGTCATTTATTATCTACAAATTTAGTATATTCAACTTGGAACTGTCATTGTCTACTTTGTCATTTAATGCAGGAACTTGGTTAACATTGAAGCAACCTGGAGCAATGTTTAGATCCTTGCAAGAATCTTCTTTAGCAGCCATTTCCGTATCATCGTCTCCATAACTGAGTATTTGTGTCCATTTGTTAGACTATTTTGAGCTATTATCATGTGACCATGTCTTGTAGTATTTGTGTTCATTTGTTAGACTATTTTGAACTATTATCATGCGACCATGTCCTGTAGTATTTGAAATATTAGCAGAATTATTTGAAACTTTTCCACTGGTTTGATTGTGTGTTTCCAAATTAGAATTCACTGCAACGTTATCATTGTTACATATAGTTGTTGTCATCTTCTCGATTTTTTATTTTTGGGATCCACATTTTAATATATATATATATGTGTGTAATGTGTATACATATATCTATCTGTGTGCATATATATATATATAATATAATAAAAAGAAAATTGAAACAAATGCTGAAAATTAATATTATATAAAATAGCGTTTGAAAAACGCTATTGATTCATCAAACGCTATCGCAACTCTATATGAGATGTAAGATTTATGCATCAAAAACGCTATAATAGAATCAAAAACGCTATAGTAGAAAATAAAAACGCTATACAAGCATGACAAGAAATGCTATCGAAAAACATTGTAACGCTATAACATGGTTTGATGAAACGCTATAAAATGTGCTCGAAAACGCTATAGAAGTTAAATGAAGGATTATATTCCCTATAGCGTTTAAGTTTAATAAAGAGAAAAAACGCTATGGTAGGTTGCAACGCTATGCCCTTTTGTAAACGCTATTAGCTATTATAGCGTTTTCCTTCCTGCTATGTAATGCTGCCAGCCTACCATAGCTTGTGGTTCCACGGCGTTCTCTGAAACGCTATGGTAGCCTGTTATAGCGTTTTTCAAACGCTATGAAACCCATAAACTGTTGTAGTGAGTATCCGACTCATGATTTGGAGTGAGCAACGATCGTATTTGCTTTGAGTGGAAGACATACCACTTTGGAAGCAATATTCCTAAAGTGGACATTGCTCGATTTTGTCACTGGTTATGACTTCAGAACTCGATATGAGCTAGTGCTGAAGATGATGGCCAGTTTTACTTTCAGACCTTCTTTGATTTATTAGATTGGTACTAGTCTGAGGCATGAAGTTAGACTAGCGGACATTATAGCTAAATTAGAGGAATGGGTAGTGTCTGTAGAGGTGATATAATGCAGACTCTACCGAGATGGTTGACTCCGTAAGGATGCGATATTATTGTTCCCGATGTCGTTAGGTTGATGGATGAGGCACCATAAGAGTGCTCTCGTTCGAGATTGACTATATATCCTGATGATAATAAAATGCACCATGATACAGGATAGGCATTTTATTGGAAAGGGATAAAGAAGGACGTCGGGCATTCATTTTGAGATGAATGGATTGTCAGCTAGTAACTGCTAAACATAAGAGGCCAAGTAGTTACTACAACCACTTGAGATTCCCAGGTGGAAATGGGAACAAAAATCTCTGAATTTCATCGATGGAATGCCAAGGACTAAAAAAGAATATTATAACATTTTGGTCATGGTTGATAGAGTGATGAAAAATGGTAGATTTTTTTTTTAAGTCCAGTAGAATGGCATCAAAATCATTCGAGTTGTATGTGGAATGGATAGTGTGATTCCATTGTGTGCCGAGGGCGTTGTAAGTGGCCATAACCCATTGTTCACCAGTGGGTTTTTGGAGAACTTACAAGAGGCATTAGGAAACTTGACACCAAATCAACTAGATGATATCGAGACTAAAATATTGACTTTGAGACCTCATAGGCCTATTTGTACTAATAGACGTGATGCGAAACAATTTAGGAGGGAGACGATAGAGCAGTAAAAGTTCAGTTGAGTGAAAGTGAAGGCAATTGCATATGAGAGGCCAATGAGAGCATGAATAACACTCATCCAGAGCTCTTTAGTAGGGGAGATTTCTATTTCTCACCAGCTTTCAAATAAGATATCATATTTGATGCATTATACTATATAGTTTAGTTGCTAGGATAGGCATGGATGTTTCCTTTTTATATTTGATATTGTATGTGCATGTTTGATGTTTTATTTTCGGCATTTGGCATGATTACTTATGCTTATATGGTTGTTAAGCATTCGAGATGGTTACAGTTTGATATGACATTTTATTTGAGACGATTGCCATATATATGATCTAGTATGCTTATTTACATGATGATGTTGCTATTGTGATTAATCCTCTTTATTGAGTACATGATTAGGTACATGGAAGCAAGTGTTGGCTATTTGGATGCTTACTCACTTTTATTCGCATCTAAATGGTATGCTCTTGCTATTAAAGAGGTAAGTAACATCTATAGTGTAGATTTGGCTATATATGCATGGTTGCCCTTAGAAATGAGATGCCTCGGATATGAGATGTTTATATATTTTTATTGTATGGGGATTTTTCCCGAACCAAGCTGCGCAAATGAGGTGCTGTCGAAATTTTCTGTGAAATAAGTCAAAATTAAGAGAAAAGTTGATGTATAGGATATTAGATGTTGTCGATAGTTGAGAGAGTTGGTAATGCATGATATTTAGATGACTTGCCTATCGATTAGTGAGTAGGCGCTTTTGTTTTCCTTGGTCAATTTCTTTGAAAATAACTGCATAACTTAGATGTTTTTCTTTGCCACATTAATCTCAGGTTTAATAATGATTGGACTTAGGGATGAGGATGATAACTCAATGCTAATTTCGAGCCTATTCACTTTGTTGTGATCACTTTCAGTGATCGCTGTCATGAGTTGATAATTGACAATTTTACTTATATGAGGGGTAGGGTTCTATTGCTTCGTCCTTGGGATTTTGAGGATGAAGTCCTTTTAAGGAGGGGAGTATGTAATGACCCGTATTTCTAATGATCAAATATTTAAATTGTTTATTTAAATATTGAATCATTGATTAATTAATAGTCCCAAAAATGTATTTTTTTCGCATATGATTGAATAAAGACTCAAGACAACTTCCGTTGAGTTCGTATCGAGGTTGCGAATTAAAATGAGTATAAGGTTCGCTACATTTGGAGATCGGACGATGTGAAGGCCAAAACGTTCTCCAAAAGCATGAAATTATCATCCCGAAGCACTGCCTTGGATGGCGACGAAATTTATACCATCTAGACCGAAAAATAAGGTGATGTATGCAGATGAGTTTCATTGCGATCAGACACACGATATGATCATGCGAGCTCGAAACATACGACCCTTTTATTTTGAGAAAAAAAAATTAAATATCTTTTTTAATGTAATTAAACCCAAACCCTACTGTCTCATTGGATCATTACTGTTTTATTGCCCGGAGATTATGAACATGGCCGCCACTTCCTTTGCTTTATTCAAAAATTAAATCTGACGATTCGGGTCATGAAAAATTGCAAAACCATTCTCATTCAACTCGTACCAAGAAAAGCTTCAAACCCATACTAACTTTGTAGGGTTCGATCATGCTTGGCCGAGCCTCCTTCTTCCATAGCGAAATTAGGGTTAGGCCTAGGTAGAAACGATGAGAGGTGAAAAGGAGACTACTGGTGAACTTCCCTTCATGATGCTCTCCTCCCCATACCTTTGATTTATGGCCAATCAACCTATGAGAATCGCGACCATATAGGTTGAGGAAAAAGGAGAAGGTGATGCATTTTGATCGGCAGCGTCGGAGTGGATGATTTTAATGTCAGCAGGTTGAGATATCGATGTAATGCACAACAACGCAAACGACATTTGATTTCTTTTGGTGGGGCTCCGTCACTATGGAAATGTGCACCCGGTGATGGGTTCTAGGATGTCCACTTATAGGAGAATGTAAATGGGGGAGGAAGACGATTTTAAGCGTAATTATATTAGTTAATGATTTTGTTAAGATTAATTAATTGTTTATTTAATCCGTTATCTTATAAAATGCATATCTTTTGCATACGAGGTCTATTTTTGATGTGGTTTCTTGCACTGCGCTCATAATGGATAGCTCTACAATTTAGAGCTAGTTTGGTCAAATTTAGTTGAGATGAGTGATATTGTCGCTCACATGCTATGATGTTAGTATAGTATTAAAACAACGTTTTGAAATGATTTTTAACTTCGAAACGTGATTTTTGACATATATAAACCCATAACTTATTTTATAAAAGAATTAAAACCGTTTTAATTTTTTTAAAATTAAATATCACAATTTTCCTTATTGACGCACTATTTTCACAATATTGATAGATTTAAGCTATTACTGATATTTATCCCACATTGGTTGCTTTGAATGCACTGTATTGTGTTATTATAGATATATATAGGCTATTATAGATATTTCCATACTTATTGGTTGCATGCTTGCTTTTTTGTTAGTTGGTTGAAAATGCCATTCAAAGGCAATGCTGGAATACAAAATATCCCGTAGGATAGGATTTCATGCATAAAGTTTCGTGAACGCCGATTGATCTGAAGACGAAGGATGTGCTTTGGATTTCTGGATAGATGTTGGATGTATTCATTTTGTTTTTACTTAATATTTTTGGCTAAGTATACGACCAAAGTGGTTGTTATCGACTACTTTGGAGTGGTCGATATCTACCACTATTGGTGGTTGCCGATTTAGCCAGTTTTGACATGGAAGATGGAGAGGCTTCGAGGAGCATGATGTGATGGTTCATTCATTCATTTTACATTCGATTTTGGTGCTACCGTTCATCGATGAGTGGTTTTGGTGGTGAAGCGAAGATATGGCACCTTGACGTGATTACTTCATAATTTAACGACGATGAATTCATGATGGGAAGTGACGACTTCGACGATGCATGGCTGTACATCGAGATGCAGAGTAATCGGATGGAAGGGACTGTAGGAGGAAGGTTATTGGACACAATACGACAATCTATTGCTTACGTTGGTTGCCAAGAGTAGTCCCCTACCACGATGACTTAAGACGGGAGTTGGAAGAACAGTTTCGATATGAGCTCTATAATGGACAATGCATGCTAAGGGATCGTTGATATTCGTAATTTTAGATGTGCATTTGTGACACAGGGTTATGTTAGGGCGCTCACTTGGGGTGGCGCTTGCCCCTGGATCGCGCGATGTTTAGGTTTGTTGTACCCTAGAGTATGCAATGGTAGTCTAGTTCCTAGTCGACTGAGTGGCATGGATTCAAGTACCAATAAACCAAGAAATGGAGTAGTCCTTGACTGGATGGTGAGGTCATATGTAACGACCCGTATTTTTACGGATCGAAACATCGTAAAACAGTTGACAATTGGTTGCATTTTTGATGAGTCGTTCAGAGTTTAAGTCTTAGGTCATATGGTGGTTAGGTCGTAGTAGACGACCTAAGAAGTGGAGTGACTTAAGAGGTTGGAACGACCTAAGCAGTTAGGTCGCATGATAGATAAGTCGTATGTTGAGGATTAGGTCGTGAAGGAGGATGGGTCGTAGACGACTTAAGGAAATAGGCGACTCATAGAAACTGGCGACCTAAGGATTTTGGGAATAGGTCGTATAGGAGTTGGGTCGTGTGATAACTTAGGTTGTAGAATAGGTTAGGTCGTAGACGACCTAAGAGATAGGAGCGACCTATAGAATTAGACGACCTATGGATTTGCGACCTTAGAGGATAAGCGAGTTAGCGACCTAAGAGGGTAAGTCATGATCGACTTAGGAGCGTGATAAGTCGTGAGCGACTTAGGAGCGTGTCAGGGTTAGGTCGTAATATCTATTAAGTCTTAAGTCGGAGACATTTGAGTCATTGAGTCACTGTAGCAGGAGTAGTAGGTCGTAGACGGCCTATGATAGTACTGGGTATAGTTAGGTCGTGGATGCGCATTATTTAGGTCGCGTGAAGGTTTAAGGGGTTAGGTCGCTAAGTCGTGAGCGACCTAGGAGTTGTAGAGATATTCCGTGTTAACTCGGCATGTGGTAAGTCGCGCATGGGCTTAGGTCGCTAAGAACTTAGATCGTGGGGTTTCTTAGGTCGTAGGTCGTGATGTGTTAGTTCGCGATCTTTGATAAGTCGCTAAGCCGCATTTTCGTTAGGTCATAAGTCGCGTGGTGGTAGGTCGCGCGCCTGCGTTGTGTTAGGTCGCATAGTGGTAGGTCGGAGGGCTCTTTAGGTCGTGGACGACCTAAAAGTGGACGACCTAAGAATATTTCAGCCTATAAATAGGAGGGTTTTTCTCACTTTTTGGGATCTGGATTTCGAAGCGACGAAGTGCTGCCATTTTGAGAGCTCGACTTCTACACTTCTTCACTTATTTTCTCCACTCTAATCTAGTGATTCCATCCATCCAAGTTGAAGATCAAATTGAAGATCGAAGAGCTTAGATTGAAGATCTACATTCTTCGAAGAGAGATTTCATCGTTTGAAGCGGATTTGTGATAGATCGAGTTAGATCCTTCGCTGTCCAGATCTGAAGTGTGTTTCTTTTGGGTTGTTTAGGTGATTTGGTGAGTGGTGATTATCTCTCACACGAATCCAAAGGAGTATATCGGATCGTTGGCTTGATTTGATGTTAAAGTAGAGATTTCCATGCATTTTCCTAATCATATGTGTAGATCCATATTTGTCCATGATGATTTGATATCCATTTTACTACATGTTAACTTATGCAAGTTCATTCATCAAGATTATAGAGATATTGTTCATGTTTTCATGCTTGTTAGACTTTTGACTCTTTAATTAAGAAATTGCCATTATTGTTATAATTGTCTATTTAAATCATATTTGAATGCTTGATTACTTGGATTAATATTTGACTTGATTGATTGCTATGAATTAGATGATTGATGATTTAATTTAGACCGAAGATGATTTAAAAGCTAAGGGAAAGGCTCTTGAATTGGGAAAGCTGCTTGTGGCATATGTGGCGGATGAGGAAGCTCATATGGATAGATTTGATGATGATGTTGAGATGAAGCTTTGCTATGATGATGATGAGGCGAAGCATGATATGAGATAGCCTTGGCCTAATCCAGACGGGATCATTCCAAGCATGTTGATAACTCGGTGAAATGTTCGAGTTTGAGGATAATGGTTTGCTCGAGAGGCGCTTGAGCTAGTATGGAAATAGTCGTCGAGGAGGATGTCTAGAAGGCTGAGATCTCATCGTTGTTGAAGGTTCTAGCATGCTCAAAGCAAGAGTACATTGGGCAGATTCGATAGTCCCTGAAGGCTACTGATTGGGTAGTCAAGTACTTTGGGCAGATTCGATAGTCCTAGGCACGGGTCACGATGACGTTCAGAGTTATGTCTAGAAATGGGGTTTCCATTAGCCCTTGACGGACGGATGAAAGAATGAGCCGGTCATTCAATTAACGATGATATTGAAACAATGATAACAGGGATAGCTAGAGTCATGGATGTTTGGTTGTATCATCATTCGGACTCAAGAGCAGTGTTTTCTGGGTGCTTATCTGATCTTGGTTTAGGCCTTGGGGGTTTGTACTTGGAAAACATCGCCCTTGACTCGAGTGATAATTGCTTTACTTTAAATTGTATGCTTTGCTATGTTTGCTTCTACTTAGTGTGTGTCTGGGGGCTATCACTGTAGAAAGAGGTGGAGTGGGAGGGTTGTATTCCTATTCCTTTTCCTTTATGCTCTTTTGGTATGTTGTTAGTTAATTTACCGCTCACTAAGACTGTTGTCTGACTCAAGGCTTTATGTTTTAACTCTTATTGCCTTGGGCTGTTTATCCATTTTGGGACGGGCAGACTAGGTAGCAGGTGACAGGTGTTGTTCTTGCTTTCTACGATGCTGATGTCGAAGACGAGCTGGAGGCTTGCATATTATTTTCTTACTATATGTACTGGATGTTCCGCTGCTTTGTGTCATTCTCTGAGTGTTATGTAGTGAGGCTTGATGTATTGACTATTCAGATGTTTGTATTCAACTATTATGAAGTTTATTGATGAGATTCTATTCTGTGAAGCTTCACTATATATATGTTCTATTGTATTTTGTCCATGCGCTGTGAGTAATACGATAGATTCTGTTGTTTTAATTTACCCCAGAAATCGTCCATGGTCGCCTGGCACACTTTACAGCGCACTGTCTCTAGGTTCAATGCAGGGGTCATGGGCGGTCGTCACATTTGGTATCAGAGCTTTGGTTAATCGATTTTACCCAACGCTCGCTGACGTAACTACGTATGAGAGACGTAATTGTATTTTGATGGATGATTACTATATATAATATAGTAGCTTAGTAGAGTTTGAGTCCTTTATGCAGTTGTTTCTATAGGTGTGCTAATCATTCCTTTTATAGATATTAAGGATGAGTCGAAGAGGGAGACCAGCTGCTAGGGAAGGCCGTGCTACTGAGGGGGCTACTGATTATGTTGCTATGTTCGAAGCAATGATGACTTCGATCATGAGAAGGATGCCAGCTCCGGGGCCATCGGTGGATGTTGGAGTTCAAGTTCAAACTCCAAAGCCGGTGGATTTTGCTAAGTTGTGTAAGGATTATTCTGCTCTTGGAGGAAAGGTTTTCTTGGGAACGGAACCAACCATTGAAGTTCAGAGATGGATAGATGCTTGTAGAAGGATCTTTAGTGATTTGGGAATTGAAGATACAACTAAGAGGAAGTTAGCATCAAGACAGCTTCAAGGGAGAGTTTCTGATTGGTGGAACTCTATTACCATCAATACTCCGGAAGAAGAGATTACTTGGGAACAATTCCAAACCAGATTTGAAGCTAAGTTCATTTCTACAGCTCAGAAGTCTGTTCTGTTCAAGAAGTTTGTGGAGCTCAAGCAAGGAGGAAGACCAGTTCTTGAGTATGTTTCTGAGTTTGAAGCTTTGTCCAAGTATGCCCGGTCGTATATTGAATCTTCATACCAGAAGAATGAGAAGTTAGTGACAGGTTTGGACAG
Organism: Allium fistulosum; assembly: GCA_030737815.1. Taxonomy (NCBI): domain Eukaryota; kingdom Viridiplantae; phylum Streptophyta; class Magnoliopsida; order Asparagales; family Amaryllidaceae; genus Allium; species Allium fistulosum. The sequence continues at coordinate 744,047,695 of CM060901.1, read as the reverse complement.
TTATCTTGGGAGGCAGTTGGTGGATCATTTGGACGATTCATTTGAGAAGCTTGTGGAGAAAGCTCTCAGGCATGAGAGTCTGTTTCCTAAGGAAGGATCTGTTGTTGCTGTGACCAGGGGAGAGTCTAAACCACAGCAGGGTGGGAGCAAGAAAAGGAAGCAGCAGCAGCAAAAGGGTAAGGATGGTCAGAAGAAGCCGAAAGGCGAGGTGACCTGCTTCAATTGTCAGCAGAAGGGCCATTTCTCCAGGGATTGCAAGAATCCGAAGGTGCCGATGAAGTGTCACAACTGTGACAAGCCGGGGCATATCAGGAAGAATTGTCCAGAACCGAGGAAGGACAAGCAGATTGTGCAAGCTTATGCTTTAGGAGCTGTTCCATCGTCTTCGAAAGCTCCTACGGTTGAAGAGAAGGGAAAGAGTGTAGTGGTTCAAGGTACTCTTTTCCTATGTGGAGTTCCAGTAAGAGTGTTATTTGATACTGGGGCGTCGCATTCGTTTGTTTGTAATGAACTTGTAGGCCGGTTAGGTTTGGAACCGGATATTGTTGATAGGCCATTGGTTGTGACTAATCAAGTCGGGGGTTCGTCTTGTTTGTGTATGTTATGCCATGGTCTGATTGTATCGAGTCATGATTGCTCTTTTGTTTGTGATTGTTTTGTTCTGAACTTTGCGGGGTTCGGAATTATTTTGGGTATGGACTGGCTTAGGAAGTATGCGGCAAAGGTTGATTGTGAAAGGTTGGAGGTGACAGTCGAGAATGTGGAGGGGCGAAAGATTGTGATACGATGTAAGCATGAAGAAGGCATCTTCATGAGCTTCATGTATTCGCTGGTTGTTCCACGGGATGGACTGTCATCTGTGCCAATCGCTAATGGATTTGAGGATGTCTTTGACGAGGTCAAAGGGTTACCGCCGCATAGAGAGATCGAGTTTCGTATAGATCTAGTTGAAGGAGCCAGACCTGTTGTGATGCCTCTTAGGAGGATGGCGCCTAGGGAACAGCAGGAGTTGAGGGTGCAAGTTGATGACCTTTTGCAGAAAGGATTCATTCGGCGTAGTGTGTCCGAATGGGGTGCACCTGTTGTGTTCGCAACCAAAGCGGATGGATCGTTGAGGTTGTGCGTGGATTATCGTGAGCTGAATAAGGTGACTAAGAAGAACAAGTATCCATTGCCGAGAATAGATGACTTGTTTGATCAGCTTCACGAAGCTAAGGTGTTTTCTCAGATGGATTTGGCAACGGGATTTCACCAGTTAAGAGTGGCTAAGGATAGTGTGCCGAAGACTGCTTTTAGGACACCATCCGGTTTCTTTGAGTGGCTGGTAATGCCGTTTGGATTGACTAATGCGCCAGCATATTTTGTGGATCTTATGAATAGAGTGTTCGGAGATCAGTTGAGCAAGTTCGTGCTAGTGTTCGTGGATGATATTCTGATTTATTCCAGAACTGAAGAAGAGCACAAGACGCACTTGCGTATTGTTTTGGAAATCATGCGGAAACATCAGCTGAAGGCTAAGTTTTCGAAGTGTCACTTCTGGAAGAGTGAAGTGAGGTTCTTAGGTCATGTTATCTCTGGAAATGGAATAGCGGTTGATCCCGCCAAGGTGGCAGCAATCCAGGATTGGGTTAGACCTAAGAATGCATCTGATGTGAGAAGTTTTCTTGGATTAGTAGGATATTATCGACGGTTTATCAAAGACTTCTCCAAGGTAGCTGCACCGTTAACAGGATTGACGAAAAAGAACCAAGTGTTCAGATGGGATGATAAGTGTGAGCAAGCTTTCAGAATCCTGAAAGAGAGATTGACAAGTGCTCCTGTTTTGACTATTCCAAGTGGGAATGATGAGATGGTGGTTTACACCGACGCATGTGGTACTGGACTTGGAGCAGTGCTGATGCAGAGGGATAAAGTTGTTGCGTATGCCAGTCGACAACTGAAGCCACATGAAAGGAATTACCCGACTCATGATTTGGAGTTAGCGGCGATTTTATTTGCTCTGAAGATGTGGAGACATTATCTATTGGGAGTTAGATTCGAGTTGTTTACGGATCATAAGTCGTTGAAGTATCTTTTCTCCCAAAAGGATTTGAATCTTCGGCAGCAACGATGGCTAGAGTTTTTGGCATCATATGATTTTGGTATAGCTTATACTCCGGGAAAGGGTAACACAGTGGTAGATGCGTTAAGTCGATGACATGCAGGATTGGGGGCCATGTTTTCAGAATGGAAGAATCTCGAGTATTTAGCTGGATTTGACTTTAGGCCCAGATGTGAATTGGAACCTGAGATGTTGGCAAACTTATCGATAAGACCGACTCTTGTGGAAAGGATTGGCGAGAGTCAAAAGCGAGACGATAAGCTTGTCAAAATTATCCGTGATTTGGAATCTGGATTGGATCCAGAAAAGGATAAAGGATTCGAGGTCGATCAAGAGGGTTGGCTTCGGAAGCAAGGACGACTAGTTGTTCCCGATATAGATGAATTGAGGAGTGAAGTTCTGAAGGAAAGTCATCACTCGAAGCTGACAATTCATCCAGGTGGAAATAAGATGTATCGGGATATGAAGAGAACCTATTACTGGGAAGGTATGAAGAAGGATGTTGGAAATTTTATTTCCAAGTGCATGAACTGCCAGTTGGTGAAAGCCGAACAGAAGAAGCCAAGTGGATTGCTTCAGCCACTAGAAGTTCCTACATGGAAGTGGGAGCAAATATCGATGGATTTTATTGATGGACTACCTAGAACAAGAACGGGAAATGAAGGGATTTGGGTCATTATAGATCGTCTGACTAAAAGTGCAAGATTCATTCTTGTTCGATCGACTAGGACTGCATCAAAGTTGGCAGAGTTGTATGTTAAGTGGATAGTTCGATTCCATGGTATTCCGAAGAGTATAGTGAGCGATCGAGACCCATTGTTCACTAGTGGATTTTGGAAGAGCTTCCAGGAAGTTTTGGGAACCGAGTTGTGTTTGAGTACAGCTTATCACCCTCAAACAGATGGTCAGACCGAGAGAGTCAACCGAGTTTTGGAAGATCTCCTCAGAGCTTGTGTTTTAGATTTCGGAGGATCATGGGAAGATCACCTTCATTTGGTGGAATTTGCATATAACAACAGTTACCAGTCAAGCATTGGTATGGCACCGTATGAGGCATTGTATGGGAGACCGTGTAACTCTCCGACATGTTGGTTAGAGACAGGAGAAAAGCTGATACTTGGGCCAGAAATGATTCGACAGACTTCGGATTGTATAGAGATCATTCGGCGACGAATGAAGGCAGCCCAAGACCGACATAAAAGTTATGCCGATAAGCGTCGTAAGGATTTGGAATTCGACGTTGGTGATATGGTTTTTGTGAAGATTTCTCCACTGAAGAATGTTATTCGATTCGGGAAGAAAGGGAAATTGACTCCGAGATTTGTTGGACCATTTCCGATCATCGAGCGAATTGGAAAGCTCGCCTATAGATTAGAGTTACCAGAAAAGATGTCGGGTGTGCACAATGTTTTTCACGTATCGTATCTACGGAAGTATGTGCACGACTCGAATACAGTGGTTTCTGCTGATAGCTGTGAAGATTTCGAAGTTGATCCTGTCGATAGGAGACCTCGTAAGCCGCTTCGTATTGTGGAAACCGACACGAAACAGCTTAGGAGGAAGGTAGTTAAGTTGCTCAAGATACAATGAAGTGATGATGATAACGACTGTACATGGGAGGTGGAAGAGAGGATGAAAGCAGCTCATCCCGAACTCTTCAAGGTATGGCCCTAAGGTGTCGTGTCATCTGACGACATTGTAACTTGTTCTAAGTTTTAGAATTCTGCATGCTAAGCTAGAATTGGATGCATGGTTTGTTGATTGCTATGGATGGTAGGCATGCAGAATAGTCTTTGATTGCTTCTGTTTGTTTGGAATTTCGGGGGCGAAATTCCTAAGGGGGAGAGAATGTAACGACCCGTATTTTTACGGATCGAAACATCGTAAAACAGTTGACAATTGGTCGCATTTTTGATGAGTCGTTCAGAGTTTAAGTCTTAGGTCATATGGTGGTTAGGTCGTAGTAGACGACCTAAGAAGTGGAGCGACTTAAGAGGTTGGAACGACCTAAGCAGTTAGGTCGCATGATAGATAAGTCGTATGTTGAGGCTTAGGTCGTGAAGGAGGATGGGTCGTAGACGACTTAAGGAAATAGGCGACTCATAGAAACTGGCGACCTAAGGATTTTGGGAATAGGTTGTATAGGAGTTGGGTCGTGTGATAGCTTAGGTCGTAGACGACCTAAGAGATATGAGTGACCTATAGAATTAGACGACCTAAGGATTTGCGACCTTAGAGGATAAGCGAGTTAGCGACCTAAGAGGGTAAGTCGTGAGCGACTTAGGAGCGTGATAAGTCATGAGCGACTTAGGAGCATGTCAGGGTTAGGTCGTAAGATCTATTAAGTCTTAAGTCGGAGACATTTGAGTCGTTGATTCACTGTAGCAGGAGTAGTAGGTCGTAGACGACCTATGATAGTACTGGGTATAGTTAGGTCGTGGATGCGCATTGTTTAGGTCGCGTGAAGGTTTAAGGGGTTAGGTCACTAAGTCGTGAGTGACCTAGGAGTTGTAGAGATATTCCGTGTTAACTCGGCACGTGGTAAGTCGCGCATGGGCTTAGGTCGCTAAGAACTTAGATCGTGGGGTTTCTTAGGTCGTAGGTCGTGATGTGTTAGGTCGCGATCTTTGATAAGTCGCTAAGCCGCATCTTCGTTAGGTCGTAAGTCGCGTGGTGGTAGGTCACGTGCCTGCGTTGTGTTAGGTCGCATAGTTGTAGGTCGGAGGGCTCTTTAGGTCGTGGACGACCTAAAAGTGGACGACCTAAGGATATTTCAGCCTATAAATAGGAGGGTTTTTCTCACTTTTTGGGATTCGGATTTCGAAGTGACGAAGTGCTGCCATTTTGAGAGCTCGACTTCTACACTTCTTCACTTCTTTTCTCCACTCTAATCTAGTGATTCCATCCATCCAAGTTGAAGATCAAATTGAAGATCGAAGAGCTTAGATTGAAGATCTACATTCTTCGAAGAGAGATTTCATCGTTTGAAGCGGATTTGTGATAGATCGAGTTAGATCCTTCGCTGTCCAGATCTGAAGTGTGTTGCTTTTGGGTTGTTTAGGTGATTTGGTGAGTGGTGATTATCTCTCACACGGATCCAAAGGAGTATATCGGATCGTTGGCTTGATTTGATGTTAAAGTAGAGATTTCCATGCATTTTCCTAATCATATGTGTAGATCCATATAGATCCATTGTCCATGATGATTTGATATCCATTTTACTACAAGTTAACTTATGCAAGTTCATTCATCAAGATTATAGAGATATTGTTCATGTTTTCATGCTTGTTAGACTTTTGACTCTTTAATTACGAAATTGCCATTATTGTTATAATTGTCTATTTAAATCATATTTGAATGCTTGATTACTTGGATTAATGTTTGACTTGATTGATTGCTATGAATTAGATGATTGATGATTTAATTTAGACCGAAGATGATTTAAAAGCTAAAGGAAAGGCTCTTGAATTGGGAAAGCTGCTTGTGGCATATGTGTCGGATGAGGAAGCTCATATGGATAGATTTGATGATGATGTTGAGATGAAGCTTTGCTATGATGATGATGAGGCGAAGCATGATATGAGATAGCCTTGGTCTAATCCAGACGGGATCATTCCAAGCATGTTGATAACTTGGTGAAATGTTCGAGTTTGAGGATAATGGTTTGCTCGAGAGGCGCTTGAGCTAGTATGGAAATACTCGTCGAGGAGGATGACTAGAAGGCTGAGATCTCATCGTTGTTGAAGGTTCTAGCATGCTCAAAGCAAGAGTACGTTGGGCAGATTCGATAGTCCCTGAAGGCTACTGATTGGGTAGTCAAGTACTCTGGGCAGATTCGATAGTCCTAGGCACGGGTCACGATGACGTGTAGAGTTATGTCTAGAACCGAGGTTTCCATTAGCCCTTGACGGATGGATGAAAGAATGAGCCGGTCATTCAATTAACGATGATATCGAAGCAATGATAATAGTGATAGCCAGAGTCATGGATGTTTGGTTGTATCGTCATTCGGACTCAAGAGCAGTGTTTTCTGGGTGCTTATCTGATCTTGGTTTAGGCCTTGGGGGTTTGTACTTGGAAAACATCGCCCTTGACTCGAGTGATAATTTCTTTACTTTAAATTGTATGCTTTTCTATGTTTGCTTCTACTTAGTGTGTGTCTGGGGGTTATCACTGTAGAAAGAGGTGGAGTGGGAGGGTTGTATTCCTATTCCTTTTCCTTTATGCTCTTTTGGTATGTTGTTAGTTAATTTACCGCTCACTAAGACTGTTGTCTGACTCAAGGCTTTATGTTTTAACTCTTATTGCCTTGGGTTGTTCGTCCATTTTGGGACGGGCAGACTAGGTAGCAGGTGATAGGTGCTGTTCTTGCTTTCTACGATGCTGATGTCGAAGACGAGCTGGAGGCTTGCATATTATTTTCTTACTATATGTACTGGATGTTCCGCTGCTTTGTGTCATTCTCTGAGTGTTATGTAGTGAGGCTTGATGTATTGACTATTCAGATGTTTGTATTCAACTATTATGAAGTTTATTGATGAGATTCTATTCTGTGAAGCTTCACTATATATATGTTCTATTGTATTTTGTCCATGCGCTGTGAGTAATACGATAGATTCTGTTGTTTTAATTTACCTTGGCAATCGTCCATGGTCGCCTGGCACACTTTACAACGCACTATCTCTAGGTTCAGTGCAGGGGTCATGGGCGGTCGTCACATCATATGAGTATCATATATTCAATGACGAAGTGGGTGAATGCGAGGATTGATGATGGATGCTATGTTTGCCTGATTGTTTAATATCGTAGGGATGTCACATGATGTAGATATTACCGATGCAGATATCTAGACACCCTTAGTACTTTGATGTATAGTACACCCATGACGACTATGATATAAAGTAGTATATATCATGTGTTATATGATAACTCTATGGATGTAGGGACATGGCAGGTATGATTCTCTATACCCTCTGTTCCATATATTATACCGACTTTTATAGTGTTTTGAGATTATGTATCGCTCATAGTAAACCATTGTCTGACTCGAAGTTTTATGCTTTGCTTCTTGTTATCTTGGGTACTCTTAAATGAGTAGACTAGATAATAGGTGTAAATAACACTTGAGGTTGTGTAGATGGACTGGCAGGAGGTGACGCTTTCTCATATTTATATTTTAGACTTATTATTGTTTATTCTGCTGTGTGACATTATGAAGCCTTGATAGTGTTGACTTAATATTATTAGAGACAGTTTATCAGTTGAGTTTATTTATTAGTTGTATAAACTCTATTACTATTTTGTATAAGCTTGTGCACTCTAATTATGTGGCTCATATAGTTATTACTGTCTCGCTTGTTTTATATCTGTGATGACTATTATATTTTATCTGATGTGTTGTGAGATATACGACAGGTCATGTGATTGTGTGATGTTTTATTTCTTTCTCTTCCCTTCTATTCTCTTATCTTCTTTTCTATTCCTCTTCTTTACTTCTTTTTCTTTCCCTTGACAATCATCTTACCTCGACCGGATGCTCCAGCAGTGCACTATTTGTTTATGTGATCGTCGAAGGTGTAGGGCGGTCGTCACATGCGCTTACCCAATCGTAACACTTCTGAGTCCAATGCGAAATAAATCGCCTACATCTCTTCATAACTATCCAGCCTCGATATCTGCCTAACTATTCATCTTATCATTTATGAAACTTCTAGATCATCTCTATCCTATCATCATGACGAACTAAATCCGCAACCACTCGGATAAGGAACTAACTTCCCTATTCTCTCATGCATACAACGTGGCCCAAAACGGTTCATTTTCTGGTTTATTAAGTATCAAACCTTCATTTATTTAAATGGGCCTAAGGCTGAGGTTCAAATCACCAATTTTTTACACATATGGTCGACCCAGACCTTCCCTAAATCGACCACTATTGGTCGACCTGGGCTACCCCAAGGTCGATCGCACCCATTATAAACTATCAGTTTTGTATTTTTAATTCATGCGATTTACTGGTTAATTATTTAGTTAATACCGCCTGATTAATTTCTAATTTCAACATAATTTCTAGATTTATTAATTGCAATATCCGTTTCTAGCAGATCCAGGGTTTACTTTTTACAATAACAAGTGTCTGGTTAAAAGTTATAAGATCAAATTCAAGTGTAAATTATAGGGTCTATAAATTATCAATTCAGTTCCCATTTAAGGGTTTAATTAGGGCTTTTGAGCAATCTAATCAATTAAAAAAGATTTAAAATGAATTAAAATAATCAATCATTAGATCTGTGCCCACTCACCTCATAGCCTTAGCTCTGAATCTACAAAAGTGACCTCCAATTGATAGCACTCCTCTTGATCTCCTAATTTCGTGCCTCTCCTCTTTATCTTGCTCTTGATTTGATTTACTTATTGTTTTAATTTGGGGTTTAATTTTTATTTGAGAATTGGGGAAGAAATTAGGGTTTAGTATGGATTTTGGCAGCACCTAGTTACTGTCGACTCAAACTAGAGATTAGGATTTAGGTTAACGTCTTATTTATAGAAGTAATTAGCTAATCAAGACCATTAGATTAACCCAACAATCATCTCAGCTATTCATACTTTACTCCATTCCCACGTAATCAATCTTGGCCATAAACCTTAGATAGAACAAAGCAAAACAATGCCCAAAATTCAATTACATGGGTCGACTGCCTCGTAGCCTTGGTCGACCGCTACTAGTCGACCTAGGACCCCCTTAGGTCGACCCTATATATATATATATATATATATATTTTAATTTTCGTTTAATCTTTCTAACACTCTTAACTCTCTCATACTAACTTGAATTACGACAAGTTATATATGAAAGTTATCTAGAAAATCGCTATGCACACAATAGTGCAAGTCCCATTGCCAAATTCGGACGTTTATGAAAATTTAGTTTTATGTCCTTGTTTGTTCTAAATTTAATTTTTTTTTAATTTTGGTAAATTTTCGGGTGTTACATTCCACCTCTTAAAAGAATTTCGATCCCGAAATCTTTAAGGAGGGAAAAATGCAACTCACACACAACAATAAAAATCTACATCCATCTACCCATCAATCATTCATGGCAACCATAGTCTTTAATATTTCTAATGCAATTATGTACTTATGCAATGTGGAATGCATGTGAACCTACGCTAATGCATAAGAGTAGTTGGTCTACTGATTCAATCGACCTCCTGTTTATGCAAGAAAGCTCATGCTATGTATCCAAATGTATGCAAGATCCTAATGATATATAGATTATTCTATATGCATGTAGAACCATACAACCTTACGCTACATCCATATGCATAATATCCATGGAATATCAACAAGCCCAAAAGCAATATGCACATGATTTGAGTGTGTGCGCCTAGGACCTACTATCTTAATATTTGGAAATATAAATTCAATCAATACATCCATAAGCATCCATACACATCCACTAGCATTCATCATCCATAACATGTCCTATTGACACATTTACAAACATATTTATCATCCAAAGGTCACTACCTAACATTGTATACCTTCCTAAATCCTAGCATAAGAGCTCTAAATAAAGTAAGATAGATTGAAGCTTAAGACAAGAGTTGTGGGTGGGAAGCTCGAGTCTTCTCCTCGAGCTCACATGCACTCTCAACTAGATCGTTTCCCCAATGAATCTTAACTAAACTAATCTCCTTATTATGGAGTCTCTTTGTGCCATGCTCTAAGTATGCATAGGTTGATGGCAAATGTGTGACTCACACTTCACCTCTACCTCCTCCAAATATCTAGGCTCAACAACTGCAGCAGATTCATGCAAGCATTTTCGCAAGTGCGAAACATGGAAAACATCATGCACCCTAGCTAGCTTCTCCGCAAGCTCAACCCTATATTCCAACTTACCAATCCTAGCCCCAATCAGGAAAGGTCCAACAAATCTCGGTGCTAACTTCCTCGACCTTCCAAACATCATTACATGCCTCAAGGGTGAAAACTTCACGAATAACATGTCCCCTACTGCAAACTCCAACTCTGAGCACCTTCTATCTACATAAGACTTCTGCCTAACTTGGGTAGTCTTCATCCTCCGCTGAATCAAATCCACTTTCTCTGATGTCTCCCTAACCATATCCGGCCCAAGAATGATCTTATCCATCATGTCCCACCAACACGATGGCAATCTACATTGTCTGTCATATAAAGCATCAAATGGTTCCATCCCAATACTAGCCTAATAACTATTATTATATGTCAACTCAACCATTGGCAAATGATCCTCCTAAGAACCTCCAAAGTTAATGATACACATCAGCAGCAAATCCTCAAAAACCTAATTTACACTATCAGTCTGTCCATTGGTCTATGAATAGTATACCGAACTTTACCTCGACTCAGTCCCAATGCCTCCTGTAGACTTCTCTAGAACTCACTAGTGTTAAGTAGGTCTTAGTCGCTAACTATACTAATAGGAATTCCACGAAGTCTAATGACCTCTTTCACATACAAAGCTACCAACGATGCTATTGTCCTAGTACTCCTCGTTGGTATGAAATGAGCGCACTTGGTCAATCTGTCTACTATAACCCAAATGCTATCATTTCTTCTCCTAGTCATTGGTTATCCATCAACAAAGTCCATAGAAATGCTCCCTCGTTTCCACTTAGGAATATCCATCGGCGTTAACAATCCTCTAGGCTTTTTCTATTCTGCCTTCACTATCTACAAAATACACCTAGCTACATACTCTACTACATTCCTCTTCAAACCGAGTCAAAAAAACTCGCTTCATGTCCGTATACACCTTACCTCTATCAGGATGAATGGTTATCCTAGAATGGTGAGACTCAGCCAACACCTCATCAATCAAATCTACACTACGAGGAACACAAACCCTACCATCCCACTGAAACCATCCTCTCGAGTCTATGGCATAACACCTCAAGTGACCCGATGACATGTCTTTACCAATCCTATCCAAAATAACTTTTTGTCAAATTCTTTTAATCTCGCTTTTCAAACAAAATTTACAAAGTTTGTCCAATTATTTTATAGAAAATTTTAAACTAAAATATCAGACATCCTCTGCTTTCATTTTAAAAGTTCTCTTACTAAAAGCAAAATGAACATTAAGGGTGAATATAACAGTGTGCCTAAAACAACAAAAGCTTGACAATGGTTATTGAAAAAAAAACTTTTTACCAAATTCTTTAATTTTTTCTTCTTACACAAATCCCTTAAAATTTATCTAACTATTTTATATAAGATCGTAAATCAACTTCTTTTCTATTTAAAATATCAGATGTCTACCATTTCTAACTTTTAGAAAACATTTTCACTAGTTTATCACTTGAATTAGAGCAGACAATAGAAACCTAATTACTTAAGCCCGCTTCTAACTAACAATGCCTTAAATGCTCAAAAAATTTCGTTCTTCTTTCCAAAGGTAGTCAAATCAAGTCTTACTTCCAAATACAGTGCTTAACTTAAATACGAAAATGCTTTAGCTATTCCTTTAAGTAAATGTGAATCCTTACAACTACTACCAATATGGTTTCTACTTTGACTTTGGAGATTTTCCTTAAGACTATAAAGTCCTTTTTCACATTCTTATACTTTATCTTCATCTTATTCTCATTATACAGGTCACATGGTGCTAACCTACTTCCTTCGCTTTTAAATCCATAAATTACTTGTCACTGCTAGTTAGTATAAGAAACCTCTACTAGCATTCTTACCAAAATAAATACGAAAGGTCCATCCTATCCCCTAAAATTTGTTCTCATTCTCACTATCTGTTTCTGGGAATTATTTCTCAACCTTCCCCACATATAGTATAGGCTGGAAGAGAAGAAACTTTGACATATATAGATAAAATGTTTAGAAATCTCTTTAACAAAAACTTTTATCTATATATATACACACATTTCCAAAACCCATCTTTGAAAACTTTCTCGAAAACCTTTTGAAAATCCTTTTTTTTCAAAAAACTTTCAAGTACATTCTCTCAATACGTTCCTAACCCCTAGGGAATCCTAAACCTAAGCTCTGATAACAAATGTAACAACCCTCACTTTTCGACATGAATCATGACGAGAAAATACGAGCTCTTGGACTTTTAAAACATTATAGATCATAATTACAGAGATAGAATTCTAAGACATTCTCGACATTCAAATTTCACAGCAGAAGGAATTAAAATAAAAATACAGAAAGATACTCCAAAATACTTGTTTTATAAAATACATTGTTTTCAAATTACAATATAAGTCTGCATTCTAATACTATAAGTAATTGTAAGAGAACAATAGAAAATACTAGAACTCCATCACTGGGCTCCTTTCTTCTCCATACTATGTCCAATTACATCTGACCTATGATTCTATGGTGGGGGAACATTGGAAAGAAAAGGAGTGGGTTAGACATAAAGTCCGGTGAATGAGAACCAGACTAATAAGATGACTAAGTCCAGATAGTTCTAAATATACTCTAAGTGTCATAGAGTGTACACAGGGTCAGTGCATTCCTAAGGTCATATACCTAAGGATAGTTATCTAACTCACTGGGTTAGATCCAAAGGTCAATCCCACTTTATCGATCGGCCAAACCGGGGATCTGCTGTCCCTCAACTACTCCACTATGCTTGGAGAGGGAAAACACGAGATGCAAACTCACAAAGTGACTCATCGTATACACCCGTGCTCATCTCTCGATCATAATGACAAACTGCCTCTTATTGCCTACCGCGGTGTTCACTGCATGAGAATCACCATGAGGACCTAGCTCCCACCTGGTATTGTCATGAGATCTAGAACCTCTTATTACCTACTCCGATGTTATCCACATGCAAATCAACACCAGGACTGGAGACCACTCCATCTTGTCTCAAATCCTATGGCCTCTTATTGCCTACTCCAATGTTCGTCACAAGTAAACCATTGCTAGGACCGGGCCCCTCAAGAACTAATCGTACCCAATCCAGTTTCCACATCCGCCAACAGACTGCTCCAATTGGCTATGTTTACGGACCTATTGGATTTTTCCTACTTAGCAAAATAAATTCACCCCATAATTTAGATAGAAAATCAACTTCCCTATTATTTAACATATGCATCGGTCGGTGCGGTATACCATTCAAAATTCATCGAACCTATTAACCAAATTAGGCTCGAAGCCCAAAACTCAAATTCACCATTTAACGTTTGGGATGGTCGACCTGGAAGGCCCACAGTCGATTGCCCATGGTCGACCTGGAGTCTTAACGGTCGACCGCTCCAGTGCAATTTTGGGTCTTCAATCCGTTAATTACTTTCGTGCTTTAATTAATTGCCATTGGTAAATTTTAGTTCAGTTAATTTTCATTAGCAACAATAATTAGCCAAATTTCTGATTCTAGTCTAATCCATATTTTAGTATATAAATTACAATTCAATTTGGGGTCTAGATTAGGGTTTACAGTTTGATGATAGAAAAGGTTAACAATTTGTTGTATTTCCAATTTGGCAGTGCCTACTATTCTAATCCATACACATGAATAATTAATTATTCAACATATTCAATTTTAAAAGGGTTTATAGTTTGAATATCTAAATAATTAGGTTTAACATCAAATTCTATTTAATCTATAGATCTATAATTTACTAATCTTAGTTTTAGATTAATAGTTCAACTGGGTGTTTAACAATTTAATTAATTAAAATAAAATTGAAACTAATTGATTTAACCATTTAATTTATCTGTGCCCACTCACGTCGATCTTAAGCTCTTTCTTTCTGATTTGATTAAAAATTGTTCTTTTATTAGATCTAACTTGATTCCAAAAGCTTGCTTTCTTCAAGATTTGTTTAGTTTAATATTTAAGAAAAAGTGTGGAGGGAAGGAAGAGGAAGAGTGACAATATTTAGATATGATGAGATAATAGTGAATTAGGGTTAGGTTTAGGTTGAAACTATAGGGTTTGCAAAATAGTTTAGACTGTTAGATTTAGGTTAGAAATTCTTTTCATAACATCAGGTTTGCTCATCAAAACTAAGCTCCAAAGCTATATAATTTATTTCCTTCTCTTTATTTAAATAGGTAACATTTTTATCCCCCTCTTTAATATCATTAATATTCGTTTATTTACATTAGTCAATACTATTCACTTATGTTTAGCACTTTTATTATTAGCGAATATGGCAGAGAATCATGCATTTGTGTTCAATTGTATGCATATAATCCTTTCCCTTTTCACTTGATAACGTAACGGTCACATTACTCTAATTAATGTCATTAGTTATATTTTAACCCAATTAATTAAAATTCAAATCAATTCCACTAATTGGTATTCAGCAAACATATATATTGTGTTAACCTTATTCCCTACTATTTAACTACCTAATCAATTTGTAATTGATGGGTATTAATGTCTCTAATCAATATTTTATTTTTAAAACATTTTAGAAGTATAGTTATAATTTTCCAAAGTTAATTGTATTTTGTTTGCAATTTTTAATCCTAGTTTCAATATAATAAACTATTTTCTTTATTTACTTTTTATTTTCCAAAGAATATTTGTTTATTTTCATTTTCACTTTATTTTTGTTTTTCTTTTATTTATTTTACTTGATATTTTATTTGTTTATTTTGAATAAAAGAAAGTGGAAATTGGAAGAGACTAAGGCTTTAAACTTGTGACTTTTCATTGTCTAGACTCTTCATTTCTTTGGCCGTTCTTTTCTCATGTTGTAGCCGTGAGTTTTATTGATTTTTCACGTGAGAAACTTCTCACTTTCTTCATCATTCACAGCTATCATTTCTGAAAATATTTTGGTGAGCAATGGCCTCTTTTCTCATCTTCTTCTTCATTTTTTTCAATGATTTTGCCTTGATTTCTTCATATATTTGCTCGGCCTAAACCCCACCATCTCCTCCACCAACCATCACCACTTCCTTCCCCACATCATCCATGACAACATCACCATCTCCTCTGACCAGTAGTGGTCATGACCACCATATGAACCCAACACCACAAAAGTTGCAAAACCCTTCCAATAATGCATGCCGAGCCTAGTTTTTCCCATCCCCTTCATTTTTTGACCACGGCCACACCCTTAGCCACCGCCACCAGCAAGTACACCACCTCTGGCCATCACTTCAGCCATCACCAGACCTGTACCTGGCCAAGGCCGAGCCCACTTGACCTTTGGCCGAGCCTAAATGTTGCAACCAAACCTCCCTTTTAGCCTTGCCTTTTGACCTTCCACCTTGTAACTCCCAAACCTTCCACATTCTTGCTAGCCGTGAGTTTTGTGATCCTAACCCGTTCCATTTCCACCTGAAAACATGTTGTGGCCAAACCAATAAAGCATTATGGCCGAGCAAAAGTTGTTAGTGGTCAAGCAAAATTGATTGAAAAGCTTGGTGATGTCTTTTGTAAATTCTATTTCCATTTTGTTCGAATAAATTTTGGTATTGTATTTATATTTTGCTTGGTTTTATTGTTGTATACAAGATTAATATCTTGGCTCTCTCTCCACTTGAATCAAAAGTCATGCTATCGTGCTTTTTGGAATTTGTTTGTGTGTTTTGATTTGCGAATTCCAGCTTTAAAAGGTGAGTTATTCACGCTTGACATTCATACTTATAGAAATTGTAAAGTGACAACAAGTGAATATGTTGAACTGTTATATCATGTTATACCTGCCTGTGATATGTATTATCTGATGTTAAACCCTGTTATAAACTTGTCACATCATCTGCTATGTTATATTCTGTTATATTGTTTGTTTTATTCTGTTTCTCACACTTCAAGTTCCCTGTAGAATAGAATCACTATAGGTTGAAATGATACATACCCGAACGGATTTTAGAATAGGGAAAAATCGTTATGGGCTGAAATGATAGGCCTGAGCGATTTTTATTTACTTGGGATTGCGGGTTCGAAATGATAGAACCTGGATTTTTTCTTTGTAAATTACGGATTGAAATGATATATTATCTGTATCACTTGACTTAGGTTAGAAAATATTATACAGACCCGTGGTTATTTTATAAAATTTTCTGGAAAATTTTAAATATTTTAAAATGTAAAAATATGATAATTTTATTTAAATTGAATTTAAAATGATTTAATAAAGTGAGAATGATTTTTCTATGTATTAAAAATGTTAAATAAATGAATGGAAAAATTATAATTTGAAACATAACTTAATTTGGAAATTTGTGATTCGATTTTTTATATGGAAGTTTAAGTTAATTAAATAAAATGGAAATTAAGTTTTATTTTTGAAATGGAAATTTTATATTTAAGTGTAAAGGTAAATTGTTAAAAATGAAAGAATAAGAAAATTGTACACTTGAATTTAATAAGTGAAATTTTTGGAAAATTTGATTTTATTGTAAAAAATTTCTTTATAAAAATCATAAGTTAAATGGTATTTAAATGAACATTTATGAAGTGGGAAAATATGATTTTTATAAGTTAAAATGGTTAAAATTGAAGTTTAATTGTTTCTGGAATTTTGGTATAAATCTGGAAATTCTTTTAGTAGCACTTCAGAAATGCTATCGTTTCTGGAATTAATTTAAAACTTGAAGTAAAGGATACTACAACACTTTGTAAGTGTTGTGGTTGATGCAAATGAACTAAGGGCTAAAATTAACTAAGGGCTACTGCAGCACTTGGTAAGTGCTGTAGTTGCTGAATTAAAACTAAAACTTGAAATTAATAAAGGAGCTACAGTAGCACTTGATAAGTGGTGCAGTTTGCTGAATTAAGATTTTTCAATTGAACATGAACTACTACAACAATTTATAAATGCTGTCTTTGCTGAATTTAACTTGTTTTCAAATGAAACTGAACTACTACAGCAGTTTATAAACGCTGTCTTTGCTGAATTGAATTGTTTTCAAATGTAACTTACCGCAACATTTTCTAAGTGCTGCGAAATCTGAAATTTTAATGTTTTAAAGTATTTAAGTGAATAAATGAACTCAGAAAAGGTTACATTTTTGGGAATTGAATATTTGATTTGTAAGTATAATGACTTTACTTTTAAATGGTTTAAATGAAGTATTTTGATTTGCAATATAAACTATTTTGAAATTTATAACCACGGGTTATAATAACGATTGGTTGTTAAAGAGACCGGGATCGAATATGGACATACTCTCTATCGATATCGAAAACCACTTTAACAACTGTGTACGCGGTGGAGATTCCAGAATGAAGTAGGATGGTGGCGATGATCCTAAAGGTATATTTGCATGGACCCAACTCCCGTGAGTTGGCAAAAGGTGGCTAAAACAGGAGCGATTGACGGGCCAATGAGGTAGCACCTCTGATCGGACACACTTCTTCGATACCATTCTATTACTTTTGTGATTGATTGGGTGCACCGCTTGATTTTGGGAGTGTGGCTCGAGGTGGGCGGTAGTGGCTGTTATGCGTTTCCACCAGCCCGGATGCGTAATTGGTATATCTACCCTAACATTGCCTTGTTGTGCCATGTCACCTACCATATCGAGCTTTACTACGAGTTTGGATTTCTCCCGTAGCCTGCGGAGTATTGACGGTAGTCCCCGATCTGGGAGTATGCTAATACTAGATAGACTACTGGGACTATTACGTGTTAAGGGGAATAGTGGGTCACTCCTTAATGCTATTTTAAAGTAAGATTATTTTATAATTAGACATTATTATAATAACAAATATTACTACATATTAAATAGTTTAACAGATCCTTAAAGAATGGATGATCCCAAGCATTCTTTAAGTTACTTGTACCCTTTTATGCAGTTCACTTGAGTTGGTTTACACTGTATAAGTATGTATGTCCTGACTCGAGTGTTTGTGTTTTATTTACGCTCGGGTCAGCCTGAGTATCAGCTTTGGATCTCACCTTCTGGAGCTAGGATTGCTGGAGATCATCTTTTATTTAGTTTCTATCTATTTCCGTTCAGTATTTCTATATTAGCTTTGTATTAGAGACATATGTATTTGGATTTCTACTATACTTATGTATTCAGACTTCTATTGTATCTGTTTTTCAGACTATGTATTTTGAATCTGTTTTGAGACTTTGTATTGTAGTGGCTTCATGAACCACTATTTATTTTATTTTCCGCTGCGAGTTATTCTGATATTCTGTGTTTGTGATTCTGTGATTGGTTTTATTTGCTCCAAATTTTTATTACAATATGTTATTTTGCATTATTCAAGTCCGACATGTCTGGTTTTCTTGTCGATTTGAATGGTCCAAAATAGTGGGTCGTTACATTTGGTATCATAGCTTTGGTTTTTAGGCAAACCTTAGCCTATGGAGCAAAAACTCATTAGAGATAGGGTAGAAATACCCTAGAATGAGTGAAATCAACCTTAGAATCATTTCTTTGTGAGAGAAAGTATTTTCAAAGTATAAAATGATTTTAAAATGATTTTAAAATGATTTTTCAAAGGATTTTTCAAAAATGATTTTGATATAAAATTTTCTTGTTTTGAAAGCGAATTTTTCTAAACTTCCTCCTTTCGTATCTACCTTGTTAGAAATTTCTTTAATTAGGATATTCATCTAAGTGAATTTATCTTGTCTTATCTTATCTTTGTCTTCTCGTTACCTTTGTCCTAAAATTCATTCTTGATTTTTTTCAGGATGAATCATGGAAATGCCAGAGGTAGGGGTCGTGGTATTGCCCCAACTCCTCAACCTGCTGCACCTATTAGGTTTACTGTTCTCTGTAAGGAATTCTCTCAACTTGGTGGTACCAAGTTTACCGGTTCATAGAGCATTATCGAAGCCCATCAATGGTTGCGGAGTTTAGAGAGGATCTTTACCAGTCTCGAGATTACTGATGCCCAGAAGCGTCAGTTAGCAGCCTGGCAGCTGCAAGAGTCAGCCTTAGATTGGTGGGAGTCTGTTACAGCTCACACCAACGAGGGTGATATTTCCTGGGAGCAGTTTAGGTATTCTTTGTGTTATCTTGGAATTTGTTCCCATTTCTTTTCTTTGGAATCTATCATAAGTTTTGTTTCTGTATCTTCTTTTCAGGGAGGATTTTGTGGAAAAATGGATGCCAGAAGCCAGGAAATCTCAGCTTTATCGTGAATTTATGGATCTCAAGCAGGGTACCATGTCCTTTTTTGAGTATGAGCGGAAGTTCAATGAACTTTCCAAGTTTGGTCCTGGCCTTATTGACACCCAACTTAAGAAGAATGAAAAGTTCATAGCTGGAGCTCGCCCAGAGTTCTATGATCGTCTCATTTCTCATGTTCATGGAACTTTCACCGAGCTTATGGATATGGCTATTCGTTATGAGAACCCTACTTCCAAGGGTCCTGCTGTTGCTAGTGCTCCTGCATCTTAGTCTTCCTCTGCAAACTCTAAGAAGAGAAAGCCAAATATCCATCAGTAGAAGAAGAATTGGCTTAAGCATCCAGGATTGGGATCTTCATCTTCTCCTTTTTAGAGGCACCCTATCGACCTATCTACCATTACCTGTTTCAAGTGTGATCAGAAGGGACACTATGCAAATAGCTGCCCTACTTCAGTTAGTGCTGCTGCTCCTCCACCTCAGAGTACCAGGAATAACCTCTGTCATGTTTGTCTGCAGCCTGGTCATTTCAAGAATGATTGTCCTTTATATCAGAAGGGCAAGCCATCTGGTATTTTTGCTATTACCTCTGCTTCTTCACCTGCTCCACCTGTACCAGCTCCTGCTCCTGCTCCTAGTGATAATCAAGGTACTCTTCAGGGCACCTTTTCTTTATTTCATCATCATGTTCTTGTTTTATTTGATACAGGAGCTTCGCATAGTTTTATTTCTATGGATCTTTGTGATAAGTTTGAGCATCTTCTTTCTCCTGTGTTTGCTGTTGAATCTTTGTGTGTTAAAAATCCTATTGGTGGTCCCGCGAACTTAATAGGATTTGTAAGCAAGTGAGACTCTTCTATCCTGGCCATAAATTTTCTGGTGATTTCTATGTTCTTGGTTTTGATGCTTTTGATTTGTTGCTTGGAGGTGATTGGCTTAAGAGGCATGATGCTTATATCTCTTGTAAATCCCGAATTGTTTCTCTTGAGGATGATCGGGGAAATCCTTTGGTTATTCAGTGTCGTATGCCTCATGATTATGTTGGCAGCTTTATTTATTCTTTGGATTCTTCTCCTGTTGATCTTCAGTCGACTCATGTAGTCAAATTTTATCCCGATGTATTTGGTGAAGTCACTACTTTACCTCCTAAGCGGTAAATTGATTTCCGTATTGATCTTATTCCTGGAGCTCGACTTGTAGTTCTTCCTCCTAGAAGAATGGTACCCCGCGAGAAGGCTGAGTTGGGAAAGCAAATTGAGGACTTGTTCTCCAAAGGTCTGATCAGATCTAGCCATTCAGAATGGAGAGCAGCGGTGGTTTTCATCACAAAGTCCGATGGATCTTTGAGGATATGTGTTGATTATAGGGAGCTGAACAAGCTCACTATGAAAAACAGATATCCTATGCCTCTCATCAATGATATGTTCGATCAGCTTTATGGTGCCACTGTTTTCTCTCAGCTTGATCTTTCCACAGGTTTCCACCAACTCAGAGTTGCTGAGGAAAGTATTCCCAAGACTGCTTTCCGTACTGAGAATGGGCTTTTTGAATGGTTAGTCATGCCTTTCGGTTTGACTAATGCTCCTGCTTTCTTTGTTGATTTGATGAATCGTGGTTTTCGTGATGTGCTTAATAAATTTATTCTAGTCTTTGTTGATGATATTCACATTTTCTCTAAGTTTGAGGAAGAGCATGAGTCGCATTTGAAATCTATTCTTGAAATCTTAGGAATCATCTGTTGAAAGCTAAATTTTCTAAATGCCATTTCTGGAAGGATGAAGTTCGATTCCTCGGGCATATTGTTTCTGGTAATGGAGTTTCAGTTGATCCAGTCAAGATCGTTGCGATCAATGTAAGTCTTTCTTTCCTTCTCTTTCCTTGTTTCATTCAATTTATTCTATCTTTCCAGTTGTCCTTATTTATCCCTATTCTGTGCAAGATTGGGAAACTCCTAGGACTCCAACTAATATTCGTAGTTTTCTGGGCCTTGCCGGTTATTATCGGTGATTCATGAGAATTTCGCTCGGATCGCTGCACCTTTCACCGCTTTGACTCGAAAGAATGCTAAGTTTATTTGGAGTGATGAGTGTAAATCTGCATTCAGTGAGTTAAAGCACAAGCTTACTTCCGCACCAGTTCTTACCGTTCCAAATGGAAATGAGGGAATAACGGTATACACTGATGCTTGTCGTGAAGGTTTGGGAGCTGTTTTGATGTAGGATGGGAAGGTCATTGCTTATGCTAGTCATCAGTTGAAGACCCATAAAGCCAATTACGCTGCTCATGATTTGGAATTGCTTGCTGTGGTTTTTGCTTTGAAGCTTTGGAGGCATCATCTTTTGGGAACTAAGTTTGAGCTCTTCACTGATCATTAGTCTTTGAGGTATATTTTCACTCAGAAGGATTTGAATCAGAGACAAGTTAGGTGGTTAGATTTTCTTGCTTCTTATGACCTCGACATCAACTATACTCCTGGGAAAGCTAATGTTGTGGCGGATGCTTTGAGTCGGAAGAAGGCTATGTTGTGTCAGCTGGTTGTTTCTTCTCCTCTTTTGGATCGTATCATGGCAAAGCAGGATGAGGATGAGATGCTTAGATTGATGAAGGAGAATGTTCGTAGCAGAGTTGGTAGTAGTAGTCTTGATGGTAGTGGAGCCCAGATCGATGATAGAGGTATTTTGAGGATTAATAATAGGATTTGTGTCCCGAATGTTGATGGATTGAGGCAGGAGTTACTTTGGGAAAATCATCGATCCAGACTTTCTATTCATCCGGAAGTGACCAAGATGTATTGGAGGAGAGTTATGAGGCGAGATATCTCCATCTTTGTTAGTAGGTGTGCGACTTGTGAGCAAGTCAAGGCCGATCATTAGAAGACCCCTGGTTTGTTGCAGCCTTTTGAGATTCCCAATTGGAAGTGGGAACAAGTTTTTATGGATTTCATTGATGGATTACCGAGGACTAGGAGGGGTAATGAGAGTATCTGGGTTATTGTGGATAGATTGACCAAGTCAGCTCATTTCAATCCGGTCAAGTCTACTCGTTCTGCTTCTAGCTTGTCTGAGATCTACATGAGGGAGATTGTTCGTCTCCATGGTGTTCCTCTCAATATTGTTTGTGATCGTGATCCTATTTTTACTAGTCAGTTTTGGAAAGCTTTTTAGGAATCTTTGGGTACACATCTGAATCTGAGCACTGCTTACCATCCATAGACCGACGGTCAAACAGATAGGGTGAATCATATTCTAGAGGATCTTCTTCATGCTTGTGTGCATGATTATGGAGGATCTTGGGAAGATCATCTCCATCTTATCGAATTCACCTATAATAATAGTTATCAGGTATAATCTAATCTTCTGTTTTAATCTTATCTTAATCTTTTATCTATCTCATTTCTATCTTCGAATTTAGGCTAGCATTAAGATGTCTCCGTTTGCTGCTCTTTACGGATGACCTTGTAGATCTCCATCTTGCTGGATTGAATCCGGTAATCGTTTGGTTCTTGGTCCTGAGATGATTTTAGAGGCTTCTGAGAGAGTTGAAGAGATTAGGAGGAAGATTAGGATTGCTCAGGATAGGCAGAAGAAGTACCCTGATAGGCGTTGGTGATTTGGTTTTCCTTAAGGTCTCTCCCTTAAGGAATGTTATTCAGTTTGGTCGTAGAGGGAAGCTTTCTCCTAGGTTCATTGGTCCTTTCCGCATCTTGGAGAGGATTGGTTCTTTAGCTTATCGTCTAGATTTTCCTGAGAAGTTTTCTGGAGTGCATAATGTATTCCATGTCTCGCATCTTCGTCGCTATCTGCATGACCCATCTCTTATTGTTCAGCCTTCCGCTCTTGATAGTTTGGATATTGAGCCTAATCTGACCGTCGAGAGGAAGCCACTTCGTATTGTCGACAGAGGTACGAAGCATCTAAGAAGAAAATCTGTTAGTCTGGTCAAAGTATAGTGGAATACTGATGATCGAGACTGTACCTGGGAGATGGAGGAGAGCATTCGTGCTTCGAATCCGGAATTGTTTATTTCGGGTACTATTTGCTTTCTATCTTGTTTTTCCTTATTTCCTTGTTTCGTTCTTTTCGAAGATGAAAAGATTTGAGTGGGGAAGAGTGTAACAACCCAATATTTTTGCAAATATTTTTAAATTAATTTAAATTAAATTTTATTACAATATTTTATTTTTAAAACATTTTAGAAGTATAGTTATAATTTTCGAAAGTTAATTGTATTTTGTTTGCAATTTTTAATCCTAGTTTCAATATAATAAACTATTTTCTTTATTTAATTTTTATTTTCCTAAGAATATTTGTTTATTTTCATTTTCACTTTATTTTTGTTTTTCTTTTATTTATTTTACTTGATATTTTATTTGTTTATTTTGAATAAAAGAAAGTGGAAATTCGAAGAAACTAAAGCTTTAAACTTGTGACTTTCATTGTCTAGACTCTTCATTTCTTTGGCCATTCTTTTCTCATGTTGTAGCCATGAGTTTTATTGCTTTTTCACGTGAGAAACTTCTCACTTTCTTCATCATTCACGGCTATCATTTCTGAAAATATTTTGGTGAGCAATGGCCTCTTTTCTCATCTTCTTCATCATTTTTTTCAATGATTTTGCCTTGATTTCTTTATATATTTGCTCAGCCTAAACCCCACCATCTCCTCCACCGACCACCACCACTTCCTTCCCTACATCATCCACGGCAACATCACCATCTCCTCTGACCAGTAGTGGTCGTGACCACCATATGAACCCAACACCACAAAAGTTGCAAAACCCTTCCAATAATGCATGCCGAGCCTAGTTTTTCCCATCCCCTTCATTTTTTGACCATGGCCACACCCTTAGCCACCACCACCAGCAAGTACACCACCTCTGGCCATCACTTCAGCCATCACCAGACCTGTACCTAGCCAAGGCCGAGCCCACTTGACCTTTGGACGAGCCTAAATGTTGCAACCAAACCTCCCTTTTAGCCTTGCCTTTTGACCTTCCACCTTGTAACTCCCAAACCTTCCACATTCTTGCTAGCCATGAGTTTTGTGATCCAAACCCGTTCCATTTCCACCTGAAAACATGTTGTGGCCGAACCAATAAAGCATTATTGCCGAGCAAAAGTTGTTAGTGGTCAAGCAAAATTGATTGAAAAGCTTGGTGATGTCTTTCGTAAATTCTATTTCCATTTTGTTCCAATAAATTTTGGTATTATATTTATATTTTGCTTGGTTTTATTGTTGTATACAAGATTAATATCTTGGCTCTCTGTCCACTTGAATCAAAAGTCATGCTACCGTGCTTTCTGGAATTTGTTTGTGTGTTTTGATTTGCGAACTCCAGCTTTAAAAGGTGAGTTATTCACGCTTGACATTCATACTTCTAGAAATTGTAAAGTGACAACAAGTGAATATGTAGAACTGTTATATCATGTTATACCTACTTGTGATATGTATTATCTGATGTTAAACCCTGTTATAAACTTGTCACATCATCTGCTATGTTATATTCTGTTATATTGTTTGTTTTATTCTGTTTCTCACACTGCAAGTTCCTTGTATAATAGAATCACTATGGGTTGAAATGAAACATACCCGAATAGATTTTAGAATAGGGAAAAATCGTTATGGGCTGAAATGATAGGCCTGAGCGATTTTTATTTATTTTTTATTTACTTGGAATTGCGGGTTTGAAATGATAGAACCCGGATTTTTTCTTTGTAAATTACGGATTGAAATGATATATTATCCGTATCACTTGACTTAGGTTAGAAATTATTATACAGACCCGTGGTTATTTTATAAAATTTTCTGGAAAATTTTAAGTATTTTAAAATGTAAAAATATGATAATTTGATTTCAATTGAATTTAAAATGATTTAATAAAGTGATAATGATTTTTCTATGTATTAAAAATGTTAAATAAATGAATGGAAAAATTGTAATTTGAAACATAACTTAATTTGGAAATTTGTGATTTGATTTTTTTATGGAAGTTTTAGTTAATTAAATAAAATGGAAATTAAGTTTTATTTTTGAAATGGAAATTTTGTATTTAAGTGTAAAGGTAAATTGTTAAAAATGAAAGAATAAGAAAATTGTACACTTGAATTTAATAAGTGAAATTTTTGGAAAATTTGATTTTATTGTAAAAAATTTCTTTATAAAAATCATAAGTTAAAGGGTATTTAAATGAACATTTTTGAAGTGGGAAAATATGATTTTTATAATTTAAAATGGTTAAAATTGAAGTTTAATTGTTTCTGGAATTTTGGTATAAATCTGGAAATTCTTTTAGTAGCACTTCAGAAATGCTATCGTTTCTGGAATTAATTTAAAATCTGAAGTAAAGGATACTACAACACTTTGTAAGTGCTGTGGTTGATGCAAATGAACTAAGGGCTAAAATTAACTAAGGGCTACTGCAGCACTTGGTAAGTGCTGTAGTTGCTGAATTAAAACTAAAACCTGAAACTAATAAAGGAGCTACAGTAGCACTTGATAAGTGCTGCAGTTTGCTGAATTAAGATTTTTCAATTGAACCTGAACTACTACAGCAATTTATAAATGCTGTCTTTGCTGAATTTAACTTGTGTTCAAATGAAACTGAACTACTACAGCAGTTTATAAACGTTGTCTTTGCTGAATTGAATTGTTTTGAAATGTAACTTACCGCAGCATTTTCTAAGTGCTGCAAAAGCTAAAAATTTAATGTTTTAAAGTATTTAAGTGAATAAATGAACTCAGAAATGGCTAAGTTTTTGGGAATTGAATATTTGATTTGTAAGTATAATGACTTTACTTTTAAATGGTTTAAATGAAGTATTTTGATTTGAAATATAAACTATTTTTAAATTTATAACCACGGGTTATAATAACGATTGGTTGTTAAAGAGACCGGGATCGGATATGGACATACTCTCTGTCGATACCGAAAACCACTTTAACAACTGTGTACGTAGTGGAGATTCCAGAATGAAGTAGGATGGTGGAGACGATCATAAAGGTATATTTGCATGGACCCAACTCCCGTGAGTTGGAATAAGGTGGCTAAAACAGGAGCGATTGACGGGCCAATGAGGTAGCACCTCTGATCGGACACACTTCTTCGATACCATTCTATTTACTTTTGTGATTGATTGGGTGCACCCCTTGATTTTGGGAGTGTGGCTCGAGGTGGGCGGTAGTGGTTGCTATGCGTTTCCACCAGCCCGGATGCGTAATTAGTATATCTACCCTGGCATTGCCTTGTTGTGCCGTGTCACCTACCATATCGAGCTTTACTACGAGTTTGGATTTCTCCCGTAGCCTGTGGAGTATTGAGGGTAGCCCCCAATCTGGGAGTATGCTAATATTGGATAGACTACTTGGACTATTACGTGTTAAGGGGAATATTGGGTCACTCCTTAATGCTATTTTAAAGTAAGATTATTTTATAATTAGACATTATTATAATATCGAATATTACTACATAGTAGATAGTTTAACGGATCCTTAAAGAATGGACGATCCCAAGCATTCGTTAAGTTACTTGTACTCTTTTATGCAGTTCACTTGAGTTGGTTTACATTGTATAAGTACGTATGTCCTGACTCGAGTGTTTGTGTTTTATTTACGCTCGGGTCAGCCTGAGTATCAGCTTTGGATCTCACCTTCTAGAGCTAGGACTGCTGGAGATCGTCTTTTATTTAGTTGCTATCTATTACCGTTCAGTATTTCTATGTCAGCTTTGTATTAGAGACATATGTATTTGGATTTCTACTATACTTATGTATTCAGACTTCTGTTGTATCTGTTTTTCAGACTATGTATTTTGAATCTGTTTGAGACTTTGTATTGTAGTGGCTTTATGAACCACTATTTATTTTATTTTCCGCTGCGAGTTATTCTGATATTCTGTGTCCGTGATTCTGTGATTGGTTTTATTTGCTCCAAATTTTTATTACAATCTGTTATTTTGCATTATTCAAGTCCGACATGTGTGGTTTTATTGTCGATTTGAATGGTCCAAAATAGTAGGTCGTTACAGTTTTACTCTTTATTCTTAACTAATAAAGAAATGTCACATCTTACATTTTTCTTTAAGAAATGCTTTCATTCCATGAATATATTATTACCTTTTCTTTTCAAAATATGTATCATTTATTCTAATCTCAGAAAATTCCAAAAAGGGTAATTAGTGCTCCCTTTCTCTTTACATTAATTATCTTCTTTTTATTCTTTAATATTCATTGACCAGACTATACTCTTTTTAAATATTGACATATTTTCTCTTTTCTTCTTGTTTTTCTTTTAAGTATATTCAACCTTTTAGGTACATCAATAATTCTATCATTAATACTTTCCTCTTGAAGCATTCTCACATTTGTGGGCATAAATACATTTTCTTCTCCTCTTTTAAATGCACATACATCATTGTACCTTTCTCTTTTCTTTTACTTTACTAAGGTAAGTCATACACATTTTACTTATTTATTAACAAATATTTTATTTCCTTATTCTTGCATTAATCCTTTAATCTCAAAATAGGCGCAAAATATAAAATGCGCGCTATAGTGAATGTTCCGTATCTTCTTTATACATTATCCATTTCTGACAACTTATATATGAATCTAGGCTAGAAAAATCTACTTAACATGATAGAAAAGTCAAATTTCCAAATTCCTTCATTTGTAAAAATTTACTATTTTGTCCCTTTTTGTAAAATTATGTTTTTATCCTTATTAATATTTTAATTTATTATTAAAAAAAATTGATGTGTTACGGACGCCTACCGGATTTGAATGAGGATCATTTCAAAGATAACCGATTACAGAAGTACATGAGAAATCAAACAGCTGTGGTGGAACAAGAACAACCATTAACCGCAGCAAATGGAAATAGCCCAGGATCAGGGTCAAGGATAGTCATCGCTTTATTGGGATATCATGAGTTAGGTTCGGCCCTTGTACTCTATCTCCCCTTTTCAATAAACAATGAAATAATACGGTCTAACTACTTACTCGTGTATCGGATCTCGATCGGTCCCTAGGCATGCTCTGAGTTGGATGTTAGACTGTAACGCCCAGTGATGCAGCTATTCTGATATTAGGTTTTATGTTTTTATGTTTGAATTTGACTCCGTTAGATGAACCTCGGATTATTAAAATCCAAATTGAATGTGATGACTGATATTGATTGCTTTAAAGTCCCGTCCGAAGAGACAGGACCAGTATGCAAGGTGCAAGGCCCCTCGCTTGAGCGCGAGCGGATGGACTTGTATGATATTAATCGGTATAAAGTCCCGCCCAGAGGGATGGGACTAGAGTGCAAGGTGCAAGTCCCCTCGCCAAAGCATGCGCGGATGGACTTGTACAACATTGATCGCTTTCAGTCTCGTCTAAAAAGACGAGACCGAAATGCAAGAAGTAAGTCACCTCACCGAAGTATGAGTGGATGGGCTTGTTTACCATTGAGTACCCTCACTGAAAGCGAGTGGATTGGGCTCAGCAAGGATCTAAAGAGACCATGGATTTGATTATCAAACTCAAACGGCCATTGATTTGATTAACGGTCCGGAGAGACCATGGATTTAATTAGCGATTCAGAGAGATCATTTACTTAACTTAAACATTAAATGATCCAAAGAAATCACACACTGAACTAAATATAAAAATATCTAGAGAGATTAAACCTTAGATCATATTTGATTTTGATAAAAGGATTTGAATGCCTTGTAAATGAAACAAGAATGATAATGATGTAAATCCCGGATGAACACGGGATGATTTTGATATGTGATGTAATGGATCCGAATGAAATCGAAATTGTGATGATGTATAGATAACATTTGGACAGTGTCTTGAGTCTTATGCTACGACTGGTTTGAATCGACTCATGATTGACAAGAGAATCCAAAGGAACATGATGATTCGCAATGGATTGATAAGTTGATAACCACGAAATTCAATTACTAGCATCTCATCGACACCAACGTTTGTTCTTGAGCAAAACACACCTTCCATTCGTAAGGCATGCTATGGGGGGAGGGGAGGTGGGTAAGTGTTATCCCGCCTTTTGTCCAGGCTTCACTCCTACTTATGATACATGATGTTATATCAATAAGGAGTAATTGAACTTTGATGAACAAAGTACGAACAGTTGTAGGTGAAGTGGAGTTAGGTTCTTTCTATAAGGTCGTGTACTTAAGAGTTGTACACAAAGTAAAATTAATTTCATCTAAAGAGTAGTTTACAAGATCATACGAGGTAATGGTTTATAAGAAATCTCAACATATCCTAGGTCAAGGAGTTAGCAGCATGTGTGAGTCGAAAGACCGCATGTAAAAATTA
Organism: Allium fistulosum; assembly: GCA_030737815.1. Lineage (NCBI taxonomy): Eukaryota > Viridiplantae > Streptophyta > Magnoliopsida > Asparagales > Amaryllidaceae > Allium > Allium fistulosum. Next base: position 744,018,200 of record CM060901.1, on the reverse strand, counting down.
TAGATGTGGAATCTTGTATGAATTGCCCCTAAAGAAATTTGGGAATGATAGACATTGGATGACCAATTTATGGTTTAAACATGAGTATTTTGAACTAAAAGAAAATTAGTTATATATCTAACGCAGTTCTTAAAGTGTATATGAATACATATTCTGTTGCACTGAGAAACAGCTATTATTTCAGAAAATACCAAATTCATAAGGAAGGAACTTCTTTGAGAAATTATTGGTAGTAAAACGGATTTGGATACGATACAAAGATAAAACTGATTACATGGAATGAAATGAAATTAACCTAATCTAAACGAACACATCACATTAGAGTGTCTAACAAGTATTCTCAAATAATGAAGAGAATCTGAATTACTTATCAATGTCAAGAATAGATGCTCCTCAGTGGTCAATTAAGCCATTAAGTGTATTGACTCTACTATATTGTATGATGCTTAAATCCTAAAAGGATTCAAGTTACGTGTTTGTCGATAGAAATTCTATCAGTTTAGAAAACCGTCGAACGAATTTAAATTAAAAATATAACCGTAAGCGCACGGCGTACACTTGTAGTACGTGGCGAATACGGGTCGATCCGCAGGGAATTGATGATTTTAAAAATCTATTCAATCAAATTAAACCAAAGTTGAGTGATTATTAACTAACTAAAAGAAAGTAAAAACAAGCTAAAAGAAAATAGATAAAAATATGAGAGTGTTAAGACAATTTAGGGGCAACTTCCACTCCCTAGATCACATAAATCAACAAAATGAAGTTATGATCTCTTTTTTTTTGTCATTAGTTAGCTTAATTGATGTGCTTATCATAAGTATGGCTCATTTGTGCTATTAATTAGCTCAACATAAGCCATCAAACTATAACACAACCTTTAAACCACTTTTAATTCTCATGAAAATGACAACAAAGTTGAAAATGAAAATCTATTTTAAGCATGGCTTATTAACCATTGTTTAGAAATACAGGTCATCAAATTTTGATTTAAACATTCACTTCTTTGTCATAATCTTATATAGATGAAGAGGCAATCTGTGATTCATATGACTAAGCATAACCTATTTGTTTTGAACAACATAAGCTATCAAACTCAATAATAAGCACAAAATTACATAAACATCATTTTACATGAAGCACAAAAAGAGAGCATAACATTTATCAAAATGTTGAAGCTATATAATTAGAGAGCTTCATTACCCCTAAATTGAAGGGGTTTAGCTTCTCATATTTGTTATCATATCAACAAATATAGCTTGCAACATAGAACAAAACAAAGAAGAAAAGAGAGCTAAATGAAAGAAAAAACTAATCTACTTGCATAAAAGTAAATCTACACTATTAGCATGAAAGGAAATGAACATGTAAGTAAAAGGAAACGATAATTAACATTGCATAAAAAGAAAAGAAGATTACATAAAATAAAAATGGCTAAGTAGCCATGAAAAGAGAAAGAGAGCTTTACTTTTATTTTCCAAAGAGAAGAGAGCCTAAAAGAGAGACTAAGAAGAAGAGGGTTACATGAAACATAAGGGGATTTTATACATGTGTTAAACCCTAATTCATATTTTTGGGGAATGCCTAAAATACCCTCTTAGGAAGTGTGGAGGCCAAGTAATCATTAGCTTCAAATAATCCTCATTTAGATGTGCATGAAACTTTTAAACTCTATTAGCATGTGCATTGGCCTCTAATTTGTACATAAAGGTATGTGGGTAGGTGGGGTCCTCCATTATCATGCCTTTGAATTATTTCCATCTTCATTTCTTTATCTTCACTCTTGTGCATGCATACATCTTGATGAAACCATTTGTATATGAAGCCATTCCTATAAAATAATATAGAAATTTCTAATTAAATTTTCTCAAATTAATATATATATGCATAAAAATGACTATTTTGCCCTTGGATGAAGATAAATATGTGACGATTTGAAAATAATATGAATTTTGGTATAAACAAGTTAAAATGCCCGATATTATCATTTATTTAATTTAAATAGATTAAATATGGTGGTAAAAATATGCACATTTACGTGCACATCAAATACCCCCACACTTATCTTTTTATTCGTCCTCGAATAAAGGAAAAACTAAGATAAATCCATTTCGTAGGGAGCACGATTGCATTGAGCGTATGCAACAAGCCGTTAAACCTCTGGGTGTCCCCAGTAGGATGAGTGTTGTCTCGTGAGGGTTTTCAGCGGATACTACCCACAAAATCCTAATGCAGGATGAAAATATTTACACAATGCAAGATTTATTTACAAAGAGATGAATGCAAGTTTTTGAAAATATATACAAATGAAGGGTTTACTTTTAAATCGAAACAAGTAAGTTAAATATAGGTTTTGTTATTATCTTGAAAATTTAAGTCATTTACTTGTCAAAATTTCCAACAAAAATCAAGTTATCATAACAAATATACAATAGTTTAACTCGTTGTTTCAGTTGATAACAAAGTGTAATTATAAAATGGATCCTTAGTTGATTATCAAAGTTTATCAAAGTGGTAATTTTATTTCTTTTCAATAACAAGTCAAATCAAATAAGTTAAAATAGTGCTTGGATTTCAATTGCTTACTCTCTCCATTTTTTCTTTTGAAAATTTTGTTGATATTAGCAATATTTACATATGCCTGACTCAGATAAACTGAGGCCAGATATATTACCTATGCACTGCTTTGCGGACTGATGTGAGGGCAATACAGAGCGTGGTGAGTGAATACACAAGTGTGAACACTTATTGACTGTAGGCATTATTAGTAAATAATTTTTATATACACACCTAACTCAGATAAACTGAGGCCAGATATACCGATCGTGCACTGCCTTTCGGGCTTACGTGAGAAGGGTACAGAGCATGGCGAGTGAACACACGAGTGTGAACACATGACTCTATGTGTTTATTAAGAAAATATATACATATATACAAGAAATATTTTTTTTTTTGTGTTTTTGTTTTTTTAGGGAGAGAGTTTTGCAAGATCATCTTAGCATCATTTAACTTAGAAGACAAAAAAAAATTTATATCCCTTACTTTAAATCAACTACTTTTTAAAACAAAGATTTTCAATTAGGATATATTTTAATTATCACATATGAATCTTCCTATATACTAGTTAAACCATTTTTATTTGTAATCAAACTTCATTTTTATTTTTGTTAAGACAACTTAAATTTCAAAATTTTCAATTTAATAAACCAAAACCATATATTTATCCTATAGTGTTTCTTTAAAAATAAATTAAAATGCTTTTAAATTTTTTATTTTGTTTTTGAGATTTTTTTTTAAAATTTTGGAAAGAAAATAAAAATAAATAAACCATGAAAAATCAAAAACGATGATGAGTCTCCCCCCACACTTGATTTTGACTGTGTCCCCACAGTCAACCTAAGTGGAAGGAGAAAAATAAAAACAAAAACATGACCTTTATTAAATGAAAATTACGGTATTCACACGAGATCAGAAAGTATATCGTCAAAGCGTAAATGAAACGGTCTTCCAAAAACTGATTCATTTGCCTCGTCAAATATGCAAGACACAACTCAAGCGCGGAAAACTAAACCATACAAGATTTCGAAGTTGAATTTGGATTTGTAAAAACGAATGCCGTTTTATTAAATATTGTACGAGTCGTTTTATTTTCAATGATTTTTGGGGTTGATAAAACGATTGATTGAAGTTCAAGTTTATTTTCACCAAATTGAAATTCAAGCTGTTCATTGAAAAATTCTTCAGAATTATTGATTTCAAAATCAAATTGGTGATTTAAATCTTCTCCATCAGAGTTTAACGACTCATTTTCAAAAAGTCCATAAAATTCGTGTTCGTTAAATTCGACTTCCTTTGTTGGATTATCAATAACTTTATTGCATAAATCAAGTTAAAAATTCAAAGTTGTTGTATTCAAATTTTCAGAAAAAGGAAGATCGAAATTTAAATCGAGTTTCTCATCCTCAAAAGAATTGAAATCCAACTCAATTACCAAATTTTCAAAAACTTCATTAAGATCATCATTTTCAATTTCAAAAGTTGTTATTTGAAAATTGTCATTTTGGGTAAAAGATGGATTATCACTTGACTCGTCACACGTTGGGATTTGGTTTTATTGTTCACGTTGTTTCATATAAGTTTCAAACAACGAATCCGTGTGATCCTCGTAAATTTCGTTCATTTGTTCAACAAAATCCAATTTATAATTATTAGCATGAGGATTTTCAATTTGGATTCGTTGAGAACAAAATTTTTCACTTGCATCATAGTCGAGATTATTCCCATTGCCAAAATTATTTGAAAAATAGATCACATTTTCGTTTTGATTTTGAAATTCATTTTGGAGTTCAAAATTGAATTGGCATGGGTTATACTCGAAATCGTTTGAATTTTGAAGTGAATTCAAATTTTGATTATTTTGAAAACTTTGATTTGAATCATTGCCCAAATATGAATTACACAAATCATTTATCTCTTGATTTTGTTGTGTAGAGATTTCAAGTAAAGACGAAATGCTCTTTTCAAGATTTGAGGGTTGGTCATCGTTTTGAAAACTTTGTTGTTCAAAATTCGAATTGTTTAAAGAATAGTTGTCGTTAAAATATCCATACGAATTTGGAGTGAAATCATATGAATTATATTGATTTTCACAACTATTGTAAAATTCAAATGAGCGGGGAAACTCAGAAATTTTCAAGAATTTTTTTGCTTTTTTTTTATAAAGGAGAAATATTTACAAATAAAATTTATTTTTCAAAAGGGAAATTGATTTTTGTTTTGTTTTTTTATAAAGGAGAAATGTTTACAAATAAAATTTATTTTTCAAAAGGGAAATTGATTTTTGTTTTTTTTTTTTGGTTTTCAAATTTTTTTCTTTGTTTTTGAAAAGGTTTTATAATTTTTTTTGGATTTTGGCTTTTCTAATTTTTTTTTGATTTTTTAAATTTCAAAGAAAAAGGATTTAAAAATTTCAAAGGAAAAGGAATATTTACAATTTTTTAGTTTTGGATTTTGATTTTTCTTAAATATGCATGAACTAATGCAACTAAATGAATGCAAGGTTAATTACAAATGATTTTTCCTATGTTATCCTAAAATTATATAATCAAACATTGTCTTAAATAAACAAGATAGTTCTCAGCCAGGTAATAGACAGGATTTATCGGTGCACCACGAATCACCGTAGCAATGCAGCCGAAGGTTTAAGTACCTTCAGAGAAACAACCACTATAATATTTACGAATCACCGTAATATTTATAAATGGTTATTGCTCTGCCGTAGCCTAGACACCGAGAAATAAAATTGTTCAAAGAAGACAATTTGCCAATATACAATTAAGTGTTATCAATGTCTAACCTTATTATTAATCAAAATGAAATGTAAAGCAGAAATTAAACGTGTATTAACAATGCAACTACGAATGGATTTTTGTTTTTTTTTTGAATTTATTTTGAATTTTTTTAATAAAATGCAAATGCAAGTAACCAACAATGCAATTCAAATAAAATTAGAGATGAGGTTAAAAGCAGCAAATTTTCTTATATAAGCAAGCTAGCAATTTATTTTTGGAAAGCGGAGCGGTAGTTTTTAGCAAGCTATTCTTCCTTTATTTCCTGCTTTGGCAACCTGAAAATTAAAAACAAGATATATACAATTGTTATTGTTATTATTATTATTTTTTGGTTGTTTTTTTCTTTTATAAAGGAAAAGTTTTGGAAAGAAAACTACTCAAAACAAAATTTATTTTTTTTCTTTTTTTTGAAAATGAAACAAAATTTTAAAGTGAAGTTTTACTTAAAAAAACATTTTTTTAATCAAAGAAGAAATTAAAAAAAAAGAAAAATCAAACAAATAAATTCGAAATCAAATATAACAAAACATAGAAATTCTTGTTTGTTACCCGAAGTCGAAAGGGATTTTTTTTTTAATTTGGAAAGAAACTAAAAAAAATATAACAAAAATTATTTTATTTTAGAACAAAAGAGCCTGGCCCGTTATCAAAGTCGCATACCAAAGAAAGCTTACAACCAGAATTAAAATGGCCATTGACTTCAAAATCAAATGAAATCGTCTTCTTCTTATTCGGTCAAAACCAAATGAATTCAAAATCATTGACTTCAAAATCAAATCGAATTCAAAATTAAGGATCGAATTAAAATTCGATTCCTATAGGATTGCTGAGATGGTTGCGATTTCAGGCAGTTGTTGATTGGGTGCAGCAATTGATTGCGGGTTCGCAATTTAGGGATGCGATGGAGTTCGTGTGTCGATGGTCTTGGATTTGGATTTGATGGCCGCGACTAGTTCGAGGCACGATTGTCGTGATGGAGTGTTGATTAGATGGAGGTTGTGGCGGTCTGTTCTCAGGTCGAGGCTGGTGATCTGCAATTCAATTGTAGTCGAGATGGTGATGTTTGTGGATGTGAGTTTTTGATAGATGTGGATAGAATGTTATGAAGAAGGTCAGTTTTTTTTTCTTCTTTTCTCTGTTTTTTTGCGAGGCAGAGTTGTTGTGAATGGCAGAAATTGATGAAGTAAGTGAAATGTATGCAGGCTGTTGCTGCTATAATTGTGAGAGTGGGGTGGTTGTATTGATGGAAATATATGCATGCAGTTGAGGGGGTTCGGCGTTTGAATTGTGGTTTGTTGATATGGCTGGACTGGTGAGTGGCAGGGTGTTTAGGTGAAGTTGCTGTGTTGTATCAGTTGAATGATTGAGGAGTTTGCAATGGATAAGGGAGGAGAATGGAAGTGCTTGTTTGTTGTGATACTGTGAATAAAGTTGTATGGTGGGACTGTTGTGATTGTTGTTGTTGTTGTGAATGCTTAAGAGTGAACTGCTTGGTGACACGGAGGAGCAGTGTTGATGGTAGAGGATAGGGGTGTATATATGCTTGCAGTGGTGATGGTGGGGGATTTGCTTGGTGGTTGAGTTTGATATCAGAAGCGAAGCTGTTATATTGAATGATGGCGGTGGTGTTGCTTTGGGAAGTTTTTTCGTGATATGGAGATAAGAAGCAGAGTGACAGTGAGTGGATTGGTAGACAATATGGGCTGTGTGTATGCAGTGAGTGGAGTTTGAATGGGTTATGGCAAAGGATGGTTTAGATTGGTGGATGGAAGTTGGGGGGTTTGAAGGTGATGGTTGATGTTGTATTGAAGTGAAGAAGTGATGTGGCAGTCGAATACGCTGTAATTGGAAATGGTTTGGGTGAGTAGAAGTATGGTATGGTCAGAGAGGTTGTGGTAGCGAGTCAGGCAGAAGAGGTATGGTTTGGGGTGTTTATGTGCAGGCAAGGCAGGGATGTATGGATTAGGGTGTCGTGAGTTGATGTTGGTCTGAGTCGAGGAAGGAGGCAGTAGTGGGAGGAGCACATGTTCAGAGTAGAGATGTAGTCTGTTGAGGAGCAGTTCTCTTTGGTAGGGGTTTGTACAGGAACTTGGTATGTAGTTTGTGAGGGAAGGTTTGTGAAGCTATTTTGACAGGAGAGTTCAGGTAGCAGGCAATGCAACAGTATTGTGATATGCACAATTCTGTGCACAGGCAGTTTGTATGAGGATTGTGGTGATATTGACAGTGTGTGGAATGTTTTGTATATGGCCGTTTTTTTGGTGAGAGGTGGTTGAAGGGATTTGAATGTTGGGAGATGATCGGCAGGCAAGTTGGTAGAAACTACAGGGTTGTAGATGGTGAATGTGGGAAGGAGTGTGAGTGGTTATATGTTGGTTGAGGATTGAATGGTTGGTTAATGATGAGTTGTATAGATGTATTTGTGATAGCTGTGCAGTTGCGATTGAAGATGATAGTCTGGAATGGTGAAGATGGCCAGTAATTGATGGAAGTGTTGAATGGTGGTTTGGCAACAATGGACGTGTGCAGCAATTGTGTGGTTTGTCACTATTTGCAGTTGATGTTGTATGGGTTGAAGTGGATGACTGTGGTTAGTGGTGGTAGTTGCTTGTGAGATTATGGTTGTAAAATGGTCAGACAGCAAGGAAGTGATGTGAAGACTGTGATGATCACAAGGGTTGGAGGAACAGAAACAACAAGTTGTAACAGAGAAATGTGCAAAAGAAAATGCAATGTAACAGTGAAAAGAGTTTGTAAAAGCAATGTAAAATGTGATTAAAAAAGGAATGGAATAAAAGATATTTTTTCTTTTTTTAATGAAAATGTGTAGTTTTTTTAAGATGCTACTTTCAGAAAATGCACAAAGCAGAAATGAAATGAAACAAGTGCAAATGCATACAACAAATATGCACAACACAACAGTAGTGCACCAAAACAAACAGTGGACACAAATGAAAAGACTAAAGCTGAAGGCTATACACAAAGATGAAACTAAGAAAATGAAAATGTAACTAATGCAATGAATTTTTTTAATAGAAATGCAAATGCAATGAAATAGAAACAAAAACAATCACAAAAACAAATGCAAGCTACAAATTTTTTTTTAATTGCAAACAAACACACAAAAATTCAAACTAAAATAATTCGAAGAATAGAAAATAAGATCAAAATGATTCCCCAGCAACGGCGCCAAAAACTTGTTCGTCGATGGAAATTCTATCGGTTTAGAAAACCGTCGAACGAATTTAAATTAAAAATATAATAGCAAGCGCACAGCGTACACTTGTAGTACGTGGCGAATACGAGTCGATCCGCAGAGAATTGATGATTTTAAAAATCTATTCAATCAAGTTAAACCAAAGTCGAGTGATTGTTAACTAACTAAAATAAAGTAAAAACAAGCTAAAAGAAAATAGATAAAAATATGAGAGTGTTAAGACAATTTAGGGGCAACATCCACTCCCTAGATCACATAAATCAACAAAATGAAGTTATGATCTCTCTTTTCTTTGTCATTAGTTAGCTCAATTGATGTGCTTATCATAAGTATGGCTCATTTTTGCTATTAGTTAGCTCAACATAAGCCATCAAACTATAACACAACCTTTAAACCACTTTTAAATAACTTTTTATTTATTTAAAATAAATCCATTTCTTTAATCATTCAAAAATTCTTAAAACATATATATTTTCAAAATTACTTTAAAATCCCTTTTAATTTGAAATCATCATTTTAATATTTTAGAATTTCAAAATATGGCCCAATGCTGCAAAAGCGCTAAATAAGGGGATTTACATCAAAAATAGCAATCATGGCATCCATCACATCAAACATCACATAATACAACATATATAACATTATGTGTAAATAAACATCAACCATGGTGAGGAATCCTGTTGGACCCCTCCAACCTGTAACCTGCAACAAATATACATATGAAAAAATATGTACAATGTCTGCTTTGAGGCGGACGTGCGTACAAATGGTCATCTGCTTATACATGGGAACGTATAGGGTCTCATCTTCTTCAATAGGCAGGAATATATCCAACTACTAATAATATAGCATAGAGCATAAAATAAATTTATTCCCACTTATATAAAAATTTAAGCGGGCCAAAGAGTGAGAGTTTTACTCACTTTGATTTCCAGTCGTTGCAGCGTTTTATCTGGAATAAAATTAAACGAGTGTTTAATTTTATCCAAAAATCCTGCAAGATCCAAATCCATCCAAACCAGCTCCATAGCGCAGTATTTTCAGATACGAACCCAACGTAATTCATTTCGTGCGAATCCGACCTCGTATGTAAGAGTTATACAATTTATAAGATTACACGATTTTAAATTTAAATTAAATTAACTTAATTACACTTAATAAAAAATGTTTAAACTTTACCCTCCTATTTTGTTTCCTCCTCTTTGTAACAGGCCACGCACGTGTTTGAACCCATTCATGCAAGCAAACCCTTGATCGTCGCTCCTCCATCGCTCATCCAGAGGTCGATCAGACAACGCCAAACAGAGCGCCTACGCGAGCTCCACCTCTGCCATGAATCTGATCCCCCCTCATCAACTCTAGCACGCACAAACACCCCTCAACGTACACCCTTCAAACACTAATCGTCGCCAATCTTCTTCGTTATGGGTGATCATCACCGTTGGATTTATGGAACTCACCAAACTCTACAATATTGTAGCTGGAAGATTTTGCTATAAGTGGATGGATTGGAAGAAAATGGATGAGGAAGAATTGAGTTTTCTGGCCGTTTGTTTGTTTAGTTGCGGCGTCTATGAAAGGGGCTAGGGTTTGTATGTTTAGGGTCCTTATATAGACAATCTAATGACACTATTCACCCAAAAATTTCCCGAACTCCAAATGAAGCGTGCCGTCTGACATTCATAATGTTTTACCCCTATTCCGAATACAATGGAATAAATATCAGAGGCTAATTCTATCGTATTTGGAAGATAGGTATTCGAATCGAATTATTTTAATTAAATTTACTTAAGTAAATTTCTGTGCGTTTCAGCTTCGCACAACCAAATTGTTAGTCCAATCGACATAAAATTAGAAATCCTATAATAATATACTATTACAGATCCAATAAAAACGGTTTCGTCGAAATCCAAGACAGTGTCAAAAATGATAATTTTTACACGTTAATTAAATTAATAAATTTCCAATTTCTATTTATTCACTTTTAAATCAAATATAAAAGTTTACTAACTCCATTCAAATTCAAATAGAATTTAAATCAACTTTATAAATCATTTTCATTCACATTAAATTCAAAATCTAATTATTTCTGCAATTTCAAATATAAAATTAACAATATAATTATCAAATCAATCCTTATACTTGAAATATAAGTTATTCAACTTATAAAATTTACTTTTGAATATTTAAAATAAATTAAATATCCCAATTTCGAATGACTGAAATTCTGCATCGTTACACCAGTGGTATTAATATTTATTTTATAGGAAATTTCAGTCATATAACTCTTGTATTTTAGTGGCATACAATGCCAGCTTTCAACCAAATTTAATATTTGGACACTGACGTACTCTTGCTTTTCTCATCACTTAAAGACTTGGCCAACACTAATTATTTGTGGGTAGAATTCCTGTATGAACTGCAGGCATTGAATGAACTTTGTTTAGTGATTTTTAGCAGTGCTCTTTTCTCTCTCTTGTTAAGAAGCTCAGTAACCCAATATTCCTTTTTCGTTATGTTTCTCTGACTAAAATGTTGGAACGCTTTCAAACAAAAAATATTCTTCAATATACATTTATAGGCACACAAATGTAAGCACAATTTGTTTTGGTTCTGTCAATCCATATCATGTTATATTCATACTGCTAAGTATATTCTAAGCAGTCTTTTAGATTCTGTCATTTGCGCATTTTGAACTTGTGTTGATATAAACTAAGTTTAGTGTTACAGCTGTGGTCTCATCATTATCAAGTCGTATCATTTGATAATACCAATATCTTCAAAGTTGATTAGAAACAATTACCATGTTTTATGAACATTTAAAAAGTTTAACATAAAGAGTTGAAGTAAAGGAGCATTTCAGCTTAACCATCGAACAAAAATGTTAAAGTCAAAGAAATAAAATATAATGAGGTAGCTGAGTTCAATACAATATGAATGGAAATTGAAGACAAAAATATCTATATAAAATAAATACTGGTTGACTCAAATGAGAGTTTTCATTTGTTTGGGACCTTTTATAATTGGAAATAGTTTGCTCTCTTGCATGCTCACATTTAGATCGTTGGCTCTCGCGTCATCTCTCTCTTTGTATTTCAGCCATAAGATGATGAAGATTAAAGAAACTTAATAATAAACTGAACAATATGAGGTAGTTCGGTAAAGTTCAATAAGAAGTTGTTTGGTTAGCTTAGAAAATAATTATATTGCATTTGAGTGAAGATATATAAAATAGAACAATTTACTGATATAAAAAGATAATATGTAAGCAACAGTAACATGTGCTATGAATGAGTAAGAGATGTGACCTTGTTGCAAACCTTTCTGGGTTGAAATCATCTGCATCTTCTCATCTTCTATAATTACATTTCCATGTAGACAAAATTGACAGTACTCTGTATAAACTGTTGGATGAGTGAATTCTAAATGCATGGACGCCGATGCTTATGTGTTTTATGGACCGTGGCTATATGCATGCAGTTGTTTCAATCTTTCTATATGTTACTGCTTCCGTGCCCATTTTATATTCATATTTTATTTCAAGTACTTGTATATATGTTTAATATATATAACGCAGGCATGGCTCTAGGTCTCCAGGTCCCCATATATTGCAAACTGGCAGGTGATGTGGCCAATTAGAGGAGGGCTGGAGTTCATAGCCTGGGCGATAGCTGGAGTGGAGGAGGCATGGGCGCGCCAGGGTAGTGGTTGATAGCGGCGTATGGTGTCAGGTGGAAGTGCGTACATGGTGGTGGAGTGACGCAGCGTGATAAGCGAATTCGATGATGTCAATCGAATCCATCCAGGATCCAATCCGATTAGCGGAATTAATCGGTGAATTGATGCAGAATCGATGGATTGAAAATACCCAAATGCCCAAATCCGTTGATCTCGCGAGATATCGGACTTTAGCTATCTTCGACATGTTGATCGCGCACGATGCCGTGAGAGAAGATCTACGATTCTTCGTACGTTGATCTAGCGCACTAGATTCCGTGAATCAGCTTCAACAATCGTTGATTCGAGCGCACTCGAATGCCGAAAGTGGAGATAGGAGATAACACTCAACTATCGATTTTAATGGAGGCAAGAAGCACAAACCAAATTTTATTTCAAATTCAACCACCATTTTACAATGACATCACATCCCTATTTATAGGGTTTACAACGCAACACAAGACTTAAGAAAATTACAACACTTCACAACGACTTACAAACAAACGACATAAAAAGTAACGACCTATACAATAGCGACCTAACAAAGAAATATAGCCACGACTTAAAATTCTCGCGACCTAATTCTTCAGTCTGCTTCGTGACTTATCTTCTTACGACCTAAAGTAACAATCAACGACCTAGCATCTGGAGCTTCTCGCGACCTTCTGGAAAACATTCGCGACCTTCTGGATGACGTTAGGTCGCTGGCAACAATCAACGACCTAGGCTGGAGCTTCTCGCGACCTTCTGGAAATACAGCAGCGACCTAGGAGAAACTCGCGACCTAAGGAAGATCGTACGCGACATAAAGAAATCAGCGACCTAGGGTTATCACGCGCGCGACCTTCTTCCTCCTTCTGCTCTCGCGACCTAGGGTTATCACGCGCGCGACCATCTTCCTCGCGACCTACCATGGTGGAGCGACCTAAGGTAATTAGATCGTCTTGATTTCGTGCTGCATCGTAATGATGCAGCGTGATAAGCGAATTCGACGATGTCAATCGAATCCGTCCAGGATCCAATCCGATTAGCGGAATTAATCGGTGAATTGATGCAGAATCGATGGATTGAAAATACCCAAATGTCCAAATCCGTTGATCTCGTGAGATACCGGACTTTAGCTATCTCCGACACGTTGATCGCGCACGATGCCGTGAGAGAAGATCTACGATTCTTCGAACGTTGATCTAGTGCACTAGATTTCGTGAATCGGCTTCAACAATCGTTGATTCGAGCGCACTCGAATGCCGAAAGTGGAGATAGGAGATAACACTCAACTACCGATTTTAATGGAGGCAAGAAGCACAAACCAAATTTTATTTCAAATTCAACCACCATTTTACAATGACATCACATCCCTATTTATAGGGTTTACAACACAACACAAGACTTAAGAAAATTACAACACTTCACAACGACTTACAAACAAACGACATAAAAAGTAATGACCTATACAATAGCGACCTAACAAACAAATATAGCCACGACTTAAAATTCTCGCGATCTAATTTTTCAGTCTGCTTCGCTACTTATCTTCTTACGACCTAAAGTAACAATCAACGACCTAGCATCTGGAGCTTCTCGCGACCTTCTGGAAAACATTCGCGACCTTCTGGATGACGTTAGGTCGCTGGCAACAATCAACGACCTAGGCTGGAGCTTCTCGCGACCTTCTGGACATACGGCAGCGACCTAGGAGAAACTCGCGACCTAAGGAAGATCGTACGCGACATAAAGAAATCAGCGACCTAGGGTTATCACGCGCGCGACCTTCTTCTTCCTTCTGCTCTCGCGACCTAGGGTTATCTCACGTGTGACCTTCTTCCTCGCGACCTACCATGGTGGAGCGACCTAAGGTAATTCGATCGTCTTGATTTCGTGCTGCATCATCCTTCCCTGGTTGGTAAAAATTCGTCCTCGAATTTAAAAGTTCTTCCTCATTGGGTTGTTCATCTCCATAATAAGGTATAAGATATTTAACATTAAACACGTCAGAAGTGTAAACATCCTCTGGCAGCTTCAACTTATAAGCATTTTCATTGATCTGTTTTATAATTTCTACTGGACCAATCTTTCGGGCTTTCAACTTGTTATAAGCACCCACTGGGAAACGATCCTTCGTTAACACAGCATACACCCAATCACCCTCGTTGAATTCCACACTTCTTTTCTTTTTATCTGCAGCTCGTTTATACTTCTCATTCGTCTTCTCCAAACGTTCCTGAACGATTCTATGACAATCTTTCAACTCATCAACGAAATCTGACGCCCGCTTAATCACTCCTTTCGGTTGTGGCACTACCGTTAAATCCAACGGCCCCTTTGGCAAGCTTGAATATACAACTTGAAATGGACTGTAACCAGTGCTTCAGTTAACAACATGGTTATGAGCAAACTCTGCCTGACACAACTTCATATCCCAACTTTTCAAATTATCCTGCACAAGACATCGCAACAAGTTTCCCAACGATCTATTCACCACTTCCGTCTGCCCATCTGTTTGGGGATGATAGGCGCTACTAAAATTCAGTTTCATTCCAACCATCTTCCACAGACTCAACCAAAAATGACTTAGAAATTGCGTATCTCGGTCAGAAACAATGGATTCAGGTAGCCCATGTAGTCGATACACTTCTTTAAAGAACAATTGAGCAACACGGACTACATCAGCGGTCTTTTTACAGGCTATAAAATGTGCCATTTTCTAAAACCGTCCACTACAACATATATTGAATCATTCCCTCGCTGAGTTCTTGGAAATCCCAAAACAAAATCCATGCTGATATCAACCTATGGTCTAGTAGGCACGGGTAATGGCATATACAACCCCGCATTCGTCGCTGTCCCTTTGGAAACTTGACAAATATGACATCTCTCCACAAATCTTTCAACTTCT
Organism: Allium fistulosum; assembly: GCA_030737815.1. Lineage (NCBI taxonomy): Eukaryota > Viridiplantae > Streptophyta > Magnoliopsida > Asparagales > Amaryllidaceae > Allium > Allium fistulosum. The sequence continues at coordinate 744,003,019 of CM060901.1, read as the reverse complement.
TTTCTCATAGAAGGCCAAAAATATGATTGCGAAATCAACTGCAATGTACATCTCTGCCCACGTGACCCTCTTCATGCAATTCTTTGACAATCTTCAACCTCAAGCTACAATCCGGAATACACAATCGATTTCCTCTGAACAAGAATCCATCTTTCACCAAAAAATCATCAGAACTCCCTTCCTGCACCTGATCCAGCACTTTCGCAAAATAAGAATCTGAAATAAGCAACTCTGGCAACAAATCAAATCCCACTACTTCCACTCGCATAGTTGTCAGCAAATGATTTCTACGGCTCAATGCATCGGCAACTCGGTTAGTAACTCCTGATTTGTGCTTCACAACGAAAGTAAACTGTTGTAAATAAGCAACCCACGAAGCATGCCTTGCTGAAATTTTATCTTGCCCCTGCAAATGTTTCAAAGCTTCATGGTCAGTGTATAGCACAAATTCTTTATGAAATAGATAGTGTCTCCAATGCTTTATGGCTTGGACTATAGCATAGAATTCCAAGTCATAAGTACTATATCTCGTTTTAGCTCCCGTCACTTTCTCACTAAAGTAGGCAATAGGATGACCCCTTTGACTCAGCATTCCCCCAATTCCAACCTTTGAGGCATCGATATGTAGCTCAAATAACAACTGAAAATCTGGCAATACTAGAATTGGTGCTGTCGTCAAAAGCTCTTTGATCCGCTCAAAAGCTAATCCTACTTCTTTCGTTCACAAAAATTTTTTTCCCTTCATACAATCAGTAACTGGTGCCATCACGCTACTGAAGTGTGGAATGAATCTTCGGTAGAATGATGCTAAACCATGAAAACTCCTCACTTCTGTTATTGTCTTAGGTAGTGGCCAATTTCGAATAGCTTCAACTTTACTCTGATCAACTTGAATACCATCCTTCGACACAATATAGCCCAAGAATATAATACTTGTAGTCATGAAGGTACACTTCTTCGTTGTAGCATAAAATTCCTCACGTCGTAAAACCAACAACACTTCCCGCAAATGCTGTAGGTGTTCTTCAGTGCTCCCACTGTAGATCAAGATGTCATCAAAATATACCACTACGAACTTCCCGATAAATGGTCGAAAAATCTGGTTCATGACTCTCATGAATGTACTCGGAGCATTTGAAAAGCCAAACGACATCACCAACCATTCGTACAGACCCTCCCGAGTTTTAAAAGCAGTCTTCCACTCATCACCCGGTCTAATACGAATCTGATGGTATCCACTTTTCAAGTCAATCTTCGAAAACACAACAGCACCGCTCAACTGATCCAACAGATCATCCAGTATCGGCATAGGAAATCGATATCTCACCGTAATCTTATTCAATGCTCTACTATCTGTGCACATTCTCCACGTTCCATCCTTCTTCGGCACCAACAAAGCTAGCAGTGCACAAGGACTCAAACTCTCCTGAACACGTCCTTGTTCCAGTAATTCCTCCACCTGTCTTCTCAACTCCTCGTGTTCTTTTGGACTCATCCGATAGTGCGGTCTATGAGGTAATGCAGCACCTGGCACCAAGTCAATCTGATGATGTATGTCTCTAAGCGGTGGTAACTCCTTCGGCAACTCCTCTGGAAACACATCTTTGAATTCCTCCAAAACTGGCTTCACTTCCTTTGGAACTTCAGTAACTTCACTGTTTTCATGCCCAATCAACATAAAAACTTCAGGGCTCTCATCTACCTCTTCCACGAACTCCTTCAAGGACAACAAAGTCTTCAATTCCTCAATCTCCTCCAGCTTGTTCTCATTCTGTTGTCGCTTCTTCAGAACTAAAGTGATTTTCGTGCCCTCGAACAAGAAACTGCAACTATTTGTTCGACCATTATGTTGTACCTCCCGATCGTACTGCCACAGCCTTCCCAGCAGCAAATGGAAAACATCCATGTCAACCACGTCACACCAAATCTCATCTTTGTATTTCTTCCCAATAAAAAATGGAACATGAGCTATCCTCTCTACCTTCACTTCTCCTCCTTTCCTCAACCAAGCAAGTTTATAAGGACTAGGATGTTTCTCCGTTTTCAACTTCAACTTCCTCACAGCTTCCATTGAAATGATATTATCACAACTCCCAGCGTCAATGACAAATTTACATACCTTCCCCAAAATAGTGCACGTTGACTGAAAAATGTTACTCCTCAACCAACTCGACTCCTCTTCCTGCTTCAGGGTTAAACAAGATCTCAGTAGCATCAAATTACATCCCTCGTCTCCCGACACCTCTTCTTCCTCCTCATCACGGTGTGAATTGAGATCTTCTTCTACATCCTCATCTTCCACTTCAGCAATCATAGTTCTCTTCTTCGGTTTTGGACATTCGTTGCTCTTGTGACCCACTTCCTGGCAATTATAGCATTTGAAATTGGTGTTGACTTTTGGTTTAGCCACTTCATGAACAACCGGCTTACTCGATGCTTTAGGAACATTAGAACTACTACCCGCTCCTTTGTTCTGCCCCGTAGAACTTGGAAACACACCTCCCCCACGTCTACCTTGTTTCTCCCAAGCCAACGTCTTTTGATGTGCTTCTACCACAGATCTAGGGTCGAACATGTTCACCATATCCTGGATCTGTGTTCTAAGTCCCCCAACAAACCTAGCGGTCAATTGTTCTT